>JBBDGP010000759.1:0-600000 GCA_037952835.1 Lithobates septentrionalis | reverse complement strand
AGGAGCACTAGTCAAGAAATCTTTATATTAGAATTTATTCACAACTATGTATAAGAAAAAGCTTGGCAAAAAAGGTTTGCTATAACCCATGGCAATTATTTCTGCTGGGTAGCTATTATTCACTTAATTCCACAGATCTTTGTGTTGTACTGTGTTTAAGATAATAAAGCAGTATTATGCTGCATACACATGGTCGGATTTTCCGACGGGAAATGTTCGATGTGAGCTTGTTGTCAGAAAGTCCGACCGCGTGTATGCTCCATCGAACATTTGCTGTCGGAATTTCCGCCAACAAATGTTTCTTAGCAGGTTCTCAAATTTTCCGCCAACAAAACTTTGTTGTTGGAAAGTCTGTTAATGTGTACACAAGTCCGCGCACAAAAGTTAACGCATGCTCGGAATCAAGTACGAGCTGGAAGCGCTCGGTTTTGTAAAACTAGCGTTCGAAATGAAGATAGCACATTCGTCACGTGGCAAATTTTGAAATCTCTCAATGCAGTGCATTCTCTTCTTCTTTATACTGCTAGAATAATGTTTTTTTTTGCATTGGTGCTGATATTCACAGAGTTCTGACAAACAGATTTTTTATTCTTTCTTGTGATCTCATGAATAATCTTTGTTTTTTTTTTTTCTTGTGATCTCCATATTTTTTTTTTTTTGTTTTTTCTCGTGTTCTCCAGAATATTTTTTTTTTCTAGTGATCTCCATAATATTTTTGGTCCTTTTGTGTGTCAAGTTACCACAACACCATTATTATCTTGTATTTTTTAACCTCAAAGAGATACAACTATGTTGGTGTCCCTTATTCATTTGACATTGTATTTTTGAAATGTACCTACCTACTCACAAACAAACTGTCCTTTTTGAAGTAAAACACATAGCCAAGTATTTGTCAAAAAAAATTAGACATTTAATATTAATAGGGGTCCTAACAAAATAAAGAGGAAGGCAACGCTGGAGAAACAGTTGGAATTGGTGAAGCCTTTGTACCCCAGGGCAGACATCAATTGTTTGACTGGCAAAATTGGTAACTTGAGGAGTACAATTAATAGGGAGCACAATACGGTCCAGGACACCGAGAGATCGGGAGCAGCAACAGATGACATATATGTCCTGAGGCTGTGGTCTTACAACAGCCTGCGTCTTTAGCCAGACCAGACCAAACCCAGGCCATCACTATCAACACTTCCTTCCACGCTTCCTTCCATGCTGCTGTAGTGGATTGGGTGGCTGTATTGTTGGTGGTGTTGCTGTAGGTGGTGGTGGTATTGCTGGAGGTGGTGGAGGAGTATGGTCCAACTCACACAGGTGGCTTTTATTTGTGAGTTGGCCCCTCATCCCCTTGTTTAGGGCCTGAAGAATGATCTCCTCACAGATGAGGCGTTGGCCCTCCTCCATGTGTTCCAGTTTACTCGCTGTCACACAGCCAAATGACTCTGGGCCACCAGGGGTCGTTGTTAGTACCGCAGTAGCCTGAATTAAAACAGTTGCTGACTCCTCCAGGTTCTTCGCCTTCCTGGTCCTTTTGGTTGAAAGGGGAGGAACCTGGGATTCGGTCAGGCTGCTTTCCACGGCCTCCTCCTGGCTGAGACTTTCCTGTGTATGAAAATGGTACATAGTTTTAGTTTTTTGTTCATCAATCACACACAATTTTGAGCTCATGACTGTTGCAAATTGAATGTTAACAAATAGAAAAGACTATCATTCTGACCCCAGCATTTTTCATTCTTGTCACAATCATTTTTGACCACTACTGTTTATTGATATGTAAACCACTTTGTTAAATCAGAAATTAGTGATCAATAGCATTTAGTTAACATCATTCAATTTTTGACAAGAAATATGTTCAACAATGCTATACCTGGCTCAAGCTGGGCTCCTCCACATCTTCTTCCTGGGTGGAAGGCCCAGGTTGGACTTCAGGAGCCTCATCCGATGTTGAAGGAAGTATGGAAGGAAGTGTAGATAGTGATGGCCTCGGTTCACTCTGGTCTGTCAAAAAATGCAGTCTGTCGTAGTACCACAGCCTGGGTACATATATGTCATCTGCTGCTGCTCCTGATCTCATGGAATCCTGGACCTTTTTGCGCTCCCTATTATATGTGCTCCTCAGGCTACCAATTTTGGCCTTCAAATAGGTGATGTCTGCCATGGAATACAAAGGCTTCACCAATTCCATCAGTTTTTTCAATGCCAGAGACATGGCAGCTCCCTGTACATGTCCAGGAATCTGGGCAGGAAGTCGGGGTCAGTAAATTTATCAACCATTTTCTCTGCAAGACACAACACAAGACAAACCCTAATGTCAGGCTAAACTCTCCTAATCTTGTCCCAATACAGGCCTCAATATAGGCCTTCGTTTGCACGATCGGCACTTACGATCCTCCGCTCACAGATCATACGTACGACGTCCGTGTGTTACGCTTTATATACACTGCGCATGAGTGAAACTCCGCCCCGTCCTTCTTTCTAGTGTAATCCCCACCTCTTCTCTTTCAGGGCAGTGGGAGAGCACATGGTGGAGACACAGCAGGTGAGCAGCAACTACGAGGACGAAAAAAGCCCGGAGCAAGGCAGTTCCAGATCCAGGTCGAGATATAAGGCCTCAAATATGTCCTTTGTAGAGATGGTGGACATCTTGAAGAGGGCAGACTATGATGGGAAGTATGGACAGTACAGCAACCCTAATGTGAGAAAGGCCAAGATCATGACTAAAGTTGTGAGAAGTCTGCACAGGAATTTTGGGGTATGACGATCCAAGGAGCAATTGAGGAAACGCTGGTCAGACCTGAAATTGAGGGAGCACGATCAGTATAGAAAGATCAAGAAAGTGCTTCTAAAAAGTAAGCATTTGTCGTGTGTTCCTATTATTATTAGTACTTTAGTGCTGCTCCATGCGCTTTTCTTTACTGTTGTACAGTTTAACCACTTAAGGACCAGCCTCGTTTTGGATTTTAGGTGTTTACATGTTTAAAACAGGTTTTTTTGCTAGAAAATTACTTAGAACCCCCAAACATTATATATGTTTTTTTTTCTAACACCCTAGAGAATAAAATACTTTTTTTTTGCACCGTATTTGCGCAGCGGTCTTATAAGCGCACTTTTTTTGGAAAAAATTCACTTTTTTGAATAAAAAAATAAGACAACAGTAAAGTTAGCCCAATTTTTTTTTATATTGTGAAATATAATGTTACGCCAAGTAAATTGATACCCAACATGTCACGCTTCAAAATTGCGCCCGCTCGTGGAATAGCGTCAAACTTTTACCCTTAAAAATCTCCATAGGCGACGTTTAAAAAATTCTACAGGTTGCATGTTCTGCGTTACAGAGGAGGTCTAGGACTAGAATTATTGCTCTCGCTCTACCGGTCGCGGCGATACCTCACATGTGTGGTTTGACCACCGTTTTCATATGCGGGTGCTACTCACGTATACGTTCGCTTCTGCGCGCGAGCTCGGCGGGACAGGGCGCTTTAAAAAAATTTTTTTTTTTTATTATTTATTTTACTTTATTTTATTTATTTTTTCACTGTTTAAAAAAAAAAAAAAAATTTGGATCACTTTTATTCCTATTACAAGGAATGTAAACATCCCTTGTAATAGAAAAAAACATGACAGGTCCTCTTAAATATGAGATCTGGGGTCAAAAAGTCCTCAGATCTCATATTTACACTAAAATGCAAAAAAATAAAAAAATAAAAAGTCGTTTAAAAAAATGACACAAAAAAAATTGTGCCTTTTAAGAGAAGTGGGCGGAGCCGTCATAATGACGTCGCTCCTGCCGTCACATGGTATAGAGACGGGTGGGGGCCATCTTGGCCTCACTCGTCTCAGTACCTCAGCAGTGACAGGTCCCGATCTCCTCCGCCGCTACCGACTGCTCCGGTAATCGGCGGAGGGCGCGGGAGAGTGGCGGGAGGGGGGGTGGCACCTCTCCCGCCGCCGATAACGGTGATCTCGCGGCGAACCCGCCGCAGAGACCACCATTATCGTGTACAGAACTGCTCGCTGTAAAGATGGATACCTCGGTTGTGGCAGCAGCTGCTGCCGTTACCGAGATATCCATCTTTAAAAAAATGACGTACATATACAGTGAGCGGTCGTCAAGTGGTTAAAATGGCAAGTTTGAGGTTCATGGGCACAGTAATCATTCGTAGTAAACATCGTTCGTTCAACCACTAATACAACGTTTTTGGCAGATTAACTACATTTGTTCATGCCTATTTGTATTAAAAGAAGTTTAGTACATTGTTGTCTAGATGTGTTTGTAACTATAATGAGATGCAAACTAGATTCAGTGTAAGGAGAGGACACAGCAGCTGTTTACACATCTGGACGCAGGAGCACTAGTGTGGGACACCAGAACAACCTTTTTATGGTGTCCCACGCAGGTGCTCCAGTGGATACTAGGGGTCTCTCCTTGTGTGAAACTTGCACAAAACAGGTAAGTATTCCAGCTTTTGAAAGGGAAAAAACATGTCTTCAGCTTGGAACTCAGCCAAAACAGACAATTGCCTGCATATTTATAATACATGGTGTGGTTTTTTTAATTTTTAGGTGATGTGGATGTTGTGGAAGAAGAAACTCACTTCAACAGTGCAAGTGCACAAATCCTCATCAGTGAAATAATGGTGTGCAATTGGGATTTAGAGAGAGTCAAAGAAAACATCAATGATGTTGAAAAAAGACTGACCAACATCATTGATGTTTTAGCCAAAATCTAAAAAAAATAAAAATAAATGTTGTTGTTATTGTTTATGTTTTTCAAAAAAATTTTAAGTAATTTGAAAGCCAAATTTTGAAAATGCATACAGTGTGTCAACATGTGCTAGCAACCCCTTCCTCTCATCTATTGCGAGGAAGGGGTTGCACCCACAAAACGCGTACTGTCAGGAAGATCCTGCCATTAATCGGCGTCCCAGGCTCACTGGTGCGCGTTTGCACGCGCATCCCTGTTGGTGACAGGCGGGCTATTTAAACCTGCCTGTCACACTCAGTCTCCACTGTCTGCTCTACAGCGTTCTGTGCGTGTTACCTGATCTGATCTGAGACTACCTGTTAATTGACCCGGCTATCTGTTTGTGACCAACCCAGCTATCTGCCTGCATCTGACCTCTGGCTTGCCCTGACTATTCTCCTGTTTCATCCTTGGTACCTTTGCTGTCCGTCTAAAACCGATCACTAGCCTGTTTGACGATCCTTTTGCCTGATTCCTGATATCTGCCTACTTGCCTGCTGTGTTCCTGGTTCCAGTCCACCATCCAGCCTTCAGTCTGCTTACCTGCTGTTTGTTCCTGGTTCCAGTCCAGCATCCAGTCTCCAGTCTGCTCACCTGCTGTTGTTCCTGGTTCCAGTCCAGCATCCTGTCTCTGGTCTGCTCACCTGCTGTTGTTCCTGGATCCAGTCCAGCATCCGGTCTCCAGTCTACTTGCCTGCTGTGTTCCTGGTTCCAGTCCAGCATCCAGTCTCCAGTCTACTTGCCTGCTGTGTTCCTGGTTCCAGTCCAGCATCCAGTCTCCAGTCTACTTGCCTGCTGTGTTCCTGGTTCCAGTCCAGAATCCAGTCTCCACTCTGCTCACCTGCTGTTGTTCCTGGCTCCAGTCAGCATTCCATTCTCCAGCATACTTGCCTGCTGTGTTCCTGGTTCCAGTCCAGCATCCAGTCTCCAGCCTACTTACCTGCTGTGTTCCTGGTTCCAGTCCAGCATCCAGTCTCAGGTCTACCTGCCTGCAGTTGTTCCTGGTTCCAGTCCAGCACTCCAGTCTTCTGCCTACTCACCTGCTGTTGATCCTGCCAGGCACCCATACCACTCCTCACTCCTGTGCTCTCTGTCCCCACTCCAGAGGGCCGTGAGTGGGAGCCGTAGGGCAGGTCTCTCTCTGCAGTTCGGGCTCAAAACCCACCAGGTACGTGACATGTACATCGATATCCCATGATGGCAGATAGCACATGTTGACACACTGTGTGTTTTGTGCCTTTATCAACATAGATGTAGGGTAAAGACACATATTTTAGACATGGGATCATGAGGGAAATCCACATTTTGAGTCCCAAATTGTGTGCATCTTCAAAATGTGGCTTTTAGAGGGGTGAGATCACCCCATCTGATGAAGGCAAAATCAACACCGTTTTGACATACTAATGTCTCATATGGCCTTCACTTTATCAAAGTTGAACTTTATAAGTTCCTGAGTTGGGGATGCCGATGTAATGTTTTTAAACATGCCTGTTTAGCTACAAAAAAGGCTATATCTACTGTCAAACATACATGTTATACACCAAAGATAATGGTCTGTTTAAAAACCCTTTTATAATACACATGTGAATGTGCTTGGAGTAAAATGTTTTATACTCAACAATGTGTGGCTTCTTCTTTAAATGTTTAATACCATTTTTTAGATAAGTTGTTGTAGTTACAGTGACAACGGGGGTTATTTACTAAAGGCAAATCCACTTTGCACTACAAGTTTGCCCCAATCAGGCCATTTTAGGGACTCCAAGCAATTAATTCATGGAGTTGAAAAGGATGATTATTTTTTATCATTAATGCATTACATACATTAACAACAAAAACATTGTGTGTGTAGCAGACCCACAGCACAACATAATAGTTAGCTGAAGAAAAGATTGTCACCTCATGTATCAAATAAGTTACGTTTGCACTATTGAAGAGAATGGGCAAAAATAAAAGGCCATTGAAGAACCTAGGAGACAGATAAAAAAAAAACACAAGCTGTAAGTCAAATGAAATATGAGTTCAGTTTTTACCAACAAATTTATTTTAAAAAGGTTTTAAACATTATCTGGCATATCAATTGCCCCCTACCCACGAAGTACTCCTGATAGCTGTGCCGTACTTCATTGGCGCTTTGGGGGGGCAAGCCAGGATGGCCAGGTTCAAGTTCTGTCATGATTTGGTCCGGTGAGCTGGCCTCAGTCGCAACTGAGGCCAGATAGTTGGCTGCATTTTTTCTTTTAAAAATGTGCAAAATGCAGCCACAAAGAATAATGTGGTTTAGTATATATTTCTAATGTCAAAATCGGGTATATAGAAAATCCGCCCCCTCCTACACCCAAAACACTGCGCTGATGGAAAATGAAGCTTGAGTCTAAGCTGCTGCTTGAAGTGTAACAACCGTTTATGCAAACATTTGATTCACCAAAATCTAGCCCCAAGTGAACTCAAATAGCAGCGCTAAATACAATCCTAATCATAAATGAAATAAAAGAGTGATAAAATTAAATAATCCACCAGTGATAAACTTATATTCTCACTCCTTCCTACTACTGTGCATCAAAGTAATATGATCTATATTCACAAATATAGTGCGCATAACCAATTACGTGAATATCATAACTGTACACAAAAATATATATAAAAAATAAAATATATGTAAACACCAGTGTAAATAAGTCCACAAATGTGTAAAAAAAGTCCAAAAGTATTGATCCGTGACGTGATACAGTGTAGATCTCCACTTTAAATAACTCTTCCACCGCACCTCTGTGACTGTGAATCCACTCCCCTTAGGTTAATAAACTCACCAGCTCCTTTCACCCACACTCTCGTGTTGGGCCACAAAGCTTTATCCCACACAGAAAGGGGAAATAAATGGTCTCCAATAGTTCACCTTTATATATCCAGAGTGTAATGATAAAGAGCTCTCTCCACATGGAAAAAAGAAAATGATCCAATAGTGCAATAACGTAATGATATTTATTAAAATAACACACTCCTCCACCATTAAACTCACATCTTTAAAATTCACTGCAAGCTCAAAACAGCACAGCAAGCTGTCACAGCACAACTCCAAATAGTAAAACCAGTGTATGGTGGTCACAGCGGACCCAGGTACTGCGCTCTCTAATACCCGTCTCACCCGATCCCTGGTGTAGCTAGGACCCACTTCCGCACTTCCTCGTATGGCGCTCCCTGTCACAGCGTCCTACGTCACAAGCATTCGATTGCCATGTAGCCACGCCCCTAGTATATATTCCGCCATATTTATTGAAGTGAGGAGTAGGCGGAACCGGCTAGCCATTATGCCAAAGGTATTTTCCACCACTCTTCTGGCTCTGGCCAGCCGGTAGTTAAAAATCCCCTGGTCCAGGGTGAGGATTCTCATAGGGAATGGCCGTATCAAATGCTTCATCTGCTACAAACAAGAATGGGAGGCCCGCCATGTTGTCTGCTGGGGGAGGCAAGCCCAAGCTGCCATTCTGGAGCCATCTGTAGAATTCCGTCTGGGCGATGACTCCACCATCCGACATCCGGCCATTCTTCCCCACGTCCACATAGAGGAATTCGTAAGTTGTCGACACCACCGCCAACAACACAATACTACTATACCCCTTGTAGTTACATAGTTACATAGTAGGTGAGGTTGAAAAAAGACACAAGTCCATCAAGTCCAACCTATGTGTGTGATTATGTGTCAGTATTACATTATATATCCCTGTATATTCAGGTGATTATCTAATAGTTTCTTGAAGCTATCAATGCTCCCCGCTGAGACCACCGCCTGTGGAAGGGAATTCCACATCCTTGCCGCTCTTACAGTAAATAACCCTCTACGTAGTTTAAGGTTAAACCTCTTTTCTTCTAATTGTAATGAGTGGCCACAAGTCTTATTAAACTCTCTTCTGCGAAAAAGTTTTATCCCTATTGTGGGGTCACCAGTACAGTATTTGTAAATTGAAATCATATCCCCTCTCAAGCGTCTCTTCTCCAGAGAGAATAAGTTCAGTGCTTGCAACCTTTCCTCATAACTAAGATCCTCCAGACCCTTTATTAGCTTTGTTGCCCTTCTTTGTACTCGCTCCATTTCCAGTACATCCTTCCTGAGGACTGGTGCCCAGAACTGGACAGCATATTCCAGGTGCGGCCGGACCAGAGCCTTGTAGAGTGGGAGAATTATCGTTTTATCTCTTGCGTTGATCCCCCTTTTAATGCATGTCAATATTCTGTTTGCTTTATTAGCAGCAGCTTGGCATTGCATGCCATTGCTGAGCCTATCATCTACTAGGACCCACCAGGTCATTTTCCATCCTAGATTCCCCCAGAGGTTCTCCCCCCCAGTGTATAGATTGCATTCATATTTTTGCCACCCAAATGCATTATTTTACATTTTTCTACATTGAATCTCATTTGCCATGTAGTCGCCCACCCCATTAATTTGTTCAGGTCTTTTTGCAAGGTTTCCACATCCTGCGGAGAAGTTATTGCCCTGCTTAGATTAGTATCGTCTGCAAATACAGAGATTGAACTGTTTATCCCATCCTCCAGGTCGTTTATAAACAAATTAAATAGGATTGGTCCCAGCACAGGGGACCAATGGGGACCCTGGGGAACCCCACTACCCACCCCTGATCATTCCGAGTACTCCCCATTTATCACCACCCTCTGAACTCGCCCTTGTAGCCAGTTTTCAATCCATGTACTCACCCTATGGTCCATGCCAACGGACCTTATTTTGTACAGTAAATGTTTATGGGGAACTGTGTCAAATGCTTTTGCAAAATCCAGATACACCATGTCTACGGGCCTTCCTTTATCTAGATGGCAACTCACCTCCTCATAGAAGGTTAATAGATTGGTTTGGCAAGAACGATTCTTCATGAATCCATGCTGATTACTGCTAATGATACCATTCTTATTACTAAAATCTTGTATATAGTCCCTTATCATCCCCTCCAAGAGTTTACATACTATTGATGTTAGGCTAACTGGTCTGTAATTCCCAGGGATGTATTTTGGGCCCTTTTTAAATATTGGTGCTACATTGGCTTTCCTCCAATCAGCTGGTAGCATTCCAGTCAATAGACTGTCTGTAAAAATTAGGAACAACGGTCTGGCAATCACTTGACTGAGTTCCCTAAGTACCCTCGGATGCAAGCCATCTGGTCCCGGTGATTTATTAATGTTAAGTTTCTCAAGTCTAATTTTAATTCTTTCCTCTGTTAACCATGGAGGTGCTTCCTGTGTTGTGTCATGAGGATAAACACTGCAGTTTTGGTTACTGAAGCCCCCCGATTCATTCGTGAAGACTGAGGAGAAGAATAAATTCAATACCTTCGCCATCTCCCCATCCTTTGTAACCAGATGTCCTTCCTCATTCTTTATGGGGCCAATATGGTCTGTCCTCCCTTTTTTACTGTTTACATACTTAAAGAATTTCTTGGGATTTTTTTTGCTCTCCTCCGCTATGTGTCTTTCATGTTCTATCTTAGCCGTCATAATTGCACCCTTACATTTCTTATTGCATTCTTTATAAAGTCTGAATGCTGAGGATGATCCCTCAACCTTGTATTTTTTGAAGGCCTTCTCCTTTGCTTTTATATGCATTTTTACATTGGAGTTAAGCCATCCAGGATTTTTGTTCGCTCTTTTAAATTTATTACCCAATGGGATACATTGGCTAATGCCCTTATTTAATATGCTCTTAAAGCAAACCCATCTCTCCTCCGTATTCTTTGTTCCTAATATTTTATCCCAATTTATGCCTTTTAGCAAGGTTTGTAGTTTAGGGAAGTTGGCTCTTTTGAAATTCAGTGTCTTTGTGTTCCCTTCATGTTTCCCATTTGTGTGATTTATACTGAAACTAATTGACCTGTGATCACTGTTACCTAGATTGCCCAGTATTTCCACATTCATGATCAGGTCTGTATTGTTGGTAATCAGTAGATCCAGTAATGTTTTATTTCTAGTTGGTGCGTCTACCATCTGACCCATAAAATTGTCCTGCAAGACATTAAGGAACTGGAGAGTCTTAAATAAATGCGCGGTTCCCTCCGCCCAGTCTATGTCTGGATAATTAAAATCCCCCATTATGATAACACTTCCCATCCTTGCTGCTAATCCAATTTGTGATAGGAGATCCGTCTCCACTTCCTCCCTCAGGTTAGTTAGTTAAAGTAGTAAGACCCCTAGCTGGGGGGTGGAACGATGCGGACGTGTTTACCATCTGATGCCCCACCGCAGTTGGGAAAGTCCCACTGCTGGGCAAATTGGGAGGCCACAGTCTGCCATTCCTGTGGGTTGGAAGGAAACTGTGAAGTCAAACAAGAAAAAAAAATAGTACTTTTGCACATAACATTGCAAGCAGATTAGACACAAACATTCTTGGCCAACATAAGTATAACATTTATTGAAATGAGTATTTAAAGTAAAAAGTATAAGGTCCACTTATCAGATTCCTCACCCCCTCTGATGGCTCATTGTAAAAATGTTATGGTGGGGGAGAGATGTTTTGGACAGGTAACCCTTTCCACTTCATTGAGAGCTGAATGCATAAATAATGTGTGTTACTTTGGCCAGCCCCTCCTTACTTACACTATTGGCAGACCACTGGACAGGTAAGAAGTGTCATAATCCAAAAATATGAATACACACTGTCCAAATTGAAGCACATTTTTACATTCTGCTATTACCTATCAAGATAATAGGAAAACAAAACTTTAAACAGTACCATTTGAAAGTATTCAGGCAGGCCCTTGCACTACATGCTTTGGTGAATTCATCTATAAATTTGACCACAAAAGAGGTAGGTATAGTGTGTATGGGTTTGGCAAAGTCAGCAGATAGAGTATTGGTATCAGTTGACTTAGTGGTTGGGGGGGGGGGGGGTTCCAAATGAATTTTGCCCCCAAAAAAGGCCTCTTGCACTCTGCCTTAATTTAAGGACAAAAATAACATTTGGACACATTTTAGGAGGTGTTTAGGGTAAGCACTACAATGGAGCTATCAAAATACATTGTTAAGTAACCAAGCTAGGTGTATATGGGCCCAGGATAGCATGCTTGGGAGGTTAGTTAAGGTAAATATGCATGAAGGACAAAAAATGAGCATTAAAAGCTTACAGCATGCACCAAAGAGGACATTCGCAGCATATTACAATCATGGAATGAAGAAATTAATACAATACATTAGCAAACATTAAATGCATAGAATGTGATGTTAAAGGATAAAACTTACCTTAATATAGTCCTTCTGCAGGACCTGAATTATGGCAGAACAGGTCTCTGGAATAATGATTCCCAGAGCCTGGGGGGAGATCCCAGTCGTGAACTTAATATCCTGGAGACTTCTCCCCATCGCCAAGTACCGCAAGGTGGAGATGAGCCTTTGCTCGGGAGTGATGGATTGCCGAATGCAGATGTCCTGCTTGGTAATATAGAGGGTAAGCAAAGCCAACAGACGGTAAAAAACGGGGTCCGTCATACGGAGATAATGCCTGAAATCATCAGGATTATTCTCCTTGATCTCCCGCAGCAAAGGTATATGAGAGAATTGGTCGTGCTGGAGCAACCAATTCTTGGTTAATGAACTCCTCCTCCCCCTGTTCATGGACTGGACTTGGGTCAAAGCAAGAGCTCCAACACCAAGCCCAGCAATGGCATGAGCTCTCCGACGAGAACGTAACCGCAATAGGGCTAGAAAACGGTCGGCTGAAAAAGCGCAAATCGTTTCTGAGCCAACATCCTTTGAACAAAAATCCACGGTTTTGTTGTCAGAAAATCTGATCGTGTGTACACGGCATTAGACCAAAAACAAAAATGAAATATATTGCAGCTTACCAGTCCTTAAATGTGGTGGCTGCATTCATTTTTTTTTTTTATCCTTTATTTTTTACCTCTTGATCTGGCCAGTAACATGCTTCCTGTCTAATGCCCTGTACACACAATCGGACATTAATCGGACATTTCGACAACAAAACCCATGGATTTTTTTCCGACGGACATTGGCTCAAACTTGTCTTGCATACACATGGTCGTACAAAGTTGTCGGAAAATCCGATCGTTCTGAACGCGGTGACGTAAAACACCTACGCGGGGACTATAAACAGGGCAGTAGCCAATAGCTTTCGTCTTTTAATTTATTCTGAGCATTCGTGGCACTTTGTGCATTGGATTTGTGTACACACGATCGGAATTTAACCGATCGGATTTTGTTGTCGGAAAATTTTATAGCCTGCTCTCAAACTTTGTGTGTTGGAAATTCCGACGGAAAAAGTCCAATGGAGCCCACACACGATCGGAATTTCTGACAACACAATCTGAACGCACTTTTGTTGGAAAATCCGACCGTGTGTACAGGGCATAAGGGTTTCTCCACTCTGGATGGAGGAGCAGCGGAGACACTTTTGGACAGAAGCATTGTCAATCTAGGGAGATAGTAGAGATTAAGATGGACTTGACTAACATATCAAGCCAAACTCCAGGTAACACTTTTTAAGCAGTTACAGCAGACTTTTTTTCTTTTTGGGATAAAGGTTTTACATGAACAAAGGCCGATCATTGTAAATACCTCTGTCAGTGTTAAAGTGGAACTAAACCCCCAGTATACTCACCTCTACCTTCCAGCGATGCAGGCAGGGCCATCTTTAAGGCAGGGAAAATTGTTGTGGGGCCCAAAGCAGCTGCCTCATACTTGCCAAATATCCCAGTTTAAATTTCCTTGTCCTTTGGAGTTTTAGTCTCGTGCTGTGTCCCGATATCTCAGTGTGAAGTTCTGTTACTAATGCTGCCCAGCTCTGCCCAATCGCCGTGTACAGATGACTCACCTGCAGATCCTGTGTTTACATGTAAAAAACCTGCATTGATATGTATTTAGTGGCAGCATTAATATGCAAATAGCCACAAAACGGCAGCATTGATATGTAAATAGAGGCGGCATTCATAGCATGCCCCCCTGAGGTCGTTTTGCCTACAACTGTGGTCATTAAGCCTAACGTCAGCCAGTTCTGGAAAGGTAAGCAAATTGGAGGTGGAAACCTTATTCAAAATAACTTGGTGCCACAGCACTGGGAATTTTGGTGCATGTTTCAGCAGATGTGTGAGTGTGTCATTAACAATTAATGGCACGGCTGTGTATCCGCTAAAGCACATTTATGTGGTGTCAGGAAAGCGATTTTGCATGCGTTCCCGACACACACAAATGTGAATGCAGGCTAAATGTCTTGGTTACAGTGGTTGTCAGTGTAAATCTTCTCATCACATTGGGGCTTGATGTACAATCCTTTCAATCACACTAGTGGCCAGTGTAAAGGTTCCTCTTACATTGGTGGTCAGTGTAAATCCCTCCTTACATTGGTGGCTACTGTGAATGCTCCTATAACATTAGTGGTCAGTGTAAATACCCATTACATTAGTGGTCAGTGTATATCCCAATTACATTGGTGGCCAGTTTAGAAACTCCTCTTTATATTAGTAATCAGTAACAAAATCCAAACTTGCATTTGTGGTCAGTTTCAAATCCTCCCTTACATTGGTAGTCAATGTAGAAGTCCCCTTTAAATTGGTGGGGAGTGTAAATCCCCTTTACATTGGTGGCCAGTGTAAAAATACCCCTTTATTGGTTGTTGATGTAAAATACCCCCATTACATTGATTGTTCATGTAAAATCTTCATTACATTGGTGATCAGTGTATATTTCCCTTTACATTGGTGGTAAGTGCAGAATTGTCCTTATACTGGTGGTCAGTGTATATCCCCCTTTACATTTGTGGTCAGTGTAAATCCCCCCTAACATTGGTGTTCGGTGTAGAAAAGCCACCTTACATGGTGGTCAGTACAAATCTCCATGACAATTGTTGTAAATTCCGTCTTACATGGAGGTCACTGTATATTCCCCCTTACACTAGTGTTTGGTGTAAATGCTCTTATTTGTGTCAGTGCAGAAATCCCTCTTTATATTGGTGGGTGGCATTAAATCCCCCGTTACATGGTGATCAGTGCAAATTCCCTCACATTGGTGGTCAGTGTAAATCCCCCCTCACATTGGTGGTCAGTGTAAATCCCCCCTTACATTGGTGGTCAGTATAGAATCCACAACTATATATTTGCCAAAGATTTCCAGCTTTGCTCTACGTAATTCAAAATTTGCCACGGTGTAGTGCCTTCTAACTCATCCCACCCCCCCACCCCTGCCACTGATCCCATAGACCCCCCAGCATTGCACTGGTCACACCCCCCCAGCATTGCCACTGATCCCAGGAGTCCTAGGATCCCTAGGAGTTTTCTGTCTATTGATGGGTCCCCTCACCTCCCCAGTCCATGGTGTACAGGTAGTGAGGAAATTAAGTGCTGTAACCTTTAGCAACCAATCAGTGAGCAGTAATTATGTGCACTAACCTCTTACAACCGATTAGTGAGCAGTATTGATGTACAGTAATCTCCAGAAACCAATCAGTGAGCAGTAATGGTGTGCAGTAACCTGTAGCAACCAGTGAGCAGTATTGTACAGTAATCTCTAGCAACCAATCAACAAGCAGAAGTCATGTGCTGTAACCTCTAGCATATTATCAGTAAGCCATAATGTGTGCTGTAACCTCTAGCAGCCAGTCAGTGAGTGGTAATGATACACTGTAACCTCTGGCAACCTATCGCTGCCTGAGCTGATTCAGTAAACTGTTATTTTTTGTATGTCTCAAAGCAGGAGGAGAACAAAATTGCATAGAAGGGAGGGAGGGGCTCAAAAAAATGTTTGCCCAGGGTCCAATCAATTTTAAAGAGGGCCCTGGATGCGGGAGTTCCATCTTTTGCCAACCACTGTTATTTTCTCTCAAGTGCTGTTTTTTCGTCCTCTTGAATGACCGGCCGGTAAAGCTATCATCTCGCACATGTGCACAGGACTTAGTCATTCTGGCACAGCCGAAGTGTGCCAGGAATGCACCCTGAGCTGCACATGCGCTGCTCAGTGTGCACTTGGTACAAAAATGCAAGGGGGCAGGTAAGTTTGTATTATTTCAGAGAACACATAGCATTACTCTTCTGCAATAAAAAGCTGCTTGCTCACAGTTATACAAAAGTTAAATTGGATATAAACCCACTCTCATCCTTTCTAAAAGTGGTTATGTATAAGGATATACATGCCTCCTGCATGTATCCTTACCTGTCAAATGTCTCCCCTTTGTCTGTTATGAGACCCGAAAAACTGCAGATTCTGTGAGTGGGTCTGTTGTCCGGAGCACGGTGGGTGGAGTCGTAATGTCAGTAGACTCCCTGCCCACCTCTACACTCCCCTTGTCAACATGAATTTTCTCCTGTGTATTTCTTACACTGAACTTCTGCTATGAATACTAACATTCAGTCAAAACCCAGAAAAGTCACCACATGTCTTCAGCATACCCAATCATGCTGAGGTGTGGAACAGCCATTCCTGGGAGAGCTGGAGAAGAAAGGAGGAGGGGATGAGAATTACAAATAATGCCTCTCTAAGGCTCTTGCATGAGATATGTAAATCACCTGTCACTCACAGCGGTGGGGGGGGGACTGATTGGTATTTCTCTGTCTGTCAGTTTTCATCTCACTGAAAAAAGATAAGAGGAATGCTCAGAGCTGGATTAACTCTTCATGGCAAAACTGGGCTCAGATGATATGAAATCCTATACTGTACAAGTTACAAGCCTAAATTAAAAAAATGTTTTTTGGGTTTACATTCACTTTAAGTTTAGTTTAGTTACAGTAGATAGGGTGGTGTGGGCCGAGGATGAATCCACTTATGCAAAAAATGTTCTCATAGGTATCAATCCATAAACATATTTTCGAAAAGGAGGGAGACACTACAAACATTCAGTGTGGGACGTTACATATGCCTCCAAGAACATAGAATGCGAAGAATATAATAAAAAGATATATTTTATTAGATTTAATTAGGGCTGCGAAAATTAACGATTAATTCCTTGATTAATTCCTTCCTTTTTTTGATCAATTAAAATTTATTTTGGGCCAAGCTGTGGCTGCAGCGCAGCACTCTGCTCCCTCCTCCTCCTCCACTATATGTCATACAGAGTCTACGGGCATCTCCCGCTGTGTGTCTCTGAGCTGAGTGTGAAAACTTTGGCCGCGCTGTGAGAAAAGTCCTGCCCTCCTGCTAGATCAGTTTGTGTGATAGACGCAGTGTTCTGTCTATCACACAAGATGATATAGGAGGAGGGCGGGACTTCTCATAGCGCGGCCAAAGTTTTCACACTCAGCTCCAAGACACACAGCGGGAGATGCCCGCAGACTGTGTAATTCAGGCACAGGCACTGACTACACTAAGGCTGTGATTATGGGCACGGTGAGACTGAATTATGGGCACGGTGAGACTGCATTATGGGCACGGTGAAACTGCCATTATGGGCACGGTGAGGCTGCCATTATGGGCACGGTGAGACAGCATTATGGGCATGGTGAGACAGCATTAGGGCAATGGTGAGGCTGCGATTACAGGCACGGCGAGGCTGCGATTATGGGCACGGTGAGGCTGCGATTATGGGCACGGTGAGGCTGCAATTATGGGAACGGTAAGGCTGCGATTATGGGCACGGTAAGGCTGCAATTATGGGCACAGTAAAGCTGCGATTATGGGCACAGTAAGGCTGCGATTATGGGCACGTTAAGGCTGCGATTATGGGCACGGTAAGGCTGCGATTATGGGCACGGTCAGGCTGAGTTTATGACGTGTGACGCCCTAGCCATGCCCCGCTATGTCCGGCTTCGGCCGTTGCCATAACAACGGTGCTAAATCAGCTAAAAGTAGTTGGATCTGTATGTGCATTATAATTAATCGAAATTAGTCCATTAATTGATTTAAAAAGAAAAAATCGATTAATCGAACACGAAAATTTTAATCAGTAACAGCCCTAGATTTAATACATAGATAAAAATGCTAGATAGCCTAAAACCATACTTTTGCATATAATATGATACAAACTTTGACATTCACATAATTATATATATATTTCTTAGGTATGCTTGAACAGGTGATGCGTTTCGCGGACTTCCGCTTCTTCAAAACCATATAAGCAAATATTATGTGTGACTAAAAATAGAAAAAAATAATTTTAAACATTTAGTCCTCATGCACATGGACGTTTTAAAAAACGAGCTGTAAAGCTAGGTTCGACGCCTGGAAAAACCGGCGTTAAAAACACGATTTTTACAGCGTTTTGCATTAGCGTTTTTGCGCGTTTTTTAGCGTTAGCACTAAGTAGCGGTTTTTTTAATGAAAAACACATCTCTCAGCTATATACACTCCCAAATTTCCCACAATGCCACAGAAACCAAAGAAAATATGTTAATGAGCATGTGTCGGTGCCATTTTGGTAGGAGAGAGAGAGAGGAGAGAGTGTTTCAGAGTCTGTTTAGGTTTTGTGTATTTTTCTGAGAAATATGGAGCCTGTCATCCAGAAGATCGATGAGGCAATCCTTCTGATTGTTTTGCGGAGGCTGCGGAGAATGAGACAGGAGGAGGAGAGAAGCAGCAGACGTCAATTTTGGGTGCATCCAATGGTATCCAATCGGTTTTCTACGGGGTACTTTGGCAATATTTATTCCCAACTGCGCTTATATCCGACAAAATTCTTTAACTTTACAAGGATGTCAGTGCCGCTCTTTGATGACCTGTTGGAGAGGCTCAGGCCAAGGCTCACAAGGATGGACACTGTGATGCGTAGCTCTGTGTCACCGGAGGAACGGATGCTAGTGACACTCAGGTAAGTGAATACACATATGGGAATAGGGTCAGGGTTAGGAAATAGGGATAGGGTTAGGGTTAGGAGATAGGGTTAGGGTTAGGAGATAGGGTTATGGTTAGGGGTTAGGGCTAGTAGATAGGGTTAGGGTTAGGAGATAGGGTTAGGAGATAGTGTTAGTGTTAGGGGTTAGGGTTAGGAGATAGGGTTAGGGTTAGGAGATAGGGTTAGCAGATAGGGTTAGGGTTAGGGTTAGGATTAGGAGATAGGGTTAGGGGTTAGGAGATAGGGTTAGGGTTAGGAGATAGGGTTAGGAGATAGGGTTAGGGTTAGGAGATAGGGTTAGGAGATAGGGTTAGGGTTAGGAGATGGGGTTAGGGTTAGGGGTTAGGGTTAGGAGATAGGGTTAGGAGATAGGGTTAGGGTTAGGGTTAGGAGATAGGGTTAGGAGATAGGGTCAGGGTTAGGAGATAGGGTTAGGGTTAGGAGATAGGGTTAGGAGATAGGGTTAGGGTTAGGAGATAGGGTTAAGAGATAGGGTTAGGGTTAGGAGATAGGGTTAGGAGATAGGGTTAGGGGTTAGGGTTAGGAGATAGGGTTAGGGTTAGGAGATAGGGTTAGGGGTTAGGGTTAGGAGATAGGGTTAGGGTTAGGAGATAGGGTTAGGGTTAGGAGATAGGGTTAGGGTTAGGAGATAGGGTTAGGGGTTAGAGTTAGGAGATAGGGTTAGGGTTAGGAGATAGGGTTAGGGGTTAGGGTTAGGAGATAGGGTTAGGGTTAGGAGATAGGGTTAGGGTTAGGGGTTAGGGTTAGGGGTTAGGGTTAGGAGATAGGGTTAGGTTTAAGGGTAGGGTTAGGACTTATGTTTATGCTTTTCTCTTTCAATAACTAAATTTATTATGTTATCTTAGGTTCCTTGCCACGGGACAAAGTTATGCTTCCTTGCATCATTACTTCCTCCTTGGCCTCTCAACGGTCTCAAAAATAATAAAGGAAACATGTGTGGCAATATGGGAGGAATCGCATAACATTGTAATGTCAGAGCCAACAGAAGACATCTGGGAATCAGTTGTGGACACTTTTTGGGAAAAAACTCAGTTCCCAAATTGTATAGGAGCCCTTGATGGGAAACACATCAGGGTGAAGAAGCCTCCCCACTCTGGATCGTCATATTTTAATTATAAAAAATATTTTTCGGTGGTCCTCCTGGCATTGTCCGATGCACACCTTAAATTTCTTTTTGTTGATGTGAGAGCATATGGAAGCCAAGGTGACGCCCGCATATTCCGCGAGTCGGCCTTCGGACGTCGTCTACATGAGGGATGACTCTATTCCTGAAAGCAAGCCTCTACCCTGCACTGAAGAACCCAGCTTGCCATTAGTCATAGTGGCAGATGAGGCCTTTGGACTGGCTGAAAATCTTATGAGGCCATACAGTGGCAATGGTCTCAGCCGACGACAAAAAATCTACAATTATCGGCTCAGCCGTGCACGCCGTGTTGTTGAATGTGCATTCGGGGTGTGCACGGCCAAATGGCGAGTTTTGCTGACAAGTATGCAATTGGATGTTGACAACGCCGTTAAAGTCGTCCTGGCATGCTGCGTTCTGCACAATTTTCTGCGCGACAGTGACAGAAATAATGTTGAACAGGAGCCCATTAACCAACTTCAGAGGGTTCAATTTATGGACTTGCGTTCAACTGCACGTGTCATGAGCATTCAAAACCAATTTGCAGAATTTTTTGAATCCCCTGATGGAGAGGTATCATGGCAGAATGATTATGTGTAAAAAATATTTGCAATACATCTACCTTTGCTTTCTTGTGTTTTTTTAAATAAAGCATTTCAAAATTGAAGTTTGTTATTTTTATGTCCATTTATCAACGATTGTTCAACAAGTCAATTTTACTCTTCGGGGTAAGCCTAGGCTAAGCCCAAAAAAGAGCAAGCTTACACTTGTCCGAAGGCAGAGTACGATAGAGTCCTTTGCACTCTGCCTTCAGGGCAAGCAGAGTGCAAAGGAGTGCTGTTGTGCATCATATAAAAGACAAATTGAACACATTTTATTTTCAATCAAAAAACATATTTAATAAAGGATTGGGATCACAACTGGTATTTCAAGAAAAAAAAGAATTTATTTTGGGATCACAACTGGTGATAGGTGGTGGTGGATGCTTGATTGCTTTGGGGATGTGGGGATTGGGGACGGGATAATGGTTGGGCCTGGCGATCACTCCCAAAATGTTGCTGGTAGCGGGGTACAGGGTATGAGGGCTGAAAATGGGAGGTGGAAGGTGGAAATTCACCATAGGAGTGCAGGGTATAGAATGAGGTCTGGGACGGCATAGGTGGTGGTTGGCGTTGAGGAGGGGGCTGATAGTGAGAGGGGGGTGCTAGCACTGCTGAGGTCCCAGGGGCCATTGGGGGATCATGAGAAACATTATATGGATCGCATGGAGGTGGCCCACCACTTAATTTTGCATGACGGTATTGCATTGCAATAGCGTACATGCGATCCATACAAAGCTTCTCTTGGTCTCCCCCAATGTCCTCCAGGATGTGGTAAAGGCTGCGGCAGAAGCAGGCGCGTGGGTTGTTGGTGTCTAAAAAGGCATCCATACTGCGCCTCTCCTGCCGCACTTCCTGCAGCAGTGCTAGCACTCTGATATCAGCCTCCGGATTGAAGCCGCCCCTCGTCTGACGTCCACGCCCACGGCCACGAACACTGCCACGACCGCGCTGCTCTCCACCTTGCTGACTGGCAGGAGACGCTGATTCCACAGCCCTCGATTCCTGCAAAAGAACAAAAATGTTTACATTGACATGTATATGGACAGACAGACAATGAGATAGACAGGCAGACCGAAGCAGTTACCTCATCTGTGCACTCAACACCTCCCTCGCTGATTGGACGTGGAGATCCAGTGCTGGTCATGGGACTGCTTGGTCTCTGAACCTCAGCCTCTTCTGCATCCACCTCTCTCAGTCCAATGTTAGAAGTTGTCCTGCAGACAATACAAAATGTATAAACGTAACTACTTCAGCCCGGACCATTCAGCTGGCCAAAGACCCGAGCACTTTTTGCGATTTGTCACAGCGTCGCTTTAACAATGGTGGTCGTGCAACGTGGCTCCCCAAAAAATTTACGTCCTTTTTTTCCACTCAAACAGACCTTTTTTTAGGTGGTATTTGATCAACTCTGGGTTTTTTTGGGGGGGTTTTTTTCGGAGCTATAAAAAAAGAGTGTAAATTTCTGTTTTAAATTTTGAATTTAAATTTTTTTAAGTAATAAATATCCCACAAAAAATAAATAAATCTAAAATTTTCTTTTTGGTTTAGGCCAATATGTATATACAGATTTCAGTTAATAAAGTTTTTTTTGGCAAAAGTTATAGCATCTATGAAACAGGGGAGAGTTTTATGGCATTTTTCTTACAAATTTTTTTTTTATTAGTAATGGGGGAGATCAGCGATTTTTAGCATGACTGCGACAATACGGCGGACACATTGGACAATTTGGACACATTTTTGGAAAAATTGTCATTTTTACAGCGATCAGTGCGATTAAAATTGCAATGATTACTGTAAAAATTACACTGGCATTGACCTCTTCCTCTCCCTGAGACGATCGCCAGTGTGCCCGCGGACATTGAGTCCATGAGTCCGCAGTCGGACTCATGGACCTCGCAATGGGAAAGCGTGCCGCCAAGGCGGCAACTTAAAAGGGACATACAGGTACGCCCATTTGTGCAGCCGTGCCATTCTGCCGACGTATATGTACATGTGGCGTTCGGAAATTGGTTACAATAGCCATGGAACATACTGCCTGAAAAGCAATGTACATAGGCAAATATATGAAGAAAACAAAAAACTTACAGTCTGGTATGGCTCAGCATATTTTGCCGTAAGAATAGCAAATTGGTGTGGTAGACGTGTGGTCTCTTTGTTGGCGCTGGTGCTCCACTACGTGCCGCCTTGTCCTCGTCCGTGAGGTCCCTCCTGACACGGTCACGTAGGGACTTCCAGCGGCGCTGCATAATTTTGCCTAAAATAACATGGAAAACAAAGGGTTAAATATGCAATCTTCATTTACATTACACACAAACAGATCATGCATTCAAGGAAAATAGACTTACTTATTTCCTTTCTTTCAGCATTTCGCATTTGTTCCCAGCCAGGGGTAATGGCAGCACTGATGTCCTCCCAGGCTTTGACTTTACGTATGTGGTCTCCATGAAGTGGATGTGCCACATCCCACAGTTCAGGATGGGCCTGTACAGCACTAATGAGCTCCACTTGCGAAACAGCACTTGCCATCTTCAAGTCACTAACCACAGTCACACGGCTGTGCAAAGGACTCTTGGGTAATCTAATGTCCAGACAGGAATTTCCTGTTTTTACAGAGATTACAGTGTCCAATCATCTTTTTTGAGCAAAAAAACGCCGGAGCAAAAAAACGCCTGAGCTAAAAAACGCGAAAAAACGCTGCGGTCACGTTTTTGCGCGCTTTTCCGCGCTTCGCGTTTTTACAGCTCTAGTGCCGCGCCTCGGAACGCACTGGTCCCGGGTTTTTTTTACAGCTTAAAAACGCCTAGGCCATTTGCAGCTCAAAAACGTCTAGGTGGGCATGAATCCATAGACTAACATAGACAGGCGTTTTTAAGCTGTAAAAAACGCTCAAAAACGCGGCTGTAAAAAACGTCCATGTGCATGAGGCCTAAGATTTGTTAAGCTGCAATATAATCTGTGTTTGTTTTTTGTTTTTCAAATATAAATTTTATTATTTAAAAGAAAAAGTACGAGAACAAAGAATCAGAAGATAAAATATAGTACAATTCCCATTACAGTACTTGATGTTCACAGGCGAATACATGCCCTAATAACAACAATGGCATTGGTGTTTGTATTTAAGAGCTCAGCATCTGTAATTAACATTCACTAAAAATAGTCGAGTTGCATGAATGGTATATAACATCACTTTTTAAGAGCCTAAGCCCGGTTAAACCTTAAAATTTCTGATTTTAAATAACTCAAAGAAATAATCTCGGGATCAGGCGGTTGCAAACCAATATGTTCCACAAAGAATAGAAGAAGAAATGAGAAAAAAGGATGGGTGAAAGAGAAAGAAGCTGTGTTTGTTTTTGAGTTTATTACCGAATTCATTAAAAGAGTAGGGTTAACTATTATTAAAGTTATGCCGCGAACACACGGCCGGACTTGTCGACAGAAAAAGTCCGATGGGAGCTTTTGGTCGGACATTCCGACCATGTGTATGCCCAGTTGGACTTTTTCTGTCAGGATTTCCGGCGGACTCAGATAGAGAACATGTTCTAAATCTTTCCGTCAGAAATGCCGACGGAGTTTAGCCCAATGGCAAGTCCAACCGTGCGTACACGGCATTAGAAGTATTACAGCAGATGATATGGATCTCAGTAGCTGTAATGTATTATGTAGAGTATTATTTGTCACCATCTGATTATGGTGTTTCCCTTTAAAAACCTTTCTGTGGCTCAGTAATTTTAACAATTCAAAACTATACATGGTACATACTTTTGAAGTTTAAGGAGATAAATATTTCTGATCACAAAAGGTGTTTTGAGGGAAAAAAATGTATGTACGTTTGGATTTATTCTCATAGCATGGCTGGCGCATTTTGTCAATTGGCTTAATAGGTGGCGCTGTGCCAGTTAAACATTTATGTCCTTAATACTGCTTAAACATTAAAGAGGAACTTACCATATCATAAAAATGATAACAGAGACACCTTCATAAATGTTTAGCAATTGGAATCTACAAACAGATACCTATAGATAACTGCAGGCTTTTTATTTTTATTTACCTTAATCTTTTTTCCTTCATTTTCTTCACAGTGGCCATTTACATTAAGGCTAGATTAAGCCATCTCCCTTTATCTCCTGGAACTGTGCCCAGAACTCTGGGTCTTCTTTGTTGAACATGTGACAGGAACTTCCCAGGATGCACCTGTGAGGCCAGGGTAACATCACCAGTGCCTCATTTAATCAAGAAGCTGAAAAACAGTAATTGTATATAAAGCAAAAATGTTTAATTCATTAAAGATAATTTCATGTCAGTATGCTGAGCTACATGCAGATGTGGTTTTAAAAGGGGGGAAAGGTCCACTTTAACTTAAGGCTCTATGCACACAAGCTCAAAAAAAACTAGAAAAATTGCTGGATGAAAAATGCTGATAATAGCATTTTTGTCCCACCCATTTATAAGCTTTTAGAAGCAGTAAGGAGCATTAGCGTGTTATTAGCATTTTTGCTGTTAGCAGCAATTTAGCAGCCTTTAGAAGCAGTTAGGAGCATTCAGTGTTTTTTTCTGCTGGAAAAACACTCCAAGAAACTAATTTTTTTCTGCTCCTAGACGCTGAAGCTTAAAAAAAAAGCTAATGGCCTAAAGTAGTGTGCATAGACACATAGGATAACACTAGTTTCCTTCTAGGGACAGAAAAAAATGCTAATAACAGCTTCTAGGAGCTTAAAAAAACGCTAGTATGCATGGAGCCTAATTGTTCCGAATTAATCCTGACATTGTCCAATCCACATTACCCTTTTAAACACTTACGGACCGCCCGCCGTCGTTATACGTCGGCTGTTTGAAGAGGGGTATTGTTAATGCAGAAGCTAGCTACCATAACCCCAGTATCCTCTTCTTCAGCGGGCGATCCGCTTTGAGATAAAAGTGGTCTTTGTGGTGGATTCGTTCCGGTACCTTCCGTCGCTTACCGGAGCAGCCAGCAGCGGCAGAGACGATCGCGTCTGCTCCTGTCTGTGATATGGAGCTGATATGGAGCTGAGTGAGGGGAAGATGTCGCACCTCCATACCATTGCAGGGCAGAAGCTTCCGCCCATAGCTTCTAAAGAGACATTTTTTTCAAACAACATTTTTTTATTTTTATTTTTTTTATTGCATTTTAGTGTAAATATGAGATCTGAGTTCTTTTTTAACCCCAGATCTCATATTTAAGAGGTCCTGTCAAGCTTTTTTTTCTATTACAAGGGATGTTTATATTCCTTGTAATAGGAAAAAAAAAATTAGACATTTTTTTTTAAAAGAACAGTGTAAAAATAAAAAATAAAAGGTAAAATAAATTTTAAAAAATAAATAATTTTAAACGCGCCCCGTCCGGCTGAGCTCGCGTGCAGAAGCAAACGCATACGTGAGTAGCGGCAGCATATGAAAATGGTGTTCAAACCACACATGTGGAGTTTTGCTCCGATCGGTAGAGCGAGAGCAATAATTCTAGCCCTAGACCTGCTCTGTACCTGAAAACATGCATCCTGTAGAACTTTTTAAACGTCGCATATGGAGATTTTTAAAGGTAAAAGTTTGTCTCCATTCCACGAGCGGGCGCAACTTTGAAGCGTGACATGTTGGGTATCAATTTACTCGACATAACATAATCTTTCACAATGAAAAAAATTGGGCTAACTTTACTGTTGTCTTATTTTTAAAATCCAAAAAGTGTATTTTTTCCAAAAAAAGTGTGCTTGTAAGAATGCAGCGCAAATAAGCTGTGACAAAGTATTGCAACGACAGCCATTTTATTCTCTAGGATGTTAGAAAAAAATATATAATGTTTGGGGGTTCTAAGTAATTTTCTAGCAAAAAAAAATAGGCCCGGCCTTAAAGTGGTTAATTCCCAATCCATAATGCCTAATCCAAGTTCACATAAAAATCTTCATAATGTCTAAACCTAATACACTTATGTTATCTCTTATTAACATAATTTAAAATGTCATGAAATATACATGGTACACAACCCCACATATATTGTGAACATATTTAAAAACATCATACAAATACAGTATCCAACATATGTTTATGAGAAATCATATACATGTATTAGGTCTATGTAACATGGAGGTTTTTTTTACACATGGATTGGCCAATGGCCATTAAACTATGGATTTGACAATGTAAGCATTGATTGGAACCTATAAAGTTTAAGCAGTTGAAAGGAAGTAGTTGTTTAGCCAGCACAATGCCTCTGATGAAGCCAGTTGCCAAATTGGTCAACCATGCCAGAGCCAGGAAACCTGCATTTCCTTCACATTTCCCGCACCACGTTCAAAATGCACTGTAGCTGTGATCTGCAGCAGGTTTCAATATTAAGTTACCCTAGCTTCACACATATATGGGTTTTTTAGTGCATTTTGCAGTTTGCAGAAACGCACTACAGTCCATTTAACATGGTTTCCTATGGTACAAGTTCACATCTATGTGATTTGTGGCCTGTGCGTTTTTGGAAAGGATCGGGGACTTTTTTCTGTGTCTTACGGGTAATAGACTTCAATTGAATCACACCAGAGACGCAAGTGTTGTATTTGTGATGCCATTTTTGATGTGTTTTGCGTTTTGCAGTTTTTATTTTAACATTGAGCATAGATGGCTGCTAAGCAGAGGGCGGGGAAGCCGGCCACTGTGTCCTTAACAACTGATGAGTCATCAGCTGTCAGCGGGGTGAAAAAACTGCCTAGGGTCTAGTATGGATTCGCCTCCCCAAAGCACCTTGCCCCCATGTTGATGGGGACAAGGGCCTCTTACTGATAACCCTGACTGGGGTCTGCGGGTGGGGGACTTTAAGAAGGGGGCCTCCAAATCCCGGCCCCCCCTATGTGAATCGGGTACATTGTACCCCTATTCACCTCAAAAAGCAGTGAAATGTGAAAAAAAACAAAAAACAAAAAAAAAACCAAGAGCCGTTTTTGACAAGTCCTTTATTAAAGAGCCCCCCAAAGCACTCACCTCCCCATGTTGAGGGTATGCGGCCTGGTATGGTTCAGGAGCTGTCGGCATGCTTGGATAAGGGCCTGGTTTGGACCTGGGGGGCGCATGCCGTTTTTTTCCCAATTTTTTTTTTGCTGGCAATTTTTTTTTCTACATTCAGCTGTCAGCTGGGAACCCCACTGACAGCTGATGACTCATCGGTCATTAAGGACGCTGCGTCCGGCTTTCTGGCCCCCTCCTTAGCAACCAGCTATATACAGTGTGTACAGTGTGTTTAAAGAGAAAAAAAAACGTAAAACACAAAATCCATGAAAACTGCATGCAAAAACACGGTTTAAAAACACAAAATGCACTGCAAAACGTGCCTGAAAAACGCATCAAGCGCAGCCGTATAGATGTGAACCTAGACTTAATGGTGCAGGTCACAAACACAGAGTGTTTGCCCACACTGGATCCCATAGTACTTGTTGCAGAGAGTTTCCAAAGTAGTGCATGCAGTACTTTTGGTGTGGTGCAGTGTGCATTCAAAATGGATGGGCTGAAATTGCACTGCACAGAACTGCATGTGAATTGCAGAGGAATGCACAGCACATTCCTGAGTGATTCCCAGTGTAAACGGGCCCTTATATCCAGTTCCTAACTAATATACAGCAGGATGCTTTCCTTAATGTGAAGAGAAGGAGCTTGAAAGTCCCAGGTGAACTACTAAAAGAAGAATTTTAAACCATCTGTCCATGCTGGTGTTGAGCTAAGGAGTGATCAAAAAGCTAGGACAGAAAACAGCATGGGACAGTTACTGTTGCTGTTGGCGACTACCTGGAAAACCAATGATTGGAAGACTTTAATTAAGGATTTACAGACCTTCAAATTGTGGTTCTGATGTTCCCAGCAACTCCTGAATCTGATGGGTATGTGTTTGTAAATTAAAGCGGAGTTCCACACAAAAATGGAACTTCCGCTTTTCCGAACCCTCCCCCCCTCCGGTGTCACATTTGGCACCTTTCAGGGGGGAGGGGGGTGCAGATACCTGTCTAATACAGGTATTTGCACCCACTTCCGGCATAGACTCCCATGGGAGTCTATGCCTCTTCCTGTCCCTCCACGCTGTCTCCTGGGAAACACACAGCTCCCAGGAGATAGCAGGGACCAGTTACGATGCGCAGCGCGACTCGCGCATGCGCAGTAGGGAACCGGGAAGTGAAGCCGCAACGCTTCACTTCCTGATCCTCTCACATAGCTGCCGAGAACCGAACGGGTTCTCTGCGTCGCTTGCCAACATCGCTGGACCCTGGAACAGGTAAGTGGCCATGTATTAAAAGTCAGCAGCTGCAGTATTTGTAGCTGCTGGCTTTTATTATTATTTTTTTTTGGCGGTTTAGGTGGACCCCCGCTTTAAAGCACTGCTGTTGAATTACTATTACTGTTATGCCTCAACTAACACAGAACAAATTGGTCCTAATGCTCCAAAAACTGTATTTATTGCTTCCTGAGCCTTTATTTCCACATGGTAAACTGTACTGCATGATTGGATCGTAATTGGCTCTTTGTAGCTGACAATTGTACATTTCACATGCATTCAATTGCAATCAGTAGCCTGACATAACTATCTGAATCTGAGTAGTAGACTTGCAATAATTTAGTTTTCTTTGTACACCTTCTGCCCAGATTGGCCTTTGCTTTATTAAAATAAAAAATAACCAGTAACCAGTATAGTCAATGACGTGCACCACTAGCAGAACAATGAGTTTGTGTCAGACATCACTGAGGTCACATCATCTACCTTTCCATGGTAGAATTCAAAACTAATTGTGAAGAAAATTGAAGTCATTTTGAAAGTATATTTAAGTATGTCTAACATAATAGTCATTCAGCTAGAACATTACAGAAAATAGCTAGAATTTAAATAATGTGCTGTGACAAAAAAAAGCCTGTAGACTCCCTGCAACTGATCTTTTTTTGAGGACATGATCATAGCTCCCAACTGTCCCTGATTTCGAAGGACTGTCCCTGATTTGGAACAAAGTCCCTCTGTCCTGCTTTCCTTCTCATTTGTCCCACATTTTGGCCTGATCCATATACTATATAAAATGCATTTGTAAGTTTTAAAAACCAGTATAAAGGAATAGTAATGATTAAAAAAAGCACTTGTGGATTTAACTAATATATTTTTTTTCTGTATAATTAACCTTTAAGGGGGTGTTGTAGGGAGTGCTTCCTATTCCTACATACTTTTGCTAATAGGTGTCCCATATTCCTATTTCAAAAAAGTTGGGAGGTATGCATTAGGCAGGGAGCGGAGATATTATTAATGCTTAAAGTGAAACATTAAAAATGCAAAACTCCATTAACCGATTGCCAACCGGCTCACGCCGATATACGTCGGCATAAGGGCACATACAGGCATACTAACCTACCTGTACGTTGCCCTTTAAGATGCGGCTAGTGGGCGCGCGCGCCCCGCGAGCTCCGTGAATGTGATCGCGGGTCCCACGGACTCGATGTCCGCGATCATCTCACGGAGAAGAAGAACAGGGAAATGCTGAACAATCATTTCCCCGTTCTGCCTAGTGACACTGACACTGATCACCGCTCCCTGTAATCGGGAGCGGTGATCAGTGTCGTGTCACAAATAGCCCACCCCCCCTCACAGTTAGAATCACTCCCTAGGACACACTTAACCCCTACAGCGCCCCCTCCTGGTTAACCCCTTCACTGCCAGTCACATTTACACAGTAATCAATGCATTTTTAATCGCACTGATCGCTGTATAAATCTGAATGGTCCCAAAATAGCGCCAAAAGTGTCCGATCTGTCCGCCATAATGTCGCAGTCACGATAAAAAAAAAATCACTGGTCGCCGCGATTACTAGTAAAAAAAATATATTTATACAAATGCCATAAAACTATGCCCTATTTTGTAGACACTATAACTTTTGAGCAAACCCATCAATAAACTCTTATAGGCGGGCTCTCTTGATGAGTGCAAATGATTGCTCCCTCAGTTCTATTAGCCCCTCCACACTAGAAAAGTCTCCATACAGGGAGAGTGGGAGGGTCGCAGCCTACCACGCTGTGTACAACATCCCAATCCAGCCGAGAAGGGCCTAGCACTGCTTGCTGTTCATCAGACATCTATCCAGCATCACCTCGGCACTGACAACCCGCGCTTTGTGCTTCGCATCAGACGATTGTCTCAAGTGATCCGCTTCAAGGACGCCTCTCCAGGAGCCGCTGTCTAGAAGGTCCTGTATCGGCCTGGTCATTGGTGAAAGGGGAAAAGCCCACCTTTGCAAACCTTCTTTTGTTGCTCTATTGGCACACTGTGTACAGAAAGCTTTACCCTGGGGAAACAATTTACTGCACTTCAATTTGAACACTGTACATAGACACCTATAGCATCAACCATTTCAAGGAATACAATTATCTTGTTACTGCACCTTATTGGATACAGTTAATGAGCTCTGACTGCCGGCAAAGACCATCAGGCCTGCAAATGGGACATTACTGTCATTACTACTTAAAGGGCCCTCATACCATTCTTGTTTCATTGATCTCTCATTAGGATTAAAGGTTAAATAGGCTGGCCTGGGTTCCCCATTTAGAAGTTTTGCCAGGGTTAATGCTAAACTTTCCTTTCAGGTCATGTTCAAGTGGTAATCCATTGTACATAAGTGTATATAATATACTGTATTGCCAAATTGTCTTAACTTTTATTATTGTAGAGGAATTCTTCTGCTAAGCTAGGAATGTTATCCGAAGCTCAGCTGATCTATTACCTCCTCTGTGCAACAAGATCTTCTTTGAGTTATTTCAGTAAACGTTAATAGATTATATACTCACTGAGTTGTTTGACTTATTATTTTAAAGTGGTGCAAAGATGTCTGAACTCAGACATCAGGTGGGTTGGAATGTTCACAGGGTCATGGTGGTGCAGATGAGTAGGTAAACCTAAGCAGTCCCCAAGGGGGTCGTGCTACATTTGGGGGCTCATCCAGGATGCCATCTGCAGCCGGCCCTAGTCAACCTAGACAACAGCCACAATCCGTGTGGGAAGCCGATTCAGTGGCTGCGGTTGCTTGGGACCAAAGTCAGGGAGCTCAAACGGAAAGGAGCACTGTTCTAAGGATCTCTGGAAGTGAACACATTGAGAGAGAGATTAGAAAGTGAATAAGAGCTCTGGCACTAGGACACCGGGCCTACAATGTGGAAACGGAAGCTGCGTACGACCTGGACCAAGTCAGAGTGCTATTGGAGTGGAAGAACAGATACCTGTATTCTTTCAGGAGGAAGGGGTGATTGCTAGAGTGATCCCACTCAAAGTGGGGGGAGTACATGCTGAGAGACCGCCATCATCCAGGGCTCAGGAGAAGGACTTTTTATCAGTGGGCGCCGACTCCTGAGGGGCCAATGCCCCCTCTCTTTTTACATGGATATGAGCCAACTAGTTCACAGCTTGATGAAGAACGGTGGCTGAAAATGCCAACCAGAGCTGTCGGAGACTCAGCTTTTTTTCAGGGCAGAATGCCAACCAGAATGCCGAATCCTGTGGGGGAAGATGAGTTTGAAACCTGATGAGCTAGGCCCTTCAGGCCATAGAAGAGTGGAGTGTTTCAGAAGCTGTGAAATGGCAATGGCTCAGTGAGAGCCTTCAGGGCCCTGTGACTGATGTGATCCGTAATAGACATTTGCAATTCGTTTAGTTCCGAATTAGTTTTTTAATGAATTTGTCAAATTTTTCAATTTCCAAAATTTCGAATTTCCAAATTTTCAAATTTCCAAATTTCCAAATTTTCAAATTTCCAAATTTCCAAATTTTTAAATTTCCAAATTTTCAAATTTTTAAATTTGCGATTTTTCAAATTTGCGAATTTTTTAATTTTCATGAATTTTCAAATTTCCAAAAATTCTGAATTTTAGAAATTTGGAATTTCGGACATTGGTAAATTCGAAATTTCGGAAATGCGAAATTTTGCAATTTTGGAAATTTGAATTCTAAATTCGAAATGTCGGAAGTTCGGAAATTTGAAATTTTGGAAATTCGCAAATTCAAAAATTCGAAATTTCATAAATTTGAAAACTCAAAAATAAGAATGAAAATCTGAAAATTCAAAAATCTGAAATAATAACTAACTAATAATAATTATTAAATTATAGGTATTGGAACTTCCAAAAAACTATACAAGAACCCCCTAACGGGGCTTTAAAGCAGCCAGAAAAATGCAATGTTCATGGTTGAAAAAATTCAATTTTATTAATACAAAAAGTGTCTAAATAGCATATTATAAAAATCACTGAGGATAGGTACTGACTAGTCGAGTCATGACATGATCTGAGTATGGCATACCATTATAATAGACAAAGCATACAATTAAACCAAGCACTAGGCACAATGCATTAGATGGCGACCAAAATTATCTTTAAAGTGAATTCTTAAAAACAGTAGCAACACATATTGCCTGTGATACCATACATGTGTGTGGGGTAACAGAGGTTGTATACGTTAATCCTGACGCGTTTCGACCCTTCCCGGGTCCTCTTCAGAGGATAGTTGCCCCCTATGAAAAAGGTCAACATGTGTCAGACATAGCATCAAGACCAGTAGTACCAGACTTATGTACCTGCACCATCATATTAGAGTTGTCTAAATCATATAGTTACCTATTGTAGAAATTATGACGTTTTCACATGCAGTTTAGGTATTGTGAGTTGTTATGTTTTTAGGTGGTGCAGTTTCTCTTTAGCTCCCCCGTCTCCCCCACGTCAGAGCAGCTCCCAGGAAAGCGGGCGGTGGGCCGAGTGTGTCTTGCAAGGGATCACATCTGATAGCCCCCGTGTGGGGCGGGGAAGTTTGGGGAAAGAGGGGCAGCGAACAACCCGAAAGGCACCTAAAGGGGGATGTAGGTTATTACCAGAAATAAAAAGGGGTATAAAGTGTTAAATGCTGAAGAGCAGAGAATCACTAGATTGCTCTACACAGATTGGAAGGTTTCCCAGCTGTGGAAATATATAGAGGTGTTGAATGATGGGTACAGGGGTGTGCAGAGGGCATAGCTAGATGGAAATAGAAAAAGGGAGAAAAAGAAAAAGAAAAATGGAACATGTGGGAGGAAATAGGGAAGCGGACCAAACAGGAAAATGAGAAAGGCACCTTCTAACCCTTTTCCTTTTTTCCTTTTTCCTTTTTCCCTTTCCCCATTTCTCTCCTTTTTCCACACTATTTATTCCATTCACTCTCCACCACTCCTTCGTAGTCCCCTCCTCTTTCCCCCCTCCCTTCCCCCCCTCCCCCCCCCCTCCCCTTCATTCCTCCTTGTCCATTCACTGGAGGTTTCGCCGGTGCTTTTACCTACTGTTCTTGACATACATTTTCCACGGTACATGGGAATTAATTGGCAGTAGGGCATTTGCTATTTTCTACTCATTCTATTTACACTTACACTGCGTTGGGTTACTTCTCTTTTCTCTCACTCCTTTTTCACTGCCTTTCTCATTTTCCTGTTTGGTCCGCTTCCCTATTTCCTCCCACATGTTCCATTTTTCTTTTTCTTTTTCTCCCTTTTTCTCTTTTCATCTAGCTATGCCCTCTGCACACCCCTGTACCCATCATTCAACACCTCTATATATTTCCACAGCTGGGAAACCTTCCAATCTGTGTAGAGCAATCTAGTGATTCTCTGCTCTTCAGCATTTAACACTTTATACCCCTTTTTATTTCTGGTAATAACCTACATCCCCCTTTAGGTGCCTTTCGGGTTGTTCGCTGCCCCTCTTTCCCCAAACTTCCCCGCCCCACACGGGGGCTATCAGATGTGATCCCTTGCAAGACACACTCGGCCCACCGCCCGCTTTCCTGGGAGCTGCTCTGACGTGGGGGAGACGGGGGAGCTAAAGAGAAACTGCACCACCTAAAAACATAACAACTCACAATACCTAAACTGCATGTGAAAACGTCATAATTTCTACAATAGGTAACTATATGATTTAGACAACTCTAATATGATGGTGCAGGTACATAAGTCTGGTACTACTGGTCTTGATGCTATGTCTGACACATGTTGACCTTTTTCATAGGGGGCAACTATCCTCTGAAGAGGACCCGGGAAGGGTCGAAACGCATCAGGATTAACGTATACAACCTCTGTTACCCCACACACATGTATGTTATCACAGGCAATATGTGTTGCTACTGTTTTTAAGAATTCACTTTAAAGATAATTTTGGTCGCCATCTAATGCATTGTGCCTAGTGCTTGGTTTAATTGTATGCTTTGTCTATTATAATGGTATGCCATACTCAGATCATGTCATGACTCGACTAGTCAGTACCTATCCTCAGTGATTTTTATAATATGCTATTTAGACACTTTTTGTATTAATAAAATTGAATTTTTTCAACCATGAACATTGCATTTTTCTGGCTGCTTTAAAGACCCGTTAGGGGGTTCTTGTATAGTTTTTTGCAATTTTGGGGTGTGCGGCCTATTTGTCTACACTCATTTTAGTGCCCTTGTTATTTGTCTTGATTTTCCTTTTGGTGGTTAAACACCTTCCCCCGCCTTTTTGGCACTCGAGTCTAGACATGAACTGCGAACTGGCGGTATCTACGATCCTGGTATATGGTTCTTTCTTCTTTATCTTGTGTATTTCACGTGTATATTATTGCAATACTCACTTTAGCCACCAACAGAGTGTATTTTGGGATTCAAAATGAGCAAGTTTACAGGGACTGATTGGGCTAATTTAATGTCCCAGTATGAGAACTCCTTCGAACAGGGTGATCAAAAAACCCTGTCGATCACGACACTATTTCAAAAATTGACCAAGGTACTCGAGAGGAAATCTGCCCTCTTTTGGCATGTCAAGAGTTTTGGCAGATACCTCGAGGAACAAATTAATCCTTATGGACTACACGTTCAAATCTTCCCAAACATTGATTTAATAAGTGAGGAATGTAAGACCGAATGGGAGGCCAACCTCAAGTCATGCTCCAGGGAGATGATGTCTATTCTATCTAGGGAATATGGCAAACAGCTTGCCCTCCTAGATGGCATCATCAGTAAACTGGAACAAACACTGAATCAATATGCCCAACATCCCCTCTTTGCTGAATCCCAAACTCGTCTGGAGGAAAATCTCTCGACGTTTAATAAAAACATTCTGCGCAATAAAGAAATGCAATTCTGGAGGGACAAACATGCTTTTTCGGAGGGATATGCCTATAGATGGAGAAACTATGGGTCACCATCCAATTATCAATCACGTCAGGAACCCAAAAACAAAAAGAATACTCCAACCTCGAAATCTCGGGGATTTTCTGACCCCGAACCTGAACGTAAAAACTCCTCTCAACGTAATCAGGCGCGGAGTAAAACACAACAGAAAAGGGATCGTAGTTTCAGGAACTCTCTGGAACACGACCCTAAAAAACGCGCGACGGATACTGTTTCTACACAAGCAGGCCCTTATGATACCCAACCTGGCCGCAGTGCGACAAACGACGGCACTGCAGAGGCGGGCGGAGTAATACCTTTTGAATCCAACAGCAATATTGTACCCACGCAGGAATTCCCTAAACTCCTTATCCCCTCTGTGGGCCCAAATAAAGTAGCTTCACAAAAAGCTTTAACCACTTCCTTACCGGGCCAATTTTGACATTTCTCTCTTCCTGTAAAAATCATAATTTTTTTGCTAGAAAATTACATAGAACCCCCAAACATTATATATGTTTTTTTAGCAAAAAGCCTAGAGAATACAATGGCGGTTGTTACAACTTTTTATCTCACACGGTATTTGCGCAGGAATTTTTCGAACGCGTTTTTTTGGGGAAAAAAACTGTTTTGTGTTTAAAAAAAAAAAAACCAGTAAAGTTAGCCAAATGTTTTTGCATATTGTGAAAGATGAAGTTACGCCGAGTAAATAGATACCTAACATGTCCCGCTTCAAAATTGCACACGCTCGTAGAATGGCGCCAATGTTCGGTACTTAAAAATCCCCATAGGCGACGCTTGAAATTTTTTTACTGGTTACATGTTTTGAGTTACAGAGGAGGTCTAGTGACAAAATTATTGCTCTCGCTCCAACGTTCGCGGCGATACCTCACATGTATGGTTTGAACACCGTTTTCATATGTGGGCGGGACTTACGTATGCGTTCGCTTCTGCGTGCGAGCACACGGGGACAGCGGCGCTTTAAAAATATTTTTTTTTTTTATTGATAATTATATATATATATATTTTTTTTTTTTAACTTTTTTGAAAAAAAAATTTTTTTGATCACTTTTATTCCTATTACAAGGAATGTAAACATCCCTTGTAATAGGAATATAACATGACAGGTCCTCTTAATAGTGAGATATGGGGTCAATAAGACCCCATATCTCACCACTAGGCTGGGAAGCCTGAAATAAAAAAAATAAATAAAACGATCGCCGCTTCCTAGCCGAAGCGGCGCCGTTTTTTTGAATGGAGAGGCCGGGCGTGACGTCATAACATCGCGCCCGGCCTCCGATGATCATAGAGACTCCGGCGACCATCTGGTCCGCCGGAAATCTCTGTGATCTACATCCGGCGCCGGCGGATCCGCTCTCCGCCTCACCGATCGTAACGGTGAGTCGGAACAAGCACCGGAGGGCGGCGGGAGGGGGGGGACGTCCCCTCTCGCCTCCCATAGGAACGATCAAGCGGTGGAACGGCCGCTATGATCGTTCCTATGGTGTAGAGATTCGCCGGCTGAAACCGGCAATATCAGAATGATGTCTGTAACTACAGGCATCATTCAGATATACCCACTCAAAGCCCAGGACGTCATATGACGCCCGTGGGCGGGAAGTGGTTAAACTCCTCCCGGGGACCAGCGTCCCCACAGACCCACAAAACAGGCAAGGGTTTGGACCCCTTTGTGGTGCGGATACAACAAACCACCTAAGTGTAGTTAACTTATCCTCCACCAACTTGTCACTTAGTGAGATACAACTTTTGTCCCGTGGATTAACGTTCTGTCCGGAACAACATTTCGATGTCTTCGAAACAATTACTGATTTACAACTCTTTGCACGCAGGTTATTACTTAAATACCTGCATGCAAGGGATGACTTGGAAGGTGACGCCGTGGATGGGCCTCCTCTCAGTATGAAGGAATGTAGAGCCTTACGAGACCTAACTCTCCTTTATCAAGAAAACAACACAGTGGATCTAATAGATCAAATCGATCTAGACGCCTTACTGCAGGAGGTTGACAGATCGACCCCGAATCCCCTTACGATGTTCAAAAAGGCCTCTACTACATTTCCCTCGTCAAGTATTAATTCCAACGTTGCAGTATTTTTAAGGCAGACCATCCGTGACATATCCAAACTACCACAAACTCATTCTAAACCGACGAACCTTTCTCATGATGAAAACGCAGCTCTCCAAAGCCTCATAAAAAATCCCACAATCGTGATAAAACCCTCAGACAAGGGAGGCAACGTAGTCGTCATGAATAACGACGCCTATGTTTCAATGTGCCTGGACATATTAAAAAACAAAGAATGGTACAAAGTAATCTCAGCCCTCAACATTAATCAATATAATTCCAGCTTCTATAATATGATTGACCGGGCATTCCGTAGAGGGGAAATCACCAGGAATATCTATGAATTTATCAGAACTCCACATCCCAGGGTGGCCACTTTTTATAGTCTACCCAAGATACACAAAAATCCGATTAAACCCACAGGTCGCCCCATTATCTCAGGCAATGGGGCTATATCTGAAAACCTAAGCCGTGTCATAGATGCACATTTGCAACCCCTCGTTCTGGCCCTACCCTCCTTCGTAAAGGATACAATACAATTCTTGCAAATCATCAGCGATCTGAGACTACCTAAGAATGCGATTCTGGTGACTATAGATGTCGAGGCGCTGTACAGCAGCATTCCCCATTCCAAGGGGCTGGCTGCCGTGCAAAGAGCCTTGCAACAATATTCCCAATATGATTCGGCTTTGGTTAGGTTTATTTTGAATGGTCTGCATTTTATACTGCATCACAACTACTTTTGTTTTGACAACTCCCACTACCTCCAGGTGCAGGGTGTGGCTATGGGGACCTGTTGTGCCCCCTCTTACGCCAACCTGTACCTGGGGGAGTGGGAGAAGTCCCTCCTCAGCGACGAGGACCTTGTTGAATACACCAGCCATATAACTAAATGGCTGAGGTATATCGACGACGTCTTCGTCGTCTGGGAGGGACCCGAAACCAAGCTATTTGAATTTTTCAATAGAATCAATGTGAACGATCGAAATCTGAAGTTCACTATGACCCATGATTCCCACAGCGTCACCTTCCTAGATGTCTCCGTTTCGACCACGGCAGAAGGACATCTCTCCAGCACTTTGTTTCGCAAGACAACTGCTGGGAATACGGTCCTTCATTTTGACAGTTTCCATCCGACTCCATTGAAAAACTCGATCCCGTACGGACAGTATCTGCGCCTCCGACGCAACTGTTCCAGTGACACCTTATTCACTAAGGAAGCAGAGGGGCTCCAAAATCGACTGTTAGCAAGGGGCTACAGTAGATCTTGTCTTAAAAAAGCTTACAATCAGGCTATTGGACACTCAAGATCTCAGCTACTTTTTAAATCTAAACCCTCCCCAAGCCCTGGATGCAACCCTACCCGGATCACCATGCGCTATTCCCGTCAACATCAGGCTATCAGAAAGATTATAGAACGTCATTGGAGTATCCTCACCGATGACCCCAAGCTACGTGAATTTGTTCAAGATAGACCCATTATAACGTACAAAAGAGCCAGGTCACTGCGGGACCAGCTTGTCCGCAGTGAATATACCAACGATAACAACAGATTCAAACACTGTTCCACAGTGGGTTCCTTCCCCTGTGGACACTGTTCGTATTGCTCACTCATCAAACAGGATAAAATCTTAGTTTTGCTGAACGGCAATACATTTACACCTAAACAGTTTGTAAATTGCCGCACTCGCGGTATTGTATATTTGATGGAATGTGAATGTGGTGCATATTATGTGGGGAAAACCAGGCAGGAATTCTGGAAACGCATTTCCCAACATGTTTACAGTATGGAGGTGGGGAACCCATACCCCCCCATTGGGAGGCATATAATCTTCACACACAATTACAAAGCTCCCAAAGTTACCTTCGTGGCCCTTTATAGAATAAACATTCCCAACAGAGGTGGCGACTGGAATAAGTCTCTGCTGCAAAAAGAGCAGAGATGGATATTCCAGTTACAAGCCACCTCTCCACCAGGTTTAAATTAATCAATCTCATTTGCCCCCTTTTTGCAGGGATTTTCATCGGGGAAGACACAATGACTTCCCCCTACCCCCCCCCTTTTTTTTTTTCTCAATACTGCGTCTCCAGATCTGTAGATATCGCTGCCTGGTTTTCCCCACACATAACTATTAAAGTTATCATGATTACCCTTGTTTTTCACTATGCTCAGATGTACGAGATGCATATTAACCACTTGAGCCCCGAACCATTATGCTGCCTAAGGACCAGAGGTCTTTTTCCAATTTGGCACTGCGTCGCTTTAACTGCTAATTGCGCGGTCATGCAATGCTGTACCCAAACGAAATTTGCGTCCTTTTCTTCCCACAAATAGAGCTTTCTTTTGATGGTATTTGATCACCTCTGCGGTTTTTATTTTTTGCGCTATAAATGGAAAAAGACCGAAAATTTTGAAAAAAAATGATATTTTCTACTTTTCGTTATAAAAAAAATCCAATAAACTAAATTTTAGTCATACATTTAGGCCAAAATGTATTCGGCCACATGTCTTTGGTAAAAAAAAATGTCAATAAGCGTATATTTATTGGTTTGCGCAAAAGTTATAGCGTCTACAAACTAGGGTACATTTTCTGTAATTTACACAGCTTTTAGTTTATGACTGCCTATGTCATTTCTTGAGGTGCTAAAATGGCAGGGCAGTACAAAACCCCCCCAAATGACCCCATTTTGGAAAGTAGACACCCCAAGTAAATTGCTGAGAGGCATGTTGAACCCATTGAATATTTATTTTTTTTGTCCCAAGTGATTGAAAAATGACAAAAAAAAAAATATTTACAAAAAGTTGTCACTAAATGATATATTGCTCACACAGGCCATGGGCCTATGTGGAATTGCACCCCAAAATACATTCAGCTGCTTCTCCTGAGTATGGGGATACCACATGTGTGGGACTTTTTGGGAGCCTAGCCGCGTACGGGGCCCCGAAAACCAATCACCGCCTTCAGGATTTCTAAGAGTGTAAATTTTTGATTTCACTCTTCACTGCCTATCACAGTTTCGGAGGCCATGGAATGCCCAGGTGGCACAAAACCCCCCAAAATGACCCCATTTTGGAAAGTAGACACCCCAAGCTATTTGCTGAGAGGCATATTGAGTCCATGGAATATTTTATATTTTGACACAAGTTGCGGGAAAGTGACACTTTTTTTTTTTTTTTTTTCATAAAGTTGTCACTAAATGATATATTGCTCACACAGGCCATGGGCATATGTGGAATTGCACCCCAAAATACATTTAGCTGCTTCTCCTGAGTATGGGGATACCACATGTGTGGGACTTTTTGGGAGCCTAGCCGCGTACGGGACCCCGAAAACCAATCACTGCCTTCAGGATTTCTAAGGGTGAAAATTTTTGTGATGGCATGCGATTCGTTATGCATATCCACAATTAGCTTGGCTGGGAAGCCCCATTTATAGATGACTTTATGGTTACGTAGGATTTTAGTAATTGGCACCAGATTGTGCCGTGCTGTAAGGGTCGCTTGGGACAGGTCAGCATACAGTGCAATCCCGGTAAACGGGTCAGGTAGAGCAGGGTGTTGTCTTGCGTACCTCATCAGTTGGTCTTTGATATGGTAGAAGTGGATGCGTGCGATAACATCCCTGGGGGTCTGGGCAGGTAGGAAGGATGGCTTCGGAAGTCTGTGGGCCCTGTCAATCATTAGGTCCGCAGGTCCTAGTGCTGGGAGGGCCGTTATCATGAGTTTTTGAAGATAAGCCGTAAGTTCAGCCGGCTTGACCGACTCAGGGACGCCTCTGAATTTGATGTTGTTCCTGCGGGCCCTGTCTTCGATGTCGGCCATTTTAAGTCGCATGGTTTTGATCTCTTCCTCAACATCAAAGTGTGCATCCACTAGCTCGTTATGTGCCAATGTGAATTCCTCCATTTTTTTCTCCACATGTGTCACTCTGGTAGATACTGCTGCTACTTCACGTTTGGTGGTCTGCATAAATGCTGCCATATCGCACTGGAGGGCCCCTCTTAGTGTTTGTAACATCTCCTTCATGGTGGTGTCTATGATGGGTTGCCCTGAGGTGGGGAAGGCGTCTAGCTTCTGTGTGTAAGCAGAGGATTCCTCCATATCTTCCCCCTCCATTCCTGAGCTATCCCGGGTCCCATCCTCTTCCCCAATCCTCCGTTTCTGCTTGGCAGGGCTACTAAATGGGGAGGATGGTAACGGATGGTCACTGGCAGTTGACTCACCCGAGGATGGCACTGGATGGCTGTGTGGCTGTGCTGTGGAGGCTGTGGAGCGGCTCTCCGTGCCGGCGCCATCTTGAAAATCCCGGGCCGTGCTGAGGGGATAGAAATCTGTCAGTTTCCTCGGCCCCTCTCTCTCCTTTCGTTTGGCCATCGCTGCCGCTGTGTGCCCCACGTCCTAAGAAGACAGTAGATGTGCTTTTGGGGTGTTGTAATGTGCTGTGAGCCGCTTAATGTCGCCCGTTGTAGCAGAGCTTAGGTGTCACACATCCATCAGCTCTGGCTGCCGGCTCCGCCCCCTAAGGGTGAAAATTTTTGATTTCACTCTTTACTGCCTATCACAGGTTCGGAGGCCATGGAATGCCCAGGTGGCACAAACCCCCCCAAATGACCCCATTTTGGAAAGTAGACACCCCAAGCTATTTGCTGAGAGGCATGGTGAGTATTTTGCAGCTCTCATTTGTTTTTGAAAATGAAGAAAGACAAGAAAAAACATTTTTTTTTTCTTTTTTCAATTTTCAAAACTTTGTGACAAAAAGTGAGGTCTGCAAAATACTCACTATACCTCTCAGCAAATAGCTTGGGGTGTCTACTTTCCAAAATGGGGTCATTTGGGGGGGGTTTTGTGCCACCTGGGCATTCCATGGCCTCCGAAACTGTGATAGGCAGTGAAGAGTGAAATCAAAAATTCACGCCCTTAGAAAGCCTGAAGGCGGTACATGGTTTTCGGGGTCCCGTACGCGGCTAGGCTCCCAAAAAGTCTCACACATGTGGTATCCCCGTACTCAGGAGAAGCAGCAGAATGTATTTTGGGGTGTAATTTCACATATTTCCATGGCATGTTTGAGCAATATATCATTTAGTGACAACTTTGTGCAAAAAAAAAAAAAAATTTGTCTCTTTCCCGCAACTTGTGTCGCAATATAAAATATTCCATGGACTCGACATGACTCTCAGCAAATAGCTTGGGGTGTCTACTTTCCAAAATGGGGTCATTTGGGGGGGTTTTGAACTGTCCTGACATTTTATGCACAACATTTAGAAGCTTATGTCACACATCACCCACTCTTCTAACCACTTGAAGACAAAGCCCTTTCTGACACTTATTGTTTACATGAAAAAGTTATTTTTTTTTGCAAAAAAATTACTTTGAACCCCCAAACATTATATATTTTTTTAAAGCAAATGCCCTACAGATTAAAATGGTGGGTGTTTCATTTTTTTTTTTTCACACAGTAATTGCGCAGCGATTTTTCAAACGCATTTTTTGGGGTAAAAACACACTTTTTTAAATTTTAATGCACTAAAACACACTATATTGCCCAAATGTTTGATGAAATAAAAAAGATGATCTTAGGCGGAGTACATGGATACCAAACATGACATGCTTTAAAATTGCGCACAAACGTGCAGTGGCAACAAAATAAATATATGTTTAAAAGCCTTTAAAAGCCTTTACAGGTTACCACTTTAGATTTACAGAGGAGGTCTACTGGAAAAATTACTGCACTCGATCTGGCCTTCGCGGTGATACCTCACATGCATGGTGCAATTGCTGTTTACGTTTGACGACAGACCGCCGCTTGCGTTCGCCTTAGCGCGAGAGCAGGGGGCGACAGGGGTGCTTTTTTTTTTTTTTTTTTTTCTTTATTATTTTTTTGCTTTTTTAATCTTACTTTTAAACTGTTCCTTTCATATTTTTTTTTTAATCATTTTTATTGTTATCTCGGGGAATGTAAATATCCCCTATGATAGCAATAGGTAGTGACAGGTACTCTTTTTTGAAAAAATTGGGACCCTAGATCTCTCCTCTGCCCTCAAAGCATCTGACCACACCAAGATCGGTGTGATAAAATGCTTCCCCAATTTCCCAATGGCACTATTTACATCCGGCGAAATCTAAGTCATGAAATGCTCGTAGCTTCCGGTTTCTTAGGCCATAGAGATGTTTGGAGCCACTCTGGTCTCTGATCAGCTCTATGGTCAGCTGGCTGAATCACCGGCTGCATTCTCAGGTTCCCTGTTGAGACAGGAGAGCCAGAGAAAAACACGAAAGACGGTGGGGGGGGGCATTCCCTCCCACGGCTTGTAAAAGCAGTCTAGAGGCTAATTAGCCACTAGGATTGCTTTTACATGAAAGCCGACCGCTGGCTGAAAAGAATGATACCAAGATGATACCTAAACCTGCAGGCATCATTCTGGTATAACCACTCAAAGTCGTGAATGGCATACCTGAAGACAAAAAATGGTTAACAATGGTTAACAATAAAGCACAGTAAACAGTAAAGTATAAATAATTACATACCTGGAAAACAAACATGATAAAACATAATAACAATAACAATAAAACATTGCAGAATAGAATACAGTAAAAAAAGAGCAGAACAATAGAGAGAGAGAATAGAGAGAGAGAGAACAATAAAACGACAACTATTTTTTTTTATTTTATATATTTTTTTTTTTTTACACTTTTTTTGTAACTAACTTTTATAACTGTAACCGGTTCCAGGTTCGGGTCTCTCAAAATGCGATGGCATCTTGGGAGACCCTGTGAAAGTGTGTCCTAGTCTGTGCAATGCTGTACCCTACGCTAATACTCAACTAGTGCATGGTAGCGTTCAAAACATTCACCAATGCAAAGACCATGATTGTCAGGACAGGAGGGACAATAATAGGGGGTGTCACGCCTATATCCGCGCTAGCTGCAGACACAACATCTTTTTTGGGGGGTTCGCTGGGTAGGGGTACTCGGGAGGACATAAAAATGCCTCTCATGCAGCCGACTGCATTTGGTTGGGGATGTGAATGGGGGAAGTACGGGCGCTGCAGAAGCGGTGGGTTCCCAATTAGGATTGGCGAATGCAGCAGGAAGGGCATTATGGGCACGACGGGCCTGTGTTTGTCTTCTTGGTGTCAGCGGGACACTACTTGTGCTTGCCACCTCACCAGCTTGAACTGCACTTATGGGACTCGCCACGTCACCAAGTGTTACTGCAGTGCTGGTTTGGCTACGACCGGGGTGTACTACGCCGCTGGCGCTTGCCAGTTCCCCAAAACGCTACCAAAAAAACTGTTAGCGATCGCAGGGATCAGGCCTGACTCTGTGAACGCTGCAGTTATGCGTTTAGTGTTCTGTAAGTGACGGTGATCGATCGATACTGCACTTGGGTGGTCTGGGCTGGGCCGGGCGGAGGGGCAAAACGCAGGTGCTAGCAGGTATCTGGGCTGATCCCACTAACACTGCGTTTTTGGGAACCCTAAACTGCTGGGGACGCTAGTATAGATCTGATCGGATCAGATATTGATCCGTTCAGATACTATACCACTAAGGGAGGTGTACGGTGCGTGCGTGGGTGTTAGCGGTACTGGCGCTAACCTGACGCTGCCTGGGGCTGGTGCTTGCCAGTTCACCAAAATGCTACCAAAAAAACTGTTAGCGATCGCAGGGATCAGGCCTGACTCTGCGAACGCTGCAGTTATGCGTTTAGTGTTTTGTAAGTGATGGTGATCGATCGATACTGCACTTGGGTGGGCTGGGCCGGGCGGAGGCGCAAAACGCAGGTGCTAGCAGGTATCTGGGCTGATCCCGCTAACACTGCGTTTTTGGGAACCCTAAACTGCTGGGGACGCTAGTATAGATCTGATCGGATCAGATATTGATCCGATCAGATACTATACCACTAAGGGAGGCGCATGCTGCGTGCGTGGGTGTTAGCGGTACTGGCGCTAATCTGACGCTGCCTGGGGCGACGCATATCACCGCCGGGCGATTAGGGGGCTAAACCTTTATTCGGTAATTAACGGCGGGTGCCCTGACACTATAAAAAATAAACAAACTAACCAGCGTCAACCGTAACGGTTATACGGTGATCAGTGGTGAAAGGGTTAACTAGGGGGCAATCAAGGGGTTAAAACATTTATTAGGTAGTATATGGGGGTCCCTGACGCTATAAAACGCTGACGGCGAACCTAAATATTTACCTCCCTAACTAGCGGAACCAGCGACACTAATACAGCGATCAGAAAAATGATCGCTTAGTGACACTGGTGACGGGGGGTGATCAAGGGGTTAAAACTTTATTAGGGGGGGGTAGGGGGTACCCTAGACCTACAGGGGGGTAACAGTAACTGTGCTAACACAGTAACTGTCACAAACTGACACCTAGCAGTAATCAGAAAAAAAAAAAAAAAACTGCTGGTGTCAGTTTGTGACAGGGGGGGGGGGGGGATCGGGGGGCGATCGGGGGGGGGATCGGGGTGTAATGTGTGCCTGGCATGTTCTACTGTGTGTGTGTGTGTTGGTGCAGTCACTCACATGTCTTCTCTCCTCGGGCCGGAACGGAAACTACCGACCCGAGGGGAGATGACATCATTTCCTTTGCTGCTGTTTAGCATACAGCAGCAAAGGAGTGTTCCCATTGGCCGGCGGCGATCACGAGGGGGGGGCCACGAACGGATGGCCTCCCCCTCGTCTCCGATCGCCGGGGGACAAAACGGGACCGCCTCGGGCGGCGGGGGGGGGTCCGATCGGACCCCCCACCCGCGGAAGGCAAGTCACGTACCATGTACGTGATTTTGCCTGTCCGTGCCGCTTTGCCGACGTACATCGGCGTGAGGCGGTCGTCAAGTGGTTAATTTGCATACTACTGATCAATATAATGGATCATATGCTTTGTATCGTTCTATCCCTTGTTAAATCTAGCCTTAAACAGTTCGGAGTTTTTTGATTGTTTCAATATTTAAGATTATGCAATTTTGCCTTTTTCTTTGTTTTTGTTCATATACCACTCTGATTGTGCAGGCTGTAATAAATTATTGCTTTTGCAACTGTACAGTCATGCCAAGGCATACAATATCACGTAGGACAGAATGCACCCAAGACGGCCAGTCAGCAGTCAGCCCATGGTACACAGACTGTGTACTCAGCACCACCAGATAGGGCATACAAATCACTAATATTATGCCCTATCATCACTACCATTACTTCTGCCCAAGAATATATTGGTGGCAGGATGGCTCTGTGTTCCCCCTGTCTACCTCGGTTTTTGTGTCTCCCCTCCAGGGGCGGGGGTGGACCTCCCACGGTGTCTTCCTGGCAGGGTGAGACAGGAGACGCTGGGGCCCGCGTCTCCCAACATGCCCACTAGGTGGCCTCACCTGAGTGGGATGTTTCTCTCCCTGCCAGCGGCGTCCCGGATCCCTTCCGGACGCCGCACTCACGAGCGCGCGCCCTAAGGCGCGTGCGCGTGACGTAGCGGCGCCTGCGCAGTTGCGGCGGAAGCGACGGGGACGCCCGGAGGTGTATTTCTTTCCGGAACGCCGGGGGGGTCACACTGGGGAGCACCGCTGTGTCGCTCCTTTCCCCTGATGGATGGGGAAGGGGAGGGATGTTGGACATATCAACACCTGAAGGGAGTTAGCCAATTGGCACTCCCTATAAATATGGGAACCACGAGGGGATACTCACTGGACGTTTTGCAAACTGAAGACAGGTCATACAGATTGACAGCAAACCCTGGTAAGCACCAATGAAATGAATGTGATACTTTTCCAATGACTTGGTTCCTTTTAAATCACTGTTGACCTTGTCAGATTGATTCATATTCTTTATTAATTAAATTCTTTCAGCATTCAGAATATTCTATTCAGTTCAGCCAAATTAGGTAAACAGTCCCGACACCTCCTGTGTATTCTCCCACACTGCATGTCACTCTCACTGTTTGTTCACCTTTGTTGACAGTTTTTTGCACATTTTTTGCACATTTGTCTCACATGGCTTATCCACCTTTATCCCCATATGTGTGTCTTTCCTTTTTTCCCCCCCACCTTCCCCTCCCCCCTCCCCCCAATACCTACTCCCTTCCCTTCCCCCCCTCCTCCTCTCTCCCCCCCCCTCATCTATCCACGCCTCACACCTCATTTTCCACCCCACTTGCACTTTTCTGGTCATCTCCCCCCTTCCCCCCTTCCTTCCTTTCCCCTGTCCCCATCCGCCCCTCACTCCGTTCACATTTCACCTTCCAACCCTTTTCCTTTTTTCCTTTTTCCTTTTTCCCTTTCCCCATTTCTCTCCTTTTTCCACACTATTTATTCCATTCACTCTCCACCACTCCTTCGTAGTCCCCTCCTCTCCCCCCCCCCCTTCCCCCCCCCTCCCCTTCATTCCTCCTTGTCCATTCACTGGAGGTTTCGCCGGTGCTTTTACCTACTGTTCTTGACATACATTTTCCACGGTACATGGGAATTAATTGGCAGTAGGGCATTTGCTATTTTCTACTCATTCCATTTACACTTACACTGCGTTGGGTTACTTCTCTTTTCTCTCACTCCTTTTTCACTGCCTTTCTCATTTTCCTGTTTGGTCCGCTTCCCTATTTCCTCCCACATGTTACATTTTTCTTTTTCTTTTTCTCCCTTTTTCTCTTTTCATCTAGCTATGCCCTCTGCACACCCCTGTACCCATCATTCAACACCTCTATATATTTCCACAACTGGGAAACCTTCCAATCTGTGTAGAGCAATCTAGTGATTCTCTGCTCTTCAGCATTTAACACTTTATACCCCTTTTTATTTCTGGTAATAACCTACATCCCCCTTTAGGTGCCTTTCGGGTTGTTCGCTGCCCCTCTTTCCCCAAACTTCCCCGCCCCACACGGGGGCTATCAGATGTGATCCCTTGCAAGACACACTCGGCCCACCGCCCGCTTTCCTGGGAGCTGCTCTGACGTGGGGGAGACGGAGGAGCTAAAGAGAAACTGCACCACCTAAAAACATAACAACTCACAATACCTAAACTGCATGTGAAAACGTCATAATTTCTACAATAGGTAACTATATGATTTAGACAACTCTAATATGATGGTGCAGGTACATAAGTCTGGTACTACTGGTCTTGATGCTATGTCTGACACATGTTGACCTTTTTCATAGGGGGCAACTATCCTCTGAAGAGGACCCGGGAAGGGTCGAAACGCGTCAGTATTAACGTATACAACCTCTGTTACCCCACACACATGTATGGTATCACGGGCAATATGTGTTGCTACTGTTTTTAAGAATTCACTTTAAAGATAATTTTGGTCGCCATCTAATGCATTGTGCCTAGTGCTTGGTTTAATTGTATGCTTTGTCTATTATAATGGTATGCCATACTCAGATCATGTCATGACTCGACTAGTCAGTACCTATCCTCAGTGATTTTTATAATATGCTATTTAGACACTTTTTGTATTAATAAAATTGAATTTTTTCAACCATGAACATTGCATTTTTCTGGCTGCTTTAAAGCCCCGTTAGGGGGTTCTTGTATCGTTTTTTGCAATTTTGGGGTGTGCGGCCTATTTGTCTACACTCATTTTAGTGCCCTTGTTATTTGTCTTGGTATTGGAACTTCCTTTCAAATTTGGCTGTTAGTGAACGTAACGAGTAATAAAACCTTTTTATTAGTATTATTATTTATTATTAATTTGTTCCATTCCATTTGTTTAGATGCGGCATTCGTTATTTCTGATAATTCACAACTTCGGATAAATTTGTATTCGTTACGTTCACAAATTTGAAAGGAAATTCCAGTACCTATAATTTAATAGTTAGTTATTATTAGTTCGGTATTATTTCGAATTGTACTGATTTTCTTTTTTTCAGATTTTCGAATTTCAGAATTTTTTAATTCAGAAAATTCGGAAATGTGGAATTCGAAAATTCGAAAATTGGGAAATTCAAAAATTCGGAAATTCGAAAAATCAGAAATTCGGAATTCAAAATTCGGAAATTTTAAATTCTAAAATTCAGGAATTTGGAAATTTGATAATTCAAAATTTAGAACATCAAACTCAAAATTCGAAATCTGAATTTTCGGATTTCTGAATTTAGAATTTCCGTATTTTCAAATGACGAATTTTCCAGTTTCCGAAAAAAACAAAAAAATGAAACGAAAAACAAACAAATTTTTTGTCAGTGCACATGTCTTATCTGTAATCTGAGGATGGGAAAGAAAACTTGCGTTGCCATGGATTACATAGACGCTCTCTATGCTGTATTCGGGAGGGTTCAAACTACCGCAGACCTGATGTACAAATTCAACCATACGCACCAACAAAAAGGGGAGGGTCTGTCCAAAAACATATCTCGAGTAGACAGAATGCTGCATCAAATTTTCCTCGAGGGGTATCGATCCCAAGGATGTTGACCAAGCTCGTCTAGACCGGGTTTTGCAAGGGGCTCAGCCAAACCATCCTATTGTATTGAAGTTGTTACTGAAGAGAACCAAGGTGGTGCCTATGTACCCTGAATTGATAAGAGGAGGCTCTATTAGAAGAGAAAAGCCAAAGATCGAAAGAATCAAGCTCTATTGCTGGAAATAGAGGGAAAGTGGTGGCTCGAGCTGTTCATGCAATAATAGGTTTACTTGGACTTGCCATTCCTGACACTAATAAGAAAGTAAGTGAACTTGGGCCAACCGAACTGATGGCCCAGGTAGCTCAGGCCCAAACCCAGATTTATCATTCTTTTATGCGGGTGATGGAGACCCAAGCGAAGGTTCAAGAACAAGGGGCTCGTCAAGGGGAGCCAAAACTTTCACAAGGGTGAGAAAAGAGATGTTACGGGTGTAGAGAAGGTGGACACTTTCAGGCTGAGTGTCCCAAGACTAGCATCAGCCCTCAATTACTCACAGAAGTTCCGAAAGCCTTACAGAAGTTACTCTTCCCAAAGCCAACGGGAAACTTCAGGGGACCTCAGTGAAGGAGCTATTTGAGAGTCCTGGAGGAAAACTGCACTCCAAGGTCAAGAAAAGATCTAAGAAGAAAAAGGGACACAAGTCACCTGTTGCCCCTTCTCCTTCCTTAACAAAGAAAACAAAAGAAACAAAACCCTCAGGGAAGGAAAGACAGGGGCAAGAAATCAATGCACACTGAGCGAGTAGTTAGACCTACTCCACTGCTTTCAAAGAGGTTGATTGGAGCACAAGCTATAGAGTTACCCGCTGGGAACCTGCCAAAGAACCTAGTGGGACCCTCCCCTATAGTCTTGATACAAGTAGAGGGCATCTACACTTAAGCCCTACTAGATACTGGAGCCCAGGTGACATTGCTGTACCGAGATTTTTATCACAAGTACCTGAAGCATATCCCTTTGTGCAAAGTAGAGGAGTTAGAGATTTGGGGCATAGGGACTAGAGGTGGGCGAACGGTTTGGCCAGAGCATAGGTTTGGGCCGAACTTTCTTTGTTCGGTCGTTCGGCGGGGGGTTTCAGCCCCCCGAACCGACCACAATGCATTGCGGCGCTGAACTGTGTATTGCAAGCCCTGATTGGCTGAAGCAGTGAAAGCCAATCAGGGCACAGAGGGCACAGAGCACTGTCAGAGTCATGATTGGACACTGTCATCATGACTTTATCCAATCATGGCTCATTCCCGCCTCACAGTATAAAAGTATTCTTTCAATGGCAGCCATTTTCAGTGTGATTTCGGCGTGGAAAGTGATAGAACAGGGCTTTGTTCAGTGCTATTAGTTAGCGTGCTATACTGTGCTATTTTGCTTCAATTGTTGGTGTAGAATATTAGTTTAGTGTCAGTCTGGGGATAGTGTGAGTGTAGTGAGGAGGACCATCATTCAGCTTTGCATATTGTGCAGCTAGAGTGGAGACAGCTCAGATAGTTTCACTGTAATGTAGTGAGACTGTCATTCATACATACATTAGTGTAGAGTAAGGACAGCTCATATAGTTTCAGTGTAGTGTAGTGAGACCGTGTCAGTAATCTTTACATTAGTGTAAAGCTAGAGTAGGGACAGTTCAGATAGCATCAGTGTAGTGACGGTTGAACACCGTCTATTTGATTGCATTACTGCCAGTTTAATGTGATATAGTTCTGTATGCGTCACTGCCAGTTTAACGTCATATAGTTTTGTGTGCGTTACTGCCAGTTTAACGCCATATAGTTTTGTTTTGTGTGCGTTACTGCCAGTTTAACACCATATAGTTCTGTGCATCACTGTGCGTTTAGCACATTATATTGGAGTGAATTATAGTGTATCCGTGGAGTATGTCTGTGTAGCGTGAGTACTCAAATTAAAGTGCACCAAACACCTCTTTACATTGTGCATCTACATACAGATTTGCACATACAAAGTGCATCTACATACAGATTTCAACTTCTTCTTTACAATTGTTTATAAGCACCGTCCCCTCCCTCCCAATAATGTCTGGGAGGACAACAAGGAGAGGCAGATATTCCCTTGGCACTGTAAGGGGGGCAGCAACAAATGTGCCCACAGGAAAATGTGGACATGGTGGTCAGTCTTCAGGCAGGGCATCATTTCCTCTGTTTAGTGAGTTTACCCATGCTATCCAGCCACAGCATGCAGAGGAGGTGGTGGACTGGCTTACTAAACCTTCCTCATCCTCCTCATCCTCTGTCATGCAAGCAGAGACAAGTGTGCAGTCCCCTGCAGTTGCCAGAGTGGATAAACCTGCCTCCTTGTCCACATCTATTCCTGCCATAGCCCCAACATCAGCCAACATCAGCCATTGAGTAGTCAGCCGAGTTATTTGACCACAGCGTCAGCCACTTGCTCCTTGATGATGAGGACCCAAGAATACGTGGCATGAAGGAGAAAATGTAGTTTTGAGTCTTCTGTTGGTCAAGAGAGGAGCGTTGGAGAAGGTGTCTGCCTAAGTGAGACATTTCAGAATTTTTTTAGTCCTCGCCTCCCAGGGCTGTCAGCTTCCACATCCCATTGGCAGCGTCTGCATCACATGGTGGACGATTACCTCGGGGCCAAAACAGAGATGGAGAGCTTTCCAGCTGATGATCCACTGACTTACTGGGTCATGAGAATAGACCACTGGCCAGAACTTGCCCAGTATGCTATTGAGTTGTTAGGCTGCCCTGCATTCAGCATGCTTTCAGAACAGGCATTCAGTGCTGCAGGAGGTTTCGTTGCTGATCATAGAACACATCTGTCCACAGACTCCGTGGACCGTTTGACTTTTATAAAAATGAATCAGTCCTGGATTACCAGCTATGAAGCCCCTGATGCAGATGTCACTGATTAAGTCTTTTTGGGATGTGGAATCTCTGCAGGACTTCAAGGCTACCTAGCTTTGAGGGTGTTCAATCATTTCATCTGGAAGAATGTTTTTGGTATAGGTTTCATGGGCACAAGTAACCAGGGCTGATGCAAGAATTTTTGACACCCTAGGCGAAACTTCATATTGCCGCACCCTCCTTGGCTCCACCCGTCTACACCCCCTCTGTCCTGCCCATGTATACTCCACCTTTTTAATGAAGCACCCATCAAATGCAGCCCACCAGCGCCCATCAGATGCAGCCTCACCAGCGCCCATCAATGAATGTTTGCTTGCTTCCATTCATTCGGGAGTCAGGACACAGACACAGTCCTCCCCCGCCACTGCATTTCTGACACTATGTGCGAATGGAGCGGCGGCTGCCTGCTGATGCTGAGACTTAGTTGCTTGCTGCAGAGAGTAAGAATACTAGTGGCCGGGCGCCCCTAAGCAGCAGTGCGCCCTAGGCGGCTGCCTAGTTTGCCTAGTGGTAGCACCGGCCCTGCAAGTAACACCCAACGACGAATTTTTCAGCACCTGTTTGACAGGTGCATATCATTGCAATTTTTTTTTGCCTTCATCAAGAGCACCTCTATAGGGTTACGGTGAGAAGGCGCCCCCGACACCCAAAGAGTAATTTTTCTGCACCTGTTTTATAGGTGCATATCATTGCAATTTTTTACAGCAAGGCCAATTCTTGCTTTCATCAAGAGTGCCTCTATAGGATTATGGTGGAAAGGCGCTACGACACCCAAAGACCAAATTTTACGCAGCCGTTACTTTTATCCAAAGTCAAAGTGACACCAGAATGTATCCAAAAAATCTCTAATCTTGTTCTCAGTGCACTACATTGTGGCCTCATCATACACACTGGCTCCCCAGCTGTTGCTGAGCAAAATAAAGGCAGCTTGCAGGGAAAATGTCAGTTTTTTGCTTTATAAATGCAATTATTGCTGCAGAAGATTCTAGACATAATACAGATCTTCCACTTTACAGGTAGACTAACGGGACCCCCAGGCACTATATTTGAAGGAATTTTTCATTTTTATGCTTTCACTTTAAAAATCAAAAAAAAAAAAAAAATCACTGCTCATTTTTCACAAACCTTTTTTTTTATTGATACATGTCCCCCAGGGCAGGACCCAGACCCTTATAACCATTGTATGCCCAATTACTTTCATATAAGCCTTCAAAATGGGCACTTTTGATTTTTGAAGTTCGGGTCCCATTGACGTTAATGGGATTCGTTATTTGGGTCCTAACTTTCGCAGTGTTTGAAAACTCTGGTGCGAACCGAACAGGGGTCCGTACGGCCCATCCCTAATAGGGACCCAAAAGTGCCCGTACAATGGATGCATACCCATCCATATAACCTTTGATACTGCCCTGGCTGGAAAACCAGAGACCTTTGACAAGTTGACTGTTGTCTGTCCCCGACCCCCTGGGGCAGGCCAAAATTCCTTGTTGATAGGCACCAAACACCAATCTTGTACAGAGGTTACTCACTCCACTGGCCCTGGAGGGTGCTCCAGTAGGGAAGATCCATCCTCAACCGTGACAAGCTTTACAGCGAGTGTTGCAAGAGAAGAGGGCTCCCGCAGAAGGGGTAGGAAGACTGTGGCGGCTGGATACCCATGAAACGGTGTTGCAGCCAGGTGAGAGGGCCTGTCTGATGGCCATGCTTAAACTGTCATGGGACCATGCAGGTCCGTATGTGGTGGTGGAAGCTGAGCCAACAGAGGAGGAGGTTGGAATCAAATTGGTCCCAGAGATCATACCCACTAGGGCCTTGCTGAGAAGCAGGGGTAAATTCCTGTCAATGTGAGGAACGTCACTAGTCACCCAATCAGCCTAAAGCCCCGGATTGTGATTGGGAAAGTGAGTGCTGCCACCCCAGTTACGGGGGATGAACTAGTCCAGAAGGGAAATGGAAGAGAGACTACCATCCACTGCCCAAATCTGCACTCTGGCTGGGGGGAGAGGATTAAGGCTCAAATAGCCCGATGGGAGAAAATGCTCTCCAAGAATGACTTTGATGTGGGCTGTGCCAGGGGTGCTCAACATCAAATTCGGCTAACTGAAGATAAGCCTTTCTGTGAAAGAGCCAGGCGAATACCTTTGTGTGATCTGGAGGATCATCGGGAACAGCTGGCTGAGTTCAAGAGGTCAGGGGACATTAAGGAATCCAGGAGCCCTTATGCTTCCCCAATAGTGGTAGTGAGGAAAAAGAATGGATCCCTACGAATGTGTATTGACTACCGAAACTTGAACCGAAGGATTATCCCAGATCAGTACACAACCCCTCACATAGAAGAGGCCTTGCAATGCTTATAAGGGGCCAAATGGTTCAGTGTGCTGGATCTAAAGAGTGGATAACACCAGAGACCCATGCATCTGGATGACGAGAAAAAACGGCCTTCATCAGTCCTCTAGGGTTTTTCGAGTTCAACCGGATGCCACAAGGACTAACAGGGGCCCCCGCCACTTTCCAGAGACTGATGGAGAACACTGAGTGATATGAACTTGGTAGAAGTGTTAGTGTATCTTGATGATATCGTGTTCGGCAGAACTTTGGAGGAGCATGAAGCTCAGTTGGAGAAAGTTTTCTAACAATTACATACAGAGGGTCTGAAGCTGTTGTTAGAGAAGTGTTAGTTCTACCAGACTTCAGTCACGTATCTGGCGCATGTAGTATCAGCTGAGGGAATAGCTACGGACCCTCAGAAGTTGAAGGCAGTTACTTCCTGCCCTCGCCCAAACACTGTCACTGAGTTGAGGTCATTTTTGGGCTTCTGCTCCTACTATAGGAGAGCTTCTCACAAATTGCACGGCTGCTGAACTAGCTTCCACAGAAACAAATGAAGGGAGATCAGCAAAAAGCTCAGAAGGGAGGCCCCAGGAAGCCCATTGAATCCATTCAAGAGCAATGGACGGCAAAGTGTGAAAGGGCTTTTGAACGACTGAAGGGGAGCCTTGTTGAAGCACCAGTGTTGGCCTATGCTGACCCATCTAAACTTTATGAATTGCATGTGTATGCCAGCAGAGATGGCCTTGGAGGAGTGTTGTACCAGGAGTCAAAGGGAATACTGATCCCGGTGGCCTATGTGAGTCACAGTCTCACCCCACCTGACAAGAACTATCCTGTACACAAATTGGAGTTCTTGAGTTATTTCAGTAAATGTTAATAGATTATATACTCACTGAGTTGTTTGACATTACTTTAAGGTGGTGCAAAGATGTCTGAACTCAGAGTGTCAGGTGGGTTGGAATGTTCACAGGGTCATGGTGGTGCAGATGAGCGGGTAAACATAAGCAGTCCCCAAGGGAGTCGTGCTACATATATAATCAATCTGTATCCACTTAGACATGACCTTGCACTACATAGTTGTTGGCAGATCTAAAGGAAACTGTTCAGTCAAATTGTAACATGTGTGGCAAGCTTTAGATGATCTCAGACTGCGGATGAGCAGATATCAAGCTTCAGTTTTAGGAGTGCCTAAGCAATGTATCAGGAAGTGCACTGCAACTTCTCACAAGGAACTCAAGCAGAGGCATAACTAGAACCTTCAGGACCCCGGTGAAAGAAACCATGAGGGGGCCCCTAAATCTCTAGTCCCTGGGCCCTTCCCTACGAGGCCCGGGCCTGTTCCACCAATCCTGGGATTCTTTACTCCCATCGTGGGGCCCTTTATAACGGTCGCGCAGTGGAACCCTTTCACATGTTCCGCAACAGGCCCCATTCCTGCCATCTTGGGTAGGGCTGCCACCTTTTCTTCAAGCCAAATTTATTATTTGTAGTATACACTATACATATATTTTGTGATTAAATAACATTTTTATTCATATGAATTTATTCAAAAGTGTTCCCCTTTATATCAGAGTCCATAGAGTTCCCCCTTTACATCTGAATCCACAGAGTTCCCCTTTACATCGGAATACAGAGTTTCCCCTTTACATCTGAACCTGCAGCCTTCCCCTTTACATCTGAACCTGCAGAGTTCCCCTTTACATGTGAATCTACAGAATTCCTCTTTCCATCTGAACTCACAGAGTTCTCCATTAAATATGAATCCACCGAGTTCCCCTTTACATCTGAACTCGTAGTTCCCTAAAACTGTAAGGGGGACTACAGACTCTGATGTAAGGGAGAACACTGTGAACTCTGATGTTAAAGGGAACACGGCAGATTCTGGTGTAAAGGGAAACTCTGATATAAGGGGATCCCCACTTACACAGAGCCCTGTTACATCAGAGTCTGCAGAATTTCCACTTACATTGTAAGGGGGAGCTCTATGAACTGTAATGTAAAGGGGAACTCTGATTTAAGGGGTGCCCTGGGAACCCTGAATTAAGGGGGGGTCTGATGTAAGGGGGAACGCTGTGGACTGTGGTGTAAAGGGGAACTCTGATGTAAGTGGGTCTCTGCTCACCAAAATCCCCCTTAGATCAGAGTCCACAGAACACCTCTTACATTTGATTCTCCCTTTGCATTACAGTCCACAGATCTCTCCCTTACATTAGTGTACTAAGAGGCAGCAGAGAGAAGGGAGGAAGGGGGAGACACTTCAAACACCATGGATGGTGAGCTCACACACCCCAGAAAAGAGGCTCAGGCAGTCTGCACATTTCCTCCGCAATCTACCCTGTTTCCCCCGAAAATAAGACCTAGCGTGATTGTCGGTGATGGCTGCAATATAAGCCCTACCCCCCCAAATAAGCCCTAGTTAAAGTCCTTGTAGGTCTTATTTTCAGGGTACGGCTTATTTACGGGGAAACAAGGTAGGGCTTATTTGGGGGGTAGGGCTTATATTGCAGCCATCACCGGTAATCACGCTAGGTCTTATTTTCGGGGAAACAGGGTAGTTGCCAACTGCTGGGCTTTGACACCCACTGATGCCCTTTGTGAAGCATAGTGTCACTGGGATTGGAATGTGGGTGGGGCCACAGGCTCACACAGGACGAGAGGGATGGGAGGAGGTGGAGCTCATCCAGTGCTTTCTCTCCTCTCCAATTTGTGCGGGGGGGGGGGGGGGGGCAAGCTTTAAAAGCTGTGTCGGGGCAGTGTGAAAGAGCGTAATAGACACTCTCTGCTTACAACTGGAGCCAGAGTCTGGGCTTCTCGCCCCCCCCCCCCCCCCCCGAGAAATCTCTGACATGAAATATGAACAAATAAACTTCTTCCTATAATGTGTACAATTTAGTTTAGCGTGTACTCAATCCAAAGTACCGAATGTAATTTCTATCTGCTGCCTACTTCCAGGGTTATCTGTATTTAATTTCTGACAGGTCGTGCCGAATCCATGGGATTGAGGGGAACATGGGAGGGAGCTCCAGCTCACAACCTGTGATTGACATCTTCAGCTGTGCATGTTTCCAGATGAGATTGTGTGTAAGGGGGTATGTCACTTCCTTACACTCAGGTCTCAGATTACACTCAGCTCTCCTCTCTGTGTGATCCCCGCCCCCTACACCTGGAAGCTCAGAAATGCAGTGTTAAATCTTGACTTTGAATCGATAAAGAGGAGACGTAGTGAAGAAAAATATGTACAACTTGCGTAGGAGAATTTGTTTCATCGGTGTGTATCACCTGAGGTTACATGTAAGGGTTTACAAGTAATTTACAAGCAATTGGTTGCTCTCCAATCCCTTCCCTATTTTCAAAGGGGAGGTGTAAAACCATGGGCCTTTATGTATAAACATGTTCTTACTAAGAACAAGAATTACCTCTCTCCAGCCACCAATCAGATATAAGCTTAAAGAGCAGGTCTGATGTTGATTGGTGGCTGAGAAGAAGTAGCTCCCATTCTTAAAATGAACACATGTTGATTACTGTAATGGTAGTCTTTTGTAGCTAAATGGGTTCACTTCTCATATGCCCCACAAAATGCAGTTTTTACCATTCCAGGATGTCCAAGTATATACATTTTTTTCGGTCTGAGAAAAAAAAAATATATATGTTGAGTATAAACAGACTTTTTCATATTTGGGATAAGACTACACACGGTCGGACTTTGACCGGACTGGTCCGACCAAATCAGGCGGACAATCCGATCGTGTGTGGGCTCCACCGGACCTTTAGCGGACTTTTCCAGTTGCAAATCTGACGGACTTTAGATTTGGAACACTTTCTTCAAATCTTTACGTCGGAACTCCGCCGGACCCAGAAATCCGCTCGTCTGTATGCTAATCCGACGGAAAAAAAACCACGCTACTGGCTATCAACTTCCTTATTTTAGTCTGGTGTACGTCATCACGTACGAATCCGTCGGACTTTTGTGTGATCGTATGTAGTTAAGTCCGTTCGTTAGAAAGTCCACCGCAAGTCCGCCAAAGGTCTGTCGAAAGTCTGTTGGACGGGCTGTCGGACTTTTGTAGCCGAAAAGTCCGACCGTGTGTACGTGGCATAATGCTTGCGGCGGACTTTCTAATGAACGGACTTAACTACATACGATCACACAAAAGTCCGACGGATTCGTACGTGATGACGTACACCGGACTAAAATAAGGAAGTTGATAGCCAGTAGCCAATAGCTGCCCTAGCGTGGGTTTTTGTCCTTCGGACTAGCATACAGACGAGCGGATTTCTGGGTCCGGCGGAGTTATGACGTAAAGATTTTAAGCATGTTCCAAATCTAAAGTCTGTCGGATTTGTGACTGGAAAAGTCCGCTGAAGGTCCGGTGAAGCCCACACACGATCGGATTATCCGCCGGATTTGGTCCGTCGGACAAGTCCGGTCGAAAAAAGTCCGACCGTGTGTACGCGGCATAATAATACTTCTCATATGCAAAGCCATACTTCCAGCACCATCCACCCCTAAATCCATCAATTTCTTATTTAAAACATAAAGTACAAGCAATGCATGTCAAATTGTGGTATTAAATCCTTGGTACAATGGGAGGTCTGTCACTGATTAAAGTGCTTGTTACCCCGGCATTTCATATTCCTGATATGTGCCTGCTGTACCACATACTTGTATGAAAAAGTATCCTGTTCTCTTTGTATTGCTTCCTTTGTGTGAAATCTCTGGTGTTCCTTCTAGTCCCTCTGCTTTCTTTTTAAAAAATGACCACACTAAGCAGGAGAACACACCGTGTTCAGTTCTCTAGTTATGCTGGGGATTTAGGTTGCTTTCCTCCATTAATTAGACTTGTCCTGTGTGAGGTTTGGGGGTTGTTTAGCTCAAGTGTAGCACACGCTAGCGAGAACAGTCCACACAGATAATTCCTTTTCAGGGCTTTTTGGCCCACTTTTATTAAAGAAAAACAGTTCCAGCAAAAGTGGTTTCCCTCGCAGGGGGTTTTTACCGCCAGCAACAAATAAAAGGATATTCAGCCTCCTGGCTTACACATGCAGCATTGCAAACAAAAAATACCGAGCCACCTGTCTCTCTTCAGCAGCAGACACACCACTGCTCAGGCTCCCACATGGAGCTCTCCTGACTATTGTCAGCAACCTCAGACTCAGGTCTCTGGCTTTTACCTTACAGCCTGCACTCTCTGGCTACTTCAGTGCACACCTGCACTCTCTGGGTTCTTCAGTGCACACCTGCACTCTCTGGGTTCTTCAGTGCACACCTGCACTCTCTGGGTTCTTCAGTGCACACCTGCACTCTCTGGGTTCTTCAGTGCACACCTGCACTCTCTGGGTTCTTCAGTGCACACCTGCACTCTCTGGGTTCTTCAGTGCACACCTGCACTCTCTGGATTCTTCAGTGCACACCTGCACTCTCTGGGTTCTTCAGTGCACACCTGCACTCTCTGGGTTCTTCAGTGCACACCTGCACTCTCTGGGTTCTTCAGTGCACACCTGCACTCTCTGGGTTCTTCAGTGCACACCTGCACTCTCTGGATTCTTCAGTGCACACCTGCACTCTCTGGGTTCTTCAGTGCACACCTGCACTCTCTGGCTACTTCAATGCACACCTGCACTCTCTGGCTACTTCAATGCACACCTGCACTCTCTGGGTTCTTCAGTGCACACCTGCACTCTCTGGGTTCTTCAGTGCACACCTGCACTCTCTGGGTTCTTCAGTGCACACCTGCACTCTCTGGGTTCTTCAGTGCACACCTGCACTCTCTGGGTTCTTCAGTGCACACCTGCACTCTCTGGGTTCTTCAGTGCACACCTGCACTCTCTGGGTTCTTCAGTGCACACCTGCACTCTCTGGGTTCTTCAGTGCACACCTGCACTCTCTGGGTTCTTCAGTGCACACCTGCACTCTCTGGATTCTTCAGTGCACACCTGCACTCTCTGGGTTCTTCAGTGCACACCTGCACTCTCTGGCTACTTCAATGCACACCTGCACTCTCTGGCTACTTCAATGCACACCTGCACTCTCTGGGTTCTTCAGTGCACACCTGCACTCTCTGGGTTCTTCAGTGCACACCTGCACTCTCTGGGTTCTTCAGTGCACACCTGCACTCTCTGGGTTCTTCAGTGCACACCTGCACTCTCTGGCTACTTCAGTGCACACCTGCACTCTCTGGGTTCTTCAGTGCACACCTGCAAACTCTGGGTTCTTCAGTGCACACCTGCACTCTCTGGCTACTTCAGTGCACACCTGCACTCTCTGGCTACTTCAGTGCACACCTGCACTCTCTGGCTACTTCAGTGCACACCTGCACTCTCTGGCTACTTCAGTGCACACCTGCACTCTCTGGCTACTTCAGTGCACACCTGCACTCTCTGGCTACTTCAGTGCACACCTGCACTCTCTGGCTACTTCAGTGCACACCTGCACTCTCTGGCTACTTCAGTGCACACCTGCACTCTCTGGCTACTTCAGTGCACACCTGCACTCTCTGGCTACTTCAGTGCACACCTGCACTCTCTGGCTACTTCAGTGCACACCTGCACTCTCTGGCTACTTCAGTGCACACCTGCACTCTCTGGCTACTTCAGTGCACACCTGCACTCTCTGGCTACTTCAGTGCACACCTGCACTCTCTGGCTACTTCAGTGCACACCTGCACTCTCTGGCTACTTCAGTGCACACCTGCACTCTCTGGCTACTTCAGTGCACACCTGCACTCTCTGGCTACTTCAGTGCACACCTGCACTCTCTGGCTACTTCAGTGCACACCTGCACTCTCTGGCTACTTCAGTGCACACCTGCACTCTCTGGCTACTTCAGTGCACACCTGCACTCTCTGGCTACTTCAGTGCACACCTGCACTCTCTGGCTACTTCAGTGCACACCTGCACTCTCTGGCTACTTCAGTGCACACCTGCACTCTCTGGCTACTTCAGTGCACACCTGCACTCTCTGGCTACTTCAGTGCACACCTGCACTCTCTGGCTACTTCAGTGCACACCTGCACTCTCTGGCTACTTCAGTGCACACCTGCACTCTCTGGCTACTTCAGTGCACACCTGCACTCTCTGGCTACTTCAGTGCACACCTGCACTCTCTGGCTACTTCAGTGCACACCTGCACTCTCTGGCTACTTCAGTGCACACCTGCACTCTCTGGCTACTTCAGTGCACACCTGCACTCTCTGGCTACTTCAGTGCACACCTGCACTCTCTGGCTACTTCAGTGCACACCTGCACTCTCTGGCTACTTCAGTGCACACCTGCACTCTCTGGCTACTTCAGTGCACACCTGCACTCTCTGGCTACTTCAGTGCACACCTGCACTCTCTGGCTACTTCAGTGCACACCTGCACTCTCTGGCTACTTCCTTGCAAGCCTGGACTCCTGGAGACCTCCAGTCTTTCTGGGTGGAGCCCAGAATCATGGTCCTGACTCTGCTATCAGGCCCACACACACCTGAACAATCAGAGTGCCAGTGAGTCCCAAAACCTGGACCCAGGACTGGGGATTTCATCCCACCCGGATCTCTAAGAAATCCCCAGGCTCCAGATCCCAAAACGGATTTTAGTAAGCAATGAGGAAACTGAAAAGCCAGTTTCCTCCCAAATAAGAAAATAAACTGGAGCCCCTCAACCTGCCTGGTTGAGAATCCTGCATCCAAACACTGATGGGGTACCACTCCACCACACTTGACACACCTCCTCTTCACAGCCATTCACTGGGAAGTTCAGTGTGCTGTTGCTTCTCCTGCCCCAAGCTGTTATACAGCTGAGAACAGAGGGAATGTGATCATTTCTAAAAAAAAGGGGGAAAAAAAGTATTTGTATTTTTTTTTTTATATCTGTACCAGTGTTGCCAACCGCCCGTAGATTTAAAAGATTGTAAAAACAGGGCATTTTTCTCCCGCCCATAAATGTCCGTAGCAGCAGATATGTGCCAGTAAAAAATGGTGGTGACGGTGGGTCAGAACTGCGCATGCGCAGTTTGCGGAAATCGCAGAGAAGATCTGATCCACGAGCGCTGCCTCTGCCCCGCGATGATGATGTCAGCTGCGTCGCCCGCCAGACTTAAAAAAAGCAGGAGCTGAGGGCGGATGGACAGAGGAGCCTCGTGTTGGAGTCAGTGGACAGAGCAGCAGACAGCAGGTAAGGACAGTGCGACGGAGTCGGACTGCTGACGTGAGCCTGTAACCTGCCCAGCCAGTACACTACAGAGACACAGAGTGCAGTGGTCGGTGAGTGGCTGTGCACTGCAGATTGCACAAAGAGGTCGGGCGTCAGGGCGACTCAGGAGGACTCAGACGTTCTGATCCTTCTGATGAAGATTTTTCCTTTTCCTAGCCTCCCACAGTAAGCTCATATGTCAGGGCTGGGAGTGTGCTGGGAAGGATGCTGGCTTGTATATTACTCCCTCTCTTTGGCAACATCCTACCCCGTTGCTGGCTCTGTACACCCACCTACCTTGCTTGCTGCTTTTTTTTTTTTTTTTTTTTTTCAGATCAGTAACTTGATTAATAGGTAAGCTTGTAGTGCCCACCACCACCACCACACATTTTTTTTCCTGAATAGAAGATAGAGGGAAAAAAAAAACAGAGAGCAGAGTAGGGGAGAGAGAAGGAAGCATGAATGAAAGTCAAAGTCCAGCAATGCAGACAAAGCACAGCTTCACCACAGGCAGCTCCAGAATTGTGGTATTTCCCCACCCCGGACAGTCACAGTGCTCTCCTCTGCTGCTCAGTGTGCTCACTCGGGGCAGGGGGATAGACAGAGTGGCTCTGAGTCAGTCTCAGAGAGAGTCAGACAGGGGCCAGGGCCTGGCTCGGGGGAGTATCGAGAGTGAGCGATTCAGTCTCAGACAGTCAGTCAGGAGAGGCCCCAGCCAACAATCCCTTCCCAGAGCAAGCTGAAGGTGGAGGTGGTGGACTGCAGCAGCACAGTGAAAGGGGCACAGGAGGAAGGACACTGATGTAGAGAAGTATGGTAATATGAAGGGGGGCAGAGGAGGAAACTACCATGTCCGCAGTCTCTGACCATCTCCTGTATCATGTCCGCAGTCTCTGATCATTTCCTGTATCATGTCTACAGCCTCTGAGCATCTCCTGTATCATGTCTGCAGTCTCTGAGCATCTCCTGTATCATGTCCGCAGCCTCTGAGCATCTCCTGTATCATGTCTACAGCCTCTAACCATCTCCTGTATCATGTCTACAGCCTCTAACCATCTCCTGTATCATGTCTACAACCTCTAACAATCTCCTGTATCATGTCTACAGCCTCTAACCATCTCCTGTATCATGTCTACAGCCTCTAACCATCTCTTGTATCATGTCTACAGTCTTTGAGGGGGAGTCTGGAGAGGAGTCTATAGGATAAAACCAGAAGGTCCCCCCCCCCTAATTTAGTGATCTCCCCTTACCTTAGTGTATTTACTCTACGGAAGGTGGTCTCTGGTCACCAGAGTGCCCCACACATCAGAGTTTATGGCGTTCCCCTTTACATCAGAGTCTGCAGGATTCCCCTTACAGTGCAAGGGGGAACTCAGTCTGCAGACCCTGAGGTAAGTGGGAACTCTGGTGTAAAGATAAAGCAGTGGTTCTGTCAGTAAATTTCATGTTTTTTTCCAGTAAAAAATTGGTCCTGTTTGTAAATTTTGGCATCCTGCCAGGAAATTTCACTTCGGGGGGTTGGCAACCCTGATCTGTACACGTTTTGTCTTTCATTTAAACTGAATGGGTTGTTTTACAAAGTGGTCATTTACAATCACTTTAAATGCTTGACTTCCGTGTATAAAGCACATACATAAGCGTCAGTTCACTAAAAAATACCATGTACTGTGTTTTACTTACTGCAAATTAGTTTCTGTTCAAAAATGATTACTGCAATTTACCTTTTTTATCCACCGATCAGCTAAATTTACCACTTGTACACTAAATTGTCTGTTTTTTGGCTGATTTTGTATGTAAAAATCAATGAACATATTTTATTACACTGGTTACCACCTGATTGTCACTTGCCATGTCACATGCTACACGTTGCTGGTTTTCACTTGCCTGCCACCAGATGCAGATTGTCACTTGCCACGTCCCCTACCACACGTTGCGGATTGTCACTTGCCACATCACCTGCCACACGTTGCTGGTTGTCACTTCCCTTCCGCCAGATGCAGATTGTCACTTGCCACCATCGCCTGCCACATCTTGCGGATTGTCACTTGCCTGCCACCAGATTCAGGTGACGTGGCACTTGCCACGTCACCTGCCACACGTTGCTGATTGTCACTTGCCACGTCACCTGCCACACGTTGCGAATTGTCACTTGCCACGTCACCTGCCACATGTTGCGGATTGTCACTTGCCACGTCACCTGCCACCCGGTGCTGGTTGTCACTTGCCACGTCACCTGCCACATGTTGCTGGTTGTCACTTGCCTGCCGCCAGATGCAGATTGTCACTTGCCACCGTCGCCTGCCACATGTTGCAGATTGTCACTTGCCACGTTGTCTGCCACACGTTGCGGATTGTCGCTTGCTGCTAAGGTGGGGATTGTCTTTTGCTGTGTCCCAGAGTCAGGTGCCAGATGATGTAATCTCTCTGCTGCCCGCAGCTGCCTGCACAGTGAGGGCGGGCAGTGAGAAATGATGTCGGTTTCCCCTACAAAATCTGTTTCCCCTGGCTCTCGGCTGAGATCGGAACTCCACCCATCCAGCCCTCTGCACCGCTGCTCCTCCTACTCTCCCCCGAATGCACAGGGGCTGAGGCGGTAGAAGGATGATTAGCATTCGGGGGAGAGTAGGAGGAACAGCGGTGCAGAGGGCTGTAGACGCGGAGTTCCGATTTCAGCTGAAAACCGAGAGCCAGGGGAAACAGATTTTGTTGCGGAAACCGATCTCGGCACAACACCGATTGAGCATGAGTTGGAGGTGAACCCAACCCATCTGCAGTTTGCCGGCTAAAGAAACTAGCTACAAATAATGAACCTCTTGGCTTATCAACTTAGGTCAGGTCACTTAGAATAGACAATCATAGGGGCTTTGTTATTTACCAGCCCCTCACTACAAAGCCATTTGTCAGTGTGTTTTGGAGTAGATATCGGGAGTTGTGTGTTGGCGAGAAATTGGTGCTGCTATACAGAACTGTATTGTGCTACATTATTGTGAATGGCAGTGTAGTGGGCTACATATATTTGTATACTCCTGTAACCAGGTGCTGAACTACAGAAACATGAGGAAGCAGACAATTTCCTCTTTACCAGGGGCCTACAAACTTTCTAAACAAAGTGCCAGTTTCAAAGCAAGTCCCTCAGACTTAAAGGGGGCCGGACTGTGGCCATTGGGAGTAAAAAAGGTCCCGACGTCAATAGGAATAAACAATACCCCATCTTTGGTGTCAGTGGGAGGAATAGCGCTGCAGTGTTGGTGTCAATGGAAGGAATTGTGCCCCCCTGTTGATGTCATTGAGAGTTAGTGTGCCCTATCATTGGTGTCATTGGGATGAATTGTGCCCCGTCGTTGGTGCCATTGGGAGGAATTGTGGCCCATCATTGGGAGGAGTTTTGCCCCTTCATTGGTATCAGTGGGGGGGGAATATGTCCCATTGTTGGTATCTGTGGATGAGAATAGTGCCCCAGGGGCCAGATAAAAGCATGCAAAGGGCTGAATCTGGCCCCCGGGCCACAGTTTAGAGACCACTGTTCTTTGCAATCAGTTTACTTTCACCATTTGCTGTTATGCTGATAGCTGTGTTGCACTATCCTCCAGTCAGCAGAGGGAGAACTATAGCCAGGAAAGCCTATGATCCAGAGGCATAACTAGAACCTTCAGGGCCCTGGTGCATACCATGAAGGGCCCCTCTGACCCCCTTCCCTTTCCATCGGTCCTGGGGCCCTTCCCATTGGCATGTGGCATGAATTATACCCCCTGCTGAACTTGACCCATTTAAAGTGGTTGTAAATCCTGTTACACCACTTTTACCTACTGGTAAGCCTATAACAAGGCTTACCAGTAGGTACCTTGAATATCTCCTAAACTTGAACAGTTTAGGAGATATTCAGTATATGCACTGCTGCCGACGTCTTCGGCACATGCGCACTGAAGAAATGGGGTGCTGGTGCCATTTCTTCAGAAGTCGTGCCGTGACCGGCGCCCCCCCGCGTGCATGCGCAGGAGTCATGTAATCGTGGCTCCGGCCAATCACAACGCCGCAGCTGTGAACCCGGAAGTAACTCTGGTGGAAGATGTCCACGCTGTACTAGGAGGGCCGACACCGATCCAGGGCATTGTTCTAAGGAAAGTATTTCATAATAAGTTAGTATGTGATGCATACTAGCTCATAATGCCTTTGTCTTGCAGGGTTTGTTTTTTTGTTTTTTTTCCAAGGTTTACAACCTCTTTAAGTGAATGGTGCCTCTCTGCAAGCGCCCCACAACTGCATGCAATGCACTTGGTTGAGGCATGCTAGTGCAGAGTTGAAGGGGTTAAAGCAGGCGATGCAGAGGCAATACAATGCCTCCTTACTGCCTGTCAAATGATCTCCGAAGACAAATCTGAATGCTGGTTGCTCTTCAGAGACCAAAGCTGAATTTCTTCTTTCGATGTACTTGTATAAAGCTGGCCCTACGCTATGCAATCTGATTGTACAATCTCTGTAAAATTTCTTTTAGATTTACCAAAACTATGGAATTGGAGAACCCACTTGAACAATCCATTTATGGTGTATCAAATCAGACAGGCTCTTGCACTACATTGCCGGTGGTAGATCTAAAGGAGATTGCTTAATCAAATTGGGGGTTATTTACTAAAACCGAAAAATGCAAAATCTGGTGCAGCTCTGCATAGAAACCAATCAGCTTCCAGGTTGTATTGCCAAAGCTTAATTGAACAAACTAAAGTTAAAAGCTGATTGGCTACCATGCACAGCTGCACCATAATCTAAGTGCTCCAGTTTTGTAAATCTACCCCACTGTATGGAGTATGGTCACCTTAACCCTTTCCTTGTCAAAAGAAGTTTATTGAGTATACAATGTTATAAAGATACATAAAGTAAGTTTACAAGGATCTATAAAGTAAGCTCATTGTTTTACAGTAGGGTTTATATAGGTAAATATCATGGAATTTCAAATATTAAACATCGGGTTCACGTAAACCTAAATTAAAGATATATATCATTTCCTTAGTTACTTTTGTAGGTATTTAAATGATTTATACCTACTATACATATTGTTTACAAGTAGAGTGTATATAGGTCAAATAAATTCTGATAATGAGCTTTAATCGTAAGGTGGAGAAAAGGAAAGAGAAAGAAGAAAAAGGGTTGAAAGGTAGAGGTATGGTCCACAAGGTTGTCCCGCTCGTCAGTTTATTATTCTTTTTAGTTCTCTTTGAAGCCTTAGAATGGGTGTCTCTGTAAGTCATTTAATCTGTTACCATGGCAACAGGACAGAGTCATTGAAGTTTGACAGGAACTGTTTTATCCAAGGATGCCAAAGTTTTTCAAATTTTGGAATTTGATTTTGATCGATGGCTACCATCTTAGCATGGGACATTGTATTATTCATTCTGTGAATTGTTTCTGCTAGTACCAATGTAGGAGATTTCCATGCCTTGGCCACTGTTTGTTTTGCAGCCGTTATTAGTTGGATCATAAGTTTTAATTGAGAGAGTGTTAACCATTCCGGTTTTAGATTAAGTAAAGTTAAATATGGATCTGGTTGTATTATTTTTTTAAATATTTTAGATGCAATCACGAAGACTTCCTTCCAGAAGGTTTGGATTACTGGGCACGTCCACCATATGTGTAAATGTGTGCCTATTTCTGGGCATCCTCGAAAACAAAGAGCTGAGGTATTAGGTGAATATTTTGCCACTCTAGCGGGTACAAGGTACCAGCGAGTTAGGACTTTATAATTTGTCTCCAGTGCTAAGAAGTTGGGTGAAGATGACTTAGATGTGAGCCATATGTTAGACCAGTCCGTGTCTTCTAAAGTTCGTCCCAGGTCCTCCTCCCACCTCTGAACGTAAGAGGGTCTATTAAGATTTGCTACTCCATATAATTGATTATAAAGTGATAAAATTGTACCTTTAGCAAATGGATCTTTTGTACAGATTGATTCAAAAATGGATAATTGGGATAATGGTGTATCCCCCTTTAGGAATGGTGTATAGAAATTTTTGATTTGGAGATATCTAAATATCTCAGAGTTTGGTAGATCATATTTTTCTCTAAGCGATGGGAATGAAAAGAATGATTTAGATGCTATGAAGTCATTTAGTGTCTGAATGCCTGATGTTGTCCAAGCTTTAAAAGAATTTGGGTAGATCCATGCCGGATAAAAGGCCGGATTTCTGATAAAAGAAAGGAGAGGATTGTGTGGAGATTGTAACTGATATTTGGTTTTTAGTTTATCCCAGAGAGATAAGAAGTGTTTAGTTATGGGATTATGAATTTTAAAGCGGTCTTTAGGATCAAGCCATAATAAATTTGATATTAATAGAGGGTCATTTTCTGAAGCCTCTATAAATACCCATAATGGAATTTCCTGTTTTGCATGGTATTTGGACAGACTGGCCAAATGTGCTGCTCTGTAGTAGTTAGTAAAATTAGGGTATCCCAGGCCTCCTTTATTTTTTGGAAGATGTAGTGTGTGTATAGGTATACGTGGTTTAGAAGAGCCCCATATAAACGAAGTTGCTCTTTTTTGTACTATTCTCAAAAAATAGGAAGGAATTGGAATAGGGAGGACTCTGAATAGATAAAGCAATTTGGGTAGAATAGTCATTTTGATTGCATTAATCTTCCCTATCCAGGATAAAGGAAGTTGCGACCATTGTTTTATTAGATTTGTGATCTGTCTTAATACAGGAGGATAATTGGTTGAGAATAAGTCAGAATGAGATGCTGTTAAATGAATTCCAAGATATGGGATTGATTTTTCTGCCCATGTGAATGGGAGTGCAGCCCTAGCCGGGATCAATTCCATGTTTGTGAGTGAAATATTAAGCACTAGGCATTTCTTAGGATTAATCATAAGGCCGGATAGGGCTGCAAATCCATCAAGAGCTGGTATTAAGTTAGAACCAGAGACCTGTGGTGATGATAGAAAAAGTAATATATCGTCTGCAAATATACATAGTTTGTGTGTAATACCTCCTACTTCAATGCCAGTTATAGTTTGGTTTGTTCTGATGTATTGGGCCATGGGTTCGAGTATAAGGGCAAATAATAAGGGAGATAATGGGCAACCCTGTCGGGTACCTCTTTCGATATTAAAGGCTTCAGATTTGTATCCAGCATATTTTATATAGGCTTTGGGTTTATTATATAATGCTTTGATCCATGTTAAAAAGTGGGGTCCAAAACCCCATTTTTGTAATGAATATTGCATATATTGCCAGGATACTGTGTCAAATGCCCTCTTAATATCGAGAGATAGAAAACAAAGGGATTTTCCGTTTTTTTAGCAATATGTGCCAATAACACTGCCCTGCGTATATTATCGCCTGCCTGTCTATTTGGCATGAAGCCTACTTGATCTCTATGTATTAATTTTCCTATAATGCTATTGAGGCGTTTTGCTATTATTTTTGCTAATAATTTAATATCGAGGTTTAACAGAGAGGCCGATAATTCACACAGGAAGTATCATCAGAAAGGGGTTTTGGGATCATACAAACAATTGCCATTAGTGTTTCTTGCCGAAAAGAATGTCCATCTAGAAGTTTGTTAAAAGTTTCAGTGAGAATGGGAGAGAGTATTTCTGAGAATGTTTTATAGTATAAAGCCGAGTAGCCGTCTGGGCCTGGTCTTTTGTTAAGTTTTAGGTCTTTTATGGCGTTAGCAACTTCATCTATAGTTATAGGCTCATCCAAACTGCTTTTTTGATTCTGAGATAACTCAGGTAAGGTTATTTTTGAGAAGGATTCAGCCTCTGTAGGATTAAATTCATTGTTTGTCTTGTATAAAGTTGCGAGATGTGAGTGAAATTTATGGACTATTTTAACTGGATTACAAGTGTAAACATTTTTTGATAATTTCAAACGTATTGGTTTGAAAGATTTGTTAGTTGAATTTAATGCCCGAGCCAAATATGTACCTGGTTTGTTTGTATTCATGTAGAAATTGTGTTTGGAGAGTTTGAGGGATTTATCAACTGACTCAGTGAGAAATAGATCGTATTCCAATCTAGATTTTTCCAGATGAGCTTTTGTACTCTGAGATGGATTATCTTGAAATGATATGTAGGCTGCATTAAAATTGAGTTCTAGTTTTTTTGCTAGATTTTTGCGTTCCCGTTTAAATAGTGCCATTTGTCTTTGTATTGTACCACGCAAGACAGGCTTATGAGCTTCCCACAGTGTTATTGGGGAGATGTCTGTTGTATTAGTAATTGATATTTATTCCTTTTAAAGCTTGTTCAATGGCCATCTGATGTAGTGGGTGTTTGAGCATTATGTCCGGTAAGTACCACGTTGGGTCATGCGCTTTTGGTATGGCTGAGGCTATAGTAGTGTATACTGCATTATGGTCAGACCACGGAATCGGAATTATATCTGATGCAATAATTTCTGGTATCATTCCTATTGTTAGAAAAATATGATCTATTCTGGTGAAGGTTTGATGTGGGTGCGAGAAATAAGTGAATTTCTTTTTCATTGGGTTACTTTCTCTCCACGAATCTACCAGATTGTATTTGGAAAGAAGTTGAGAAAAAGGTAATCTAGAGGTTATTTTGGATGGTGTAAAAGGTGATTTATCTAGAAATGGGAGGAGGACCTGGTTCGAATCCCCACACATTATCACTGTTCCTATTTTGTGTGTATTAATCACTTGTAATATATGTGAGAGGAATGGTGTAGGTTGTTTGATAGGAGCGTAGTAGGAAATCACCGTGATTGCTGTATCCATTATATAACCCATGAGTATCAGGTATCTACCTTCTGGGTCTTTAATTTCTGATGATAAGGTGAATGGTGTGGATCGGTGAAATGCAATTAGAGTTCCCCTTTGCTTGGTACAGGCAGAAGCCGTGTAAATTTGTTGATAAAAAGGAGAAATATATTTTGGAGTAGAATCTTTGGTGAAGTGTGTTTCTTGGAGGCATACTATGTGAGCCTTCTTGTTATGGAAAGTACGGAAGGCTTTGGTCCTTTTTTGAGGGACATTTATTCCCTGAACATTCAGGGAAAGTATATTCAGTGGTGCCATGGCAATAGATCAAATAGTTTTGACTTACTTTTTGTTATGCAGAGCTGACTGCGCAGATCAACCTGTGTGGACTGAAGAGATGAATAGATAGAAAAGAAACCAGTGAATTCTGGAGTAAAGAGTAAACAAAAAACATATGAGATTAGATGATACATTGTATAAATTATTTTTTGCAAGTAATCACAATTTACCCGTGAAAGAGAATAAATATCTCTCTCAGGGGAATAAGTGCCTTCGTCACACTCCCACATAATATGGTTGGGAGAATGAGGAGGGCTAATGGGGGTACACGGATCTTCCGCTTACAGGAGAGAAGTGCTATGTCAAAAGACATCAAAATGATGATTCATTAATTGGAGTGCAGAATATAGTTTTTGTTGAAATTATTTATTCCAGGGTGGTTGTATATGGTTAGTCTTGCCCTAGGATAAATAATTCAGTTAGAAAGGTACTGTTAATAACTTTGGTATTGATGAAGATAGTTTGAATTATTTTGGGATTTTAACCCTTTTAGAGTAAACAATTACATATTATATTCATATGTAACTGTTTAGATATGTTAACTCATAAAATTGAGGTTGTATTGCTTCAGATTAGAATAAACAAAAACATAGTTCTAGGAACTAGTTAGGTAATAATATATTTGTTTTAAGAAAAGAAAGAAAAAGCTTCCATTACTTCTGGATTATTGAACATATTTGTCCTAAAAAGTAATAAATCTATTGTTATTACCTGATAATATATAACTGAACAAGAATTTCCTTATTTCACTTATATATTCTAAGGCTATATGAATCAGAATAAGAAATATAACTGGAATGTAACATGATCCCACACAGTGTGTGACTATCAGAATGCAGTTACATTCAGTTATAAATATAGGTTTTTTATAGAGAACCATCTCTTAGTATAATAAATGAAGAGATATCAGGAATTAGGATGTCAGTCCATTGAATCTTCTTGGTCCATGGATGATGTGGCATAACGGCCTCTTTTGTGAGAATGATGATTCCCATTTTGTTCTGAAATTTTCTGGGTGCTACCTGAAGGTGAAGATGATGCCATTCTTCTGCGTGCGGGAGTGTTGCTGCTTGTGGGTTCTGTCAGATTTAATTTTAAAAGGGTTTGTTGTAGTTCATCTGCTGATCTGCTTCTGTAAATTGTACCTTGGTAGTTAAATCTGACTGAAAAGGGGAAGCCCCATTGATACATAATGTTGTGGCGTTGCAGTTCCATTAGTTGGGGTTTCATGGATCGTCTTTTAGTAATAGTAAGTTGGGATAGGTCAGCAAAAATTTGATAATTGTGTCCTTGAAAATTAAGTTCCTTTTTTTCTCTTGCAGCAATTAGTATTTGTTCTTTCGTTCTGTAATAATGAAATTTTGTGATTATATCACGTGGGGGTCCATCTTTCTTTTTGGCTGTGAGGGCTCTGTGTACTCTGTCCAGTTCTAAACGTTCAATAGGGATATCTGGCTTTAGTTCTTGTAATAGTAGATTGCAGGTCTGTCACAGTTTCAGGTATTCCCCTTATGCGCAAGTTTGAACGTCTGGCTCTATTTTCGTAATCTTCGAGCTTAGTTTGAAGTATTAAATTCTCTTTTTTTAATTGTTCCAATTCTGTTATATTTTCTTGGGTTGTAATTTCAATTTCATCCATTTTTATTTCTAAGGCTGCGGTGCGGTTTCCCAGCTCTCTTATTTCTTTGGTTAGGCTTTTTGTTATTTGGTCTGAGGTTTGTTTTAAAGCCTTATGAAGCATCTTTTCAAATTGTAATAATATTACTGGGGATACTGAGGAGGCTTGTGGAGAAGTTTGTGAGAGGATTTGTTCTGCATCTGACTCAAATGGAGAGTCTTGCTGTGACATTTTCTGTCTGTGAGAGCGCCCTGATGCTGTATCTTGTGAGGTGACTGGAGCTGCTTCAGCTGCAGTGAGTGCCTGTGAGCTCTTTGTGAGGTGATTTTTATTTCTGCACCTTAACCCTTTCATAGCCAGGTCTGTACATTGTACAGACCTGACAGCAGGGGGTTTTACACACACTCCCGGTGGCTGCAGCCACTGGGAGTGTGTGTATATCTGACAAGCCTACTTCTGGCTATCAGATGCCTGCCCATATGTGAGCCCAGGACTGGCATGGCAGGTACTGCCGGGTAGAAGGGAGGGAGCTGAGCAGTAACATAAAACAAAATAAGTGCAGCGCAATAAAAACAATTGAAAATGAAAGTCCCCAAAATTGCAATTCAAGCAGATGAACTGTGTTTTTCAATGGCCAGAGGAGATACGATCCCAGTGCAATATATATGTATGCGCTTACCAGAAGCTGTGGACCTCTGCAAAGCAGAGGTCAAACTCACGTATATCCCCTCAGGGATGATGGTGTCCTGGATGCTGTCACTGGAGCAGAGCACAACCGGTCACGAATCCTGATGTCCACAGGCAAGGGCGAGCTTCCAAAGGAGAGAACCCCAAGAACTTTAGGTATCCGGATCAGGGTGTCATCACAGGTATCTCCCCGGTAACAGCAAGTGAAAACACAAAAAAAGATCCTTTCTAAGAGTAGTCCGTTTATTGAGTAAAATGTGGTAACAACCACTATTTAAAAAAGGCGCTCACAGGCGCTGAAGCATACAATTTCCAAAGTACACTGTCGGGCTGCGGTGCACGAGCAGACCCGACATGCAGACGGAGGCAGCGGGTGACGTCCGAAAGTAAGTTCCTCCCCCCGTACGCGGCGTTACGTCCTATTGGACTTCGTCAGCGAGGGGTGGAGCCTGACGTACACCCTGTGTATTTAAATGGTGAGTGGACGGTGTCCGCATAGGTTCACAGGTACCAGGAAGTAAAAAAGCTTCCTTAGCAACTGGACCTTAGTGACAGCGCGTCTGCTTAAGGACAACAGCACTACCTAGGTAAACCTGTGCTGTGGAACCAAAATTAAATAAAATAAATAAATGTCTAGGGATACCCAACTGCTCGCTTTGTATAAACCTGGCAAGCAGCCCTTATGGTAGTATATGGTATAGTGGCAATAGTGAGCGTCATATGTACCAATATACTGAAACTAAGGTAGACATATTTCAATTATGGAATGCTGTAAGGAGGTCTCCCACTGCCTCCTCTGTATACATAAACCATCCGCAATAAAAGATTATTCTGAAAAAGTTAAAAAAAACTAAATAGCATATAAAATTTTAACATATGTACTTATGATATGGTTTTATATCACACACCGTATAAAATGACTATAAAATAAATTTCTAGACTGAATGAAGATATTATGCGACTATTTGTTTGATATAAAGCAATTAAGGTCGAATTCCACATTTAACCCGTTAGGGAACAATACCTGAGTCTCATGTATCCACATGGATTCCCGCTGGCTTAATTGCCTAATGTAGTTATCCCCCGCCAGTGTGGATTGACTCTTTCATTGCCCCAAAATCTTAAGTGTCTAGGATTACGGTCATGACACCTCCTAAAATGTTTGGAGACACTATGGGTAGTGAGTCCTTTTTTAATATTGTTCACATGCTCCGCGATGCGGACTCCCATAGGTCTGGAGGTCCTCCCTATGTATTGGAGCCCGCACTCGCATTCCAGCATGTAAACAACCCCTACCGTATTACACGTGATGAATTGTTTGATGTTATATTGCTTATTAGTGACAGACGCTGTAAACTCTTTCTTTCTTTTCTTATTCCCCTTGCATTGTTTACAGGCCGGGCACCTGCCACATGCATAAAAACCTGTAAGGAAATTGCAAATCCTGTTTTCTTCCTTAAATGTAGGGGGGTCCACAACACTGGGTGCTAAAATATTTCTCAATGTGGTGGGCTTCCGGTAAACAAATTTTGGACGGGGAGGCAATACTGGACCCAGAACATTGTCTCTTTTAAGAATTTCACAGTGTTTAGAAATTATCCTCTCAAACTTTTTATGTTGGATGTTATAATCGAGGATAATTTTGTACTCAAAATTATCTTGGGATGAGTTGATATTCATAGGTTTTTGAGCGATTAGAGAAGTGCGTTGAAGACCACCGACACTAATTAAATCGCTTCTAATATGCTCCTCCTTATAACCCTTCTGCAAGAAGCGGTTAGCCAGGACTTCAGCTTGGGTGAAGTAGTCGGAATCAAGAGTACAATTTCTCCTCAGCCGAATAAACTGTCCTCTAGGAACATTATATAACCAGGAATGGTGGTGACAGCTGTCTAGCGGTATGAATCCATTCCTATCCGTGGGTTTAAAGAAGTTTTTTGTAGCATACTTGTCACCCTGCTTGAATATTTCAAGATCTAGGAAAGAGATACACATGGGGTCTGCATTCCAGGACAGATGAATCCCCTTGTTGTTGCCGTTAAGTTTAGACATAAACATTTGCAGGCTTATGAGATCTCCCTCCCAGATCATAATCAGATCATCAATGTATCTTTGGTAGCAGACCAGCTGAGCCGGTCTACTACCAAAGACCACCTCCTCCTCCCACAGAGCCATGAAGATATTGGCAACGCTGGGCGCAAACCGAGCCCCCATCGCGACTCCAAGCGTTTGGAGAAAAAATCTCCCACCATACCAGAAATAATTTCTGGATAGGCAGAAATCCAAAGCTCTCAGTACAAAATCTTTTACAAGGGGAGGGACACTTGATCCGTTAAGAGCCCACTGTACAGAGGTAAGAGCATCACCGTGGCCTATAATGGTGTAAAGGGAGCTTACGTCAGCAGTGACTAAAAGACTATTTTCTTTACATGTGATGTTACCCAAAATTTGAATAATGTGTTTAGTGTCTTTAAGATATGCTTTAGTATTGGACACTAAAGGTTTTAAAAAATAATCTATATATTGACCTAGGCGGGCGGTGACCGAGTCAATACCATTAACAATAGGACGGCCAGGGGGGAAAATGGCATCCTTGTGGATTTTGGGTAAAAAGTAAATTATGGGTCTTCTGCATGCACTGGGATTCAGATAAGAGGCCTCTTTTTTACTCAATACTCCCTGTGCTTTACCTAGTGTGATAAGCTTGTTTAGTTCCTCCTTAAATTTAAACACCGGATCACTATTTAAGTGAGTTTACAGCGTCTGTCACTAATAAGCAATATAACATCAAACAATTCATCACGTGTAATACGGTAGGGGTTGTTTACATGCTGGAATGCGAGTGCGGGCTCCAATACATAGGGAGGACCTCCAGACCTATGGGAGTCCGCATCGCGGAGCATGTGAACAATATTAAAAAAGGACTCACTACCCATAGTGTCTCCAAACATTTTAGGAGGTGTCCTGACCGTAATCCTAGACACTTAAGATTTTGGGGCATTGAAAGAGTCAATCCACACTGGCGGGGGGGTAACTACATTAGGCAATTAAGCCAGCGGGAATCCATGTGGATACATGAGACTCAGGTATTGTTCCCTAATGGGTTAAATGTGGAATTCGACCTTAATTGCTTTATATCAAACAAATAGTCGCATAATATCTTCATTCAGTCTAGAAATTTATTTTATAGTCATTTTATACGGTGTGTGATATAAAACCATATCATAAGTACATATGTTAAAATTTTATATGCTATTTAGTTTTTTTTAACTTTTTCAGAATAATCTTTTATTGCGGATGGTTTATGTATACAGAGGAGGCAGTGGGAGACCTCCTTACAGCATTCCATAATTGAAATATGTCTACCTTAGTTTCAGTATATTGGTACATATGACGCTCACTATTGCCACTATACCATATACTACCATAAGGGCTGCTTGCCAGGTTTATACAAAGCGAGCAGTTGGGTATCCCTAGACATTTATTTATTTTATTTAATTTTGGTTCCACAGCACAGGTTTACCTAGGTAGTGCTGTTGTCCTTAAGCAGACGCGCTGTCACTAAGGTCCAGTTGCTAAGGAAGCTTTTTTACTTCCTGGTACCTGTGAACCTATGCGGACACCGTCCACTCACCATTTAAATACACAGGGTGTACGTCAGGCTCCACCCCTCGCTGACGAAGTCCAATAGGACGTAACGCCGCGTACGGGGGGAGGAGCTTACTTTCGGACGTCACCCGCTGCCTCCGTCTGCATGTCGGGTCTGCTCGTGCACCGCAGCCCGACAGTGTACTTTGGAAATTGTATGCTTCAGCGCCTGTGAGCGCCTTTTTTAAATAGTGGTTGTTACCACATTTTACTCAATAAACGGACTACTCTTAGAAAGGATCTTTTTTTGTGTTTTCACTTGCTGTTACCGGGGAGATACCTGTGATGACACCCTGATCCGGATACCTAAAGTTCTTGGGGTTCTCTCCTTTGGAAGCTCGCCCTTGCCTGTGGACATCAGAATTCGTGACCGGTTGGGCTCAGCTCCAGTGACAGCATCCAGGACACCATCATCCCTGAGGGGATATACGTGAGTTTGACCTCTGCTTTGCAGAGGTCCACAGCTTCTGGTAAGCGCATACATATATATTGCACTGGGATCGTATCTCCTCTGGCCATTGAAAAACACAGTTCATCTGCTTGAATTGCAATTTTGGGGACTTTCATTTTCAATTGTTTTTATTGCGCTGCACTTATTTTGTTTTATGTTACTATTCAGGCTTTTTTGTGATTACCTGTAGTGTTCAGCTTGCAATTGGGTGTGGGTTTAGTTGTTTGCGCTGATTGCAACCTTATACACAAAAGGGAGCTGAGCAGACCCAGGTCCACCCCCTCGTGCCCCTGGAAGACGCAATTTTCTTGCGAAACGCAGCGTAGGGCTGAGCGGCATCATCACGCCACCTCCCACTGTCGCTGTATACCCAGCAGGACGGGCTATCTGTGGTCATCCGGCCGGTGCCACAGATTGTTCTTCTATTGATGATGGTGATTTTCATACCTACATGTGAGTGTTTATGTTTTTTACTTCAATAAATTACCGTTTGATTTTACACTATGGGAGCCCTCCCTTTCTTTCGTCCCATGATGACAACACTATGCTGAGGGCTGAGCCTCTTTGTGGACCCATCCATCCCCATCACAGTCCCTGACGTCCTTCAAGTTTCCACCCTCGCTCCTGGGAGTTCCGGACTAGCAGGATCTCAAAGCCCATTTAGACCCTCTGTAACGGGGGGTCATGGGGTTCTGGTAAGCGGCCAGGCTCTCTCTTTTGGTGGTGGACCCACACATCTATGACCTTACACATCTGAATTACCTGGGATTGTCAATCACTTTTTTGGGTTTCCACTCATATGGACTTTAATCATCCATTTCCTGATTTATATCCATCACATGGACTTATTTTGAAATTTGTTTGCACCGATTGTGTTATATTATTGCACTGTGGCACATTCACTGGAGGGGCTTGTGCATCCCCCTGTATATAGTGTGTTACAGTTCGTTACACTATTTTCATCTATGTATATATAGGAGGTCCCGGAGCAGAGGATAGAAAGGGATCAGCGCAGGGACGGCATGACATGTGCGGACTGCCCAGTCACGCTGCCGTACGCTGTTTTCCCTTTAAGAAAAGGGGGAATGGCTGAAGCAGGGGAGGATGTGCTGGGAGAAGATTAGGAGGAAGAAGGGGGAAGTGACATCAGTGGAGAGCGACGGGGAAAAGATTCACACGCGCTCCCATCGCTCCACTGCTTCTCCCTAAGTATGTCAGCTCTAACAGCGGTGGCGATTTTAGCACAGCTCAGAGCAGCGGCGGCAGCACAAGAGGCAGACTGGCTGCAGGCTCAGGTTGCAGCCATCCGGTCGGAGGACAAAGCTACAATGAGCGGGGGGGGCCTGGAGGCTCCACGTGCACGCCGTTCCAGGCCGCCAGAGCGCTTCAGCCCTGACTCCGCTCCCAGGGGTCAGGGGCCACAGCAGAATGCCAGAGGAGGATCGATCCAGCCGCCCCCCAGTGATCAGCAGGTTCGAGGAGCCAGAAGAGGTGACGGCAGGAGGACACAGTGGAGGGGCCGGAGTGCAGGGATGGGGGAGACCAGCGCAACCCACGGTTCCCCCCCCCTCAGCTCGTCGCAGATGTCAGGAGCAGACGGCTGGTGAGTCACAGGGGGCTTCGAGCGACCAGTCCGGACAGCGTTCATCATCCGTCAATCGGGGGGCTGGCCAGGTGGCCGAGGCAGCCAGCAGCCCTGTGCCGTCCAGAGGAAGGACCGTAAAGAGCGCGGTGTCGTTGGTGAGCAGAGGCGGAGGGAGTACAGTGGAGGCCCAGTCTGGGCGGCGGCGCAAAAGTCTATCCAGGCGGGCTGGGCACGGGTCTGGCGTTACAACGCAAAGAGTAGGACGAGAGCAGCAGCGCAGACCCCCAGCAGCCAGAGCGGGTCCCTCTGGAGTGTAGCCAATGGTCGTCCGTCCAGATGAGGTCAGCGACAGATCGGAAGGGGAGCTGTCTGGGTCGGAGAGGGACGAGGACCAGGGACATGCGTCAGCGGTGGATTCCGGAGTGGCGGCTGGTGGGTCCAGTCCTGGGCAGCCCGGTGAGTGCAGCTCTACTTTATTTATTACTTCTTTGTTAGAAAAGTTATTAGAGCAAGGCAGAAAAGGGGGTCCCTCTGGGGGTGGTAATTTGGCGGGGGGGAGTGTGGTTAGGCCACCCGCAGGACAACCCAGGGAGGCAAGAGAGGGGGCGAGCAGGACAGGCCTGCAGGATTTATTGGCTGGTTTGCGGGATTTAGTACAGCGCTTTGAGCCGACCACGGGGGACAATTCGGCACCAGCGCGGGAGTGGGCGACGCCGCAGGAAAGGGATGCGGCTGCAGTGATTACGCCTACACCGACGGTCGCGGTTAGTGGAGATTCGGTTACACCGTCAAGTGGAGCTGGGACGGCGGTAATTGATCCCTATGGACCAGCGTTTCGGTCCCGGACAGCCAGGAAAAAACAGGGGAAAAGAAGACTGAGTCAGTCAGGTTGGCAGACTCAGCAAAGAGTGAGGTCTACGTCTGTTTTGAAGGCCCATTGGGGGCCCACCTCAAAACAGAAGTGAAGGAAAAGATTTGTAAAGGAGAATATGTGGAGATATTCACATTGCTCCCGTTAGAGAAATTCAATCTGGATAGATTGAAACCGGAAGAGCGGAAGAAAGAGGACGAGGAAAAACGCAGATATAGGCTGATTCCGCGCACTTTTTCTAATTGGCTGCAGGCTTTTGCTATCTTGGCAAGTGTGGTTGGGGAAAAGTCCCCCGAACATTGCTCAGCCTTGTTCGTGTATTTGGATGCCATTAGTGAGGCGCACCGGACATACGGCGGAGTGGCATGGCTGCGATACGACGAGCAGTTCAGGCAACGGATGGCCGTCAGACCTTCACTACGCTGGGATCATAAGGATATCAGCCTGTGGATGAAACTTATGACCGCTGCGAGGGCTCCGAACCAGTTTTTTCAGGCAGGGGTCGGAGGTAACGCTGCTCCAGGACAACCGACCGAGAAGAAATGGGGCTTCTGCTGGCAGTTTAATGAGGGCACCTGTAAGTCCGGAACAAACTGTCGATTCAAGCATACATGCTCCGGTTGCGGGGGCTCTCACGCACTGTCAAAGTGCTTTAGAAGAGGAAAGGGGCGTGGCGGAGAGTCTGCGAAAAAGAGGGACGACTCCGGTGCGGGTGGAAAGGATGCGACCTTTCCTCAATAGGTACCCTGACAAAAATGCGGCTCAGTTATTAGACTCAGGATTCACGAGCGGTTTTAAAATACCGTGTTCCTTGGAGGTTGCACCTCCCATAGCAAAAAATTTACGCTCGGCCCGCACGCATCCGAAGGTGGTCGCGGAAAAATTGGAAAAAGAAATACAGTTAGGGCGCATGGCTGGCCCTTTTACTTCAGTCCCACCCAGTTCATTGGTGGTATCCCCATTGGGAGTGGTTCCAAAGAAGGAGCCAAATAAATTCAGGTTGATTCATCACCTTTCTTTTCCGAAGGGTGGGTCAGTCAATGATTCGATTGCGCCGGAGGAGTGTGCAGTTGCATACACTTCCTTTGATGCAGCGATATCATGGGTCCGTCGCTACGGTCGGGGGTCACTCATGGCAAAAGCAGATATTGAATCTGCCTTTCGGCTTTTGCCGGTTCACCCGGAAAGTTTCCGTTTGCTAGGCTGCATATGGGATGGGGCATACTACGTAGATCGCTGCCTCCCGATGGGGTGTTCTATCTCCTGCGCTTTCTTTGAAAAGTTCAGTTTGTTTCTGGAATGGGTGGTACGGGACGTTTCTGGGATCAATTCAGTCATCAACTACCTAGACGACTTCCTTTGTGTTGGCCCAGCGGGTTCCAACATCTGTGCAGTCTTATTAGGCACGTTACAGCACACAGCAGAGCGTTTTGGGGTCCCGTTAGCGCCGGAAAAAACAGTGGGCCCCATGTCCAATATTGTTTTCCTGGGAATTGAGGTAGATTCCATGGGAATGGACTGCCGTCTGCCGTTGGACAAGCTTGAATCGCTCAAGGCAGAGGTGCGTGGCACCATTGGGAAGCACAAGGTGCAATTGAGGCAGCTACAATCATTATTGGGTAAGCTAAATTTTGCTTGCCGAATAATTCCAATGGGTAGGGTCTTTTGCCGGCGGTTGTCGGCAGCGACTGCAGGGGTCACCGCCCCTACTCATTTTGTGATGCTTAACAGTGACCATAGGGAGGACTTGTGGGTATGGCATGAATTCCTGGCGCTCTCTTTGAATGTCAGGTCCCATCAGTAATTGGGATCTGGAATTATTTACGGATGCGGCCGGTTCTACGGGCTATAGGGCCGTTTTCCAAAGAACTTGGAGCGCCGCCCGCTGGCCCCCTACTTGGGTGGAGGCTGGGTTCTTGAAGAACCTGGTTCTACTGGAACTGTTTCCAATTGTGGTGGCAATGGAAATTTGGGGGGAGTCTTTCCGTAACTTGAAAGTGCGGCTCAACTGTGACAACTTAGGTGTTGTCCAGGTGATTAACCGTTTGTCAGCCAAGTCCATGCCGGTGGTCAGGTTGCTGAGGTATTTAGTATTGCGCTGTTTGAAATTGAATGTTTTCATCTACGCTGTACATTTACCAGGGGTTGAGAACACTTTAGCTGACGCACTGTCTCGTTTTCAGTGGGACAGGTTTCGGGAGTTGGCACCAGACGCGGAGCAGCAGGGGGTTACCTGCCTGGACTGGATGTGGAAGGTTGCCTTGGGAACGTGGCAAGGTGGATTCAGCACTCCGTGAGTAAGGCCACTTGGGACGCTTATTCCAAGGTATGGCAAGACTGGCTGGCATGCTTACATGGGCTAGAAATCGACCCTGCGGGCCGGGAGGTACCTCAGGCTATTCTTTATTTTATTAATATGGGTTTTGAGAGGGGCATCTCGGCAGCTGCCATCGATAAGAAACTGGCAGGTTTGGCCTTTCTTTTTAAGTTACAAGGGCTGCGTGACCACACAAAAGACTTCTGGGTGAAACAAGCAGTGAAAGGCTACAGGAAAGAGCATCGGAAGAGTGATGGTCAGGGCCCAGTGTCTTTTGACATGTTACACGGCCTATTTCAACAGGTATCGTATATTTGTAGTTCAGAGTTTGAAAGCGCGTTATTCCGGGCGGCTTTTGCGTTAGCGTTCTTTGGGGCGTTACGGGTAAGTGAATTGGTCAGCCCGTCCAAACGGGCCAAAGGGGGGCTTCAATGTGATGATCTGGAGTTTTCGACCGATTCGGTTAGGATATGGATTAAAAGGTCAAAAACTGATCAGATTGGGAAGGGAGCGCAATTGGAGGTTTTCTGGATTGTGGGGTCCCATATTTGTCCGGTAGCAGCGGTGGCATTGTTCAGGGATAGGCGTCCGCTATTGCCGGGCTCATTTTTGATTCATGCAGATGGATCGTCCAAAATTTCAATTTGTAGCAGTGTTCAAAAAATGTTTATCGGCGGCCGGCCACGATCCTACCAGGTACTCATCCCACTCTTTCCGCATAGGTGCTGCTACAGAGGCTGCCAGGGCGGGGCTTAGTTTTGAAACAGTGAAGCGCATTGGCAGGTGGGACTCAGATAGATTCAAGCTTTACATCCGTCCACATTTATTATAGGCTTGTTTTTGGGAGGTTTTTTCAGTTAGGGGATAGAGTTCAAGGTTGGGGGTAACTTATTGTGTTGTTTGTCAATCTTGCTTTACAGGTGACTCGGTTCCCCTGGTTTGGATTTTGGGCCACTCGTTCGTTTTCTGGGGGGCCAAAAGGGCCGATGTTCGGCCGAATGGTAGGCAACTAGGTATCCCGAGACAGGAGGCACGGGTCAGGTGGATCGGGCTTCCGGGTATGCTGTGGAACAGGGTAAGGTCAGAAGTCCACAAGTTTGCTCATTGGGACAGGGCTCCAGATGTTTTAGTGCTGCATGTGAGGGGGAATGACATGGGGGTTAGGTCCATGAGGGATCTTATACGAGACCTCAAGCGCGATTTTTTTTACGCTTACAGTCGTCATTTCCTGGCATGGTTATAGTGTGGTCAGATATGGTGGGGAGGACGACATGGCGGTGGGCGTTGTCTGATAAAAAGGTTGACAGGGCCCGAGTTAAGGTAAACAAGGAAGTCAGCAGGTTCGTTATGCGGAATGGGGGTGTTACCATACGACACAGGGAATTGGAGGTGGATACGTGGAGATACCTTAGGAGTGATGGGGTGCACCTTACTGAAGTAGGTACCGACCTTTGGGCGTTAGGATTACAGGATGGGGTACAGCGTGCATTGAGGGTTTGGAGGTGCGCGCAAGGGTAAGGCTTTACCCCTTGCGTGCGGTGGCAGTGGTTTGGGTCTGTGAGGGGGAGGAGATTTATGTTATGGTGATTTTACATGGTTGGTACCCATGTGTAATATGGGCTTTGTCATGTACCTTCCGGTTACGAGGTGTTAACCAGGAAGGGGTAAAGTTAGGTCACTGGGGAAGGTTGTTTACTGTCTCAGTCTGGGGTTTGCGACTGGAGACCAAAAGTTTTTTACGAAGTTTTCACAGTGACCTGTGGGTGGGTTCCCCTCCAAGACCCTAATAAGTACTGAGAAAGTTTATTATTAAAAAGTTATTTAAAAAGTTATTTTAAATGTTATTTATTTATTTTTCTATTTTGTTAATAAAAGGTCGTCAAGGCCATTTACTCCAACACCTTGCAACGTCTTTTGTGGGGAGGATTTGGAGGGATTTGAGTATGTTTAAGGGGGTGGCTCAGAGGACTGGGGGTTTAGGTCCTTCACAGGTCAAGGAGGTCCCGGAGCAGAGGATAGAAAGGGATCAGCGCAGGGACGGCATGACATGTGCGGACTGCACAGTCACGCTGTCGTACGCTGTTTTCCCTTTAAGAAAAGGGGGAGTGGCTGAAGCAGGGGAGGATGTGCTGGGAGAAGATTAGAAGGAAGAAGGGGGAAGTGACGTCAGTGGAGAGCGACGGGGAAAAGATTCCCACCCACCCTCCCTTGTGTGCTTATGTTAAAAAGGAGACTATGGAGTCAGCTTGGGCAGTGGTTTGGGTCTGTGAGGAGGAGGAGATTTATGTTATGGTGATTTTACATGGTTGGTACCCATATGTAATAGGGGCTTTGTTATGTACCTTCCGGTTACGAGGTGTTAACCAGGAAGGGGTAAAGTTAGGTCACTGGGGAAGGTTGTTTACTGTCTCACAGTCTGGGGTTTGTGACTGGAGACCAAAAGTTTTTTACAAAGTTTTCGCAGTGACCTGTGGGTGGGTTCCCCTCCAAGACCCTAATAAGTACTGAGAAAGTTTATTATTAAAAAGTTATTTAAAAAGTTATTTAAAATGTTATTTATTTATTTTTCTATTTTGTTAATAAAAGGCCGTCAAGGCCATTTACTCAAACACCTTGTCACATCTTTTGTGGGGAGGATTTGGAGGGATTTGAGTATGTTTAAGGGGGTGGCTCAGAGGATTGGCGGTTTAAGTCCTTCACAGGTCATGTATATATTTTTTTTGGTGTGGCACTTCTCAGCCACACATTCACCAGTTTGTTAAGCGCGAGTCACCAAATTTTTTCCTACCTGTACATTGTACAGACCTGACAGCAGGGGGTTTTACACACACTCCCGGTGGCTGCAGCCACTGGGAGTGTGTATATATCTGACAAGCCTACTTCTGGCTATCAGATGCCTGCCCATATGTGAGCCCAGGACTGGCATGGCAGGTACTGCCGGGTAGAAGGGAGGGAGCTGAGCAGACCCAGGTCCACCCCCTTTTTTGCTCAGCCAGAATCAACATGTATGATGCCACTTCCAGATCCCCCTATCAATTTACCTGGCCAGCATGGCTGTGAGAGAACCTAATGCAGTGAGATCTGCACTGCATTAGATTCATTGCAGCACAAGGGAGACATCCAGTATTTTTTAAATTGTTTTAAATTAAAGTTATGTAAAATCCCCCTGCAGGCTTGAGTGAGAGCAATATTTTCTGCACCAAACCTACTCCGTAACGCTAAACTAATGACCTGTAGGGGGCTTTTAAAGTGTCACCTATGGAAAATATAGGATAGTGTAATTTCACATGTGCACGTAAATTTAAGGTTTGACATGTGGGGTATCTATTTACTTGGCGCAACATCATCTTTTATATTTTACCAAACAATTTGGTAATTTATTGTTTGCTTGCCCTGAAATTAAATGTAGTGTATTTTTTTACTGAAATATTGCGTTTCCTAGTAATATTGTGTGACAAAAACGGCTCTGGCAACAAAAATTTTAAAGGAAGAAGTAGGATAGTAGGTGGAAATAAAAAAGAGGTGCTATAATAATAATGAGGGAGGCGTGGTCCAGAGTGGTAAAACAAGCTGTGATGTGATGCATAAGGCATTGCATGATGGTATATGAGGTTCATGGAAGGTCACATGATGATACTGGAAGTCAGCTCTCAGAAAGCATTTTTTAACATTTTGAACTGAGAGGTGAAAATTCAAAGCTTTCATGAACATAGTAACGGAGAGATCAGCACATTGGGATGGCTTGGGCAAGAAAAGACATCAGATGGGTTCTATTTATTATGAAAAGTGAATTTCTTCCTAGAAAGGTGAACTTATCCTTTAAGTATGCTTGTAATTATGCAAAGTTTGTGCTTTTAACTGTGTATCTTAAACTAAAATAATTCTCTAACCTGTTTTGGTTGTTGAGCTAACATTTAAAAGTCAGTGGCATTTTCATGACTGATAGTTTAATGTGTCCTTTTTACATTATTAAGTGGTTTAACATTTAAAAATGGTTCAGACCGCTACCACTTTTCTTGTGCTGATATTTTAACTTTTAGTACATTTGCGTAAAACAACTCAATTTTTGTTTTGTGAGATAGAGGAAGAGATTGCACTCACTTCGATTCCCCTTTCCAGCCACGAGTGACGTCATGCAGCGGCGGCTGGACCATGCGTGGGTCTAGGAGTAACACAGCCTGATGAGATGAGGAAGGAAGATTAGATCTACACCCCTAACCATCACCACTCATTTTTGCCAGTCCACCCAGTGATACAAACCAGGAAAGGAGGCATCCACCCAGCTGTACATGCGATTTATATCCTATGTCTGTGAGTGCAATACCTCTACTTTTATATCATCATTTTAAATCATTAAAACGGTATTACACTAGGGCAGTCGTGCGCTCCCTTTCCTTTTATATGTTTCAGATTTTGTCCGCCACCCAGTGGATCTTTGAGAGAGCTGCAGCACCTATAGCAAGAGAACTCTGATATAGACTGTTTTTTGAAGGACTGTTTTTATTTGAAGTAGTGTTTGTAGGATCAGCGCTGATTCTTGGTGATTGTGTTTGCTGGATTTGGGTAATACTGTTGCCACTGAGTATGGACAGCTTACAGCTGTCCATTACTGTTCTATTCACTTATAAGGTCCAACTTAGCACACAGTATTACTTTTGCTGTATTAATAAGGTATAACCTTAGTACATCCAAAGCTGACATTTTAATTACAGATGAATGTTAACTGGTTGAGCTATTCACTATCCTCATACAATTCCTATGATATTCAGTAATGAAATCTCCTCTAAACAGTTCTTGCTCATCTCGCAGTTTTTGGTTTCCCAATTGTTAATTTTGATGATGATTTTTCACAATTTTAAAACGAATTAAAAATAAATAAAAACAGCTCAATAGGAAGGGTGAAGCCACTTAAAACAGCCAAGAAAGGAGTGTAGATCTGGAAATACAAGCATGGAGATCCCAATCTTGGATTCTCTGAGAAATATAAGAGACCAATAGTTGCCCTCTGTTGCATCAGATCTTTGTTCTCTGCCATATGAAAAAGATTGTTGGTCGTAGTGATGTTCCGAACTGCCCTGGGTTCAGTTCACTTCAAAGAAGTTTTGATGTTGAACCTGAACACCATTAAAATCATTGGGAGTCGAACCCGTCAAATTATAAATGCCCGTTTTCTGGGCTAATATACAAGGGGGTGTCAAAAAATAGAATGGGGGGTCACTGCTCTAGAGAACATGTAGCAATGCAACAAAAAAAAATAATTAAAATTCCATGTGGCCAGGACCATTGATTTTTTTTAAAGCACAGACATTTTCAAATGAAAAACGAGTTTTACATTTGGGCAAATTACTTGTTGCTCCTGGTGAAACTAAACCAGAGTATGCTGATTAGACTTTGGATAAAAAAGTATTTTAATATTGTTCCAAAGCAGGACTCACAACATTAATTTTGTTAAATTCTGGTGGTATTTGATCACCTCTGCAGTGTTTATTTTTTGCGTTATATACAAAATAAGACTGGCAATTTTGAAAAAAAAAACAATATTTTTTACTTTCTGCTAAGAAACATATCCAACATGTAGCAAGGTCCCAGGCCTCCTTCAGTCTAATAAAAGACTCCAGAGCCAGGGACAGCTGACATCCTTCTTTATAGAGTGGGTTGCAAGGCATAGTGGGTGTAATGTAAGGTAGATTCATGAGAGCCAGATACTTCTTGAATGCAAAGAAATTTATTTTCTCTTGAACAGAACGGTGGGAGAGAGAGTTTAGTGCCAGGACACCCTTAGATAGTTGCAATGTCAATTGGCAGACTCCGAGACTTCTACAGGTAGACAGCCATGCAGGGAAAGGCATCCAGCAAGAAACCACATCTGCATGTGTAGGAGAGCAACGCTGTCTCCTATGGCAACAGTCTTAGAACAGTTCCTAACACAAATTGTAACAAACTCCTTTACTTTTGTACAGTCACTTCTTGTAGATTTTCAGCCCACTAAGCTCCCAGTCTCTCTCACTAGGCTTGCTGATTCACTGCCACTGAATCCCGTGAGCTCTTCTAATCTTCTTACTTTGGTATCTTCCTCAAGGGTCAACCCCGCTTCCCTGCTGGGTTCCTGGCTTGGCACTCCAGATACTCCTCAAGCGTCACTCCACTGGCTGGGTCCCTGGCTTGGCACCTGCGGAAGTTTCCTGATTCGTCACCTTCCCGAGTTGGTGAGAATACTCAGGGGCGGCCCTACCATGGGGCCCAATGGGGCCATTGGTCCCGGGCGGCAGGTTCTGAGGGGCGGCACATTGACGCCCAAGAATACAGTGGTCCACCTGATCGGGCTCCGCTGCGCCCACCCGCTCACCTTGTGGATGGCCAGGTGCCGCTGCTATAGCACGTAATGGCAGAGCATTTGCTGCTATACCCGCACAGCTGGCCGCCTGCCCATCCTCTCCGCGGCTCCCCCCCCCCATTGCTGCTGACAAGAGAAAGTCAGCTGACAGGCTGACGGCCAACAGCGTAAAGGGGAGGAGCTTTCTGCTGACTAGAGACCCCATGATGAAAGAGGGATCGCTATAGGCGCAGCTGACACTGAGAGAAAGTAAGTGCCAGCGCCACTAATCCCATCTCCACCACCCCTGCCTGTGTCTAATCCCCCTACCACCCCTGCCTGTGTCTAACCCCCACCACCCCTGCCTGTGTCTAATCCCCTCCCTACCACTCCTGCCTGTGTCTAATCCCCTCCCTACCACCCCTGCCTGTGTCTAACCCCCACCACCCCTGCCTGTGTCTAATCCCCTCCCTACCACTCCTGCCTGTGTCTAATCCCCTCCCTACCACCCCTGCCTGTGTCTAACCCCCCTACCACCCCTGTCTTTGTCTAACCCCCCTACCACCTCTGCCTGTGTCTAACCCCCTCCCTACCACCCCTGCCTGTGTCTAACCCCCTCCCTACCAACCCTGCCTGTGTCTAACCCCCCTATCTGTGTCTAAGCCCCACCACCACCCCTGCCTGTGTCCAAAACCCCCCTACCACCCCTGCCTGTGTCTAAACACCCCCCTACCAACCCTGCCTGTGTCTAACCCCGTCCCTACCACCCCTGTCTGTGTCTAACCCTCTCCCTACCACCCCTGTCTGTGTCTAAACTCCCCCCCTCACCACCACCACCTCTGTCTGAACCCCACCACCACTGTTGCATGTAAATCTGACTTCCTAATAAATTTAATTTTGGTTTTAATTGTCATGATTAAAATAATGAATGTGGGGGCATTTTGGTGGGTGTGATTTTTTTTTTTGGGGGGGGTAGCGGTGGGGAGGAGGGGGTGGGTCGGCATTTTGATCCTGGGCCCAGGCAGCACAATGTCCTGGGCCGGCCCTGAGAATACTGCTCCGGTACTTGCTTCAGCTACTCACTGTGGTCCCTGGTAACAAGGTGGTTGGTCCCTTAGTGGCGACAGCTTTCCCTCTACCTCCAACCACGACAGGTTCTCTGGCCGGCAGAACCGTCCCTTCTGGTTGGACTGCAAGCCGCAATCCCAACCCTAAGCTGCTCTCTTGCTTCTGGATAGGCCCTCAGACAGCCTAGCAGCCAGATATGCCTGGGATAGGCCCAAACTCTGGCATACCAGCAGGCCAAGGGACCCAACAAGATCCCTGTCCATTGGCTGAGATACCCTATCTATTCCTAATGTGTCCTTGCAATGCCCTTGTCTTATCTAATGTCACCAGATACCCGGCCATCTAGTGACAGAAGAGAGACTAGGGTGAACTCAATTGATCCCTAACAATTGGCCAAGGCCAATACACCTGGCAGGTAAATTTAGGAGCAACCCTGTCTAGACTTCAGGGTGCTACAAACAAAAAAATTGAAAAAATCTAATTTATTCATCAACTTAGGCCAATATATATTCTGCTACATATTTTTGATAAAGAAAATCCCAATAAACGTATATTGATTGGTTTGCGCAAAAGTTATAGCGTCTACAAACTATGGGATTTTTTTCTTTATTTATTTTTTACTAGTAATGGCGGCGATCAGCAACATTGCGGCGGACAGTCAGGACACTAACTGACACTTTTTTAAGGACCAGTGACACTAATAGAGTGATCAGTGCTAAAACATATGCACTGTCACTGTACTAGTGATACTGGCAGGTAAGGGGTTAACATCAGGGCCGATCAAAGGGTTAAATGTGTGCCTGACCAGTGCTTTACTACTGTAGGGGAGGTGCTTGTACTAGGAGAAGGCATACATTAGTGCCCCTGCTTAGCAGAGACACAGGATCCATGTCTTCTGTAGTGAAAGATCAGTGATCTTCCTTTTGCTACATAGGCAGATTGCCGGACCATTGTTTTGCCTGTGTACCAAAGCATTGGCGGTTGCCGACGGACATCGACTCCGCCGTACCCACCAATCAGCTCTCGCTGTGTCTAATCCTTGCCGCCGTATATATATATATACAGTGAGAACTGAAAGTATTCAGACCCCCTTAAATTTTTCGCTCTTTGTTATATTGCAGCCATTTTCTAAAATCATTTATTTGTACACACATTTTATTGTACACACAGCACCCCATATTGACAGAAAAACACAGAATTGTTGACATTTTTGCAGATTTTTAAAAAAAGAAAAACTGAAATATCACATGGTCCTAAGTATTCAGATCCTTTGCTGTGACACTCATATATTTAACTCAGGTGCTGTCCATTTCTTCTGATCATCCTTAAGATGGTTCTACACCTTCATTTGAGTCCAGCTGTGTTTGATTATACTGATTGGACTTGATTAGAAAAGCCACACACCTGTCTATATAAGACCTTACAGCTCACAGTTCATGTCAGATGCAAATGAGAATCATGAGGTCAAAGGAACTGCCTGAAGAGCTCAGAGACAGAATTGTGGCAAGGCACATATCTGGCCAAGGTTACAAAAAAATTCTGCTGCACTTAGGGTTCCTAAGAGCACAGTGGCCTCCATAATCCTTAAATGGAAGATGTTTGGGACGACCAGAACCCTTCCTAGAGCTGGCCATCCGGCCAAACTGAGCTATCGGGGAGAAGAGCCTTGGTGAGAGAGGTAAAGAAGAACCCAAAGATCACTGTGGCTGAGCTCCAGAGATGCAATTGGGAGATGGGAGAAAGTTGTAGAAAGTCAACCATCACTTCAGCCCTCCACCAGTCGGGGCTTTATGGCAGAGTGAATATAAAAGAAAAAAAAAACGTGCTTAAAAGCAAACCACTATATAAACACCAAACTGCAGCTGCAACAAAAAACACTAATATCAGTGTAATAAAATTAAAAAGAATAAAATAAGTGCGCTTACAATCAAGTGATCAAAAATATATAAATTAAGTAGTGATAAAAAAATTCATAAATTGCCTGTACATTAATAATAAAAAAATGAATGAATTCATAAAGTGCCTGTGGATAGATGATAGAGTCCAATAATAATTTAAGTGCACATATGGTTAGGTGACCAAAATATATTTAAAAAATGAAATAGTGATTAAAGTTCAAAAATTGCTAGTGAATAAATCATTGAGTCCATTCATAGAGAGCTAGATGAGGACAAACAAATCCCATGGAGGAGAGTCACACGTCCACAGTTCATCGGTCCCAGCCCGTGTGAGAGGAAAGAGGAAGGAGGGAGTGTGAAGAAAGTATCCAGGCAGACCGTGAATCCAGGTGACAGTAAAATTGAGCCCTTACCAGAAGTAGTGGACCTCCTTAATAGCAAGGTCATATGCACATGCAGATACAGCCCTCTGCAGGGATAGATGGATAACAGCGTCTGGATTCACAGATGTATATAGTGTTCCAGGGGGAGGCCACTCCAGGGTGTCAGCCTAGGGAGAAGCACTCACTAGTCCGGAGGGCCGAGAGTGCAAAGAGAGGCAAAAGAGCTCCAATAGTGTAGTAAAACTAAAATACTTTTATTGCTTATAGGGGCAGGGAACACGTCTCCGCCATAAATTATATTAAAATTGCTGTGTGTACATTAATGAGGAAAAAAATGAACTTAAATGATTTTATCAAATGGCTGCAATAAAACAAAGAGTGAAAAATTGAAGGGGGTCTGAATACTTTCCGTCCCCACTGTGTATATATATATATACAGTATACGGTCGGGAAACGGTTAATGTTCTTCTTTCTTCTTCAGTAGTGGCAAAGACTTATTTCAAAATAATACAACATGTGTATAACAATTTTTGCTGTAACCTCTTGTCCTAACCTTCTTTGAGTAAAAAACATATTCATAATCATAGTTCATCTGTATCAATTATGTTTTTAGTAAAGTAGAGTTGCAAACTCACTAATTAGTCATAGCTATTGATGACACGACTATTGAAAAAACTCTGCTACCAGCTCTGTATTCTTCAGCTTGAAAGTTTATTTTCTTTGTGTGTAATATAATAGCTAAGCATGCACATTGTCCTTGAAGCATCTTCCTTTAAAAATTGTCAGCTTTTGCTCACTAATGGGTGTTATATAGAATATGAGTAGTGTAATCACATCTTTGAAATAATGTAGCTTAATTTCTAACAGCTGATCCGTTTTTTTTCATATTCCTTCTGAACTGTTGAGATTCACGTGTATGAGAATCGTGCACACAAATAGCCAGGGCACTGGATCAATAAAAATGTCAGGTTTTTTTACAACATCACTGGAAGACTTACATAACAGTCTTTCAGAAGCACTTCAGAGGTGAAATAGTGAAGCTGTAAACAGCAGATACAAACCAGGAACCGTTGACCTGGATGGCAGTATGCCACACCCCTATGAATCAAGAAGCTATCAGCATGTGAGCCTCTGCCCTGCTCGGTGGGATAGATGCTGCAAACTAGGAAGGCCAAGTAGCACTGGGGTTGGACTCACAGGGACTCAGAACAGCAAGGTGAGTGGGAGATCCACTCAACAGTAGTGTGAGATGTAGCACCACTGGGCAAGGAGATTGAATTCTGGACCACCAGGGGCACAGACCACTGTCAGCGTGTGAGGCTTCCCTCTGAACTGTTAGGAGAGACCAAAGTCAGTGGATTGTGTGGGCTGATGAACATGTTTCAAGGACCAACCTCTTTGTCAACGTTATGCCAGACAATGATCTAAATGTTAAGAAAATGATAATAAATCTATTGTAAAAAACAAAAACAAATCATGACTGTGACCGTTAGAGATACCATGTATAGACATATGGATGATGCTCAATACCTACACAATATAATTTTATTATTTTAATATCTGTGTTTTATTCTATTTTATCTTATGATCAATAAATAAACCTAAAAAAAGGGAGAGGGGCTTTTTTTCCTTTTCTTTTGTATGTTCTAATTTACATACGAAAGAAAATAAAGGGCCACACTGGAAAAAAGGACTTCAATACCTTTGTTCCGGTGACCATAATGTAAATGACATTATTCCATCATATTGTGTTCCGGATATAGTACACACTGACTTGAAACCAAAATCTATCTTCTACCCTACTCATGCAAAGGGGTCAATCATAGATACCTTCTTCCAGTTGGATTTGATGATGTAATGGATCTGTTCCCCTCACAGCATGGTGAAGTATCAACATTGCAACCTTAGTCCTCTTGAACTCATAGCTTTAAAAACCCTGAACAATAATACCAATCTAGTAATCAAACAGGCCGATAATGGTGGGGAAATGGTAGTCCTAGACATATCCGACTATGTAACAGAAGCCGATAGACTACTAAAAGATCCGGTCGCCTATCGTAGGCTCCCCTGAGACCCATTGGAACAGTACAAACTAGAGCCTAAATCTCTTTTAGATAAAGCCAAAACCAAAGTAATCAACAGTAAGGAATGAGAATTTTTGTTTAGAGATGTTTTTAAGACCCCATATTTTTACATTTTTCCCAAATTTCATAAAGATCCAGTACACTCCCCAGGGAGGCCAAGTATAGCCTCCATGGGGAGCTCAGCCCTTGTTTGTCAATTTGCATTGATTCATTTCTCCAGCCGATAGTACAAACCCTTACACTCAGGACTCTGCCCATCTGTTAGATATCCTGGATGGTTACATATGGGAGGATTCTTGCTTCTGGGTGTCACTGTAAGTACAGGCCTTGTACACATCCATACCCCATGAGGTTGGTATGGCATCTGTTTCTCATTTCCTGAGCTCCAACCTGGAGCTACATCCTGCCCAGAATCAGCTCATTCTGGACAGTACTCATTACTGTCTACAGCATAATTACTTTACCTTCCTAGGTGAGTTTTTCCTCCAGATACAGGGCACTGCTATGAACACATCGTTCGTGCCCAGTTACACCAGCCTCACTATAGATTGGTGGAAGGAGACCTGTATCTGGAGGAACAACCCCTTTGCCAGACACCTGTTTTTTTGGAAGGTATGTTGACAATATTAAGGTCATCTGGGATGGGTAGAGATCGAGGCCTTTTCCCAGCACTTTAACAGCAATGACATGGGTTTGACCTTCACCCATCTGTAGAACCAGGACACCTTGATATTTCTAGATCCGGTTATCTAGGTAATAAAATTATATCCAAAACGCATTTCAAGCCAATCCTATCTCCAAGCCTATCTCCACTCGATTAAAAACATCCCCAAAGGGCAATACACCAGATTGAGGAGAAGCTGTACCTTTGATACGGATTGACAAGGAGCTTTACTTAAGAAAAAGTTTTTGAAAAAAAGGTTATGACAAGGGGTTATAGTCAAAGCCCAAGCAGAATGAAGTTTATCACTGTAAATACAGGCAGATGGAAAGGTTAATACTGAAACACTGGACCATTCTGACTAAAGATCCCACACTTAAACCAGTGATCTCTTCCAGACGCCAGGGCCCCAGCATCAAAAACATCATAGCCCAAGTAAGCTCAAGGAGGCCCTCAAGCCCTTATCCCATGCTATGGCAACCTTCTGTAAACTGGAAGGGATGTTTCAGTCCAAAAAGAAACTGTGTAAGATGTGTCCTTATGTACATCGGCAAAAATTATTCACAGATCTTAATGGAAAAGAGTATTTCATCTCTAAATTTTTCACATGCAGCACTGAATTTGTGCTTTATGGACTTACCTGTCCATACAGATTTCTTTACGTGGGTCGTACCATGAGAGCCAGGTTTGTAGACCATCGGAAATTAATCAAGGATGGCAATGTGGACCATGATGTCCCGAGACACTTGCCCCCCCCCCCAGCGATGGACTCTAGGTCTGGGTTATAGAGCATGTTCCAGGTGGCATCACTTTTGCTGAGAGGTTCCATTGACTTTGTGTATGTAAAATCTTCTGGATTTTTACGCTCAATACCCTTGCACTCAAAGGGCTTTACACCATCTTATGAAGTCCTTTTTTTCAGTGTGACCCTTTAGTCAAACCATCTCCAATAATAAATATAATTAGTGACACAGTGTTATAACTTACAACTGAAAGAAAAGAAGGAAAAAAGTCCCTCTTCCTTTTTTAGGGTTATTTATTAATCATAAGATAAAATAGAATAAAACACAGATATTAAAATAATTAAATATATTGTTTAGGTATTGAGTATCGTCTATCTATACATGGTCTCCCTAATGCCGCATACACACGAGCGGAATTTTAGTCGGAAAAGCCTTGGATGGTTTTTGTATTTCTTTCATCATTCCCTAATTACCATGATTGTAATATGCTGTGAATGTCCTCTTTGTCCCCATGCATGCTGTAAGCTTTTAATGCTCCTTTTTTGTCCTTCATGCATATTTGTCTTTACTAACCTCCCCAGCATGCTATCCTGGGCCCATACACACCTAGCCTAGTCACTTAACAATGTATTTTGTCAGCTCCATTGTAGTGCTTTACCCTAAGCACCCCCTAAAATGTGTCCAAATGTTATTGTTGTCCTTAAATTTATGCAGAGTGCCAGAGGCTTTTTTTGGGGTCCAAAACTCATTTACTACTTAAAATAAATGTTATACTGATGTTGGGCAAGAATGTTTGTGTCTAATCTGCTTGCAATGTTATGTGCAAAAGTACTAATATTTTTTTTTTTTTGACTCCACAGTTTCCTTCAACGCCACAGGAATGGCAGACTGTGGCTTCCCAATTTGCTCTGCGTTGGGACTTGTAGTTGGCCAGCTAAGACCTGTCCTAGGTTGCTAATGTGACTTACGTGCATATACAGCTAGACCTGCTAATAACCTTAATACAGTTTATATGCTCACATGTGAGACATAGAAAGCAGAGTTATTTACTGTGACTTTATATATGGATGTCATATAACAGTTATATATTGTGTTCACAGAAGCAAACCAAAAAGCATAGAATTAAGCCTTTGTGACTCTCAGGAGTTTTGGCCAGTCACAGCCAATCTCACACTGAGCAAGAGTTTTGGCCAATCACAGCCAGCCTTACACCTATTATTTTGTCTAGAAATTACCCAGCACATTGCTAGATATCACTATATCAGAGAGAGTGGACCTGAACAGACTACAGATCCAGCCAGAGTTCAGTTTTATGGAAGCAAGTGGCCAAAATAGGTATTTAATAGTTATATATATTACTATTGTTATATAATGTGATTAGAACTGTATAACTAGTTATGTGTTCACTTGTAGTTCCACCAAACCAAACAAACCAAACACCATCAAACAGCATAGCAAAAGTTTAAACAAGCAAACAAGAGTGCAAACTGCAAATTGCAATATCAAACAAGTAAAACTATTTCTTAAGCCTCAGATATACCTCTCAGAGAGATCATAAAATGTCTAAGGAACTTTAAAGTGAAAGTACAGATACTGAAGAGAGAAATACATCTACAATTTTATGTAAAATGACAAGATTGAACAGATGAATCGCCATTTTGTTTTACTTTATTGAACACGTTTGTACATGCACTGCCTGCTGCTAAATTTTCAGTGTTATATATGAAGAAAAGCTGAAGTTAATAAAGAAGATATTGTAAAGGTTTGGTTAAACCTATTGCTTCCATAGAACGGCGCTAGAGGAGTTATAAAGTAAAAGATAGTCTTGTTTGGACTAAAAGGTCAGAGATTACAATTCTTCTAATGCCACAGCGCATAAGGCACTTTATAGTGCTGCACCTGCCACAGGACTTTTCTAACTGAGGAGGGGCAATCGATGGGAAACATGTCCACATCGTCCCACCACCCCACTCGGGGTCATACTATTTTAATTATAAGGGTTTCAATAGTATTGTGTTGATGGCGGTGGTGGCGGCGACATACGAGTTTCTCTATGTGGTCGTGGGGAAGAATGGCCAGATGTCGGGTGGTGGAGTCTTTGCCCAGACCGAGTTCTACCGACGTCTCCAGAGTGGTGGCTTGGGATTGCCACCTGCAGAAGAAAACGTTGAAGGACTCCCATTTGTTTTTATCGCTGATGAAGCATTTGGTCTGGGTGATCACCTGATGAGGCCATTCCCCCAGAGGACCCTCACCCCGGAGAAGAGGGTCTTTCATTACCGGCTGGCCAGAGCCAGAAGAGTTGTGGAGAATGCCTTTGGGATAATGGCCAGCCGGTTCCGCCTATTTCTTACGGCAATAAATATGTTGGAGTACGAAATGAACCACATAGTTCTAGCATGCTGCATACTTCACAACTTTTTAAAGAGAAATGCTCCGAATTATGTTGCCTCAGTTGGGCCTGAGGCCAGACTTCCAGAAAATCCAATGACGGCCCTGGAAGCTGGCCATCCTGGCTTGCCCCCCCAAAGCGCTCATGAAGTGCTTTAAAAATATGTAGATTATTTTAGGTAAGGGGGCCATTGCTATGCCAGGTATTTGTAAATATTTTCGATATTAAAAAAAAAAAAAAATATCTGATAAACTCTTGATTTTCATTTACTGCTTGTGTTTCTTTTAGCTGTCTCCTAGGTTCTCTTTTTCATTATTAACCACTTGACAACTGGGCACTTAAACCCCCCTCGTGACCAGACCAATTTTCAGCTTTCAGCGCTCTCACATTTTGAATGACAATTACTCAGTTGTAATACTGTACCCAAATGAATTTTTTGTCCTTTTTTTCATACAAATAGAGCTTTCTTTTGGTGGTATTTGATCACCTCTGGGTTTTTTATTTTTTGCGCTATAAATGAAAAAAGACCGAAAATTTTTTAAAAAAACGCATTTTCTTTGTTTCTGTGATAAAATGTTGCAAATTAGTAATTTTTCTTCATAAATTTTTGCCACAATTTATAATGCTACATATTTTTGGTAAAAATAACCCAAATTAGTGGATATTATTTGGTCTTTGTGAAAGTTAGAGAGTCTACAAGTTATGGTGTAAATCATAAAAAATTGATCACATCTGAAGTACTGACGGCCTATCTCATTTCTTGCGACCCAAACAAGTCAGGAAAGTACAAATACCCCCCAAATGACCCCTTTTTTTGAAAGTAGATAATCCAAGGTATTTAGTAAGATGCAGGGTGAGGTTTTTGATGTTGTCATTTTTTCCCACAATTCTTTGCAAAATAAAGATTTATTTATTTATTTATTTTTTACCCACAAAACTTTTATTGTAATAGGTTATTTCTCTCACATGGCATGTGTATACCACAAATAACGCCCCAAAATACATTCTGCTAGCCACATAGAGAGGCCCAACATGCAGGGAGCACCATCACGTGTTCTAGGAGCATAAATTACACATCTAATTTGTTGACTACCTATTACAATTTTGAAGGCCCTGGAGCACCAGGACAATGACATGTGACACTGACGTGGCACTGATGACAAATGGCACTGATACGTGGCACTGATGTGGCACTGACACTGATGTGGCACTGATGACAGATGGCACTAATACATGGCACTAATACGTGGAACTGATGACAGATGGCACTAATACGTGGCACTGACAGATGGCACTAATACGTGGCACTGATGACACGTGACACTGATGACAGATGGCACTAATATGTGGCACTGACAGATGGCACTAATACGTGGCACTGGGGACAGATGGCAGTGGGGACAGATGTCACTGGGGACAGATGGCAGGGACATGACAGCAGGGACAGATGGCAGGACAGATGGCAGGGACAGATGACAGGACAGATGGCAGGGACAGATGGCATGGCAGATGGCAGCGGGGACACTTTTTTTTTCCTTTTTTTTTTTTTCTGTTCACTTACCGCCGCAGCGGTTCGCTCTCCCTCCTCACACGCTGTCTCTGTGTGAGGAGGAGAGCCGGCGATGAGAGATGATCTCATATGTTTACATATGAGATCGTCTCTCATTGGCACCGCCGATCGCGCTGAAAACGGCCGCTATGATTGGCCGTTTTCAGCGATCTGTGACTGGCTGTGTCCAATGGACACGGCCAGCACAAAACTTCCCCGATGCGCCCCCGCGGGAGCGCGCAACGCGGAAGTAAACAGGAGGACGTCCAGGGACGCCCTCCCGGCAATTGGAATCCGCGCTGTAGCCGTCTTTCGGCTATAGCGCGGACGCCTAGTGGTTAAATAACACCCATTGTCAGTGTAAACACCAACTTTATACAAAAGCTGGTATTGAGCATTGAAAGAAGAAGCCACACATTGTTGAGTATAAAACCTTTTACTCCGTGCACATTCACGTGTGCATTGTAAAACTTTTTTTTTTTTAAAAAGAACATCTTGTTTTTATAAAGTTTTATCTCGAAAATATTTTTTAGTACATAAACAGGCATGTTTCAAAACATAACATACACAACTCAGGAACTTACAAAGTTCAACATTGAAAAACTGAAGGCAATATCAGACATTATAGTGTCAAAAATGTGTTGATATTGCCTTCATCAGATGTCAGTGATGTCACCCCTGTAAAAGCCAAATTTTGAAGATGAACACAAATTGGGAGTCAAACTGGGGATTTCCCTTCTGATCCCATGCCTAATTTCAACATGTGCTATCTCCCATCATGGGGGATAAATGGATATGTTTTGGGGCTGCAACCACTTCCTCTCACATACTTGAGTTACGAGGAGGGGTTGCACCCACAAAACGCGTACATTGATATCCCCTGATGGCAGATAGCACATGTTGACACACTGTGTGCATCTTCAAAATTTGGCTTTTAAAATGTACATCAATCTTCAGTTTTTGTTCAACCTCATTTTGTTTTTTGCTTGATGATGTCTAAATCCCGACTACAAAATATTATGTCCTGGATTAGCCTTTGTGCACTGTCACTGGTGAAATGAGGAGATTGTTCTTCCACAACATGCACATCACCTAAAATAAAAAATACACACCATGTATTATAAATATGCAGGCATACACTTATTACCTGAATCTGCGGTCTCAGACACTCACCTGTTGTGGTGACAATTTCAACCACCTCTCCTTCCTCCACATCCTCTGGTTGTGGTGTCCTCTGTTCCCCTTCTTCAGGAGCTGGGGAGTTCCTGGTGTCCTCAGACATCCGGAGTCTTTTCTCCCCTATGAGAATGAAACAAAAGGAATACTTAGCACACAGATATTTGAGGCCAGAAATAGGAATATGAAACATTGCTTGGAAGTGGGGTACAATTATCTGTTTTGGCAGAGTTCCAAGCTGAAGACATGATTTTTTCCCTTACCAAAGCTGAAATACTTACCTTTTTTGGACATGTTTCACACATGGAGACACCCCAAGTATCCACTGGAGCACCTGTGTGGGACACCCTAAAAAGTTTGTTCTTGTATCCCACACTAGTGCTCCTGAGTCCAGATGTGTAAACAGCTGCTGAGTGTCCTCTCCTTACATTACACTGAATCAAGTTTGCAATTCTTTCTAGTTTCAAACACATCTAGACAACAATTTCCTAAACTTCTTTTAATACCAATTAGCATGATCAAATGTAGTTATCCCTGTATCTGCCAAAAATATTGTATTTAGTTGGCAAACGAACAATGTTTACTGCGACCGATTACTGTGCCCACGAACATGAAAGTAGCCATTTTAAACTGTACAACAGTAAAGAAGCACATGGAGCAGCATGCAAGTAATAATAATAAGTGTAAGGCTGACCGCAGGTCAGCCTATAATTGTAGGAGGAGTCAGGCTGCATAAAGCCTGCCCTCCTTCTTCTCCTTCCTATGGTCGTAGGATCTTGTGTTGACAGGTCACTTCCGGGTTAGGGCAGGTCATGGCAGATCACTTCCTGTTTGTGGCTTGCAGGGCGGCAGCATGGTCGGCTGCAAGGTTTTCTGTTTGAATCTCTCTCCCGGTGGTCACGGTTCCGGTAGGTGTGGGCGGGTGCAGGGCCGGACTGGCCTACCGGGATACCGGGAGATTTCCCGGTAGGCCGCCTGAGTTGCGGCTGCAGTGCTCCCCTCCTGCTCCTGTGTGTCACGGAGCTGGCTGGGTCTGTGTTCGGCGGCCGCGCTGTAACACGGTCCCGCCCCCCTAGACCGGCTTTTGTGATAGTGGATAGAATCTTTTAACTTTTAACAGACGGTTAGACAGGTTAATTTGGTTGGTCAGCAGACTGGTTGGTAAGTTGAGCTATGGAATTGTCTTTGTCTTACATGTATATGCCCTCCATGTGCTCCTTACTGTGAAGGCCAGTTATGGGTGTGGGCGGTGGCCAGTGTCTTGTTACTGCTTGTATATTTGGGTCGGGGACACACTGGACGCCTTTGCTGCCATTGCTGGGTGTCCAGTGTGGTCCTGTCCCTTTAAGGGGGCTAGGGCGGCCTCCAGGCTCACCTGACTCACACCTATCCATTCAATGCATGTGCTTCCACTGTGGAGACACTTATAAATTTAGTGTTAGGACTGCAAGTAATACAGGGTGCCTTGACGAGGCCTTGCAGCTTTCACATGCGTTTGCAAATGTGTGCTAACTAAACCCCTGCTTTTAACAGACGGTTAGACAGGTTAATTTGGTTGGTCAGCAGACTGGTTGGTAAGTTGAGCTATGGAATTGTCTTTGTCTTACATGTATATGCCCTCCATGTGCTCCTTACTGTGAAGGCCAGTTATGGGTGTGGGCGGTGGCCAGTGTCTTGTTACTGCTTGTATATTTGGGTCGGGGACACACTGGACGCCTTTGCTGCCATTGCTGGGTGTCCAGTGTGGTCCTGTCCCTTTAAGGGGGCTAGGGCGGCCTCCAGGCTCACCTGTCTCACACCTATCCATTCAATGCATGTGCTTCCACTGTGGAGACACTTATAAATTTAGTGTTAGGACTGCAAGTAATACAGGGTGCCTTGACGAGGCCTTGCAGCTTTCACATGCGTTTGCAAATGTGTGCTAACTAAACCCCTGCTTTTAACAGACGGTTAGACAGGTTAATTTGGTTGGTCAGCAGACTGGTTGGTAAGTTGAGCTATGGAATTGTCTTTGTCTTACATGTATATGCCCTCCATGTGCTCCTTACTGTGAAGGCCAGTTATGGGTGTGGGCGGTGGCCAGTGTCTTGTTAATGCAAGTAATAATAATAAGTGTAAGGCTGACCGCAGGTCAGCCTGTAATTGTAGGAGTCAGGCTGCATAAAGCCTGCCCTCCTTCTTCTCCTTCCTATGGTCGTAGGATCTTGTGTTGACAGGTCACTTCCGGGTTAGGGCAGGTCATGGCAGATCACTTCCTGTTTGTGGCTTGCAGGGCGGCAGCATGGTCGGCTGCAAGGTTTCGGTAGGTGTGGGCGGGTGCAGGGCCGGACTGGCCTACCGGGATACCGGGAGATTTCCCGGTAGGCCGCCTGAGTTGCGGCTGCAGTGCTCCCCTCCTGCTCCTGTGTGTCACGGAGCTGGCTGGGTCTGTGTTCGGCGGCCGCGCTGTAACACGGTCCCGCCCCCCTAGACCGGCTTGTGTGATAGTGGATAGAATCAGTGTTCCGCCTATCACACGAGCCGGTCTAGGGGGGCGGGACCATGTTGCAGTGCGGCCGCCGAACACAGATCCAGCCAGCTCCGTGACACACAGGAGCAGGAGAGAGGGATCCAGTAGATGCCCGCCCGTACAGTCCGCCCTGTGTGCCTGGATAGGAGGATCGGCGGGGGGGCCGCATATAGAGGAAATTAGCTTTCTATATTCCTCCATGCAGCCGCTGAATACTTGCAGGAGGGAGAGGAGGAGAATCAGGTATTCAGCGGCTGCATGGAGGAATATAGAAAGCTAATTTCCTCTATATGCGCCCCCCCCCCCGCCGATCCTCCTATCCAACTTCTTTTACTGGCCCCCCCAGTTCTCCTTTTGCTCCCTGGCTCCCCCCCATGCTCTCCTCCCCTCACCACACTCTCCAGCCCCCCCCCCCCTCACAGTTCTCTCCACCCCTGTTTTTTCTGCCCCCCCTGCTCTCCAGCTCTCCCCATCCTACTCCAGCCACCATCCCAGTGCTCTTCACTGCCCCAGTGCTCTCCACCCATGTTCTTTCTCCCCCCCCCCCCCCAGTGCTCTTCAGCTCTCCCCATCACTCTCCAGCCCCCACCCCAGTGCTCTCCGCCCCCCACAGTGCTCTCCAGCCCCCCATTCTCCACACCCCTGTTTTCGGTCCCCCCCCCGGTGCTCTCAAGATCCACCCATCGCTCTCCAGCCCCCCCCCCCGTGCTCTTTGCCCCCAGTGCTCTCCACCACTGTTTTTTTTTTTTGGCTCCCCCTCCAGTGCTCTCAAGCTTCCCCCCCCAGCACTCTCCGCTCCCCACCCCTGTACTCTCCACTCCCCCCTGCATTTTGCCCCCACCCATGTGCTCTCCAACCCCCGCCAGTGCTCTCCAGTCCCCCGTGCTTTCCACCCCTGTTCTTTCTGGCCCCCACTGGTGCTTTCAAGCTCCCCCCATTGCTCTCCACTCCCCCCTGCTCTTTGTACCCCCCAGTGCTCTCCACCCCTGTTTTTCTGCCCCTCCCCCACTGGTGCTTTCAAGCTCCCCCCATTGCTCTCCACTCCCCCCTGCTCTTTGTACCCCCCAGTGCTCTCCACCCCTGTTTTTCTGCCCCTCCCCCAGTGCTCTTCGCCACCCCACACTCTTAGCCCCCACAGTGCTCTCCACCTCTGTTCTTTTTGGATCCCCAGTGCTCTCAAGTCCCCCCCCAGCGCTCTCCGCTCCCCATCCCTGTGATCTCCACTCCCCCCTGCTCCTTGCCCCCACCCATGTGCTCTCCAACCCCGCCAGTACTCTCTGCTCCCCCTTCTTTCCAGATCCCACCCAGTGCTCTCCACTTCCCCAGGACCAGAGGACAGGCTGACTGGGGCCAGAAAATGAGGATGGCTGAAGGTGCAGGTGGCCAGGGACCACTCCATCTCACAGCAAACAGATCCTCTGGAAGGAGCACTGTCCCCATCCAAAACGAGAACAGACCCTGCCTGCTGTTGGCCATCATGGATATCCTGCTGGCATGCAAGGTACCGTACCGAGCATCAACAACACACCTTCCCACAGACAGGGACTGCTGACTGGGCCATGGGGCACAGGAGGGGCTGCAATGATGGGCACAGTGAAGCTGCATTCCTGGGCACTGTGAGACTGCATTCACGGGCACAGTGAGACTGCATTCACGGGCACAGTGAGACTGCATTCACGGGCACAGTGATACTGCATTCACTGGCACAGTGAGACTGCATTTGATGGGCACAGTGAGACTGCATTTGATGGGCACAGTGAGACTGCATTTGATGGGCACAGTGAGGCTGCATTGATGGGCACAGTGAGGCTGCATTGATGGGCACAGTGAGGCTGCAATGATGGGCACAGTGAGGCTGCAATGATGGGCACAGTGAGGCTGCAATGATGGGCACAGTGAGGCTGCAATGATGGGCACAGTGAGGCTGCAATGATGGGCACAGTGAGGCTGCAATGATGGGCACAGTGAGGCTGCAATGATGGGCACAGTGAGGCTGCAATGATGGGCACAGTGAGGCTGCAATGATGGGCACAGTGAGGCTGCAATGATGGGCACAGTGAGGCTGCAATGATGGGCACAGTGAGGCTGCAATGATGGGCACAGTGAGGCTGCAATGGTGGGCACAGTGAGACTGCATTCACGGGCACAGTGAGACTGCATTCACGGGCAGAGTAAAGCTGCATTGATGAGCACAGTGAGGCTGCATTGATGGGCACAGTGAGGCTGCATTGATGGGCACAGTGAGGCTGCATTGATGGGCACAGTGAGGCTGCATTGATGGGCACAGTGAGGCTGCATTTGATTGGTACTGATGAGGCTGCATTTGATTGGTACTGATGAGGCTGCATTTGATTGGTACTGATGAGGCTGCATTTGATTGGTACTGATGAGGCTGCATTTGATTGGTACTGATGAGGCTGCATTTGATTGGTACTGATGAGGCTGCATTTGATTGGTACTGATGAGGCTGCATTTGATTGGTACTGATGAGGCTGCATTTGATTGGTACTGATGAGGCTGCATTTGATTGGTACTGATGAGGCTGCATTTGATTGGTACTGATGAGGCTGCATTTGATTGGTACTGATGAGGCTGCATTTGATTGGTACTGATGAGGCTGCATTTGATTGGTACTGATGAGGCTGCATTTGATGGGCTCTGGTGAGGCTGCATTTGATGGGCACTGGTGAGGCTGCATTGAGCTCCTGTATCATGTCTGCAGTCTCTGACCATCTCCTGTATCATGTCTGCAGTCTCTGAGGGAGTCTGCAGAGGAGTCAAGAGTGGGAGCGCCGCCGGGATGGGGGTCATGGGAGAAGTCAGACAAGTGTGGACTGTGGAGAGGAGACTATAGGATAAAACCAGAGCCACCGAGCTGGAGCCGACTGACTGAGCCCTACACGGTGCACCTGAGAGGAGGTCAGTGACAGCACCGCTAGGCCAGTCTGAAGGGGGGGTCACTGATGTAAGGGGGGAGTGAATATGATAATGTAAGGGGGCACCGATATAAAGCACAGCCTTATATCAGTAACCCACCCCCCCTTACCTTAGTGTATTCTTTCTGCGGAAGGTGGTTCCCCCCCCCCTCCCACGTTCTGAGTTCCTGGGGTCCCCCTTGATGATTGATCACTTACCACTTTTAACTGGAATTTGCTTTTTTATATATATATATATATATATATAGCCCTATGTGATTTCATATCTCTCTTATCTATATATAATACACTCTTCAAATGTGCATTTTATGGTTTTCCCTTTCATGAACAAGAAATCAATGACGTTATGCTGTTGCGGTGGTATAATAATGCTGTGGGGCTGGTATGAAATTTTTTCCAGGGCTGGATGTTATTCCCAGTCCGGCCCTGGGCGGGTCGTATCTATGGAGGATCGTGTATATAAGTGGGTGGTGCTGCGCTGATCCTTGGTGTGAAGACAAATGGGATGAAATAATGAATAGATGCGCGTGGCGAAAATGTGGTGAAATAGCATAAAAGTAAAAAATTGTGTATGACAAAGAGTAAAAAGATTTTAAATGTTCAATATCTTCAATGATACGTAAGAAAGTGGCATAAATATATTTTAAATCAAATAATCACTTAAATCACCTGAAGTGAAATCCACATAATTACAATGCATAAACGTGGTAGTGGGGCTGCCAAAGCACCAGTGACTAACATTAAGTTTAAGAAAAAATAAGGTGCATGATAAATGTGAACAACGTACATCTATAATTAGACCAGCAAAGTGTATGGTGCGGACAAAAAAGTGCAATGTGCAACTATAGGTTGAAGGAGTGATAACTTACTATTTCTACATATAGTGCATACTGTGCATGCTGACATCAAAATTGGAAAAAAGGTAAAACGTCTTTAAAATGGGAAAAAAATTTTTACATAAAAAGCATAAGAAGAAAGTCCTTTTTTTTAAAATGTGACAGCAACGTGCTAACATGCACACGTTGCAATTAAAGTGCTAGAAAACGCATACATAAAATGCATAAGAACAGTCCTTGTGTATGGTTGTGACAGCAACGTCCTAGACTGCACACGTGGCAGTTAAAGTGCTGGAGTGAATCACATCGAGTGTTTTCTTTGTGTGCTAGACCACTTGGGTGGGTAATGGCCCCTTACCTTCAAGTAATAGGGCAATGGCATGTATCAAGAGAGCTGTTGAGACATCCGCCTATGGATTCCAACGCGTCCCTCTCTATCCTGGATCCTGGGTTGGGGTTCCCTCAGGTATGGTGCAGGGGGGTTGTATACATAGGGGGTAATCGGCAAAAAAGAAGCCAATAGTGTAATCCCGTTTTGATTAAAAGTAACACTCTTTATTGTCCCGTAGGGACGAGACAGGCTGCAACACACAAACAGAGGCACACGAGCTCGCCGCTCGTCGGATTGATACCACTGCTTTCCAATTTTTATGTGAGTACCTGCAACTTTACAATAAAGAGTGTTACTTTTAATCAAAACGGGATTACACTATTGGCTTCTTTTTTGCCGATTACCCCCTATGTATACAACCCCCCTGCACCATACCTGAGGGAACCCCAACCCAGGATCCAGGATAGAGAGGGACGCGTTGGAATCCATAGGCGGATGTCTCAACAGCTCTCTTGATACATGCCATTGCCCTATTACTTGAAGGTAAGGGGCCATTACCCACCCAAGTGGTCTAGCACACGAAGAAAACACTCGATGTGATTCACTCCAGCACTTTAACTGCAACGTGTGCATGCTAGGACGTTGCTGTCACAACCATACACAAGGACTGTTCTTATGCATTTTATGTATGCGTTTTCTAGCACTTTAATTGCAACGTGTGCATGTTAGCACGTTGCTGTCACATTTTAAAAAAAAGCACTTTCTTCTTATGCTTTTTATGTAAAAATTTTTTTCCCATTTTAAAGACGTTTTACCTTTTTTCCAATTTTGATGTCAGCATGCACAGTATGCACTATATGTAGAAATAGTAAGTTATCACTCCTTCAACCTATAGTTGCACATTGCACTTTTTTGTCCGCACCATACACTTTGCTGGTCTAATTATAGATGTACGTTGTTCACATTTATCATGCACCTTATTTTTTCTTAAACTTAATGTTAGTCACTGGTGCTTTGGCAGCCCCACTACCACGTTTATGCATTGTAATTATGTGGATTTCACTTCAGGTGATTTAAGTGATTATTTGATTTAAAATATATTTATGCCACTTTCTTACGTATCATTGAAGATATTGAACATTTAAAATCTTTTTTACTCTTTGTCATACACAATTTTTTACTTTTATGCTATTTCACCACATTTTCGCCACGCGCATCTATTTATTATTTCATCCCATTTGTCTTCACACCAAGGATCAGCGCAGCACCACCCACTTATATACATTTATCTAAAAGGTCAGGTGTTTACCTTATCGGTGCATGCGGCTTTTCCACTCCTAGCCTCTTCCATATCAGCGCGGGAATAACTCAACTTATTTACCATCTATGGAGGATCCATATCAGATGCCACCCGTCCCGCTCAGGTGCCGGCCTGGGCTGGGGGGGCTGCAAAGAGACAGTGTTAGACGGCAGATGGGATGTAAAGGAGAGAGAGAGGGGGGGATGCTCTGTCTCCTTAATGGGCAAATGATTCGGAAGACTCCCGGGGCGCTGCGATCCGAGTCTGCCTGTACACACCGCACACCACCAGGGATACCGCCACCTAGGTATTGTGTCTGTCTGATCGCACAGGACTGAGCATTCACACCATCAGCTTCCAGCATCCGTGCTTTGTACTAGTGCACGTGGGTTGTGTTAGTGGGCTCCGGGTGTGTGTGCGGGTCCTGGGCATACATGGGAGTGTATACTGAGCATACATGGAGATATATAGTGTGGGCAGGTGACAGCAGGGACAGCCTGAAGATCCATCTCATTCTAGAGGGCATAGGAGATTGCTCATTGCCTGTCATCTCATTATTTTCTGTGGGGGTCCTTTGGGGGCATGCAATTTACGATTTCTCATGCGATTACAGTTTCCCATGCATTTTATGGTTTTTTATTCATAAAAAAAAAAAAAAAAAAGGGGGGGGACAGCTCAATCAGGGACCCCCGGCTCTGCTCCGTGGCATCATAACATTCTCGCCAGCTGCTATTCTCTGGTATCCTGGGCATGTCGTGTAAAATATTTCTGGTCAAAGTAGGTATATGTATTTTTAAAGTACTCTCACGTTCCTGTTTTTTTTTTTTTTTTCCAGCTATATTGGTTTCCACATTGCAGCAGGGTGCTCAGAATTCTGTTTGGTGGTTTCCTAGCTGTTAGGTATGTTCTGTAGGTTTTGTTTAGGTTGGACACTTTTCTCACGCATTAGGGACGTCCACATCATAGTATGATTTACATTCTCATGCGTTTTTTTACGGTTTTCCCATGCAATTGATGTTTTTCATATGTGCGATTTACGGTTTCTCATGCAATTTACATTCTCATGCGATTTTAATGTTTTCTCAGGCAATTTTGTTTTTTCTCATGCAATTTATGTTTCATGCAATTTATGTTCTCAGGCAATTTATGATTCCTCATGCAGTTTATTATTTTTCATACAATTTTATAGATTTTCATGTCAGTTACGATTTCGCATGCAATTTTACGGTTTCTCATGCAATTTACGTTTCTCATGCAATTTACGTTTCTCATGTAATTTACGGTGTTCTCATGAAATGTTCGATTTCTTATGCAATTTGTCACTTCTCATGCCTATTTATGTTTTCTTACATTTCTCATGTTTCCCACATTTCTCACGTTTTACATGGTTCTCACGGTTTCCATGCTTCTTACGCTTCCCTTGTTTTCCTATTTTTTTTTTTTTTTTTATGCTTCTCACGTCTTCCCATGTTTCTCACGTCTTCACATGTTTTCTTAAGTTTTCCCATGTTTCTCTCGATTGCTTTGCTCGTTTTTCCCATGCTTTGCTCGTTTTTCCCATGCTTTGCTCGTTTTTTCCCAGGTCCATTACGTTTCATGTCATATGTTTATGTCTTGGTCTGTCATTCGTTTCACAGTTTTTTCATGCAGTTCAGTGTTTTCTTGCAGTTTCACAGTAGTCATATGCAGTTTCACAGTGTTCTCATGTAATTTCACAATGTTCTCATGTAATTTCACAATGTTCTCATGCAGTTTCACAGTGTTCTCATGCAGTTTCACAGTGTTCTCATGCAGTTTTATAGTGTTCTCATGCAATTACGGTTCTCAGGCAATGTGTCACTTCTTATGCCTTTTTTCATGTTTTTCCTACATTCCTCATGTTTTTCTTACATTTCTCATGTTCTCACGTTTTTCCCTTGATTCTCACGTTTTCCCTTGATTCTTGTTTCCTCATGCTTCTCTCGTTTTCTCATGCTTCTCTCGGTTTCCCATGCTTCTCTCGTTTTCTCATGTGTCTTATGTTCATGTCATATGTTTTTATGTCACAGTTTTTTTGTTCGCTGCATTTCCGTTAGCTAGTGCTCACATTCAGGGTCTGTCACGTCTACAGATCCGTACGGGCTGAGGTTTCGTTTTTAATTGATTGTCGTCTCACAATCTTCTCGCCTGTTTTCCATACGTCATACGTGCACGTTCACCATCACACATTTACTTCTACCCACCACGGTCTGTGGGTACCTTAGCCCTGAGTGTTCGTTTTTAATTTCCTGTCCTGGCGCTGCAGGTTGCTCGGGCTTGCTCACTGCATACAGTAGGGGGGTGTCATCATAAGGTTCACATTCTTGCGCTATTGGTCTTGTCATTTCTGCACACACTTCATCATACTTGTCAGATACCAGGGGGTTAAGTCTTGGGCTGGTTGTCTGTAATGTTATCTGGTTGCTTTCAAACAAGCTGGGTTGTTCATGTTCTACCACTGCAGATTACCCATCACGTCTATGGGTTGACAGATTGAGGTGTTCGTTTTTAATTGGCTTGTTCGGTGGCAAGTCTCCTCATCTGTTCTTACGCTGTTTATGTATTTCGTACAAACTCACGTTTCTCATGTAATTTACGTTTCTCATGCAATTTACGTTTCTCATGCAATTTACGTTTCTCATGCAATTTACGTGTCTCATGCAATTTACGTGTCTCATGCAATTTACGTGTCTCATGCAATTTACGTGTCTCATGCAATTTACGTGTCTCATGCAATTTACGTGTCTCATGCAATTTACGTGTCTCATGCAATTTACGTTTCTCATGCAATTTACGTTTCTCATGCAATTTACGTTTCTCATGCAATTTCGTTTCTCATGCAATTTACGTGTCTCTTGCAATTTGTTTCTATGTTAAACTCACATTTTTATGTTTCTCTCGTTTTCCAGGTTACTCTCGTTCTCATGTTTCTCACGCTGTTCATCAATTCACGTTCTCGTTCTACCGGTGTTTCTCATGTAGTTGCGAGTTCTTGCAGCCTCGGTGCTTAGGCTACTCACGTTTCGTCAGCTCGCGCAATACATGTGTTTTGTTCCTTCACGCAGATTACGTTCCTGGCGCAGGTTCTCAGTATGCTCACGTTTTTCTCGTAGTTCATGTTGCTGTCCCAGTGGCGTGTCACTTACGCGGAGTAGGTTCCCAGGGGACTGCGGTTCTTCCCTGTCGTAATACACTCGACCTTTTATTTCCTAGCTACATTTGGCTAGGGTTGGCAGAAGCATGGAAGTATTGGTAAGTCAGCCTTGGTAGCTCCAGCAGCCTTTGCGGGCTCAGGGGCTTCAGTGGATTCCGAATTTTCTCAGTCTCTAGGCCAGTTTCAGTAGTCTTCCTACTTGGTTCGGTTTTTGCCTCTTTAACTCATATCGGCTCGGCATTGTCGGGGCATATCTGGTTTGGACTCAGCATTTCATGTTGTGGGTAGACCCGACAGATCTTTCTTTATTTGCTGTGCATTTTATTAAGCCATCCTCAGGGTTCCTGTCGAGTAGCCCTCCTGCTGAAATCAGCAGACTTCTCATCATGGGTCATATTTTCCATGTCGTATCTATCACATTCTCATGGTCTCCTTCGTGTTGGGTACCAGCTCGGTGCTCAAGGCAGGCCTATACCCGGGTTTTGGGGTCATAAGAGATAGGAGCAGGTTCTGCATATTTGTGCCAGGGATCCCAGCCCGTATTGGGCAGGTGGAGGTCGTCTTGTTTCTCTGGGCTTGGCCCAGAGCCACTTTTTGAGATACCACAAGCGTTTGGTAATTTGGTAGATCATACGCATTTTCAGTGGGTAATAATTTGGCATCATATTTATCCTACTGGTCATTTTTGCCCCCTTTCAGGCATACTGACCACTTGACCCAGGCACAACTCAGGTCTATGTTCTCTGTTGCTTTTTGTTCCTTTCCTACACTATCCACAGATTGACTCCGAGTACAATAATAGGAACACACAACAACTACTTACTTTTTAGAAGCACTTTCTTGATCCTTCTGTACTGATCCTGGTCCCTCAATTTCAGTTCTGACCAGCGTTTCCTCAATTGCTCCTTGGATCGCCGTACCCCAAAATGCCTTTGCAGACTTTTCACAACTTTAGACATGATCTTGGCCTTTCTCACATTTGGGTTTAGGTAAGGTCCATACTTCCCGTCATAGTCGGCCCTCTTCAAGAGATCCACCATCTCCACCATCTCTACAAAGGCCATATTTGATGCCTTAAATCTCCTGTGGGATCGTGATGTTTCCACCTCGTTACTGCTATTACGCACCTGGTGTGCCTCTGCCATGTTCCTCTCCCAGTGCGACGAAAGAGAAGGGGGGGGGAATATTCTAGAAAGAACGTCAGGGGCGGGCGATGCGGGAGGAGTTTCACGCATGTGCAGTGTATATAAAGCTTACACACGTGTGTCGTACGTACGATCTGTGAGTGGAAGAAGTGCCGATTGTGAGAACGAAGGTAACATTTTAACTAGGGACATCAGTGATTCGAGATTGAGGCCTATATTGGGATAAGATTAGGAGAGTTTAGCCTGATATTAGTGTTTTTGTCTTGTCTTTTGTCCTGCAGCAAATATGAAACAATTCAAAGACCCGGAATTCATGGGCCATTTCATAGACAGATACAGGGATATGAGAAATCTGTTGGAGGTTAAAAACCCCTTATATCGAAATAAACCAGCTAGGAAGGCATCGCTGGAGAAACTGCTGCAGTTTGTGAAGACGCAGGTCCCCGGCGTAGACATCGAGTTTGTGGAGAAGAAAATTGGTAGCTTTAGAAGCACGTATAGGAAGAAGCTTAATAAGGTCCAGGCTTCCATGAAATCAGGAGCAGCAGCAAAGGATGTGTATGTACCCAGTCTGTGGTACTACAACAGGATGCGGTTTCTGGAAAAACAGATTGAAGCCAGGGAATCACTTTCTACACTTCCATCCACCCTTCCCTCAACCCTTCCCTCAACCCTAGCTGAGGCTTCGGAGGACCAAACTGGGCCTTCCATCCTGGAAGAAGTTGAGGAGCCCAGCTGGAGCCAGTATCAGGAACCATGAATCAGACCAAAACAGAAGTATAGTTAAATCACACTTGTTTATTAATAATAATAATAAGGTAAACAGAGTAGACATAGTCAAAACAAGCCAGAGTTCAGTAACTGGATCAGGTAGTCAACCAAGCAAATGTCAGAGAGCTAGAGATAAACATAGTAGTACAGCAAGCAGGATCAGGAGCCAGAAGGAACATCAGCTGAGCAAGTCTTCAACAGGAATGCAGGAGAAAGTCTCTGTGATGTTGACAAAGGCGAAGGCAGAGATCAAGTGAGATGGACGGCTTTAAGTAGGCAGGACTGATGAGCAGAATCAACAACAGCTGGGTAACTGTGGAGAGAGATGGGAGCTGGCAATTAGCCGACAGCTGAGCGGCCGGCTCAGAGAAGGAAGGGCTGAGCCCAGCCCTGACAATACCCCCTCCTCAAAGACCCCTCCCTCTCGGAGGACCACCGGGCTTAAAGGGGAAAACGTCTAAGGAAATCACGGAGGACAGGGGCATGTACGTCCAAGGATGAGACCCAAGAGCGTTCCTCCGGACTGTACCCCTTCCAATGCACCAGGTACTGTATGCGACCACGGAACCTATGGGAGTCAGCAATGGATTGTACTTAATACTCCTCATGGTTCTCAACCTGTATAGGGTGAGGACGTGGCACCGAGGTGGTAAAGCAGTTGCAGACCAAAGGTTTCAATAAGGAGACATGAAACACATTTGAGATGTGCATACTAGGAGGAAGGTCCAAGACGTAAGCCACTGGGTTAATCCTGCGAAGGAAACGGAAAGGCCAAATAAACCGAGGTGCGAACTTCAAAGAAAGAACACGAAGTCAGAGGTTGCAAGACAACAGCCAGACTCTAATTCGCCATAAACAGGGACAATCGGGAAGCAGAATTCAAGGCACTGTTGTGAGCAAACTCTGCCCACGGTAATAGGTCTGACCAGTTGATATGATGGTCAGAAATATAGCAACGTAGGAATTGCTTTAAGGATTAATTGGCTCATTCTGCGGCCCCATTAGACTGCGGGTGATACGCAGAGGAGAAAGCAAGCTGAATTCTCAACTGTGCACAAAAGGCTCGCCAGAACCGGGAGACAAATTGACTACCCCTGTCCGAGACAATCACCTTGGGTAGCCCATGTAAGTGAAAGATCTCCCGAGCAAAAATGGAAGCCAGTTCATTAGAAGTGGGCAACTTCTTAAGTAGAATACAATGACACATCTTTTGAGTCAACCACCATAAGGATAACAGTGTTGCCTTGGGAGTTGGGTAGCTCCATAATGAAATCCATAGACAGGTGGGTCCAGGGCCTCTCTCCATTGGGTATGGGTTGTAGGAGGCCCACTGGAAGGTGTCGTGGAGTCTTACTCTGAGCACACATGGAACAGGCAGCTACGAAGGTAGTTACATCAGCCCATAGACTAGGCCACCGGAATTGTTGGGAAATGGCCCAAATGAGTGGATTCTTCCCAGGGTGGCCAGCTGCCTTGGGAGAATGGTAAGTCTGGAGCACGGCAGTGTGGAGACTCTCTGGGACAAAGCAGCGGTCACAAGGTTTCTCAGGAGGAGTATGGACCTGAGCAGCAAGAATTTTGTCACCCAAAGGAGAAGTAAGACTGGTGCGAACCGTAGCCAGAACACGATCAGGAGGAATCACAGGAACCGGAAACGACTCCAACTTGGAAGTGGAGGAAAATTGTTGTGACAAGGCATCAGCCCTTACATTCTTAGTACCGGGTAAGAATGAGACAATGTAATTAAAACTCAACAAGAAAAGAGCCCATCACGCCCTTCTGCGAGAGAGGCGCTTAGCCTCAGACAAGAATGTGAGATTCTTATGGTCAGTAAGAATGAGAACCGGCACAGTGGTACCTTTTAAGGCAGTGGTTCTCAACCTTTTAGGGCCGTGACCCCTTGATAAAATTTCCCAAGTTGTGGGGACCCCTTACAGTAAAATTTTCATAGCGTGGGTTGTCAGACCCAAGGCAAATCAAGTAATTTGCGCCCCTAACCCACGAACATTTAGCGCTCCCTGAGTCCCTTCCACTCGTACAGTATTTAAACCCCTTATGGTATATTTTAGGAAGTACTACTTTCTCTTTGTTCTCCTTTCTTTCCCTTTTATCTCTCTCTATCCTAATGTCTTGTTTTTTCCCCCATCCCTCTCTAGCCGTCTTTCTTGTTCTTTCACTTATTCTTTCTCTCACTTTTTCTTTGTTCCTCCCCCTCTTTTCCTCTCCCTTCCATGTATTCTCTATTTGTATTCCTTCTCTTACTCCTTGGTGGGGAGTGGGGGAATAGGATGAGTGGCAGTGCTGGTGGGGAGTTGGGATGAGTGGCAGTGCTGGTGGGGGGTGGAAACAGTGGCAGTGCTGGGGGAAGTTCTGATCAGCCAACATAGGTGCTCTTCATGAAGGTCATCTGCTGATCTGAGAACTGTAGTAGGGACTTTTAATGGCAACTCTAATCACAGGTAGTGTTACTCACTGTGTCTCCGGCTTCACTGTGCCTCTAGCTCTGTGGTGTCTCGCAGCAGTGACACCTATGCCGAAATCAGGAGATAGGGTCTCCTCCAGCCCCCCCCACTTCACATTCCTCACCAGTCAGCTGACCTCTAGTCTCTGCCCCCCAGCCATGCCATGAATTGAATGGGTGGCTGCGAAGAGGCTGAGTGGGCGGCCTCCAAGATCAGCCCAGCTGAGCGGCCACAGGCTCCAGGGACAGCCCTGCTGAGCGGCCACGAGAAGGCTGGGAGAGCGGTGCGGGCTTCAGGAACAGCCCAGGATTCGGTGACCCCTGGCAAATTGTAATTTGACCCCCGAGGGGGTCCCGACCCCCAGGTTGAGAACCACTGCTTTAAGGGGATGTCTCCATTCTTTTAGGGCTAAAATGATCGCCAACAGCTCTCTGTCACCAATCTCATAATTGCACTCTGCAGGTGACAATTTCTTGGAAAAGTAGCCACACGGATGCAAAGCGTTCCCAGAGTTATGACATTGAGACAGAAGGGCGCCAACTCCAGTCTCAGAAGCATTCATTTTTAGGATAAAAGTCAACGTAGGATCAGGATGTGCCAACACAGGAGCAGAAACAAAGGCAGCCTTGAGACTCTCAAAGGCCTTAATGGACTCCGAAGACCAACTCTGTGGGTTACCGTCCTTTCTGGTCATATTAGTCAGGGGCTTGACCAGAGATGAGAAGTTACAAATAAACTTCCGATAATAGTTGGCAAAGCCCAGGAAATGCTGCAGAGGACGTAAACCCACAGGTCGGGGCCACTGTAGGACCGCCGAAAGTTTCTCTGGGTCCATCAAAAACCAGCAGTGGAAATGACGATGGAACTCGCACTTCTCCAGTTTACAATAGAGATTGTTTTTTCTTAGTTTCTGAAGCACAAGACAGACATCTGTGTGGTGGCTCTCCAGGGACTTGGAAAATATGAGGATATCATCGAGATAAACCACCACACATAACTGCAACAAATCTCGGAGAACATCGTTAAGTTCCTGGAAAACTGCCGGGGTGTTACAAAGGCCAAAAGGCATTACGAGGTACTCATAATGGCCTGTTCTGGTATTAAACACAGTTTTCCACTCTTTGCCCTCCTTAATCCGCACAAGATTGTATGCCCCTCTCAAATCCAAGCTTCGTGAAAACCGTTGCTCCCTTGAGGCGGTCAAACTCTGCAATCAATGGAATCGGGTAGGCATTCTTAATCGTGAAACGATTGAGACCCCTATAATCAATACAAAGTCTCAGTTCACCGCTCTTCTTCACAAAGAAGAAACCAGCAGGAGACAAAGATTTGCGGATGATGAAGTGAGCTGGACGGCTTTAAGTAGGCAGGACTGATGAGCAGAATCAACAACAGCTGGGTAACTGTGGAGAGAGATGGGAGCTGGCAATTAGCCGGCAGCTGAGCTGGTCAGCTCAGAGAAGGAAGGGCTGGGCCCAGCCCTGACAATACCCCCTCCTCAAAGATAGCAAGGTATAGTATTTTTGAACATATTTATTGTCCGAAAATTTGTGTTGTTAACTAGATTTTATTATTGATAACAAATGAATGATTGAACAAAAAGTGTTTGACATATCAATAGACAGTAGGGGCCAAAAATGATTGGGACAAGAATGATAGTCTTTCTAGTTATTAACATTCAATTTGCAACAGTCATGAGCTGAAAATTGTGTATGATTGATGAACCAAAAACTAAAACTATATCCCTTTTTCATACACAGGAAGACCTCAGCCAGGACGAGGCTCTGGAATGTGTCAGACAGGAGGAGGCGGGGGTAAGTGTCAGCCAGGAGGAGGCGGGGTAAGTGTCAGCCAGGAGGTGACCAGGCCCAGTAGCCTCACCCAATCCCAGGTGCCTCCCCTCCGCCTTACAACAAAAAGGGCCAGGAAGGGGAGTAACGTGGAGTAGGCAGCACTAGGCCTCATTAAGGGCACTAATGTGGCCCTGAAAACACCCCCCGACGCTGAAGAGACCTATGGCTGCTATGTAGCTGCAAAATTGCAGCAAATGGAGGAGGGCCAACTCCTCATGTGTGATAATATTATTTTTCAGGCCCTTCAGAAGGGGTTGAGGGGCCAAATTAGTGATAACATGCACTTATGTGCGCTTGCCCATCCTCCTCCTGCCACAAGTCCACCTCCAGAACCACAGCCTCCAAGGAAGGCTGCAGGGAAGCGTGGAGGGAAGGCTGCAAGGAAGACATGAAAGTGATGGCCTGGGTTCAGTCTGGTCTGACAGAAGACGCAGGCTGTTGTAGCACCACAGCCTGGGGACATATATGTCATCTGCTGCTGTTCCTGATCTCTGGGAGTCCTGGACCAGATTTTGCTCCCTATTATATGGACTTCTCAGGCTACCAATTTTTATTTACAAAGAGTTTATGTGTGCCCTGAGGTACAAAGGCTTCGCAAATTCAAGCAGTTTCTCCAGCGTTGCCTTCCTCTTTATTTTGATGGGAGCTAGAATAAATGGAGATTTTTTTTATATGAAAATACTTGCCTATGTGCTTTTATTCAAAAAGGACAGTTTGTTTGTGAGTAGGCAGGTACATTTCAGAAATACAATGTCAAATTAACAAGGGACAACAACCAACCTCCTTGAGCTTTAAAAATACAAGATAATAATGTTGTTGTGGAAACTTGACACACACAAAAAATTAAATATGGAGATCACTGGAAAAAAAATAAAAAATAAAAAAAGCAGGAGATCTTGATTAAAAGATAAATAAAAGATGACTATAAAAAATAATTCTAAACATTATTATGGAGATCTGGTTTTAAAAACTAAAAATATTATTAAGGAGATCACAAGAAATAATAAAGAAATAAGTTTGTCAGAACTCTGTGTGAATATCAGCAGCAAAACAAATTCATTCTTCTAGCATTATAAAGAACAAAAGAATGCGCTGCATTAAAAGAGCCACAAATTTACAGCGTGACGAATTTGCTATCTCCATTACAAACGCTAGTTTTACCAGACCGAGTGCTTCCATCTCGTATTTGATTCTGAGCATGCGTGATTTTTTGCGCGTCCAAATTGCATACAGACTAACGCATTTTTGGATAGGAACTTTTTCCGAAAAAGAGAACCTGCTCTTAATCTTTTGCTGGCTGGATTTTCGCCAGCAAAAGTCCGATGGAGCATACACACGGTCGCATTTTCCGACCAAAAGCTCTCATCGGACTTTTGCTGGCGGAATTTCCGCTCGTGTGTACGGGGCATAACAGTCATGTTTTTGTGGTGTTTTTTTTTTTTTTTACAAGAGACTTATCATTTTCTTGACATTTAGAAGATTGTCTCCAATGCCCAGCTAATTAGTTTACATAATAGCAATGTGTTTGTTACAATGTGTGATTCCTTTTTTGACTAGTGATGAAGGAATGTATTCCTCTCATAACGTGATAGACAATTAAGAAACCAGATCTTCAAGTGAACATTAACTCAATATAAAAAATGTTGTTGTTATTTATGGTATGATTGCATCCTGGGCTGACTGGCGGAGGTCACAATTCATTTTGATTCTTTTATTTAATTCTTTATTTTTTATTTTTAATATAGCTATAATATTATTATTTTTTCATCATTCGCCTTTTTTATTTATTCCTGGATACAGTAATTTTGTATTTTTAATTTTTGGTATTTGAGCCTATATTTACATTGCTAAAAACAGTCCCTTGTAATTTTTCTCTTGTCAGCCTTTTTTAAACAAAAATTCAATGGGTTTTGCAGCTGTCAATGATCTTTTCTCTTGTTTGCTAGACTTGTTTTTACCCTGAGTGGCATGACGTTGACAAAGGGGTGGGTCCCTGAAACATGTTCGTCAGCCCACGCAATCCATTAATTGAGTGGGCTCTCCTAACAGTCCAGAGGGAAGCCTCACACGCTGACAGCGGTCTGTACCCCTGGTGGTCCAGCATTCCATCTCCTGGCCCAGTTCTGAGTTCTTGTGAGTCCAACTCTGGTGCTACTTAGCCCTCCTAGTTTTCAGCATCTATCCCACTGAGTGGGGCAGAGGTTCACATGCTGACAGCTTCTTAATTCACAGCAGTGTGGCATACCGCCATCCAACTCAGCGGTCCCTGGTTCCTATCTGCTGTTTACAGCTTCACTATTTTACCTCTGAAGTGCTTCTCAGAAATTGTCATGTAAGTCTTCCATTGATGTTTTAATAAACTTGACATTTTTATTTATCCCGAGCCATGGCTATTTGTGTGTACCCGTTCCATGGATCTTTCCCTGATCTGAATCACATGGCATTGCGGATCAATAGTTATTCCCCCATTGGAATTTTTTACTAAGTTTCTACTGCATATCACTTTTTTGTAATCATTTTGTTCCCCTTGACAGCTGCTAATCTGCCACCCACGGGCTGCTACTTCATGGTTTCACATAGTGGACTCTTAAATTGTGATACAACAGTCTTTTGTGAGCGCTACAGTATGTGTCCTAATCATAGAACACACAGACAAAAATGTGACCTGCCTTGCAGGCTAAGCATGTTACAAATCTGCTTGTCCAGTCTGAGGTCTGCTAGATTTACAATTATTTTAAACTATGTAGTGTGAGGGCCTGTCTGATCACATGTAATTACTTTTCGTTAAAGTAAAATTGCTAACTTTTCTGTTTTCAATAGAGTATGGAAGAGTTCATACTCCTGTCACATTCTTATTGCTGTCTGTGTCCCTGGAGGGGAGATTCATACCGGCCGAGGAACAGAGGATTTCTTGGACCAAAAATTGGTTGCATTATTAATTGTGACCAATTATGTCATATGCCTTTGCTGCGGGAGCTCCAGGAGAATATTTCAGATGATTTTCAGAATTATCTCCGGATGACAGACCCCTGCTTTCACCAACTCTTGGCATTGTTGACCCACTATATTAAGAAGCAGGACACATGCCTGAGGCTTTTATTTTATTTTTTGATTGAATAATGATTTGATTTGGTATATATTTTATATTTTTGGATGCATAGAATGCACTTTTGGTTCTATTGGCAGCTAGCATATCTAATTTTATTTGTTTTCTTTTTTTAATCCACAATAAAAAATTGTGGAGAATAATACTTGGCTATGTGTTTTACTTCAAATGACAGTTTGGGAGTAGGCAGTTACATTTAAAAAAATACAATGTAAAATTAACAAGGGACACCAACATAGTTGTATCTTTGATCTTAAAAACTACGGGATAATGGTGTTGTGGTAACTTGCACCAAAAAATTAAAAAATAACAAGCATAATAATATGATTCTTGATATCACTAGAAAAAAAAAGCCTTTGAAAACTAGTTTGCAATAACTCCATCAGTATCACCAGCAAAAATGATCTCATTAATAATGAAGAGAATGTGCGCTGCATGTCGAGATTTCATAATTTACCACGTCACGAAAATCCGACAACAATCGTCCGATGGAGCGTACAAACGGTTGGATTTTCCGCCAACAGCTTGTCATCACACAATTCCCGTCGGAGAATCCAATCGTGTGTTTGAGGCTTAAGAGAGGATTTGCCTTCATTTTGGAGAGATTTTCTCTGACTTCCAGTTATGTAAGGAGATGAAGTGAAGACAAATCTTCCTAATGGTGCAGCAAAAAATAATAATAATAATTATCATTAATTTACACTTCCATAACTTTGAACAAAATCATAATTTTAAATCATTTATATTTTTTTACATTGCACAATTGCACTTGCAAATGTCACATGGTTGGTTCACGGACCTGGAATATGTTAGAGGAAAGTAAGGAAACACTTGGGATATTCCATTGTTGCAATTACTTCTAGGTACAGGGCATTGCAATGGGAGATACTTGTGCCCCATTGTATGCCAAGCTGTACCTGGGGGTATGGGGACAGGAGATATTCATCATTGATGATCTCTTAAAGTACCTTTTGCCACATTTGTGCCTGGTGATATTTTGGTTGATATGGTTGATTGTGCCTGGTGATATTTTGGTTATATGGACAGGAACTGCTAGAGAATTATTCATGAAGAAATTGGGTAATGAGGTATTTACGCTAAGGTTCACAGTGAACTATAGTGAGACAAACGTCTCCTTCATTGATGCTGAAATTGGTTTGGCCAGGATGGGACTATATCTACATATCTGTACTGCAAGGCAACTGCAGGCAATACCATTATATATGCAACAAGTGCCCATGCTGAATCAATAATTAAAAGCATCCTATGCAGTTAGTACTTTAGAAAGAGGAAAAATTGCAAGAGATAGATTAATGGAAAGGGAATACAGCAAAAAATTAAAGTGAGCCTAAAAAAAAAAAAAAAGTTGTAAAATATGGGAGAATATATTATTTAAACCTAGACAAAAATGATTCCAAACTACGGGAATTATAACCAAGTATTGTAGTATCAATTACAGCAAATTTAAAACAAATATTGGTACCTTTTGATAAGTGACCAAATTGTGAGGAAATATATACAGGAATGATCTGAGTTAGTCTTCAGGTGCTCCACTTTCTGACAGGGCAAACTGATCCACAACCATTACAGGGGAGAAGCAAGGAGGAACCCTGGGCACCTTCAGATGCGAGGCATGTGCTCAATGTCAGTGGATTCATGAAAATAATTAAATCAAATTGTCCAATGGTGAGAGATTAACCAATTAAGGACTAGCCTCGTTTTGGAATTTAGGTGTTTACATGTTTAAAACAAGTTTTTTTGCTATAAAATTACTTAGAACCCCCAAACATTATATATTGTTTTTTTCTAACACCCTAGAGAATAAAATGGCTGTCATTGCAATACTTTTTTCACACCGTATTTGCGCAGCGGTCTTACAAGCGCGCTTTTTTTGGAAAAAAATTCACTTTTTTGAATAAAAAAATAAGACAACAAAGTTAGCCCAATTTTTTTTATATTGTGAAAGATAATGTTACGCCGAGTAAATTGACATCCAACATGTCACGCTTCAAAATTGCCCCTGCTCGTGGAATGGAGTCAAACTTTTACACTCAAATCTCCATAGGCGACGTTTAAAAAATTCTACAGGTTGCATGTTTTGCGTTACATAGGAGGTCTAGGGCTAGAATTATTGCTCTCGCTCTAACGATTGCGGCGATACCTCACATGTGTGGTTTGACCACCGTTTTCATATGCAGGCGCTACTCACATATGCGTTCGCTTCTGCACACGAGCTCGTCGGGACGAGGGGGGGTTTAACTTTTTTTTTTTTTTTTTTTAATTTTTCTTATTTATTTTACATAATTTTTTTTTTTTTTACACTGTTTAACCACTTCCCGCCTGCCCTATGGCGGATTGACGTCCGGGAAGTGGTTCTGTTATCCTGACTGGGCGTCATATGACGTCCAGCAGGATAACATGCCGCAGCGCGCCCCCGGGGGCGCGCATCGCGGCGATTGGTGGAGCGGTGTGTCAGTCTGACACACCGCTCCACCGATCTTGGTAAAGAGCCTCCGGCGGAGGCTCTTTACCACGTGATCAGCCGTGTCCAATCACGGCTGATCACGCTGTCAATAGGAAGAGCCGTTGATCGTCTCTTCCTCACTCGCGTCTGACAGACGCGAGTAGAGGAGAGCCGATCGGCGGCTCTCCTGGCAGGAGGGGTCTGCGCTGATTGTTTATCAGCGCAGCCCCCCCGCAGATCACCACACTGGACCACCAGGGATCGCCACTAGGACCACCAGGGAAGGGGCAACATGTGGATGGCCAGGTATGTACCCCATGGCCATCCACATGTGCCCAGTGTGCCAAATCTGTGCCAATCAGTGCCCACAAATGGGCACTGATTGGCACCATTATGTTGCAGTGATGCCCAGCAATGCCACCCTTAGGGCATCACTGCAAACAAGCAGGGTCACCAGTGCCACCCATCATTGTCCATTCGTGCCACCTGTCAGTACCCATCAGTGCCCATCTATCAGTGCCCATCCATGCCCATCTGTGCCAACTATCAGTGCCACCCATAACTAACCATCAATGCCACCTACGAGTGCCCATCAATGCCAACTATGAGTGCCCATCAGTGCCGCCTATAAGTGCCCATCCGTGCCACCTCTGAGTGCCCATCAGTGCCGCATACCAGTGCCACCTATCAGTGCCGCCTATCAGTGCCCATCATCAGTGCCACCTCATTGGTGCCACCTCATCGGTGCCCATCAGTGCCGCCGTATCAGTGCCCATCAGTGCAGCCATATCAGTGCCCGTCATTGAAGAAGAAAACTTACTTATTTACAAAAAGTTTTAACAGAAACAAAGAAAAACTTGTTTTTTTTTCAAAATTTTTGGTCTTTTTTTATTTGCTGCGCAAAAAATAAAAACCGCAGAGGTGATCAAATACCACCAAAAGAAAGCTCTATTTGTGGGAACAAAATGATAAAAAATTTGTTTGGGTACAGTGTAGCATGACCGCGCAATTGTCATTCAAATTGCGACAGCGTTGAAAGCTGAAAATTGGCCCGGGCGGGAACGTGTCTAAGTGCCTGGTATTGAAGTGGTTAAATAAAAAAAAATTGTGTCACTTTTATTCCTATTACAAGGCATGTAAACATGCCTTGTAATAGAAAAAAGCATGACAAGACCTCTTAAATATGAGATCTGGGGTCCAAAAGACCTCAGATCTCATATTTACACTAAAATGCAATAAAAAAAAAAAAAATAACAAAAAAGTAATTTAAAAAAATGACATTGAAAAAAATGTGCCTTTAAGACGTATGGGCGGAAGTGACGTTTTGCCGTCGCTTCCACCCTGCAGTGTCATGGAGACGAGTGGGCGCCATCTTCCCCTCACTCGTCTCCAGGCACAACAAGGGGACAGACGCGATTGGTAAGCGGCGGAGGGCACCGGATCGCGGCAGAAGGGGGGGCCGCCACCGATAATAGTGATCTCGCGGCGAATCCGCCGCAGAGACCACTTTTATCTGAAAGCTGTCCGCCGCACGAAAATGGGAATACCGGGGTTATGGCAGCTAGCTGCTGCCATAACAACGATATCCGCCGGCAAAGTTAGGACATACATCGGCGTGCGGCTGTCGGCAAGTGGTTAAGACCAAGACCCCAAATGTTTTGCTATGCCACAGAAATATTATATATGTGTGGGTGGGGTCTTGCTGGGCCCATGCACATAAGGTAACACTTTGCCCGAAGGTGTGCTCAAGGTGGGGGCTGCGGTCATGTGACATTAACATTAAAGCAGTCCTCGACTGACAGATGAGCCACTTGAGTGAAATTGTAAAATGTAGAGAGTTCCTCCATAAGATGTCCCATCCCAAGTAACTACACACATGTATTGTTGCATTCAGAGGGACATGCAGAGTCATTGCCTACTCCACCAGTCCAGGGTACCACTGCTACCACACTTCCAGTAACGGAATGAAACCCCGCTGGAAACATAGCGCGGGTCTCATATGTGTGCTCAGTTAACACTTCCTCTTCGGTACCTAGTGATCAGGTCTTAGACCTCCATAACTCTAGTCTGCTCCCGTACATACCCTATAGTGCTATTACAGACCCAGATTATTTAGGAATATGCCAAGACCCAACATGCACCCCTTGAATAACTTCAGAATAGGCTCAAAGCAACAGCTTTTAGTGAAGGTTCAGCATAACATAACATGCATAAACATCTTTTTCCTAACACTAATTGTGGCTACAACAGCATACCTGCACAGGTGAATTCTTTATGTAAAATCAATTTTTAGAAGAACTAGAGTAGAGATGTCCATGGTCATGGGTGTCCCCATGATTTGGCACTCTGATCGTGGACCACAGGTCCCAGCAAACTTCAGCAAGGTTCCCGTCCTCTTGCCCGCCTTCTAGCCCCCTGGGATCCTAACCTCTTCCATTATATATCACATGGGAGGGAGGCTGGACCCCACAAAAAGCCCTCAAACATGATCAGGGAAGGCGGCAAGAAACATGAACCCTTTCTGCCTGACCTGGGCAGCCAAGTAGCTAAACACACAATACAGTAGGCAACCTGCCCACATATGTAATATAATGTGTGTGCAGTGCATATCACAACATATGTAGGAAAAGTGAAAAATCGATTTCGACATAAGATTTATGACTATATACACCTTATACAGAATTGTAAATTGACTACACTAATCAGTAGGCATGTTAGGTTAAAACACAATTTTTACACCTCTTGTATAAACTTTTTGGCATTGGACCATATAAAAGAAAATCCCAGGGGTGGAGACTGTGATGCATCTACAGTATCCTTAAAACAGAAACAAGTTGTATATGTGTATTAAAAGCTACAACCCCTCCTGCATTAAATAAAGTGCTTAGTGACGTACCCGTACGTCCTCCTGTTCCCACCTCCTCGTGCATGCACTTGGGGGTACACATTGGAGTGCACTGTGATCACTGTGTTCCCAGGATACAGCGGATCCCAGATTGGCATAAAGGGCTGCTGTGATTGGCCCTGTACCATGTGATCGCTGTGATTGGTCAGACATGTAAACACAGGCTGCGACGCTGCAACCTGTAATGTCTCTCCTCTCACAGCCGATCGCTCACTGATCACTGTCAGTAGAGCAGTGCAGTGTCACTATGGTTACATCATACTGCTCTGGTTAGTGATCAGAGACTCAGTATACCATTATAGCATACACTGTCTTTAATCATTGATCAGTGCAGTACAATGTCACTATAGTGACACTGCACTGTTCTGCTGACAGTGATTTTTCTTTAAAAGTAAAAATAAATAATTATTTATAAAATAAGGCCTCGTTCATACATGATTCACTTTTTAGATCGCACTTCAGCAAGCATTAATCAGTTTTAACTCACTAAATGCTGGAAAAACACCCCGCAAACATGTGCTTTGTGTATGTTTGCAGGGCAATTGCAGTGAGTCGCCATTCACTTGAATGGGTTGCGCTCAACATGCTATAATGACCACTGAGCATGACATGGGGTATAATTCCTCTCATGGCATGTGTAAACTCCTGGCCGCTACCTTCCCAGTTAAAGGGAGAGCGGTTGAGGGCAGTAAAAATGGGGTGCAACTTCAAGGGTTACTGCCCTCTAACCTAAACTGTAAACGAGACCTTACACACTCACCACACCAGTTCATTCAGTTACAGGGTCCCTGAATACTGCCAGAGCAGTCTCAGTGTCACCATAAGGTCTCATTCACATAGCAATGTGTTCCATGTTCAAGGGCCTTGTCTACTCATACAGGGATGCAGAGGCATTTTGTGCACCCCGTGTAGGCAGTTCCGTTCATATTTATTGGGACACAGTGCCTGCATGGACACAGGTGCTGTTCCCAATCTGACATCTGGGTAGGTGCAAAGCCTCAACACAGGCAGTGTGAATTTGGGCACATGCAATCGCACTAATGTCATATTGGTAGCAGCAGCTGTGTCTGTGCAGTCATTGAGTCCTAATAGACCTAAATGAGACTGCCTGCATTAGGATGAATGGAACACCTGTGCATTTCTGTGCGGGTAAACACGGCCCTTGTATAAGGTCTGCATTGATACACTATGTGTGAACAAGGCCTAATAGTAGAGCCTGTCACTGTATTCCTGTTTGCGGCCAAACTAGTGTCAAGGTCACCAGACGAATGCAGCTAATAACTGCGCCCCTGATCTACACCACATGTTTGCCTCTGCCTGCTGCCTGTACTGACCCTGGCAATTCAGGCAAATATGCGGCCGCCTCAGCACTAAGGACCAGGCTCTGAGCCGCATATTTGCGTACGGCCGGAGCCAAGGGGCTAATAAAAGAATGGAGATCTCAAACACATCTTCTGCAGGCTTCTTGCTATTGAAAAAAACTAAGATGTTTCTCCCAATTACCAATCCAATTCAAACCTATTTTGGCAGTTTAAATGGTGTTGTGATGCAGAAAGCAGAGAAAAAGACAAATTACACAGCACAGATCATGGAAAACACAATGCTCTTTTATAGTTGCTGCTTGAAATCTGACTGCAGTAGATTACTAAGAATCCAGACAAAGGTACATTTTCTGACGTTAGCATCATTCAGTAATTGCTGTTGCTTTATTAGTTTATAGATTGTTTTTTCTAGTTGCCTGAAATAGTTCTTTAAAAATTGGGTTTAGTATTTTGCAGCAAGCTCTTAATACTAAAAAATAATAGTATGTTCATTATTAAATACTTTTTCAAATAGCAGTGAGAAAATATGCTATTGAGTATCCACATTTTTAGGATAGAATGGCAAGCTCTTTCAATGCACACAAAATATAATGCTGCATTTATCATTAATGTTACATAGCGGGAGAAAAACGTAAAATTGTATACTTACCTGACGGCAATTTTCCTTTCCTGATGCATAAGCATGACAGCATACGCAAATGGGATAGGCTCCGCCCCTCGGCCAATCAGGACTGGTTATACTATATGTAAATGAGTCGCCTCCACCCAGGCAGCATTCTCGTAACTATACTCAGATGCAAAACCCACAAGGGAGGGACCTGTATGCTGTCATACTTCTGCATCAGGAAAGAAAAATTACCGTCAGGTAAGTATACAATTTTCCTGACACAAGCATAACAGCTTACACGAATGGGATGTTGCGCGCCAACAAAACCTATAAGGGAGGGCCATGCTGAAGCGTTTGAATCAACATATCATTAGATGCGTTTAGAACTGAAGTCAACTCAACTGCTTCCAATGTTGCTTGATTGACTTTGCAATAGGCAAAAAATGGTTTGTAGTATATGAACCTGGTTGGTATCCTGTAAAATTCTGGAACTCTGAATTTTGCCCATGATCACGCAACCCGTCTGATAAAGTGAGCTCTGCACTAGATTGATGAATTTATCTTCGTCCTATAAGCCCCTTAGGCTACTCTGACCCGAGATAATGCCATTGTTCTAGTGGACAGTGAAAAGTCTTCTGATACTGCCAGGTCTGAAGAGGCCACTGTCTGACCTTCTAGAGAAGGGCCACTTCCATGTATTTCTTCCACATAGAGTCGATTACTCCAGCTTGTGGTGACGCAGACATTTCAGTTTGGACAGGCCGGAAGGATGATGTCTTGACCCAGAAGCAAGGATGCAGACCCTCATCTGGTGCTGGAGAGGAAGAAATCAGAGCTATTTTGTTTGATTATGGTAGCAATAAAGTGGTTTACCGCTTGACGCTTGGATCTCTAAAATAATTCTCCCAGACGTGATATCCTTAAGAAATACTTCTTTAGTGTCACTGAACTTATTGAGGTAGTCTTGTTCAGAAGAATGAAGGAGTGGGACAACCTTCCCAACACTAGTTGCACTGCAAGTTCTAAGGGAAAGAACGATCTGTACCGGCCCTTCGGAATTGGTTCCCCCAGATGTGCGGCGGCCACTGGATCTCAGGAATTGAGGACCTGACCAAGACTTGACTACCGCTCAATCCCTTATTTTATATTACTTGCAGACATCTTAATCGTTGTAGCCGGGAGCAGAGGATTCTATCCTTAAATTCTGTGAGATTTCCAATGTTCTAGTATACCTGGAGTTTGCCACAGGTTCACCTGGCTTCCACAAGGTTTCAAATAATAAAGGTGAGACCCCTCGATGAGCCTTCCTAACTTGGTCTCCCAGTTGCTAGATCCAACATGGCTGAATTTGGATACACTTGGCTCCGCTGTGTAAGGTCTGAGATCTCAGGAATAATAGAATAGAAGGTTCTTGGGCCAAAGACTGTACTTTGAGGACACCACGGCCTGTAAGGCCACAGGATCATTATTGCCCTTATCCCTTCTGTATGACTACGGATCCTGGTTGAATTAGATGGACGTGTGTCTTTTCTCAACCTGCCTAACTATGTACTATGATCCTGATGAGGAGCTTGGAGATCACTGAGTCTGGTGGCTTTATAGGCTAACCTGCCGACCCAGCTGGATGTTAGTAGATCCACTGCTTCCACTTCTGGAAAGCTCCTCTTGCAGGAATAACTGCCCTTCCTGACCATTGAGTTTACTGCCAAGTTGAGATTCATTGAACCGCTTGTTGGTCTAGGGACTCACCTTTGACATCCAAGGCTTCGTATTTTACCGTATCCGACAGGAAGTTCTGGGAAGCCAGAACACAGAGCGATGAGATGAGATAAGGTTTTAATGTTGGCAAACCTAAATGGGAGTTACTTCTTGCCATGACGATTGGAGATTACCTATTGTGGTCTGTTTGGAGCATAACTGAGGCCTCGTAGGCTGTGTTGCCCAAACGACTTCACCCACTTGGGAATCACTCAGTGGCGGGGCCCATCCATAGGGGGCGCTCGGGTACCGCCCCTCCCCCCAAGCTGTTAAAGAAAAAAATTGTCACTTTAAGAGTGACCGGGCGCCAGACATGCGGCGGTCTATGGGAAGCTTCCCAGCCTGCAGCCAGGCTGGGAAGCCGATTTGCCCGTGCTTAGGGTGTGGTCGGGGCACACACAATACGCCTGCAAACACCCCCACTATTCTCTTATTTGTTAATATGCCAGATTAGCTGGCTAGGATTGGCACAGCAGGGACCGGAAGAGAGGACAGTGGGCATGTGTTTTTTTCCTCACTAATGCAGTAAGTGACGTGGGGGTGGAGTCGACTGGGACACTCATCACTTCCAGTTTCCCTGCCACAGTGGGGGTGGATTCAAACGAGCAGGGCGGTGCAAGGTAAGTGCGCATGGCAGATGCATCATGGCAGAGTAAGAAATTGGGAGGGTGACTGTGACAGCTACAATCCATATGTAATATGAGATCGATGAGGTTTAGAAGTGGAAACAACTCATATGTGACCAGGCGGCAGTCTTGGAGAACTTGGTGTACCTTGGATTAAAGGGCCCCGTGTGATCTGTCATGGCTTCCTGCATTGCTCTCTCTGGAAACATTATCATGGCAATGCTTTGCTTCCAACAGGTTTTACATGTCATGCATGCCATATTTTTCAGTCGGGGGTGTTTGGTTTCAGGTGGGGGTGTGTTGGGGTGCAAATTCTGAGCAATGCTTTGTTCTGCCCCTTGCCATCTTGGGCTTGCATATTTCCCACCACATCTGCACCCACATACTCTTCTCTCTGGGGCTCCTGATATCTTTCACTTGTACTGCCCACCATGTTTGTATCTTCTTACCATTCTCAAATGCCAGTTAAAGAGGAAGTAAAGTCTTCCTCTTTAATTGTACCTACAGATAAGCCTATAGTAAGGCTTACCTGTAGGTACTCTAAATATCTCCTAAACTTGCACCGTTTAGGAGATATTTACCATATACGCTGCCGTCGACATCATCGGGACATGCACACTGAAGGAACGGCCCGCTTGTGCCGTTTTTCTTTAGGGCCCGTCCCGTGACTGGCGGCACCCAAACGCATGCACAGGAATGACGTCATCGCGGCTCCAGCTAATCACATCGTCGGTGCCCGCGATCCCGGAAGTAACTCCGGGAAAGATGTCAGCCGTGTCAGTGACTGTGCAGGGCATCGTTCTAAGGTAAGTATTTCATAATGAGCTAGTATGCGATGCATACTAGCTCATTGTGTCTTTTTCTTGCAGGTTTTTTTTTTTGGAGGTTTATCACCTCTTTAAAGTTTTATTTTTCTTCATTTTACCTATATACACATAGGTGCACTTGCTTTTAACCACTTGCCGACCAGCCACAGCCGAAAAACGGCTGCAGCGCGGTCGGATAACTCTGGGAGGGTGTACTATAACGTCCTCTCAGAATCGCGCACCCGGGAATATCCGTGACTACCGAGGCTGGGGGACCCCGGCGCATCACGGATCACGGTATAGGGCCGATGGCAGTGGCCCTTTACTACGTGATTGCTCCATCAAATGATGGAGCGATCACTTGTAAACAAGCGGGCACATGCCCGGTTCATCTCTCCCCTCTCCATACTGATCGGTACAGTGTGAGAGGAGAGTGGGAGGGATCGAGTGCAGCAGCGCTGTGGGCTAGATCTGCAGTGCCCGCAGTGCTGCTCTGTGAAAATTCCTGGCTCATCCATCCTTCCATACTCACAGCCATCCATACTCAGCCATGCCATCCAGACTCATCCATCCATCCATACTCAGCCATGCCATCCATACTCATCCATCCATCCATGCTCAGCCATGCCATCCATACTCCTCCATCCATCCATACTCAGCCATCCATACATGCTCAGCCATCCCATCCATACTCAGCCATGCCATCCATACCCATCCATGCTCAGCCATGCCATCTATACTAAGCCATCCATCCATGCTCAGCCATGCCATCCATACTCCTCCATCCCTCCATACTCAGCCATCCATACATGCTCAGCCATCCCATCCATACTCAGCCATGCCATCCATACCCATCCATGCTCAGCCATGCCATCCATACTCATCCATCCATCCATACTCAGCCATCCCATCCATACTCAGCCATACTCATCCATCCATCCATGCTCAGCCATGCCATCCATACTCAGCCATTGCATCCATACTCAGCCATTCAACCAATGCTTAGCCATGCCATGCATACTCGGCTATGCCATCCATACTCAGCCATGCCATCCATACTTATCCATCCATCCATGCTCAGCCATGCCATCTATGCTCAGCCATCCCATCCATACTCAGCCATTACCACCCATGATCAGCCATCCCCATTCATGGCTCATCCATCCCAATCCACCGCTCATCCATCCCCATCCATGGCTCATTCATCCACATTCATGGCTCAGCCATCCCCATCCACGGCTTACCCATCCCCATCCACAGCTCATCCATGCCTCATCCATGCCACATCAGTTCTCATCTGTGCCACATCCATGCCACTACAGTGCTCATCAGTGCCACTAGAGTGCCTCACAAAAGTGTAATAGGTAGTCAAATTAGATTTGAAATTTATGCCCCTAGAACACCTGATGGTGCTCCCTGCATGTGGCCAGGCTGTGTAAAAGTCTCACACATGTGGTATCGTTATACTCGGGAGGAGAAGCAGAATATATTTTGGGGTGTAATTTTTGCTATTTACATGCTCTGTGTTAGAAATATTGTATAAATTGACAACATTGTGTAAAAAAAAAATGCGTTTTCATTTTCTTTCCACATTTTCCAAAAACTTGTGGGAAAAAATGACATGTTCAAAAGACTCATTATGCCTCATAGAGTATACGTTGGGGTGTTTGCTTTCCAAAATGGGGTCATTTTTTGGGTGTTTCCATTGTCCTTGTGCTCCAGGGCCTTCAAAAGTGCAAGAGTTAGTGAAGAAATTAAATGTGTATTTTATGTCCCTAGAACGCCTGATGGTGCTCCCTGCATGTTGGACCTCTGTATGTGGCAGGCTGTGTAAAAGTCTCACATATGTGATATCGCCATACTTAGGAGGAATAGTAGAATGTGTTTTGGGGTGTAATTTGTGGTATGCATATGCTGTGTGTGAGAAATAACCTGTTATTATGACAATTTTGTGAAAAAAAGAAATCTTAATTTTGCAAAGAATTGTGGGAAAAAATTACAACTTCAAAAAACTCACTATGCCTCTTACTAAATACTTTGGAATCTCTACTTTGCAAAAAGGGGGTATTTTTACTTTCCTGGCTTGTTAGGGTCTCAAGAAATGAGATAGGCCATCAGTGCATCAGGCGTGATCAATTTTCAATGATTGGCACCATAGATTGTAGATTCTATAACTTTCACAAAGACCAAATAATATGCACTTATTTGGGTTATTTTTACCAAAGATATGTAGCAGTATAAATTTTGGCCAAAATTTATGAAGAAAAATTACTAATTTGCAAAATGTTATAACAGAAACAAAGAAAAATTAGTTTTATTTGTTTTTAAATGTCGGACTTTTTTCATTTATAGCACAAAAAAAAACCCCAGAGGTGATCAAATACCACCAAAAGAAAGCTCTATTTGTGTGAAAAAAAGAACAAAAAATTCATATGGGTACAGTGTTGTATGACTGAGTAATTGTCATTCAAAATGTGAGAGCACCAAAAGCTGAAAATTGGTCTGGTTAGGAAGGGGGTTTAGGTGCCCAGTGGGTAAGTGGTTAAATGTCATATAAATAAATAACTGTGAATAGTGACCACAATACACTGAATAATCAGATAGAAATATACAAACATGTGAAGCAATAAAGATACTCAAACCATAATATCATATATATGTGCAAACAAATGCGTGTCACACAACGCATGAAAAAGATTAAATAAAAAGATCAGAAGTCCATGAGGTAGATCCAGACTTTAGGACCCAGTGAGCTGGGAGTGCAGATCCAAGCTTCAGGACACAGTGAGCAGAAAGTGTTCCTTACAATAGTTCTTCCACTACACACTCTGCCTCTTACCAAAAGATGTTGATCCCTAGTTATGGAGATCAAAAAGCACTTAAAGTGTGTATGCCTTTAAGAGCCTCTCCTGCGAGCCAATGCGGTCCCCTGCCATTCCAATCAACTAAACACTCAGGGTTTACTACCGGAACACAAAACCATTCATATATCCTCAAAGGAGCCAACATAGTGTAAAACCACGACACACAGCTTTATTTCAGCATAGCACTGGCAAACACTTATGCCCCGTACACACGGTCGGATTTTCCGACGGAAAATGTGTGATAGGACCTTGTTGTCGGAAATTCCGACCGTGTGTAGGCTCCATCACACATTTTCAATCGGATTTTCCGACACACAAAGTTTGAGAGCAGGCTATAAAATTTTTAGACAACAAAATCCGTTGTCGGAAATTCCGATCGTGTGTACACAAATCCGACGGACAAAGTCCCACGCATGCTCAGAATAAATAAAGAGATGAAAGCTATTGGCCACTGCCCCGTTTATAGTCCCGACGTACGTGTTTTACGTCACCGCGTTCAGAATGATCAGATTTTCCGACAACTTTGTGTGACCGTGTGTATGCAAGACAAGTTTGAGCCAACATCCGTCGGAAAAAATCCTAGGATTTTGTTGTCGGAATGTCCGAACAAAGTCCGACCGTGTGTACGGGGCATTACAGGATGATGAGTACAGAGCAACACAAGCGAAAGTGCCACCACACTATCCAAGTATAGCTGACATGATAACGTCACCAGCTAGGCCCCACCCGACATATTTCGCTGTCAACAAGCATGGAATCATAGGCAGCAGGCTCAATACTCCAAACATGTTTTAATAGAAATACGCTACACAAACTTTATTTGTCTAAAATAGGCTGCAGGCTTGTTTATTAAAGATAGCAATAAAAGGGTAATGTGGCGCTTACTAAAACAACAAATAATTAAAACACTTCATAAGTTAAAACCATAAAAACTAAATACAATATTTGGAAGTTCCAAAGGGATAAATCCAAATAAATATTGTGTCCTTGAATTGTTCTCTCATCGGAATTGATTAACCAAAGCTTAGCAAACCAATGCTATAACAATCAATGAATACATAACAGTCCGCCCTCCAAGCAATATGTAAAGATGTCCACAAGAGATCATTAAAACTAGCCTCTGACAGACAAGAATAATGTTGGGTCCAGACCTTAGCAATGGAATAATAAATGAGTATAAGATTACAGGTAAGGCATCAACAAAATAAAGCATTAAGGATGAGCTCAGGCGTGATCGCACACCTTACGTGCAGAGCCCGCCAGGAAGTCGGCACTGCGCTACGCTAATCACAGGCAGTGAGACATTTCCCAATGCGCGGCTGCAGAGATCAGGAAATGTCTCACTGCCTGTGATTAGCGCAGCACAGTGCCGACTTCCTGGCGAGCTCTGCACGTGGGGTGTGCGAACACGCCGGAGCTCATCCTTATAAAGCATCCATGTGCAGATGAAAAAATCAATCTGTGCAAAATAAGTGAAACGCAATAATAATAATAATAACGTAGCAAAAAAGTACAAAAGTAATGCATATAATAAAAATTATAACACACTTGCTAAAAATAATAATAATAAATACACTAAAATCCTAAAGAGTAAACTCCAAGTGCAAATAAGCAATCTGTGCAAAAATAGCAATAAAGGAAGACTGCAACAATGAATGATTGTGCAAAAAGCTAAAACGGTGCAAATAAGCAAAAAAACTGCAGCAATAAATAATTGTGCAAAAAATGTGCAAAAAACGATAACAATATATGTGGTGTCAGAAATAGTCCAACGAGTGCTCAAAAAAATATGAAAATCATCATCAAAGTTCGTGTAAAAAAACGTTACTTCAAAAAAATTTGAAAAAAGATCCCATACACGGTGCAATAAATATCCAATTGTGACAATCTCTTTTAATGTGCGATAAAGTTCATCAAATAATTGAGTGCCACCCTCCAGCCAATCTCCAATGTGAGTGGTAAAGTTTCCCCCAGCCTCTGTCTTACCTCATATATGAGAACAATATGCCTTACTGACACATCCACACTGGCCGATTCGTTCCCAGGCTCCCTTGGTAACACCGCTCTTATGGATCTCTTTTTAGTCTGCCAGGTCTATCTCCAGGACGTTCAGACTCTCAGCCAAATCCCATTCAATTTTATGAAAAGGAAAGGGAGGACTCCATGGTGTAGTAATTAAATAAATTAATAGAAGGTAAATAACTTACAGTCAAAAGGTAAAAAAGACAGCGTAATGATATGTATATTTCCGATCTCGGCCGCAACCGGAAAAGAACGTCACTTCGCTGACGCGTTTTTATAGGCTGTTTATTGGTTTAAATAAATTAACATCAATTGGAGCAATAACTTTAACATAGCTCAGCCACTGAGACTCAAGGCATCATAACTTTTCGGGATAAAATATTTCAATTGTCCCCTTTTGCAATTAGTACAAAAAGAGACCCTACTACATAAACTTGGCCGCAACAATAGGGAGGGGGAGCTTTCCTGGTAACCCTCTCTGGAGACTGGCAAACACTCTCCTCTGACAGCTCCTTTATGTAGGGCCTTAATGACCTTTTGGAACCTTCTCCAAGGTCAGCTGACCTTTGCTGACCTATCCTGACTGACCTTTCCAAAGCTACCAGAAGGTTCCTAAGCAGCTGGCCCTAGCTGATTTTTGGGTTCCCCCAATAGAACTAAGCCTGAGGGAAGAACTTGAAACTGCTGCTGCCACGATCCCATGAGGGAAAGGGGGACACAAAATAGGCTACCCCTTTTTTCCCTCTCATGGGATCATAGGCAGCAGGCTCAATACTCCTAACATGTTCTAATAAAAAACACACCACAAACTTTATTTGGCTAAAATAGGCCGTGGTCTGGTTTATTGGTTTGAACTAATTAACATTAATTAAAACAATTTGAAATTATTCAACAAGCAGATTTATTCCAATAACTAACATAGCTCAGCCACTGAGACTCAAGCCATCATAACTTTTCAGGATAAAATATTTCAATTGTTCCCAACTTACAGGTGTGATAAATTTTCAACCTACCTGCCAACAAAACCCTAGTGCATGGCCCTCTCAATACATGTTTGGAGATTGAGGTTGAAAATGTCTAACCCGATCTCCGAGAGGTAGGGGAGGTGCACCTCGTTCCAGAGGTAGAGGCAGCTACGGGTGGGGAAGGGCTGTACCAGCAGCGCTGCAATCTCCTTCTCTTCCCGGTCTGCTGCTGGATTGGCTCTCTGCCCTCACTGATGAGCAAAGCATGCCCCAGCTCTCTGCTCCAGCATGGGGGATTCCTCTTATTCTCGCCATGATTTGTCCCAACAACGGCAGTGTGCTTTTCCACTGGGTGTCTCCGCTTTCTCATCCTCCGTGCTTCCCTTCTTTTCTGGCAGCTGTTGACCCAAAGATAGGTCCAGGCACCACCAGATCCAGTCGCTGCCACCTTCTGCCTTGACCCACTCGAGAAGCTGCTGGAGGAGAGTCTTTATGTCTCCGGGGGAGCAGTATTATAGCTTTCTGCATGGGAGCTTTCCCAGTAACCCCCTCTGGAGACTGGCAAAAATCCCCATGGACACCTCCTTTATATAGGGCCCTAATGACCTTCCAAAGTCAGCTGACCTTTGCTGACCTATACTGGATAATCTTTCCAAAGCTACCAGAAGGTTCCTAAGCAGCTGACCCTAGCTGACCTATAGGATTCCCCCAGTAGAACTAAGCCTGAGGGGGGAACTTGAAACTACCACTGCCATGATCCCATGAGGGAAAGGGGGCCTTAAAACAGGCTACCCCTTTTTTCCTCTCTCATTCTCAAAGGAAATGGAGCATGAGCATCAGTGTATTGTGGTCACTATTCACAGTTATTTATTAATATGACATTGTGTGTATTTAGGTATTGCTTTATGAGTGTGTATTTCCAACTGTCAGTGTGCAGCATTCAGGAGTTCATTCAGTGCAAAAATACTTGCATGGTTATTTTTTTCTTCCTTTTTACCTTTTGCCTTCCCTCCAATACCCCACTATGTAGTTTGCCCTTTCCTTTAGTTTGATGTCTTTGTTGTTTGTTTCTTTTCCATGTGTAACCCAGAACAAGATAGGAAGCAAGATACATGAACACTAACTGTATTTTGTATTACATGCAACACAACTGCCGGGGTACTGTTCTATTATGTGCTTTTTTCCGGTTAATATCTACAGATGATCCTATGTTTGCTTTGTGGTTGCCAACATAATATGTGTGATTACAAAATAGTGTTTTGTGCTGGATTACTTAAAAATGAAAATAATTACAAAAAGAGAACATGACCATTTTCAAGTTTAATTTTACATTTTTAATTTGGGTGAAAACCTGTTCAGAATATTCCATTAATTTAGGTGAAAAATACATTAAGAATAAACCCATAATTTCATAGAAAATATATATTTTTTGTCCATTCCCTACCAAATATTTTCAATGGTATACTTTCTGACAGCTTTCAGGAAAAAAAGTTCCTATTTTCTTTGTAGCCTACATTAATGTATACACCACCTACTGCATATACAAAAACGAATGAACAATTACTTTAGAGAAGAGTCACTTTAATGGACGTGGAAGAGTATCAATTATCATGCCTATAACTATAGGAAGAGTACTGAGAAAGCAATGTTCCTAACAGCATCTTCATTTGTACTGGAGCTTGTGAATGAAATAATGAGAGATCATATAGAGACCCTGTATAAAACAGGAAAAAGATAGCACCTAGTAGTAGAATGGGTAATGTGTTTGACACAGGAAGCAATAAAATTACATATTTTTCTTACCTGAATGCAGTGAACTGAAATCTGAATAAATGCAATGGATAACTGTACCATTATATTGTAGAAGCCTAATAATAGGGTTGTCACTGGGCTAGGAAATAGCTAGGGAATGGTGCACTACTGTAAATTGTACTGCAGGTAGATAGAAAAAAAAAAACATATTTATTTATATATACTCTATTTGTTTAACAGAGTACAGTTTTCCACATTCCCTTTGGTGGGCATATCATATTGCTATATTAAAATAAAGATGTGACCATCACCTAAGACCCCTTTCACACTGGGGCGCTTTGCAGGCGCAATAACATTTAAAATAGCGCCTGCAAAGCGCCCTGAAAGAGCCGCTGCTGTCTCTCCAGGGGCTTTCACACTGGAGCGGTGCGCTGGCAAGACCCTAAGGCACCTTTCACACTGGGGCGGTGGGTGCTTTGGCAGTAAAGCGCCACTATTTTTAGCAGCGATTTACCGTCAATTTTGCGGCGCTATTTGGCCGCTAGCGGGGCGCTTTTACCCCCCTGCTAGCAGCCGAGAAAGGGTTAAAACGGCCGCAAAGCGTTGCTGCAGCAGTGCTATACTGGCAGTATAGCCGCGCAGCCCCATTGATTTCAATGGGCAGGAGCGGTGAAGGAGCGGTGTATACACTGCTCACATTGGAGTGACAGGAGAGGCACTTTGCAGGCCCTATTTTTAGCACTATAGCGCCTGTAAAGCGCCTCAGTGTAAAAGTGTCCTTAAAAAACAATTTTTCCTCTTGTCAATCTATCTAAAAATTTATTTTATATCCACTTGCTGATCAGCCACAGTACATATACTGCAGCTGGGCAGTACATGCAGGCAAATTCACGTACATGTACATGATTTTGCCTGCTCCGGTTTAAAGGCACGCAGCATAGTACAGTGTTACTATGGTGACACTGAACTACCCTTATGAAAGTATATAGAAAAAATAGTAAAAAATGAAAAGAAAAAAATGAAATGATAAAATGATAAATGATAAAATGTTTTAAAAATTTTATAAAAAATTATTATGCCGCATACACACAACCGGTTTTTCCGTCAGAATAAACTCTGACGATTTTTCTGACGGAGTTCCGACGGCGTTCCGCTGAAAAGGACTTGCATACACACGATCACACCAAAGTCCGATCGTTTAGAACACGGTGACGTACAAAACGTACGACGGGACTAGAAAAAGGAAGTTAAATAGCCAGTAGCCAATAGCTGCCCATTGCGTCGTTTTTGGTCCGTCGGAATAGCATACAGACGAACGTTTTTCTCTATAGGAATTGATTCCGTTGGAAAGATTTAAAACATGTTCTATTTCTAGGTCCGTCAGAATTTTCGAAAGAAAAAGTCCGATGAAGCCCACACACGATCAGAATATCCAAAGAAATTATTCCGTCAGACCTTTTCTGCCGGAAAGTCCAGTTGTGTGTACGCGGCATTAAAGTTTTGTTTTTTTAAATAGTGTTATCAACTAGTGTCCCTGATCACCACCACATCAGTCATATACTGACACTGTACTGCACTGGTGACAGCGTGGGAAAAAAAAATGTCTTCAATTACAGGGGGTCCCCGGGTTACGAACAGGATAGGGACTGTAGGTTTGTTCTTAAGTCGAATTTGTTTGTAAGTCGGAACAGTACCTTTTTTAAGTGCAAATCTAGTCTCAGAGACAGGATGTAAACCCAAATCAACAGAGAAAGGCAACCGGATGGCAGGGGCGGCATGGTTAGTTCAAATATGTTTTGTTTCTTTTATTTTTTTACTTTTTAATCACTTTTTTTTATTTGTATTTATTTGTAGCTTGTCGTTTACTTTTTTTTTATTTTTGTATAATTTTCTTATTTTTAATATTATTTTTCTTATTCTTTACATTTTTTAATTATTTTTTTTATTTTATTTAATTATTACTGTATTTCTTATTTTAATTTTTTTTATCAATTTTTTTTTTCACTTAACTTTATTGCTATCACACAGGAGCAAACAATTCCCTGTGTGATAGCAATTGGAGGTGACAGGTTCTCTTTATTGACCCTGTCACTTCCAAAACAGGAGTCCAGGATCGCAGCTGAGCACAGCTCTCCCCTTTCACTATTTTCATGGCAGCAGCGACAGGAGACAGCAGAGAGGTACACTGTATGGCACAGCAGGGAGATGGATGGTGAAAGCAGCCATCAGAGGCCAGGCAGGCCGGCCGGTCAGGCGGCCGGCCGCGGTGCACCATCGCGGGGCAGCGGCGTAGGAAAGACCGGGGATCGTGGAGGCTTCGTAGGCCGCACAAGGCCTCGGCCACGACGGGCAGTTTCAGCGGCCTGGCAAGCCACCGGACCATACCAGGCCTGTGGATGGGCAGGCAGGAGGACGAAGGGGACCCGCAGCCAAGCCAGGAACGGAGGAAAAGGCTCAGGAGAGGAAGATTCGGCCAGCAGTGATGTCATTCGGGCCCCGTTCGTAAGTAGGGGTCGTTCGTAAGTCGGATGTTCGTAAGTCGGGGACCCCCTGTACCTTGTTTTCAAAAAGATTATGACAAAAAATCACAACTTCAAAAAACTTGCCAAGCCTCTTACAAAATGGCTCAGACTGCCTACTTTCCAAAAAAAGGGTAATTTGGGGGGAATTTGTACTGTCTCAGCATTTTAGGGCCTCAAAAATTGAGATAGGCTGTCAATACATCAGAATTGATCAATTTTCAAAAACATATACCATAGTTTGTAGATGATATAACTTTCACACAAACCAATTAATATACACTTATTGGGATTTTTGTTTACCAAAGACATTAAGCAGAATACATTTTGGCCTAAACTTATGAAGAAATTCGATTTTATTGATTATGTTTTATAACAGAAAGTAGAACATTTTCTGTCTTTTTTTGTTTATATCGCAAATAATAAAAAAAACAGTGTTGATTAACCACTTCGCATCCAGGCCATTTCTGACACTTCTCTCCTACATGTCAAAAATCATAATTTCTTTGCTAAAAAAATAAAATAGAACAACCCAAACATTATATATGTTTTTTTAGCAGAGACCCTAGAGAATACAATGGCGGTCATTGCAACTTTTTATCTTGCACGGTATTAGCGCAGCAATTTTTCAAACGCATTTTTTTTGAAAAAAAAAACGTTTCATGCTTTAAAAAAAAACAAAACAGCAAAGTTAGCCAAATTTTTTTGCATTGTGTGAAAGATGAAGTTACGCTGAGTAAATAGATACCTAACATGTCACGCTTCAAAATTGCACACGCTCGTGGAATGGCGCCAAACTTTGGTACTTAAAAATCCCCATAGGCAACGCTTTAAAAAATTTTACTGGTTACATGTTTTGAGTTACAGAGGAGGTCTAGGGCCAAAATTATTGCTCTCGCTCTAACGTTCGCGGCGATACCTCACATGTGTGGTTTGAACACCGTTTTCATATGTGGGCGGGACTTACATATGCGTTCGCTTCTGCGTGCGAACTCACGGGGACAGGGGCACTTTAAAAAAATTTTTTTTTTTTATTGTTAATTTTACTTAAAAATTTTTATTTTGACACTTTTAAAAACATGTTTTTTTTTTGATCACTTTTATTCCTATTACAAGGAATGTAAACATCCCATGTAATAGGAATATGACACGATCAGTCCTCTTTACAGTGAGATATGGGGTCAATAAGACCCCACATCTCACCTCTAGGCTGGGAAGCCTAAAATAAAAAAATAAAACGATCGCCGCTTCACAGCCGAAGCGGCGCCGTTTTTTTGAATGCAGAGGCCGGGCGTGACGTCATAACATCGCGCCCGGCCTCCGAGCGATCATAGAGACTCCGGCGACCATCTGGTCCGCCGGAAATCTCTGTGGTGAACATCCGGCGCCGGCGGATCCGCTATCCGACTCACCGATTGCTGAGGTGAGTCGGTAGAAGCACCGGAGGGCGGCGGGAGGGGGTGGACGTCCCCTCTCGCCGCCCGTAAGAACGATCAAGCGGCGGAACAGCCACTATGATCGTTCTTATGGTGTACGGAATCGCCGGCTGAAAATGCCGGTATCTGAATGATGTCTGTAGCCTCAGGCATCATTCAGATATAAGCCCCGAAAGTCGAGGCCGTCATATGACGGCCTCCGGATGCCAAGCGGTTAAATACCACCAAAAGAAAGCTCTATTTGTGTGAAAAAAATATATATAAAATGATAGCCCTATTACATCAGAACAATAACAAATTATAAGAGGCTGCTTTTAAATGCTTGGATTATTCTACCAAACCAGTAATATTGTACAACCACCTTCTGAAGCAGTATATGGAAAATAGCGGCTCCACATGAAATGAACTGTATCTTTATCCAAATGTAAGAAAGGCATCTCCTCTGCTTTGATGCTATGATATTTTATTTAAAGCACATTCATGAATGGATTTTGTAAGTTCTGTCAATCTAAAACATGAGATTTGATTTAATCTTTTAAGTTATATATTGGTGGGAATTCAGAAGTATAGCAGCGTCTGACAAAAAGATTTTGTATATGAAAGCACTGAAAATGGATGAAAGAAAACAGACAGATTAGAGAGAAGCACTTGAAGGTATCCAAGGTTATAAAAAATGTCATAAAGAAGAGTTAAGTGAAATGGCTCTAGCTGACCTTAATAGTTGAGCTTATATTATGTCTCTTACTTACAGGCATGGATAATTTTAGCATTGTTTGCTCCAGCAGTATCCTTTTTACTAAACATCCATAACTATGACCAGCTCTAACCTTTTATGATCTGCCGATAAGTGAATGCATTTTCAGTACTCATTGGGGAAATATTCATTATTCTGTATGTCATCTAAAGTGTATGTAAACCCCGAACATAAAAGCAATTATGTCTTACTTTTTCCTTATCTAACACATTGGCCACTGTTCAGCTTATTTGCACTTGCATGCAAAAACTTCAATGCGCAAACTTGCCCAAGGCAATTCTATGGACAATGCGCAGCTTGCTGACTTGTCACATAGCAGGAAATGCTTTGTTATTTTTCAGGACAAATTCAAGACAAATGGTACATTTTTCAAGGTCATGCTTAGACACAAATACAATTCGAAATCTTCCCTATAAGAAAGCAAATATTCACTTTTTGAGTTTGGATCCATTTAATCATAAAACTCATGAATGTGTGAAATACTTTGAGGTATTCTATTACTGCAGCTGATGTTTGATGTTTATTCTTAATAAGGCTGATTTTGTAATGACTGTTAGTAATAGAGTGGAAACAGCTGGAGTGTAAATTAATATATCCATTATGCTATGGTCAGAGATCAATTGGGTAACACTAATAAAAAATAATCATATTCTACACAGTTAAAATGTCCCTATATGAATGGTGGCCTTTCATTTCCCATAAATAGATACTTATTGTCTTCATGGGCACTAGATTGTTATCACATTCAGAATCCCTATTCACTACTTTTAGTCCCCAAAAGAGCTTTCCTATTACAGATAAGTTACTTGATACAAAGGCATAAGCTGGTAATTACAATATTCAAATATGGAAAATATTTACTTAGAATAAAAGCAAAGCAATAGTTTGGAATACAAATGTTACCTCCCCAAAGTTTTTCGCAATTTTAAAACTGTGACACGTTGGGTTTGGGTCTATCATGGGTTCAAGGAAAACTAATCCAGGAATTCACCATAATTCAACCATAATGCATTGCCTGGCCTTTGAACTTGGCTGGCTCAAAAGGTCCAATAAGGGAGATTTGGATAAGCAGGTCCCCTCACTATAAAAAGGTGGGTTTCCAGCTGCATATAGACAATGTGCTTTACAGGGCCATCTTTAACAAAGAGCAAAAGGGGCAGCTGCCCTGGGCCCAGTCATTATTGTGGGGCCCAAAGCAGCTGCCTCTTGAGCCCATGCTGTCACTGATTATAAAAAAGCTGTCCCGATACTACCTTGTGTAAAGGCCGATCACAGACATTGCTGCAGGTACATGTGGCTGTGTCACAACGGTGTGCTGACTACAAGAGACAGAAGAATTTATAGCCCTGGCACAGATCCCTCCCCCCAGCAGCTGATGTTCAGGCACTCCCATTGGTGGGACATGTGGAGGGGGTGTGGCCAGCTTCGGTGCTGCTGGTGCACATGTGAGGCTGCAGACTGTGAGAGATTGTGAGGTAAGTTAATTCCGTGGCAGCTGGAGGAGGTGGGTGCAGTATTGAGGATGTACAGTATCTCACAAAAGTGAGTACACCCCTCACATTTTTGTAAATATTTTATTATATCTTTTCATGTTACAACGCTGAAGAACTTACACTTTTCTACAATGTAAAGTAGTGAGTGTACAACTTGTATTACGGTGTAAATTTGCTGTCCCCTCAAAATAACTCAACACACAGACATTAATGTCTAAACCACTGGCAACAAAAGTGAAAATGTCCAAATTGGGCCCAATTAGCCTTTTTAATGTTACAAGGTCTCAGGTGTGAATGGGGAGCAGGTGTGTAAGATTTGGTGTTATCTCTCTCACTCTCTCATACTGGTCACTGGAAGTTCAACATGGCACCTCATGGCAAAGAACTCTCTGAGCTGCAGCATGGAGGCCAAGACCATACAGCATTTTAACAGGACAGATTCCTCATAGAACAGACCTCGCCATGGTCGAATAAAGAAGTTGAGTGCACATGCTCAGCAGTGTTAATTATGGCAGCAAATTTCAATTTAGTTTTAGTCTTAGGACTAAAATGGCTTTTTAGTTTTAGTCCCATTTTAGTCTTCTGCAATTGTTTTAGTTTTAGTCATATTTAGTTGACTAAATCTCCAGTACATTTTAGTCGACTAAAATGTCCTATGTTTTAGTCAACTAAAATCTCCAGCATATTTTAGTCTAAAATCTAATGGGTGTAATTCAATTGTAATGCATTCTCTACAATTTGCAAACTCATTATATACTGCGGGAGTGAAAAATCTAATATGTTATTTATTATTACATTGAGGTATGAACATGCACTACAGACCAGTGTTAATTTTGAAGTCAAATTTCAATTTATTTTTAGTCTTATGCCACGTACACACGGTCGGATTTTCCGACGGAAAATGTGTGATAGGACCTTGTTGTCGGAAATTCCGACCGTGTGTGGGCTCCATCACACATTTTCCATCGGATTTTCCGACACACAAAGTTTGAGAGCAGGATATAAAATTTTCCGACAACAAAATCCGTTGTCGGAAATTCCAATCGTGTGTACACAAATCCGACGGACAAAGTGCCACGCATGCTCAGAATAAATAAAGAGATGAAAGCTATTGGCCACTGCCCCGTTTACAGTCCCAACGTGCGTGTTTTACGTCACCGCGTTCAGAATGATCAGATTTTCCAACAACTTTGTGTGACCGTGTGTATGCAAGACAAGTTTGAGCCAACATCCGTCTGAAAAAATCCTAGGATTTTGTTGTCGGAATGTCCGAACAAAGTCCGACCGTGTGTACGGGGCATTAGTCCTTTGACTGAAATGGCATTTTAGTTTTTGTCCCATTTTAGTCTTTTGACTAAACTGCCATTTTAGTTTTAGTCGTATTTTAGTCATTTCAGTTGTTTTAGTTTTAGTCTAATTTTAGTCGACTAAAATAATATTAATTTAGCCAACTAAAATGCACACTGCATCAAATTGATCTGCATGGCTGTTATCCCAGAAGGAAGCCTCTTCTAAAGATGATGCACAAGAAAGCCCGCAAACAGTTTGCTGAAGACAAGCAGACTAAGGACATTGATTACTAGAACCATGTCCTGTGGTCTGATGAGATACTTATATACTTATATATATACTGATATACTTATTTGGTTCAGATGGTGTCAAGCGTATGTGGCGGCAACCAGGTGAGGAGTACAAAGACAAATGTGTCATACCTACAGTCAAGCATGGTGGTGGGAGTGTCATGGTCTGGGGCTGCATGAGTGCTGCAGGCACTGGGGAGCTACAGCTCATTGAGGGAACCATGAATGCCAACATGTACTGTGACATACTGAAGCAGAGCATGATCCCCTCCCTTCAGAGACTGGGCCGCAGGGCAGTATTCCAACATGATAACGACCCCAAACACACCTCCAAGATGACCATTGCCTTGCTAAGGAAGCTGAGGGTAAAGGTGATGGACTGGCCAAGCATGTCTCCAATATCTCCAGACCTAAATCCTACTGAGCATCTGTGGGGCATCCTCAAACAGAAGGTGGAGGAGCGCAAGATCTCTAACATCCATCAGCTCCGTGATGTCATCATGGAGGAGTGGAAGAGGACTCCAGTGGCAACCTGTGAAGCTCTGGTGAACTCCATGCCCAAGAGGGTTAAAGCAGTAATGGAAAATAATGGCGGCCACACAAAATATTGACACTTTGGGCCCAATTTGGACATTTTCCCTTAGGGGTGTACTCACTTTTGTTGCCAGCAGTTTAGACATTAATGGTTGTGTGTTGAGTTATTTTGAGGGGGCAGCAAATTTACACTGTTATACAAGCTGTACACTCACTACTTTACGTTGTAGCAAAGTGTCATTTCTTGAGTGTTGTCACATGAAAAGATAGATTAAAATATTTCCAAAAATGTGAGGGGTGTACTCACTTTTGTTAGATACTGTAGGTACAGTATGGAGAAGGTGGGTGCAGTATGGAGGTACTAGGTGCAGTATGGAGGTGGGTGCAGTACAGAGTAGGTAGGTGCAGTATGGAGGAGGTGGGTGCAGTATAAGTCAGGGATTTTGTAAGATTAGAGTCAGGTGTATGATCAACCAATTACACCAAGGAGGTGCTAATGATCATCAGTTTCATATATGATTTGAAACACAGTCATTAACTGAAACAGCTGTGTAGGGGACCTAAAACTGGGTGAGGAACAGACAAACTCTGCTACTAAGGTGAGGTTGTAGAAGACAGTTTAATGTCACAGGTCATACACCATGGCAAGACTGAGCACAGCAACAAGGTACAAGGTAGTTTTACTGCATGAGTAAGGTCTCTCCCAGGCAAAGATTTCATAGCACTGTATTTCATACTGGGGCTTCAAGATGTGCTGTTCAAGCTCTTTTGAAGAAGCACAAAGAAACGGGCAACATTGAGGGCTGTAGACTTAGTGGTTGGCCAAGGAAACTTAATGCAGCAGATGAAAGACACATTATGCTTACTTTCGACATCAGAAAAAGTCCAGCAGTGCAATTAGCACAGAACTCGCGAAGACCATTGGGACCCAGGAAACACCCATCTACTGTCCGGAGAGGTCTGGCCAGAAGTGGTCTTCATTGAAGAATTGCGGCCTAAAAGTCAAACCTCCGACCTGGAAACAAGGCTAAGCAACTTAACTATGAATGAAAACATATGAACTGGGGTGCAGAAAATGGCAGCAGATGCTCTGGACTGATGAGTCAAAATTTGAAATATGTGGCTGTAGCAGGAGGATGTTTGTTCGTCGAAGGGCTGGAGAGAGGTACAATAATGAGTGCCTGTAGGCAACAGTGAAGCATGGTGGAGGTTCCTTGCAAGTTTGGGGCTGCATTTCTGCAAATGGAATTGGAGATTTGGTCAGGATCAATGGTGTCTTCAATGCTGAGAAATACAGACGGACTTATCCATCATGCCATACGATCAGGGAAGCATATGAATGGCCCCAAATTTATTCTGCAGCAGGACAATGACCCCAACACGCAGCCAAAGTCACAAAGAACTATCTTCAGTCTAAACAAGAAAAAGGAGTCCTGGAATGATGGTTTGACCTCTACAGAGCCCTGATCTCAACATCATCGAGTATGTCTGGGATTACATGAAGAGACAGAAGGGTTTGAGGCATCCTACATCCACAGAAGATCTGTGGTTGGTTTTCCAAGATTTTTGGAACGACCTACCTGCAGAGTACCTTCAAAAACTGTGTGCAATTGTACCTAGAAAAATTTATGCTGCCTGCCCGCCATATAGTAAAATGACAGACCGGCGGGACTGCTCTTGTTCTGGGACGGCGTCATATGATGTCGTCCCACTCTGGTCAGGCATGCGGCAATCTGTGGTGTGGCGTGTCCCTCGGACATGGCGCATCACCGATCGTGGTAGAGAGCCAATGACGGCGGCTCTTTACCGCGTGATCGGCTGTGTCCAATCACAGCCGATCACAAATGTAAACACGGACCGGTGATTGGCTGTTACTGGCTCTCCTCTCCTCACACACAGTTCCAGTGTAAGGGGAGGAGAGCCAGGGAAAAATGAGTTACCGATCTGTGTCTGTTAGTGTACTGCACAAAACACTCAAATAAGGAGAACCCGTCGAATCACCCTTTAGCAGTGTTACAGTCCTCATTAGTGCCCATCAGCAGTGTTACTGTTGCCCACCAGTGCACCTGTCACCCATCAGTGCCCATAAGTGCACCTGTCACCCATCAGAAGTGTTACTGTCACCCATCAGTGCCCATAAGAGCACCTGTCACCCATCAGCAGTGTTACTGTCACCTGTCTCGACAGTGACCATCAGCAGTGCACCTGTAGCCAATCAGTACCTGTTGCACATCGCCTATCAGTGGCGCTATCTGCAGTATACCCATCACACAGCCGCCCCATCACCAGAGTACCCATCACACAGATGCCTATCACCAGAGTACTCGTCACACAGCCATCAGCAGAGTACCTGTCCTACAGCCGCCCATCAGCAGAGTACCCATGACATAGCCACCATCAGCAGTCTACCAGTCCCAGTGTCACCAGAGCCAGCCATGTCCACCAGTGAGGAGGCATTTCAGATTCTTAGTATAACTGATGAGAGCAGTGGGGAGTGCTTACAGTCCGATTCCAAGTATGAACCCGTCGAAAGCAGTGCATTGGCAAATGCTACCAGCGCTAGACCCCAGGATGAAAGGCCCAGGTCCAGTACCACCACTGGAGTATCACATCCCCCAAGTACCAGCACTGAAGTATCACATCTCCTAAGTAACAGCATTGGAGTATCACATCCTCCAAAAATCAGGGTCCATACATACCTCTCAGATGCTCTTGCCAACCCATTATGGCTGCATTCCAAGTTGGGATCAGGAAGTATTCCCCCTTTCACCGCACAGCCAGGTGTGCAGGCCAATACTGAAAATGTTTCAGAAATGTATTTCTTTTATTTATTTAGGCGCTTCCTCCATTTCAGTGGCAATACCCACTGCCCTCCCAGATATCATCCCAACTATGACAAATTATACAAAATTCGCCCACTTATTTTGATTTTTTTTCAAAGATTTGCTGAACTTTATGTCTCTGACCAAAATATATGTGTGGATGTGCCCCTTGTCCACGTCACTGACAGGCGCGCTGCAGCTCCTCAGAAGCATCTCGCTGAGAGAGTACAGAGAGGAGAGAGAGGAACCGCACACTGCCGACACTGTGAGGGAGTCCATAGGCAGCTACCACTGACGACATGCGGCCCAGCGGCCTTGGCCTTTTGATGGATGCTTTCCCACCACCTCCCTCCCAGCGGCCGTGGCTGCCTAGTTTGCCTAGCGGTAGCGCTGGCCGTGCTTCTGCCTGCTGTCTGCATTGTTTATCCATCACGTTTCTGCCTTCCACATGAACTGACCTCAGCCTGTTAATTGACCATTTTTTCTGTGAGGGGCTCCAGAATAGCTTTCCAGATGGAGAAAACGAATTTTTTGGTTTTCTCCGGGTTTTGTAATTTCCAGATTGGGGTCTGGAAACTGGAGGCTTCAAAGAAATTTGGGTGGGAAAAGCCTCTACCCCTGTGCCCTGGTCTTACCTGACCGAGGCCCTAAGCCTGATATTTCTGCCTGCTGCTAACTTACGTCCATCATTCCTCTGCCTGCTACCTCCACTATGGTCATGTTCCTGCCTACTACCAGGACCAGTATTTTGGCTGAGCTGACCATGTCTCTGCCTGGACAATTCCTTTGACTGTTGCTGACCACATCTCTACCAATAAGTTTAGAGAGAAAGGCTATCCTGACAAACTCCTGCAGGATGGCTTTGAATCCTGTCTCACCAAGCATTCAGCCGATAGAGCCATCACAGCCCCTCCAACTCTATCACAGGTTACAATGACAATTTCAAGGCCATCACCAATATAATCCGTAAGCATTGGCCCATTCTCTGTTCAGATCCCAGTTTAGGTCCGTACTTACCATCTGCCCCCCAGGTCGTCTTTAGGAGGGCCCGTTGAATTTATACCTATGAGCGGTATGAGGGAGAATGAAAGATTCCTGTGTTTATGTCAACGCGAAACCCTATGGTTTTCAAGCGTAATACTTTTTTGCCTAATGAGGAACTTGAAGTCTGTAGTTATTTAATAGTAGCAGTTTTAATCTGGTGTTTTATATGTTAGAACTTGACATGGTGTTGTGTGTTTTTTTATATATATTTTTTATTTCTATCATTATGTATTAATAATATATATATATATATATATATATATATATATATATTATATAATATATTTGAGTACTAGGTGATTTTATTGTTTACATTGTGAGGGTGGGGCATCATGGATGACCAGGGTGCTCAGCCCCTCCCTTGCCTGCTCCCTCACTTCTTGTTTTTCCTATTTTTTCCTATTTAATCCTTCACCTCATGCTGACCAAACTATTAACCTGACAAAGGGGCGAGACCCTGAAACATGTAGTTCCTCCTGTCGGCAGTGTATGATCCCCCTTGCCTATATGGCATCAGCAACTTTGGATCAGTCTCAGCAGCAGGGCTTTGCCCATAGTTTTTGGATCCTCTCGCCTGACTTCTGCCAGGCTGTGACGTCACTTCTGGGCATCGGCTGGGCTAGGGTGCCCCCATAGCAAGCTGCTTGCTGTGAGGGCGCTCAAAGGGAAGGAGGGGCTAAAAGCACCAAAGTGAGACCCGAGAAGAGGAGGATCGAGACTGCTCTGTGCAAAACCAACTGCACAGAGCAGGCAAGTATAACATATTTGTTATTTTTATTGGGAAAAAAAAATGAAACTTCATGAGACCAAGTATTGTGATATATTGTATGCACAGAACAGTTACACATAAATTGTCCTAAGTGTCTTCAATGCCTGAGCTGTAACTGACATGACTGTATGACTTTGCCCTATCTAGGCTGTGCAAGGAGCAATGTAGCAGCACAAAGTAGAGAAATACGCAGATCTGATTTTTACCTCACTGTTTATGCATCAGTAGGTTGTTTATAACCTGAATAGTTTAAATTCATATGGTGTTGGTTTCTGTAAATATTAGCAAAATAAAGAGTTGTTTTTGCTTAATCTGGAATGATTCAGTTAACAGCCAAAAGTCTTATGGGTTAACACAATATCGCCACCTACTGTTCCAAAAGTGAAAAAATACAGTTAGTAACGGAAACAATGACAAACCCCTGTCAAACATTATTTGAATATAGCTGTACAGTTGCTTGTGGATCCCATTTTTTTTTTTTAGCATGGCATGAATTTTATAATCTGTTTATAAGCTGAAGGGCTGCAAATTATTAAAAGGCAGTGATGTAAATCCCAATGGAGCGGATTAGGATCAGCTTTGCTGCTCCTGATGTAGTTTGCAGGCCAGGTAGCCAGATAATTTCTGCTTCCACTAGACGGATTCTCACAAAAGTTTTTACTTATTCTCATTAAGAATCAAAATATTAACTCTTTAAAGCATATGACTGGATATGATGATCGTTTTGTCGGTGTGGTGTACCTTCCTCTTTATATGATCCTTGTTAACTTTGTCTACTCGTATTCCTGTGGCTTAAATCCTAATAAAGTATTTTATTAGAAATAATATCAACAGATTCCCTTAAAGCAGGGGTCTCAAACTGGCGGCCCTCCAGCTGTTGTGAAACTACAAGTCCCATCATGCCTCTGCCTGTAGGAGTCATGCTTGTAACTGTCAGCCTTGCAATGCCTCATGGGACTTGTAATTCCGCAACAGCTGCAGGGCCGCCAGTTTGAGACCCCTGCCTTAAAGTCATTGTACTTGACCTGCTTCATTTATTCAGTGCTACAGAAGAACTAAACCTAAAAAAAAAAAAAAAAAAAAAAAAAAAATGGTATCAGTTACACTGCCTGCAGTGCATCCACAGCGCACCATATGATGTTAGCATCCTTAAAGAGGGAGTCCACCTACAAAAAAAAATATTAAAAGCCAGCAGCTACAAAAACTGCAGCTACTGACTTTTAATAAACGGACACTTACCTGTCCTGGAGTCCAGCGATGTCGGCTGACGAAGCCGATCAATCGCTCGGCCCTCGGCTTCTACCATTCTCGGTGAGGGAATCAGGAAGTGAAGCGTTGCGGCTTCACTTCCCGGTTCCCTAGTGCGCGAGTCGAGCTGCTCGTCTTAACTGGTCCCGCTATCTCCTGGGACCTGTGTCTTTCCCAGGAGACAGCGGAGGGGGGGGGGTGCGGGAGGGGACGGAAGTGGGTGCAGATACCTGTATTAGACAGGTATCTGCACCCGCATCCCCCCTGAAAGGTGCCAAATGTGACACCGGAGGGGGGGAGTGTTCAGGAAAGCGGAGGTTCCATTTTTGTGTGAACCTCCGCTTTAAGATGTCTAAAATAGATTTGGTTGACAGGATGATGTCACTTCTATGCTTGCTGCTGGAGTTGCATCGATTAGTGGCAGCCTAACAGAAGAAAAAAAAGCTAAGAAAAAAAAAAAAAAAAGAAGAAGAGGAGGACACCAGGCAGAAAGAAGATCAGGAAAGAGGAAATGGCAGCAGCAATGGAGTGTGAGGGAGAGTGCAGACCTAGCACCATTGGAGGAGGCCAAACTAGAGTTTAAGGCTGGCCATACACTATTCAATTTTCCTGTTCAACTTTCCTTTAGATTTACCAAAACCATATAATATGAGGTGAAACCTAAACACTTTCAATTTGGATGCAATCAGGCAGGCCCTTGTACTACATAGTTGAAGGTAAATCTAAAGAAAATTGAACAGGAAAATTGTATGGTGTATGGCCAGCTTTAGTCTGCCATATGTACAACAAATGCTTACGGCTCATTTAGATGCACCAAAGAAATGGGCACTAATGCACCACAATGTATAAACCATCCCCCCACCATAGACTTAATTTTGGGTCTGTTCTGTACAAGTGCATATACAGTGAGGGGGAAAAGGTATTTGATCCCCTGCTGATTTTGTACGTTTGCCCACTGACAAAGAAATGGTCTATAATGTTAATGCTAGATTTATTTTAACAGTGAGACAGAACAAAAATATCCAGAAAAACACATTTCAAAAAAGTTATAAATTGATTTGCATTTTAATGAGTGAAATAAGTATTTGACCGCTTCGCAAAACATAAAACTTAGTACTTTGTGGCAAAACCCTTGATGGCAATCACAGAGGTGAGACGTTTCTTGTAGTTGGCCACCAGGTTTGCACACATCTCAGGAGGGGGTTTTGTTTCACTCCTCTTTGCAGATCCACTCCAAGTCATTAAAGTGGAGTTCCACCCACCTTTGAGAGGTGGTCTTAAACAAAAGACCACCCCTCGTTTTTGGATATTAAAAATGTATTTTTTTTTTCCCTTCTACCTTCTTTATGAAGTACATAATGTACTTCTGATCCATCCAGCACAGGATGTCATATCCTTTTGTGTGGCGAGCGCCCCCCCCCCCCCCCCCCCCCCCGCCTTCTGGGATCTGTGTGTGTCCCAGAAGACAAGCTGGCCATTCACAAAGCACCACACGACTCGTGCATGCGCAGTAGGAAACGGGCAGTGAAGCCGCACCCGGCCCCTGCACCCGATCCGATGGACGTCGCGGGCTCCCTGGACAGGTAAGTGTACTTATTAAAAGTCAGCAACTACAGTGTTTGTAGCTGCTTACTTTTAAATAAAAAATTTTTGCGGGTGGAACACCGCTTTAAGGTCTTTTAAAGTCTGACGTTTGGCAACTTGAACCTTCAGCTCCCTCCACATATGGGTTTAAGGTCTGGAGACTGGCTAGGACACCCCAGGACCTTAATGTGCTTCTTCTTGAGCCACTCCTTTGTTACCTTGGCCGTGTGTTTTGGGTCATTGTCGTGTTGGAATACCTATCCATGAACCATTTTTCATGAGGGAAGGAGGTTCTCACCCAAGATTTGACGGTTCATGGCCCTGTCCATCGCCCCTTTGATGCATTGAAATTGTCCTGTCCCCTTAGCAGAAAAACACTCCCAAAGCATAATGTTTCCACTTCCATGTTTGAAGGTGGGGATGGTGTTCTTGGGGTCATTCCTCTTCCTCCAAACACAGCAAGTTGAGTTGATACCAAAGAGCTTGATTTTGGTCTCATCTGACCACAACACTTTAACCCAGTTATCCTGAATTATTCAGATGTTCATTAGCAAACTTCAGACGGGCCTGTACATCTGCTTTCTTGAGCAGGGGGACCTTGATGGCGCTGCAGGATTTCAGTCCTTCAAGGCATAGTGTGTTACCAATTGTTTTCTTGGTGACTATGGTCCCAGCTACCTTGAGATCATTGACAAGATTCTCCAGTGTAGTTCTGGGCCGATTCCTTGCCGTTCTCAAGATCATTGAAACTCCACGAGGTGAGAATTGACAGTTATTTTGTGTTTTTTCCATTTGCGAATAATTGCACCAACTGTTGTCACCCTCTCACCAAGCTTCTTTGCAATGGTCTTGTAGCCCATTCCAGCCTTGTGAAGGTGTCTACAATCTTGTCCCCGACATCCTTGGACAGCTCTTTGGTCTTGGCCATGGTGGAGATTTTAGAATCTGATTGATTGCTTCTGTGGACAGATGCCTTTTATACAGATAACAAGCTGAGATTAGGAGCACTCCCTTTAAAACCCCATACACAGCATTAGATTTTCTGCAGATTTTTGTCTTCAGATTTACCAAAACCATATAATAGGAGGTCAAACCTTAAATGTTTCAATTTGTATGCAATCAGGCAGGCCCTTGCACTACATGGTTTTGGTAAATCTGAAGACAAAAATCTGCATAAAATCTAATAGTGTGTATGAGGTGTCAGAGAGTGCTCCTAATCTCAGCGCATTACCTGTATAGAAGACACCTGGGAGCCAGAAAATGACCAGTTACACTTACCAGTAACGGTGTTTCTGGGAAGTCTTCCAGGACGGCACCCTGAGAGATGACTGGTCCTCCTGACAGGAAACACAATCAAGATAGAGGTTAAAAACCCCGCCCCTCCCTGCACTCCTCAGTTGTGCAAAAGTATTGACCCACACCAGTGCATGAAAGTGAAACAAAAACACCTCTAATGTATCACTATAGAAAAAATACAAACCGGGTGGGAAGTAGGCCTGCCGTCCTGGAAGACTTCCCAGAAACACCGTTACCGGTAAGTGTAACTGGTCATTTTCTCAAGTCGTCTTCCAGGACGGCACCCTGAGAGAAGAGCAAGTAGCTCAGGCCTACCTTAGGGCGGGACAACCGCTTGCAGGACCTTTCTGCCGAAGGCCAGGTCCTGGGCTGACAGCAGTTCCACTCTGTAATGTTTCAGGAACGTGTTCTGGCTTGACCACGTTGCTGCCTTACAAATTTGATCTACCGATGCTCCGGCTCTTTCTGCCCAAGAGGTTGCCAGAGACCTTGTAGAGTGAGCTTTAAGGTTAGTTGGAGCCGTTTGACATGAATGCTCATAAGCTATGGCAATAGCCTGTCTAATCCATCTAGCAATGGTCGTTCTAGAGGCCTGTTCGCCTCTTCGAACGCCACAAAAACTGACCAACAGATGCTGACTCTTTCTAAACTCTTTAACCTTTTCTAGGTAAAGCAACAGACATCTCCTGACATCTAACGTATGGAAGGCCCTTTCCTTCTCATTCTGTGGATTGGGACAGAAGGAGGGTAAAATAATCTCCTGTGACCTATGGAAGCGTGAAGCCACCTTGGGAAGGTACAAAGGGTCCTGCTTGAGAATAATTCGGTCCTCTAACAGGCGGAAAAAAGGCTCCTTCATAGAAAGAGCATGCAAATCACCCACCCTTCTGGCTGTAGTAACAGCCAGAAGGAAGGCAGTTTTAAACGAAATCAGTCTAACTGAAGATTGAGCCAACGGCTCAAAAGGTGCCCTGGTCAGGGCTTCCAGGACTAAAGATAAATCCCACGGTGGAAATTCCTTCACTTGCACCGGGGAAAGTCTCTCTCTAGCCACCAAGAACCTCTTAATTAAAGGATCTAGAGCTAATTTAATATCCAGAAAACTAGACAAAGCCGCCACCTGAACCTTCAGAGTCCTGGTGGCTAAACCTCGGTCTACTCCCTCTTGTAGGAAGTATAAAATAACTGGAATTTCTTTCTGGGGAACTTTTCTCGCTTCACACCAACGGGAAAAAGCCCCCCAGACCCTAGCATAAATGCGTCTAGTTACCGGCTTTCTACTCAGTAACAGGGTGTCAATCACCTTCTCTGAACACCCCTTGTTGCGCAGGCTCTCCCTTTCAACAGCCAAGCTGTCAACCTGAAGAAACCGGGGTTCGGATGGTAGAGAGGGCCTTGAAGCAGAAGATCCTGACGTTCTGGAAGCTGAACCGGGAGGCAACACCGCCCAGTTCCACAACGTGGGAAACAGGACCTTTTGGGCCACCAGGGGGCAATCAAGATCAAATTGCCCCTGGCCCGACTCAGCTCTGATTCCAAGAATCCTTCAAAGACTAAGGGAGGAAAAGCATAAGCCAGACTATAATCCCATTCTTGAGCCAATGCGTCCACCCCCTCGGACCCCCGTTCCCTGCAGAGGGAAAAGTATCTCTTGACTCTCCTGTTTTCCCTGCAGGCAAAGAGATCTATCTCTGGTGTACCTAGCTGTTGACAGAGCATGGTGAAAACTTCTGGGTTCAGCTCCCATTCTCCCTGTTGTACTGTCTGACGACTGAGGAAGTCTGCCTTTATGTTGAAAACTCCCCTTATGTGTACCGCAGAAATGGACGGTATCCTTTGCTCCGCCCATTCTAGAATGTCCTGTGTCAAACTCATTAGGGAAAGCAACCGTGTACCCCCCTGACGGTTCAGAAAGGCCACTGTCGTGGAATTGTCGGAGAGGATCTGAACTTCCTTCCCCTTGATCCTGCTCTCGAAGGCTATTAGAGCCTCCCGGACAGCTAACAATTCCCGGAAATTGGAAGATGCAGTTCTCTGTCGTGTGTCCCACACACCCTGAGCTTGCAGTTCCTCTAGATGGGCCCCCCATCCCCACGAGCTTGCATCGGTCGTTATTCTGACCGGCTGGTGCTGGAACCAAAGATGGCCTGCCCCTAACCTTTGGGGGTTGAGCCACCAGAGTAAGGAATTTCTTATTTTTTGAGGGATGGCCACCAGAGTATCTAGGGATTCCTTCTTTCCATCCCATGAGGATAGAAGGAAGTTTTGCAGGGGTCTTGAATGGAGCTGGGCCCAAGGTACTGCCGGAATACATGAAGTCATGAGACCTAGAATCCTCATGATCACTCTTCTGGATACTACCCTCTGGTGCCGAATTGAAGACACTGAAGCAATCAGTGCTTCTATCTTCTCCTGTGGAAGGATCAGTTTCTGCCCAACCGAGTCCACCCACAGACCCAGGTAGAGTTTGGTCTGGGAAGGAATCAGAGAGGATTTCTCCTGACTGATCAACCACCCCAGAGACTCCAAGGTGGATATTACCCTGTCCAGGTCCCGGAGAAGGGATTCCCTGGAAAGGTTGTAGACCAACAGGTCGTCTAAATATGGTACCAGGGAAATCCCCTGAAGGTGCAGGTAGGAGATGACCTCTGCAAGGACCTTTGTAAATACCCTTGGACTGGCCCCCAGAGCGAATGGTAGGGCCTGGAACTGCCAGTGCTGTGTACCCAGATCTGTGCAGATAGCAAAGCGAAGGAATACCTGGTGCTGCAGTAGGATGGGAATATGCAGATATGCATCCTTCAGGTCTATAGTAGCCATGAAATCCTCTTTTAACAGAAGTTTTCTGACCGTATAGACCGATTCCATGCAAAATCTTTTGTATCGCAGGAAGGTATTTAACTTCTTTAGATTCAGGTTTAACCTGAATTTCCCGGACGGTTTGGGAACAACAAAGACGTGGGAGTAAAAACCCTTTCCTTGCTGATCCGCCGGAACTGGGAGAATGACTCTCTGACTCACCAACTGCTCGATATTTTCCATGAGTCCTATGGCTTTTGGCTTATCTCTGGGTAAAAAGGTCAGTAGAAATGTCTGTGGAGGCCTGGAAGCAAACTCTAGCTTGTAGCCTTCCCTTATCCACTGAAGGACCAGAGGGATCCGGGCTATCTGCTCCCACTGTGGGATAAATAGTGCCAGCCTCCCTCCCACCTTGGTGCTGGCGTCACTTAGGATCCTTGTCTGCGACCTTAGGGCCGGAGAAAAGGAGAGCTCCTTTCTTTGGCTTTACCAACACCCCACTTCTTTCCTTCCTTACGGTCCTTAAACCGGTTGTTGACCTGGGGGCCTCGAAAAAAATCTTTTGGCCTTTTTAGGTTTAACCGGAAATTTCTTTCCCTTCTCCGTAGATCTGGAGAGGGTCTGGTCCAACCCTGTACCAAACAGGAGAGACCCTTCAAAAGGAAGGCCGCATAACCTAGTCTTAGAGGTATGGTCCCCATCCCAGGTCTTAACCCATATGGCTCTTCTGGCTGAATTAACAAGAGCCGCTGTCTTAGCCGAAGTCCGTACAGACTCCACTGCAGCATCCGCAAGAAAGGCTACCGCCTTACCAATAACCTCCAGAGAATGCAAAAGATCCTTGGATTTGGAGGTACTTGTCACATGATCTGTCAGTTTGTTAAGCCACATGTTAATATTTCTAGCAATACAAGCTGAAGCTAAAGCCGCACTTAATGTAGCCGCATTGGCCTCCCAGGCCCTGCGTAAAAGGGTTTCTGACCTACGGTCCATCTGGTCCTTAATATTACCTGCGTCTTCAAAAGACAGGTCAGACTGTTTAGATACCTGGGCCAGAGATGCATCAAGCCTGGGAAGTTTAAAAAACTTCTCCTGTTCCTCTTCCTTAAACGGACACCTACGTTTCCAGGTTTTAAACTTTTGAAGTTTATTTTCTGGCTCCTTCCATTCTCTTAAAACAATGTCTTTCAGAGACTGTTGGATAGGTAACACCCTGGACTGAGCTTAAGACAATCCCTGATACAACCTATCTTGCACAGAAATCTGTGCCTCTGGCTCTTGAATCTCCTCCGAAGCATAAATGGCCCCTAGGAGGCCCTCCATATGATCAGCAGAGAAAATATGTCGGCCAGGTCTGGAGCGTCCCTCTTCCTCATGGCTATCCTCCGCGTCTTCCCCTTCTTCAAGGAGGCTACGGTAGGGGTCTTCCACTTCCTCCGCCTCATCTTCTGAATGCTGTAAGGATAGGGGTTTCTGAGGAGTAGTGCACCCCTGTTTAACCACAGAAAAGGCACTTTCCTGGGAGGACGACCCTTCTCTGCTATCTTGCCTAGTATTGATGCTAGCTTGAAAGGCTTTAAGTGTGGACAGCATTTCAGATTGTACTGAGAGGAAATCTCTCATAACCTCTGAAGTTTCCTTCCCTGATAATTTATGAATGCATTTATAACAAAACGGCTTGGTGTGCTCTGCTGCGAGTTTGTCATTGCAGTACCCACACCTTTTGGTTCGGGAAGGGTTTTTGGGTCTCTGTCTACTGGCAACACTCTGAGTTTCTGTGTCTGCAAAAAAACAAGAAGCCCACTTAGCTAGTAAAATATTAACAGAGATCCCATATGAGGGTAAGGATAGGGGGCCACCCCCTTCCTCATCTCCTCCAGCCTGGTAGACTCACCCCCAGTGGCCTCCAAAACGGCTGTAGCCTCCTCTTGCTCCATTGCAACAGCGAGTAGTGGACGCCTGCTCCCTGCCCAGCAATATTGCCTCTGCTGCCTGGAACTACCCCCCTTTTAAGGCTGGTACCTGTAGTCCGTGGCCGCTGCTGTCTCCTCATGGCATTCCGCACGCCGCCGCCATCTTGCCGAGGCCTCCGGAGCCCGCGTGCTCCAGCGTCAGGGCCGCCGTGACGTCATTTCCTCCAGAAAGATCCACCGCAAAATGGCGCTGAGATACACGCCACCGCTGAGGCGGCCAGGAGACACAGCACACCCCTGCATCGCAGGAGAAAGGCAAATCTGCGGCAGAATATCTCGTAGGACCGTGAGGTAAGGAGAAGGGGGAGCAGGAACATGGTCCCTGGAGTTCTGGACACTCCAAGTGCCCAGGGTCCTCCAGTTCTCCTGGGGAGCTCTTCATTGCCCCCCAGAGAAGATAGGGAAATTGAACCCCCCAGGAAGGGCAATCCCTACCAGACGCAGAGGTTTTCCAAAAACCTGCAGTCTGGTGCCCAGGGGGAGACTTCCAGCCCACGGCCTTAGGTCTATAGAAAAAAAAAAAAACTGTTTCGCTGTGGGGAAACACAATCAAAAAACTGAGGAGTGCAGGGAGGGGCAGGGTTTTTAACCTCTATCTTGATTGTGTTTCCTGTCAGGAGGACCAGTCATCTCTCAGGGTGCCGTCCTGGAAGACGACTTGAGAAATCTTGCTGATTGATAGGGGATCAAATACTTATTTCACTAATTAAAATGCAAATCAATTTATAAATTTTGAAATGCGTTTTTCTGGATATTTTTGTTATTCTGTCTCTCACTGTTAAAATAAACCTACCATAAAGATTATAGACTGGTCATTTCTTTGTCAGTGGGCAAACATACAAAATCAGCAGGGGATCAAATACTTTTTTTTCCCCTCACTGTATCGCTGTGTATATTTGCACACCTACAGCAGTGTGTACTCCATACTCCCAGCCTGTCAGGTCAGCAGTCATATGACAAAACATTACAGCATAACACGTCTTTTCTACACAAATCTGACTTTCCCACTCATTATGGACAGAGCGATCAACCTTTACACACATTATGTTGAATGTAAAAAGTGTTGGTAGTTCAATCAGAAACACAACCTACTGATAAGGCTCCTTCTACAAAGATACAGCACAATGAGTGATCGTTGTCACTCTAGGACAGGAAGTGCGATACTGGCAGGATTACCAGGTGAAAATGAAGGAACTGGAGTCTGAAAAAAGGAAAATGCATGCACCACATATAAGGACTACTAAGCTGCAGGATAATGCATTTTTGGTTTTGGGTTTAGACATACTTTAACCGTGCTTACGGGATGAAAATACTGTATGTGGTTATCTGTCTATACAGTATATTCTGCCTCTAATTATTACATATATGCATCAATATAGGCATTACCCCACCGATTTCAGTTGACATGATAGGGAGCAGTGTAAGGATACATCAAGTAATTCAAGTCACCCGTAGACTGAGTGCTTCTTTTCCTACAGTCATCCACCTTATAAATAGTGATTTTGGGTGGCGTAGTGCATCAAATGTGTTTAAAGCCAGCGACAAAGCCATCAACTGATTACAGGTCTGTCACATAATTTGAATATTGGGATGGATTTGGAATGGAGAGAGATACTGCTATCCACTCTGTCATACTCTGCAGTATTTCTCAATAAAGTGGCCTGCATTTTGTGACCCATTCAAAAAAAATGCAGGATGTGGCATTGAACCTACAGTACTTCGTAAGTGTTCTTTCTGCCCAATCCAGGAGATTGGCTCTCTTCTATACATGGAGCTCTATCATCTGACTTTCACAGGTCATTTTCTCATTCACCATTTTGTGTTCTGTTGGCTTTGGACTCCTGAAGCCAATTAAGCACAGCTATGCGCAAGGCCATACCACCGATTTTAAAATGGACCCCTTAATGGAGGCCAGCCACATGATAAATACCACTATACTAAATAATAATGAATTTCATATCTGTACTCATTAAAACAAGTAAATTGAGAGAAAGATCTGTTTGAAATGAAGTTTATTTCTTGTGATGGAAAGAGGTTATCCACATACATTTCAAGGATCAGTGTGGTCATGTGTTTGTTAGTGCAACATCCATACCTACCTAATCTAACACTGAATAGTAGGATGTAAGTACAGAAAACCACAGAACAGGTTTTCTAAATAGAAAAGATCTTTGGACGTTTAAAACACAGGCTATGAAAAAATACTGAGAAACACACACTACACCTGTTTTATATTAGGAAGGAAAGACTACTAAACTGGCTTTAAATCTAGTTTAAAGATTAGAAAACTAGTTACACTTAAATATTTTGGTCTAAGAGCTGACAATATAAAAGCCTCAATGTGGTCCTAATTTACAAGACACTTCTTAGAATAGACCTTCTCCAGCATTATAGCAAATCACGTAACACAAGACAAACAAGTAAGTAACAAAGCTCATAACATAGAAACTGTAACTGCACTAGAAAGATATGGAATGCATGGAACTAGTGGTCTTCTTGGCAAGGGAAGTGTTACTCATCATCCCCACCACAAAGAAGGAGGAGTGTATTCCTGTAGTCTCCAGATGTGTCACCCTGTGGAGAGAGAGAACTATTAGACACAAACCACAACTCAAGTTCTTACCACATACTGCAGACTATACAGGTTTTTTCTGTCTTTGAATGAAAATCAAGTATTGTAGCTATTAGAAACACACACACGTATATCCATTTGTACAGCTTAAACAGCAATGATGTGCAGTAAAATATAGAAACCAATTTGTTTCTGTATGCCAAGCTACTTTTAGCTTTTGTTGTTCGTTTCAGCATCTGTCTTGAGATGTCACAAAAAAAAAAAAAAAAAATGATAATAAATATATATTATATAACTAAAATACAATTGCCCAGCCAGGAAAAAAAAACACAAAAAAAAAAAAACGTGGTTTTAGACTGAGGAAACCAAGGGTGTTCTCCTGCAAAAAAAAATATTCCTCTAATGCCCTGTACACACGGTCGGATTTTCAGATGGAAAATGTGTAATAGGACCCTGTTGTCGGAAATTCCGATATATATATATATATTTTTTTTTTAATCGGAATTTCCGACAACAGGGTCCTATTACACATTTTCCATCTGAAAATCCGACCGTGTGTACAGGGCATTAGAGGAATATTTTTTTTTGCAGGAGAACACCCTTGGTTTCCTCAGTCTAAAACCACGTTTTTTTTCCGTTTTTTTATGTGCTGCTAGGATGTTCCATTTACTTGCCATGGTGAATAAAAACCAAGTTTTCATTTGCTTTTTACCTTTATTGCTTGAAGCAGAGAGTTTCCGTAATTTTTTCTGTACTCTTTCCGTATATCAAGCATATCAACTTCACTTCGAGAAACCATCACTCGGATCAAGGTTTCATCATCAGTTCCAGCTCCCTGTGCAGATGGTAAATATCAGTGAAATACTAATAAGGGCCATTCATAAACCTACATTATATTATTGTTAAGAATGAAATCTTATATTTGCTGGATGGTCCTGAAAAGTATAACTCCCTCCCTATTAGTATCATATTAAGACACGTTGTCCTAGGTACAACTGAATAGCTTACATTGTGTACAAGGTTTGTCACCTTTGTAGTCATTTTATGAAAAAATAAATGCTAGGATGTACTATGGAGGAGTCCTTCCCCTTACAGTTTCTTTTGGATTTTCTATAAAGATCAGGGGGTGGTCAGAAAACGGTAATAAAATCAGGAGAAAGTATCACAGTATGTATAGTCTGAGACTTGGTGCTTGCATCTCTAACTCTGCTGCCTTAGGCACAGGTCCACAGTAGTCAGTATGACAAAAAAGACCCCTGCTTCCCATGGTTAGGCCAAGTCTAGGGTTGAAAATGAGGCTGCTGATTTTTTAACCTCAGAACATTCCAAGACTTCACCAATGAATGTCAGATTTTCTCTACATACAGTATACAGCTTTGATTCTCACACGTTGTTAGAGAAAGGTTCCAATTAGGGTTGCACCAATACTAGTATCGGTACCGATACAAAAGTATTTGCACAAGTATCGCTACTCGTGCAAATGCACCAATACCTGAAATCGATACTTTCAGGCTGGGTGCTTTGAGCCGTCAGTGGGGATGAACAAATTTTCCTTGGTTTAACCCCTTATTAACCCTTAATTTACTCCCTATTCTCCTCCATTTAAATATTTTCCTGCTCTTTTTTTTGATCACGTCTATTTTGTAAATGATAAACAATTAAAACTTTTTTTGTGTGCCTTGTTAGTGAATATTTTTACATATATATATTTACACATTTCACAGTGAAAAAGCGCAAAATAAAAAAAAAAATCTATTTAATTTGTAAATAACTTTTCAATGGTTTGTACCATTGCTGACAGCTGAAGTGAAAACAAAAACAGTTGTGCTAGGTATCTGTAATTGGTATCGGCGAGTACTAAAAAAAAAAAAAAACAAAAAAGTATCACTACTCCTACAATAAATGGTATTGGTGCATCCTTCGTTCCAATGCACACAGACCAGAAATCATGCTTCAGTATGCTACCGAATACTAGCCAGAAGGAGTACAGCTACAGTTCTATCCAGACCCATTTTGTTTAGCCACATGCCGACCAGCGCACGACGATGCACAATAGCACAGCTGGGCAAATGTGCGTACAGGTATGTCCCCTTTAAATCTCGGCATTGTGGGCACCCCCGTCGCTTACTCCGTGACCGTGCCCGCGGACTCGTCATCCGCCAGGGGCCCGCGATCGTGTCATGGAGCGGCAGAACGTAAACAATGTATTGGCTGAATGTAAACAAGGCATTTCCCTGTTTTGCCTAGTGACATGACAGGGATCTACTGCTCCCCGTCATCGGGAGCAGTGATCGCTGTCATGTCAGTGGTAGCCCATCCCCCCTAGTTAGAAACACTACCTAGGACACACTTAACCCTTTGATCACCCCCTAGTGTTTAACCCCTTCCCTGCCAGTGTCATTTACACAGTAATCAGTGCATTTTTATAGCACTGATCGCTGTATAAAGGACAATGGTCCCAAAATAGTGTCAAAAGTGCCCGATGTGTCCGCTACAATGTCACAGTCACAATAAAAAAATCGCTACTAATTTAAAAAAAACATTCATAAAAATGCCATAAATCTATCCCCTATTTTGTAGACGCTATAACTTTTAGGCAAACCAATCAATATACGCTTGCGTGTAAAAGAATGAATATCGGCCTAAACCGAGAAATAATTTTTTTTTTTTATATATATTTTTGGGGGATATTATAGCAAAAAGTAAAAAACATTGCTTTTTTTTTTCAAAATTGTCGCTCTTTTTTTTTTGTTTATAGTTCAAAAAATAAAAACCGCAGCGGTGATCAAATTCCACCGAAAGAAAGCTCTATTTGTGGGAAAAAAAGGACGTCAATTTTGTTTGGGTGCAACGTCGCACGACCGTGCAATTGTCAGTTAAAGTGACGCAGTGCCGTGTCGCAAAAAGTGCTCTGGTCAGGAAGGGGGTAAATCCTTCCAGGGCTGAAGTGGTTAAAAGTTGATGTTTAGGTGACTATTTAATGCTGCCTTCTTAGCATCATATATTCACCTTCCCTTTACCCCACACCCCGCTCTGTTCAGCAATCTGTTCAGGAGAGGAAAAACAGCACTGAGTTAATTGCCATGAACCAGCACTGTTATGCGGGAGAATGGACAAGGAGTCATATATGCCCAATACCAGGACAATATTGGCTATTGCTCTTCTGGCAGTCCATTGCAGTAATGTGGAGCATACAGTATTATGCTAGGAAGGGAGGGATGCAAGTAAAGATGGTAGGTTGCCCTGCACGAACAAAGCACGGGTTCACTTTAGGTATAAACACTTTTAGATTGCCTTTGTACTAACAGGAGATACCTGTTGTGAACGTATATTGGAGGTATGTAGAATGTTAATGTATAGCAAAAAGCTAACTGGATCAGTGCACAGGATAGTAGAAAAGAACACAAGATAGCAGACAATTGTTGCATAGTGTTTAGTGCAGCCCTGCTATATAGACAGAAAAAATATATGGAAAAAAAAAAAAAACAAACATTCGGTTTGCTTACTTTCATCGCTTTGTACAGAGTTTCAGCAAAATATCCAGGGACACTTCGAACATTCTTCACTAAAAAACATATATATAGTAAATTAAAAAAATATATCAAGGGCTATAGGAACAAACACTTAAGTAAATGTTACCATTTTCCTACCCTCAGGGAGATTTTCGTAAGAAAAAAATTCCTGCAAGGATATACCATTATAGAGATCTTAGTCAATTGATGCAGATTGCCTTAACTGCTTTGCAGTAATCCAATGAAAAAGACAGCATGAATAGAGATTTGCTGAATGCATTAAATTGCCCGTACAATATACTAAGCCTAATATGTAATCGCCCAGCAGAATACCAGCATAATCACTTAACACTTTAGGTTTATGTGAATATTGAAAATCACACCTCCCAATCATCCCAGATTCTACAGAACTGTCCTGGGATTTCAAAACAATTCTGGTGTCCCGCAGAACCGGCCTCTGCCCCAGAGCCCAGTGCCAGAACACTCATTCCGATACATGGCAGGCTGTGGAAGGTGGCCCCCCTTCAGGCTGCCCCGCTTGCTCTCAGCCAGTTGCGCTGAGCTTCCTATGGTGACAGTGGGAGCAGCCATAACCGAAATTGTAAACCTCGCGGGAGAGAGTCAAACCATCATGAAAGTGCTGACTCTTCCAGAATGTGTGTTTACGGCATGGGGGGGGGAGGAAATGTGTGCAAAAGAGGGGGGGGGGGGGGGTACTGTGCACAGGGAGGGTGGGATGGAGGTGAAGTGTGTGCATTTGGGGGGTGGGGCGCAGTGTGTGCAGTCAGCGATTTAAATTGGAACTAAACCTAAATGGGACTTTTTTTGTGCCACAGTTACTGTAACAAAAATATTTCAAAATTCACATTTTGTTTTTTGGGGTTTTTTTGCAGTAACTGTGGCACCTAAAAAGTGCCATTTATGTATTCACATGAGGTTTTAAGATGTATTAGGAGTGTAGTCCCTATCACACACTCCTTCATTCTCTTTCATCTAATCTGCTAAAGTGGAACTAAAGTTGAAAAAAAAAAAAAAAAAATTGTGCACAGGCAGGCTTCTTTATTGCAGAAGAGACATGCAATGCACATACAATAAAATTTATTTTTGTGTTTAGGTCTGCTTTAATCTGGGCTAATTCCCAGGTCCTGTTTATTGGTTATTTCTAATCAGACTCGATAAGCCCGTCCAATATTTAGCATAATTTAACAGAATATCAGCACATTATTTATTTTTCCGCAGTGTTACTACTTACATTGCTTTGCATGCACCACAGAACTTGAGAGCTTCTCATAACAGAATACACAAAAGTATAATATAATATAATATATATATATATATATATATTATATGTCATTTGCATTAGCAATACAAAACTAGTTGCATTTCCATCTATGTAATAGGCTGCTGCAAACAGTTACAGTTTCCAACACGCAATAGCAAATCTTTATTTTTAGTACTGTACTCCCTAGACAAATGTAATATGTTGCACACTGGTTTCCTATGTGAATTGTGGAACACGACGTCAAAGTAAAGCTTTGACTACACCTGTAATTATTGGGTTACCCTTCTTTTACACTGCATTTTATGCTATAAGAGTAGAGTGAATGGATCCAAGTCTTACCTATAGCAAGCAAAATATTTTCAAGATTGCCCGATGTCTCACGATCAATGCTCTCTTCAATCTGGTAGCCAGAGATGGTCATGTATCTATCAAACACTGAAATGTCAAAAAAGAGATGCCAAGAATCAGCACAAAATCTCAGGTAGTAAAATCAATGACACTATGAAGATCTTAAACTATGTATGGTCTCATGTACATCTTTAAGCAGACCCTGGTTTCAGACAAGCAGCTAGCTACAGCATTTAAACAAATATGTTGTATACGAGAACAGTTTTAGTGGTCACAGAATTTGACAACTAAAATCAACCAGGCTAGAATTCGGGTGCGCCACCTTTATTAGAGCAGTTTTAGCACAGCTTGGTCAATAATACACCCCCAGCCTGACACTCATCTAATGAAGCTCTCGCTCTGTTCAAACTTCCCTATTGTCTGTATATTCATTTACTAACTACATAGGTGTACTTTTCTAATACCTGTCAGGAGGTCAACTTTAATGTGGGGTAGACACTATAAGATCGGGCAAACGATCATCTGATCTTCCTCGTTTCACAGCAAATCGAAACCGATGAACGAAAATTTTGTACAAAAATTCTCGTACGGCAAAGGCTTTCCTTTGTCGTTTTTTGTTTCTGATCATGCGCAGTTTTTTCTGATTTTTCATGTAAGAAAATATCGGAAAAAAACAGTGCACATTAAAACGAAAATCGTTCGTTCTGTTCCCGTACGAGAACCTCCACCGCACCTTTACTACAACCCAAAAGCAGAACATGATCAGTTTCTCCCTCAAGTCCTCACTGTGCACCAAAATACAGGAGACCAATTATAAGATCCTGACGAGGTGGTATTTAACACCCAGTCGCCTGCACATCATTTTTTCCTGACACACCAGAATACTGCTGGTGTTGCCGGGAGGACAGAGGAACAACACTGCACATGTTTTGGTCTTGCCCTAAGCTGACAGCTTTCTGGACAGCGATTCGTACCATCTCCCAAAAATTCACAGACTTTCAGATCCCGAATGGTCCGGCATTTTTTCTACTCCACATATCTACCTCTACCCCCCAGAATTTATAGAAAGTCTTTACTACGTCACCTGACAAGCGCGGCTAAATCCTGCATTCCCTTACTCTGGAAACAACAATGTCCACCGACCACAGCAATGTGGCTGCGGAAAGTGGAAGACATAAACAAGATGGAGGACTTGATAATGACAGCCCAAGACAGACATGAAACTTACAAGAAAACTTGGACTATCTGGAACATGTTTATACATTCGGAGGAAGGTAAATCCCTCTTTGAGACCTGAACTACTAAAAATCAATCCAAGATAGGAGGTCCTGTGCTGACTTTCAACACAGAGATAAAAATACACCCAAAACGCCGCCCTTCCCACCCTCCCTGCTCCTCCCCCCTCTCCTGTACTTGCCTTTTCTTTTTCTTTCGCTTCTTCACTTCAGTCGCTACCCCCAATTCATTTATCTGACTCTTTAGATAAAATAATTGTCTGGAGTCTAGAGACACGGGCTACCAGTCATCTTTAACATTTTTCTGTACTAGACTTACATAGCCGAGCAATAACTGTACATGTCATGGAATCCTCAACATGCGTACTGAATGTTCTGTTGCACACTACCTATTGTGACACATGGTTAGGAGGCTGGGACCTTCACTGCTTAAAGTTACTACTGTACTTTTTTTTTTTAGGGCCTTGCCCCAAGTTTGAAAACTCAATAAAAAAAATATATTTGGGAAAAAAAAAGAAAGAAGTGTACACCCTATATACGAAAATCGTACGAAAGATCCGCGGATGAAAAAAAAAACATTTGCCCGTTTTTCTTATAGTGTATACGAGCCTCCAGTCTTGGTCAATTATTTCCAGGTACTTTTTCTTGTTGATAGAACTTTTCTTAAAAGCAGAAAGCAGCCTGGAATTTAGTAGCTAAATCTGTACAAAACTCAGACTCGTAAAGAATTTACCATTTTAATTATTTTTCCCTTAGGAAAATTGTAAGTACAAAAAAAACAAACAAACAAACAAACCACACAACAACATTATGCACGGAGGTTTCAAGGGTCCTTTATAAACTGCTGAGAGCTAGTGAAATAAAGACAACTAAAATGGGAATAATAAGTTAAAAAGATAAAAATACAAACAAGTAGACTTTGGCAAAAAGACAGGTATTTGCAGCAGGGGCTAGCAATATTGTAATGTAAAATACATAAAAATGAAGGTGTCCTTGTTTGTGGAACCTCTTAATTGCTGCATATATTTTATAACAGTGTGTTCATTATGGAAGCTTATAGAACCAATCCTTATAATAGTACAGATTTTTTTTTTTTTTTTTCACGAGAAAAAAAGTAAAGTGAAGAAAATGAAAAAAAAAGTGGAATACCCATGTCTGAGACATTTTAATCCTTTCCATCTGTGAAAGTAGTAAGATTTTCCAACTACCATAAGCTTTTGCTGAACGTCCTGTGCGCACATGAACTCTGATTTTTTTTTTTTATGTTGATTTCCAAGCTGAAAAAAGAACAGAAGACTGAAACGCTGAACTTCGAGTGTGACTGTAGGGACCAGGTTTGTGATTTAATAACAGTATGTTGCAAACAGAAGTCCCAATTACTTGACAGCAGCAAGGTTAGGAGTATTCCCCTTTTGACGTCGGGGTGAATAACTCTGGAGAGTTCTTTCCATTTCTTATGGTGGGTGGATACATGATTCACTGCCTGATGACCACAATGACTCAAGTATGTCAAATGTATTTATATACAAAAGTTCACAAATTATACTTTTGAATTCTTTCAGTAAATAAATGCGGGAAGGCTTGGCTAAGCCTACTGAAATGAAAGTTTACATATGTGGCAAATTCAGACCTCCATTTTAACAGAAAAAGGACATTGGGTAAAGTAATAAAAGGTGTATTTAAAAAAAAAAAAAAAAAAAAAAAAACACAAACAACTTGGAGTCAATATTTTTTTTATGTTCATATGTATTTAAATGAATGAATTATTAGATGCTATAGAGTGAAAACCTCTAAAACTAAAAGCAAAAATTATAATATTACATCTTACCAGTCCTTAGATTAGGTGCGTGCATTAATTTTATATTTTCAGACATTTCTCCCTTAAAATTTTCACCTGGCAATTCTGAAAATAGCACTGGGGATGATTTACTAAATCAAGAGAGTGCACAATCTGGTGCAGGGGTGGACAGATTTTTTTTTGGTCAAAGCTTAATTGAACAAGCTGAACCTAAAAAAGTGGATTGGCTGAAAATTTCCATCTACAGCAAATTTATACATTTCCTTAAATTGCTACAGCAATCCAGCCCAGACGAAGCAGTATGCACCATGTTTGAAAATAGGTGCATGCAGGAGGTCCCTATGCGGTGGGGGCATCTCACTGCTATATCTAAACTATTCTCCAACCCTACAGCCAAGTTGAATTATCAGATGGCCTGGGAGAGGGACCTGGACATATCTCCTGAGGCAAAGGACTGGCACAAATGGAGCACACGGATTCACAAAGGCCTTTTAAATGTGGCTTTGATTTAGGCTAGCTACAAAGTGCGTGCTAGATGGTACTTGGTACCGGAACGCCTCTCGAAAATGTTTCCAGGCTTGTCAGCCTCCTGCTTCAGACAATGTGGCCAGATAGGCACACCTTTGCACAATATTGTTGTTTAAAGCTTTTAGGATTATGGGTGTATGGTGGAAGGAACTGTAAGGCTACCTGAGGAGGGCCCTCTCTTCCATCTGCGGGGCGCCTCGTGAGTTTCCTTAATGCAAACACCTACGTTATATTTGGACCTCATGTTCGCTATTGTACCTATAGCAGCCACCAAGGTTAACCTGTCTTATTTGTGAAGCCTCGTTTCTTTCTCTCGCGAAGCCCCCCCAACTTCCCCTCCCTTTTGTTACCTATGTATTTGTATTGTTAAATGATTTCAGCATGGCAAGGATTGTTTGCCACTCTATTATAAGTCGTTCATTAAAAATTTTTCAATAAAAACGGTTATAAACAGAAAACCCGATTGGCTGCCATGCACAACTGCACCAGATTTTGCACTCTTCGGTTTTAGTAAATTAACCCCACTGTTCGCCTCTTCACTGCATATATGGGGGAAACCATGGTTGTCAAACAGGCCGGACTTTAAACATGTCCGCTTTTCTTTCCCTCCATTATATGGGGGGCTAGTGGAACTGATAGTTTATACAATAAAGATACAAATTTTTGTGCTCTATTTTCAGCTCATAGAAGTGACAAGAAAACTTTATTTCTGGTAAGACTGACAGGTATTTTCTGTGCTTGATGAAAAATATTCTTAACCACACTCCGCCCGCCCACCGTCAAATGACAGAGGGGCGGTGCGGCCCTCATTCTGGGACGATGTCATATGACATCGTCCCAGAACAGCCGCACAGACCCTGTTCTCTGTAACGAGCCACGGCCCTTTAACCATATGATCAGCTGTGTCCAACCACAGCCCGTCACATGTAAACATGAAGATGTCGGTAATCGGCGCTCCTCGCCTCACACTGACAGAGTGTGTAGCGAGGAGAGCCAATCAGGGCATCTCCTCGCAGCGGGACATCTACACATGTAATCAGGGCACTAATCAGTGCCCTGATTACAATATAGCACCAGAAGTGCCAGCAATCAGTGCCCACCAGTGCCCATTAGTGATGCCAGTCAGTGCCGCCTATTAGTGCTGGCCATCAATGCCCATCACTGCTGCCCATCAATGCCGCCTATCCGTGCCCACCAGTGCCGCCTATCCGTGCCCATAAGTGCGGCATATTAGTGCCTCCTCATCAGTGTCACCTAATCAGTGCCCATAAGTGCCACCTCATCAGTGCAGCCTAGTAAGAAAATAAAAAAACCCAGCAGTGATTAAATACCACCAAAATAAAGTGCGACAGCACTGAAAGCTGAAAAATGGCCTGGGCAGGAAGGGGGTTTAAGTGCCCTGTAATGAGATGGATAAATAGCCTGAAAAAATGATCTAATCTGCCACCACTTTTAGAATAGTAAACTGCAATAGATGACATTTTTGTTTTAAGGTTAACATGCACTTTAAAATGAGCAGCAGTTTTTTATTTCTTGGGTATTTTCAAGGTGTTTGAATTACTACCACCAGACACATGCCATGGCTATTACAAGGTAGTGCCGCTCTCTATATTGGATTCCTCATTTTTAATTATCCAAGTCTTTCTTTATAGACCCTGCAATGGGCAATTTTCTAATAATACTGTCTTTTCTAGGAATACTGTGTTTTCTAGTAATACACTTTCAACTAATACAATTGACCAGTTTAAAGCAGCCAATACCAATACCATTTTAGCTGTATATGAAAAGCTGGTTGAAAGTGGCTTACAGCTAAAATTCCAGGATTTACAAAATTATTAAAATGTTAAAGGATAAACAGGAACAACAGTGATCAGACTATCCAATGTGCACACAGTGGAACTGCTGATGGGGGGGGGGGGGGGGGGGGGGGGGGGCACTTTGCATTTATTGAGCAGAGCTCAAAGGGCTTCCGAAAAGGTTCTCTACATTCACCCTAAAGCACTGCTTAGAACATTCAGAAATATGAAATACAAGATCTGATTCACAGATATGGGTTACTGCACACATCTCAAAATCTCTCCAACAAAGACACTTTTCCAGCGGGTCATTTAATAAAATGTCTAAAATGCAGCAATCCACGGCAACTAACTAGAATTCATTTTTTATTGATCTGGATACAATAAACTAAATTCAGTTGTACGAGTCACATCACTTTGCAAATCATCATAGCACTTTGCATTTCCTTATTAAATAGGACCATTTCATCCACAACACTTCATGTAAATTTGATATGTAAAACTACTCAAGCAGTGAAGCCAGATTGCTTCTAGGAATTTCAGAAAATAACTAACCAGAAGGCACATGAAAAACATTTGCATAGCTACAGAAATTCAAATAACACCACAAAATAAACAGAAATGTGATCCATTTGCAAAGCTAATAAGTCTTTATAAATGAAGGAGTCAGTACAAAGGCCATTCATTTAACAATGATTTACCTTTTCTTAAATGGGCATTGCTGCGAGTTCCCAAAATAGTAATGAACTTCTCTTCATCTGTGCCCCACTTCGTTTCCCCAGCTTTAAATAATTCCTACCAGAATAAAAAAAAAAAAAAAAAAAAGAACATCATACTGGTTTGAATTTCAAAAAGCAGACACATACACAACCACCAAAACACAAAATTATCCCTTCAAGGCATGACTGAAACATTCATCTCAGTCTCTCATCAACTATAGAGAGCAACATGAAAAATGCACTGACCTGGGCATCCTGCTCAACAAGAGCATCATTGACTTTAGAGTCCGGGTCCCTATTACCCTGCAAAAACAGAAAAACGCCTCTTTAATAAACTGTAATATACATACACACTAATTATATATATATATATATATATATATATATATATATATATATATATATATATATATATATATATATATATATATATATATATTTATTACACATACATACACACATACACAGCATCTCACAAAAGTGAGTACACCCCTCACATTTTTCTAAACATTTTATTATATCTTTTCATGTAACAACACTGAAGAAATTACACTTTGCTACAATGTAAAGTAGTGAGTGAACAGCTTGTATAACAGTGTCAATTTGCTGTTCCCTCAAAATAACTCAACACACAGCCATTAATGTCTAAATCGCTGGCAACAAAAGTGAGTACACCCCTAGGTGAAAATGTCCAAATTGGGCCCAAAGTGTCAATATTTTGTGTGGCCACCATTGTTTTCCAGCATTGTCTTAACCCTTTTGGGCATGGAGTTCACCAGAGCTTCACTGGTTGCCACTGGGGTCCTCTTCCACTCCTCCATGACGACATCAAGGAGCTGGCAGATGTTAGAGACCTTGCGCTCCCTTCTCCTCCACATGCTTGGCCAGTCCATCACCTTTACCCTCAGCTTCTTTAGGAAGGCAGTGGTCGTCTTGGAGGCGCATTTGGGGGTCGTTATGTTGAAATACTGCCCTGCGGCCCAGTCTCGGAAGGGAGGGGGATCATGTTCTGCATCAGTATGTCACAGTACATGTTGGCATTCATGGTTCCCTCAATGAACAGCAGTTCCCCAGTGCCGGCAGAATTCATGCAGCCCCAGACCATGACAATCCCACCACCATGCTTGACTGTAGGCAAGACACACTTGTCTTTGTACTCCTCACCTGGTTGCTGCCACACACGCTTGACACCCTCTGAACCAAATATGTTTATCTTGGTCTCATCAGACCACAGAACATGGTTCCAGTAATCCATGTCCTTAGTCTGCTTGTCATCAAACTGTTTGCAGGCTTTCTTGTGCATCATCTTTAAAAGAGGCTTCCTTCTGGGAGGACAGCCATGCAGACCAATTTGATGCAGTGTATGGTCTGAGCGCAGACAGGCTGACCCCCCACCCCTTCAACCTCTGCAGCAATGCTGGCAGCACTCATACATCTATTTCCCAAAGACAACCTCTGTATATGATGCTGAGCACGTGCACTCAACTTCTTTGGTCGACCATGGCGAGACCTGCTCTGAGTGGAATCTGTCCTGTTAAACTGCTGTATGGTCTTGGCCACCATGCTTCAGCTCAGTTTCAGGGTCTTGGCAATCTTCTTATAGCCTAGGCCATCTTTATGTAGAGCAACAATTCTTTTTTTCAGATCCTCAGAGTTCTTTGCCATGAGGTGCGATGTTGAACTTCCAGTGACCAGTATGAGTGAGTGAGAGCGATAACACCAAATTTAACACAACTGCTCCCCATTCACACTTGAGACCTTGTAACACTCACAAGTCACATTACACCGAGGAGGGAAAATGGCTAATTGGGCCCAATTTGGACAATTTTCACTGAGGGGTGTACTCGCGTTTGTTGCCAGCGGTTTAGACATTAATGGCGGTGTGTTGAGGTATTTTGAGGGGACAGCAAGCTTACACTGTTATACAAGCTGTACACTCCCTACTTTACATTGTAGCAAAGTGTCATTTCTTCAGTGTTGTCACATGAAAGGATAGAATAAAATATTTACAAAAATGTGAGGCGTGTACTCACTCATACATACACACACACTTTTTATAGATTCCTGTTTAACCACTTCATATCCGGGCCATTTCTGACACTTCGCTCCTACATGTCAAAAATCATCATTTTTTTGCTATAAAATTACATAGAACCCCCAAACATTATATATGTTTTTTTAGCAGAGACCCTACAGAATACAATGGCGGTCATTGCAACTTTTTATCTTGCACGGTATTTGCGCAGCAATTTTTCAAACGCGTTTTTTTTGGAAAAAAAACAGTTTCATGCTTAAAAAAAAAGAAAACAGCAAAGTTAGCCAAATTTTTTTGCATTGTGTGAAAGATGAAGTTACGCCGAGTAAATAGATACCTAACATGTCACGCTTCAAAATTGCACACGCTCGTGGAATGGCGCCAAACTTTGGTACTTAAAAATGCCCATAGGCGACGTTTTAAAATTTTTTACTGGTTACATGTTTTGAGTTACAGAGGAGGTCTAGGGCCAAAATTATTGCTCTCGCTCTAACGTTCGCGGCGATACCTCACATGTGTGGTTTGAACACTGTTTTCATATGTGGGCGGGACTTACGTATGCGTTCGCTTCTGCGTGCGAGCTCACGGGGACAGGGGCGCTTTAAAAAATTTTTTTTTTTTTTTGTATTGTTAATTTTACTTAAAATTTTTTATTTTGACACTTTAAAAAAATATTTTTTTTTTTGATCACTTTTATTTCTATTACAAGGAATGTAAACATCCCTTGTAATAGGAATATGACACGATCAGTCCTCTTTACAGTGAGATATGGGGTCAATAAGACCCCACATCTCACCTCTAGGCTGGGAAGCATAAAATAAAAAATAAAAATAAAACGATCGCCGCTTCACAACCGAAGCGGCGCCGTTTTTTTGAATGCAGAGGCCGGGCGTGACGTCATAACATCGCGCCCGGCCTCCGAACGATCATAGAGACTCCGGCGACCATCTGGTCCGCCGGAAATCTCTATGGTGAACATCCGGCGCCGGCGGATCCGCTATCCGACTCACCGATCGCTGAGGTGAGTCGGTAGTAGCACCGGAGGGCGGCGGGAGGGGGGGGGGGGTGTCCCCTCCCGCCGCCCGTAAGAACGATCAAGCGGCGGAACAGCCGCTATGATCGTTCTTATGGTGTACGGAATCGCCGGCTGAAAATGCCGGTATCTGAATGATGTCTGTAGCCTCAGACATCATTCAGATATAAGCCCTGAAAGTGGAGGCCGTCATATGACGGCCTCCGGATGTCAAGTGGTTAAAAGTGTTTTTCTTTGCTAGAAAAAATAAAGTGCAACTGTCCAGCACAATAAATGCATAAAAGACTGTCTGGTATATAGGGTTTTGCCATTTATAAGAAAAACTCTTTGATTGTAATCTGTAACAAGCAATATGATTTCTACTGTATTAAATTGTATTGTAATTGTTCTGTCTGCCCTCATGTTGTAAAGCTCTGTGTAAACTGTTGGTGCTATTTAAATCCTGTAAAACAACAACTCAACTAGGGTTCAGGTATTTAAAAAAAAAAAAAAAAAAAAAAGGATATAATAATTATAATAATAAAAAACACACACACACACACACACACACACACACACACACACACACACACACACACACACGACCCAGAGAATTCCCCATTATTCCACATCCCAAAAAAAATTTAAAAAAAAAAGGAAGAAGAGGATTTGAAGAAATATGGTCTTTGGAGGTGTATATTCAGTTTGGGCCATATATATATTTGGACACAATTTTTGTTTGTTTCAGGTATTTACCAAAAACATATTCAAGCTATAGTTATATAATGGACATGGGCTGAACGTACACACACTCACGTTTAATTTGAGAGAGTATGTACAGTACATCCAAATCGTAAAAAGGGTTTAGGAATTACAGCTCTTATGAATAGCTATCCCCCTTTTTCAAGAGACCAAAAGTAATTGGACAATTGAATCAAAAGCTTTTTCATGGCCAGATGTGGGCTACTCCATTATTTTTTCAACAAAATGAAACAAATCCATCAGAGAGATAGCAGCAACATTAGGAGTGGCCAAATCAACAGTTTGGTACATTCTGAGTAAAGAGAATGCACTGGTGAGCTCAGTAACATAAAAAGGCCTAGGCGCCCACAGGAGACAACAGTGGTGGATGATCATAGGATCCTCTTTGTGGTAAAGAAAAACCCATTCACAACATCTAAACAAGTGAAGGGCACGCTCCAGGAGGTGGGCGTATCATTGTCAAAGTCTACAATCAAGAGAAGACTTCGAGAGCAAAGAAAGAAGGAAGGTTTACCACAAGGTGCAAACCATTCATAAGCCTGAAGAATAGAAAAGCCAGATTAGACTTTGCCAAAAAACCTCTAAAAAAGCCAGACCAGTTCTAGAAAAGCATTCTTTGGTCGGATGAAACTAAGATTAATCTGTACCAAAATGACAGGAAGAAAAAAATTGTGGAGAAGGCTTGAAACAGCTCATGATCTAAAGCACACAACGTCATCTGTAAAACATGGTGGAGGCAGTGTGATGGCATGGGCATGCATGTCTTCCAGTGCCACTGGGTCATTGGTGATTATTGATGATGTGGCAGAAGAGAGAAGCAGCCAAATTAATTCTGCAGAGTTTAGAGACATACGGTCAGCCCAGATTCAGCCAAATGCAGCAAAGTCGATTGGATGACGTTTCACAGTACAGATGGACAATGATCCAAAAACACACTGCAAAAACAACCCAGGAGCTTTTGATTGAAAATAAGTGGAATATTCTGCAATGGCCGAGTCAATTACCTGATCTCAACCCAATTGAGCATGCATTTCACTTGCTGAAGGCTAACTAAAAGGCAGAAAGACCCACAAAGAACAACTGAAGACAGCTGTAGTTAGAGCCTGGCAAAGCATCAGAAAGGAGGAAACCCAGCCTTTGGTAATGTCTATGGGTTCCAGACTTCAGGTAATCATTGGCAGTAAAAGGATTCTCAAAAAAATATTAAACATGAACATTTTATTTATAAAATTATATTCAATTGTTCAATTACATTTGAGCCCCTGAAAATGGGGGGGGGGACCGTGTGTAAAAACGGTTGCAGTTCCTAAAATTTGTACTTGATATTTATGTTCAACCCCTTGAATTAAAGCTGAAAGTCTGCACTTCAAATTCATTTGGATTTTTTCGTTTTAATTTTATTCTGGTGGCATACAGAGCCAAAAGTATGAAAATTGTGCCTGTGTCCAAATATATACATGGACCTATGTTTTTTTAAAGCAATCAATATGTGCAATCTGTGTAAATTCATTCATCAGACCACACACATTTAGGCTGGGTTCACACTATTGCAAATTGGAAGCGGCTTTTCCCAGCATCCAATTCGCATAGCAGGAGATTGTGACCAGCTCTCTATGGAGCCAGTTCACACATATCCACAGCGGCTCTGGTGTGGATTGCACAGGAGCCCTGTGCGTCTTTTGGTCCATTTCGGTGAATGGAGATACACCAGACTCCTGCTGTGAGCTGCTGCAATCTCAAGTGTGAACCCAGCCTTAAAGTCCCTTTTTCTTTTTTGTTTCATTGTTTTATTATGACAGGTATTACTACTGCAGCTTATTACAGCGCTCAACTATGCAGCTAGAAAAAGCTAAATGAGAGCATTTTTGTAGCCCTTAATAATAAGGGCTACAAAAATGATCATCTGACAGTACCCCCAGTATCACAACAAAATGTTGTCTATCTTGTACTATTGGACTTTTACTACCATAAAAGCAATGGACACACACATTTACAACTGACAATAATAATACTTACTTGGGCAAGGACTACCAACATCCTCTGAAAATATCCAGATGTATCTCCAGTGATGCAGTCTTCCAACTCACATCCATATTCTAAAATTGGAATTCAGAAAGCAGCATAGACTATTAGATTAACTACTGTATATTATAATTCATAGTCTTTATATGCAAATACACGTATACTACAAGTCACAACAACCATTTAAAATAATTTCTCTTTTAGATGATAACAGCTTCTCTGGTAAGAATGATACTCCACCTGCTAAAACTCACCTTCGCTGCACTGCATTCTGTCGGAAATTAACCAGTGCTTTTGGGTATGGGGCAGCACATGCCCTACTCTCAGGATGCCATGATAGGGCTTGAACAGCCAACTGTCAAGACCTAATATTGCCACCTGACGAGGAACAAGAAGAAATTACCCCAATGTAAAGCTCAAATCTCATCAGACATGGAGCTTACACAGAGTAAAGCCCCATACACACTATCAGATTTTCTGCTGATTTTTGTCTTCAGATGTACCAAAACCATGTAGTGCAAGGGCCTGCCTGATTGCATACAAATTGAAACTCCTAAGGTTTGACCTCATATTATATGGTTTTGGTAAATCTGAAGGAAAAAAAATCAGCAGAAAATCTGATAGTGTGTATGGGGCTTTAGAACTCCCACCTCTGGTGGAGAGACAGAATGGTAGGGGGGGGGGGGGTGCAGGTAGATGAACAAAGATGGGTTATATTTTGAGGTTTGTTTATTTTTCATATATTTTTAAATTATATGTTACCATTGATATGTAACCTAATAAAACCCTTGTGGTTTTGTTTTGAAGTATATACACAACAAAAAACATGCTCAGTTAGGGCCTATTCACACCATTTCAGTTGGAATGCTCTGGGCGGCATCCCAGTGCAGACCCAACAGAAACACAAGACAAGTTGCCTTGTTTTCTGTGGTGCCAGTTCACACCACTGCATTTCGGAGGTGTGCACTGCATGCTTTTTCAAGTGCAGCAGGCTGCGGCAGAAACCACTGCATCTCAACATCATTGTGTGAATAGAACCTAATGAAAAGTCACTTATGACATTTCAATAAAGTTCTAACAAAAAATAAAATAAAAAAGCAAAGCAGTGAAATGTTCAGCGTGGCTGCTGGTGTAAATGAGCTTAAAGTTAATGAAAAATTAATAGTATTTGCCAATAAATAAAACTGAACACAAAAAATATCTTTTTTCACAAATAAATAAATCGATCAGCCATACCATTATGACCACTGCCATAACCTGTCAAGGCCTTGACTCCACAAAACCTCTGAAGGTATGCTGTGGTATCTGACTGCAAGCTGGCAGTAGCAGATCTTTTAAATCCTGCAAGTTGCTAGTTAGGGCCTCAATGGATTGCACTTGTTTTTCCATAAACAATCCATCTCACAGATGCTCGATTTGATTGAGATCTGGAGAATTTGGAGACCAAGCCAATGCCTCAAACTTGTTTTTGAGTTCCTCAAACTATTCTTGACTTCATGAGACCAGGCCACCTTCCATTGCTCCGTGGTCCAGTTCTGATGCTGAAATGCCCATTGTAACCACTTTTGGCTGTGAACACAGGTCAGCATGGGCACCTGAAACCAGCCTGTGGCTACGCAGCCCCATACACAAACTGCAATGCACTCTTTGCTCTGACACCTTTCTATTGAAAGCAGCATTACATTTTTAAGCAATTTCAGCTACAGTAACTCTATTGGATTGGACTACATGGAACAGCCTTCGCTCCCCACCTGCATCAATGAGCCCTGGCTACACATGACCCTGTTGCTGGTTTTCCTTCCTTGGACCACCTTTGGTAGATCCTGACCACTGCAGCTGGGGAACATCCCACAAGACCTGCAGTTTTGGAGATGCTCTGATGTAGTTGTCTAGCCATTAAAATCAAATCCTTATGCTTGTCCATTTTTTCTGCTTTCAACACATTAAATTTACAGACATAATGTTCGCTTGCTGCCTAATATATTCAACCACTTTCAGGTGCCATTGTAATGAGATAATCAATGTTATTCATTTTGCCTGTCAGTGGTCATACTGTTATGGATGATTGGTGTAAATTCCAATGTGCTGACCTATAATAGAACTGTGGTTAAAAGAAAATTGGTCAGGATACAAAAATGGAGTCTGACCATCACAATGAACCTTCATTTTAGCACATGACAACACACAAATGTGAAACCTATGTTGTCGTGCATTGACAGACCAATCAAAATGAATGGACTGCCTTAAACGCAATGCACTTGGTAACACACTGTAAAAGCATGAATTCAGCCTTTAAGACCTAAACCTTGCTCTGCTACACCAAACATGAACATGGTTTTTGGTAAAATTCTTCCTTCAACCTTATATTTTAAAAAATAAACTTTCAGGATACGGTTACTTTATTCACCAGTTGTTTTTGCAAAGACTGTATGCAGAAAAATAAAAATCTGAAAATTCAACAACTTTTCTTTACAATAGTAGAAAACATCAGCACAGTTCATTCCTTCTGTGTATACCTTCTTTGTAGACTTTGTTAATGTGACGGATTTCAGGTGTAGATCTAGAAGCAAGAATTTCAACAAGAACATTTTCCGTTGTGCCAGCACCCTGGAAAACAAGCACATATTGCCATGTACATAGATCTCAAGAATATGTGACTCTTCACAAGAGCAGATGTTCAATCCTTTCAGCATAATTTTTTTTGTAATACATTTTTTTGCCTTGTGCTGAACAATCAAACATTCTCTTGCCTTTTTACCATAAGGGCAATCACAAAGCAGCATGTATTGTGCAAAAACCTATTAACAAAGAAAACAAAATGCAGCATAAATGAAGACAGCTGGCTCCTTGATATGTTGCCACATATTCTGTGATTGGATTAAATTGACAGTTATGTTTCTCACTTGAAAACGTTCTGCAATCTCTACTGCATGTTTTTCAACATACATGAATAATTATATTCCTACATGCAAAAAAAAAAAAAAAACATACCTTCATTGCATGTCTAAGCTCTTGAGCATCATACAAATTTGCTGGGGTCATTAGTGCCACGATCACCTTCTCGAGTTTACCCGTAAGTTCAGACTTCAAATCATCAACAAGATCCTATAACACACGCACAAAAAATTTTTTTTTTTAAATGGAGATTTCAAATGCTTCATAGAATTGCTTTCAGCTTTACTAATGTGGGATGCATGTAGAAAGAACTAAAACCTCACTTTAAAAAACAAAACAAAAACTTAATCATAGAGCAATAAAAGTGAGAACTTCTTTTTAATTAAATAGCTATAATAGTTACCTATTAACTTAATAAGATGAAACAGAAATCTGTGGCAGAGGAAAGGTTTTTTTTCCAGGTGATTTAGGGTATACAATGACTTGGCTCATTGCTGAACTAGATTTGGCCATCTTGTACAAAAACTACTTAGACCTACCCTGCCAAATAAGGTCTTAAATGATACGGCAATTTGTTGTCGCTGACTATTGCTTCTGGATGTAAGAATCTTCATAATAGGGTCTTCATCAGTACCTGAAATGTAATGTTCAAAGAAAAGCCACAGTGAACCAAAAATATTCTTTATGACATTTTACAGGAGGGGCATAATTTGTGGTGTTGGGGGGCCCAAACAGCACCCTTATAATGCCATATTTGGCAGAAAACACTTTAAAACGTTTAGTTTTTGATCACCAAAATAATTTCACAACATTGGGTCTAAAGCGTAGGGAACCAAAGCCAGGTATAGCTTTTCCTCACTCTGCATCCATCACACCTCAACCAAAAATTTAAAATTAACCATTTTGGGTAGTAGTGCCGATAAGAAACCCATTACTGCATCTGCCATTTTGATATATATACACGCACACACACACAGGGATATAAAAACATACCTAAACCCTTCATTGCTTTGCGGAGAGCTTCTGCGTCATCATTGGCTTTGAAGCCATGGAAATCCTTGATGGTTCCTCTTTTTGTCTAAATAAAACAAAAGTTTTGTTTGTAACCTTACATATATTTAATATGCATTATATTGCCCTGAATTTCAGTTTTCTTCTGACAAACAGATTCACTATATGAACCAGTAAAGATGGTGTTCAGACCCCTTACCATTACATTAATGCTAGTGTGCCATTCATAAAACCTTGTGCTTCAGTAGATCAAGGGTTTCTGATGCTCTTTGCCCATGGACCTTCTGTCTGAAAGTGTTACATAGTTACATAGTTACATAGTAGGTGAGGTTGAAAAAAGACACAAGTCCATCAAGTCCAACCTATGTGTGTGATTATGTGCCAGTATTGCATTACATATCCCTGTATGTTGTGGTCATTCAGGTGCTTATCTAATAGTTTCTTGAAGCTATCAATGCTCCCCGCTGAGACCACCGCCTGTGGAAGGGAATTCCACATCCTTGCCGCTCTTACAGTAAAGAACCCTCTACGTAGTTTAAGGTTAAACCTCTTTTCTTCTAATTTTAATGAGTGGCCACGAGTCTTGGTAAACTCTCTTCTGCGAAAAAGTTTTATCCCTATTGTGCGGTCACCAGTCCGGTATTTGTAAATTGAAATCATATCCCCTCTCAAGCGTCTCTTCTCCAGAGAGAATAAGTTCAGTGCTCGCAACCTTTCCTCATAACTAATATCCTCCAGACCCTTTATTAGCTTTGTTGCCCTTCTTTGTACTCGCTCCATTTCCAGTACATCCTTCCTGAGGACTGGTGCCCAGAACTGGACCGCATACTCTAGGTGCGGCCGGACCAGAGTCTTGTAGAGCGGGAGAATTATCGTTTTATCTCTGGAGTTGATCCCCCTTTTAAATGCATGCCAATATTCTGTTTGCTTTGTTAGCAGCAGCTTGGCATTGCCTGCCATTGCTGAGCCTATCATCTACTAGGACCCCCAGGTCCTTTTCCATCCTAGATTCCCCCAGAGGTTCTCCCCCCAGTGTATAGATTGCATTCATATTTTTGCCACCCAAATGCATTATTTTACATTTTTCTACATTGAACCTCATTTGCCATGTAGTCGCCCACCCCATTAATTTGTTCAGGTCTTTTTGCAAGGTTTCCACGTCCTGCGGAGAAGTTATTGCCCTGCTTAGCTTAGTATCGTCTGCAAATACAGAGATTGAACTGTTTATCCCATCCTCCAGATCGTTTATGAACAAATTAAATAGGATTGGTCCCAGCACAGAACCTTGGGGAACCCCACTACCCACCCCTGACCATTCTGAGTACTCCCCATTTATCACCACCCTCTGAACTCGCCCTTGTAGCCAGTTTTCAATCCATGTACTCACCCTATGGTCCATGCCAACAGACTTTATTTTGTACAGTAAACGTTTATGGGGAACTGTGTCAAATGCTTTTGCAAAATCCAGATACACCACGTCTACAGGCCTTCCTTTATCTAGATGGCAAGGATCCAATGGGGATCAAATTAATACAGAGTTGTAGAGGTTGCAGGAAATTGGTATGGTACAATACTTCCTCAGGCCGGATTCACACTAGAGCACGCAGCGGCTCACAGCAGGAGTCCAGTGCATCTCCATTCACTGTTTCAGGTCCAATTTCAGCCCGAACCTCCAAGTGAACTGGTTTGGAATTCAGCAGATCTCTGAAATCTGCCAAACTCAATGAATATCAGGAATCCACTTTGCCTTTTCACTCAATGTTCACTCATAAGCAAAAATGGAAGAGGTGTGAAAGTATGTGGAGTGGGAGAAAGTATTTGAGAAGGAAAAAAAAAACAAAAAACAAAAAAAAGGAAGAAGAGAAGGTGAAAAATGTGTTTAACATATTTTGCCAAAAAGGCTTTAAATGGAACCTCACTCCGGGATAATAAGATTCCTTTCAGGTTTTTATTGCCATCTGTGTATCTACTACAGAGACGTCTACTCCTGTCTCCTAAACGCTGTACTTATACTAAATTTATTACCGATTCAGAGAACGTGGCAGCAATTAAAACCTGACAGTCATGCTAACCCTTACCAACTCCAATATAAAAACAGAGGGGGTATTTCCAGTCACTTCCTCTTCCAGTGATATGACAGGAAATGTGAGGAAGTCTACACAGTGGGGACACAGGTAAAGTAAAATCCTGACAGACATTTAACCCTTCTGTATCACTAACTATGATAACAAGGAGGTAAGGTGGATGAATAGGTTATGTCCATAAACTTATTACTCTGGATATATTGAAGAAGCTAAAATAGTGATGAAAGTATTCTTAAAACATTATTTGTGCAGCAACTGTGAGTTTAACATTACAGTGAACAAATCTGGAGATATGGGAAGGGCGGCATGCCATTTTTGGATATGCAAGTACCCATACTTGAATTACATTAACACACTCTTAATTACAGAAAATCATTGCCAATTGTGCTGAATGGTGGTCCTTCTCATCAGAGCTTACAATCTGTTATAAAGGCACCAAAAGGGATGTATACTAAAACATTTTCTTTAATGTGATGTACAATGTACAGGCTGTTTACATGCATTCCTACTTTCAATTATGATAATGATATTGGCACAGAAGACAGCATATTATGCCTCAGGCTTAGAGATCCTTAGATAGCCATTTATTGCATCATTACATATTTAGTATCCTGTTTAAATGACAGAAGAAGATCTGACTTCTTGACATAGGATTTTGCAACGCTACCTTGCAAGATCATTTCCATGGGTGGGACAGAAACATTACACTTAGGAGCATGAATAAACGTATAATGCTCTTATAAAAAGGTTTACACCCACTATTAGCTTTGTAGGAAACAAACATTACAGTGTGCTTTCAGGTTTAACCACAAAAAATTCTCTTTAGAGCACACAAATCTAATGTACCCATTATCATAACAAAAAAACAAAAAAAAATAATGGATTGTCTTCAGGGACTTGTAGGAAATAACAGAGTATGTTCAATAATTCATAGGACTCCTTTCCACTGAGACATAGCAGTAAGCCAGAACACTGTATTGCTAAAGCTAAACACTGCGCAGAGTCGAAAAAAAACACTATTTTTAAAGTGCCTGTCTGGAGAACACAGTTTAGGATTTCAAGACAGCAGAGGTACTGTTATAGTAAGGCCCCTTTCATATGGCCGTTCCGGTTAGATCTGTCAGTTTTTCAGACGGATCCAGACTGAACCACAATGTATGCCTATTGGGTGGATATAAACAAATTTGTTTATATCCACCTATGGCCGTGTATGTTCAGGTCTTTTTTTTTTTTTAATGAAACACACGAATGTCCAGATCTGTTGAAACCGAACAAAACCAAAAATAATGGCATGAATGAATCCGTATTTTTCTTTGAAAAAAAAAGTGATTTAATAGATGACGTCCGCGTGAAAGGGGCCTAAAGGGGAACTAAATTCCACATGGGGTGGGTGGTCTCTTCCCTCATGTTCCCTTCCTCTGTCACAGAAGTGACTGGTCAGAATTATAAATATGGCAAAGAAGGCATTTTACTTATATGTCCGTTTTGTCTGAATGTCTGATTTTTTTTTTTTTGTTTCTGGAATTCAGCTTTAATTTCAACATGACCTTTTTCTAAGAAAATGTCAGGAGTGACATAGTAAACACTTAAAAGGCAACAATGGGATTTAGCAAGATGGTTGGACTTTAAATAGTTACCGTATATACTCGAGTATAAGTCGAATTTTTCAGCACATTTTTTTTGTGCTAAAAGTGCCCCCCTCGACTTATACTCGAGTCAAGCACTTTTCTGCAGCAAAAAAATTCATTTTCCGAATTGACTTTGGGGCCCCGTATCTCAGGGCCACTTGGTGCTAGGAACCCCAAATTTGGTGTGCAAACCCAGTGGAACTGGTACCACAACATATCCAAAGCTGGGGTTCCTAGCACCAAGTGGCCCTGAGATACGGGGCCCCAAAAACGGTTTGGAAAATGTCATTCTCTGCTGCAGAAAAGTGCTTGACATTTTCTGAACTGAATTTTGGGGCCCTGTATCTCGGGGCCACTTGGTGCTAGAAACACCAGCTTTGGAAATTTTGTGGTACTAGTTCCACTGTGTTTGCACACCAAATTTGGGGTTCTTAGCACTAAGTGGCCCCAAGATACAGGGCCCCAAATTCAGGCAACTGTGTCCATCTGCAGCAATGTCATTTCGAACCCTTTGGGTTCAGAGACCCCAAATTTTGGCTGCAGCTAGGGGGCATCTAGGAACCCTTAACTACCGAGTTTGAAGTTGAGGGGACCTATGGCTGCAAATGGGCACAGTGATGCTGCAAATGGGCATTGTTGACCCACTTTTCCACTTACAGTAGCTGTGCATTTCTCACCCTCGTCTTATACTCGGGTCAATAAGTTTTTCCCATTTTTTTTGTGGTAAATTAGGGCCTCGACTTATACTCGGAACGACTTATACTCGAGTATATACGGTAGATGTATTTCTTTTAATGCGTTTCCTGGAATCATTCATATTTAAAAAAATAAAATAAAATAGTTTTGTAGATGTTTTTCTTAAGTTACATGTAATGAAAATCTATCCTAGAGTGTGCCATCACAGATTGAGCTTTCTGAAAATTCAAGCTTCCCGACTCATGTGGACCCTCTGGCTTTAATAAAATGTACATTGGTGCACAAAGGCAAGTAGGAACCTCCCTGATGTAGATACTTGTTCTGGGTCAGTGTCTGAGAACGTATTGAAGCTTAATGATCAGTACAACAGCCAACCAAATACCATTTTCAAAAGGTTTGCAATGGCAGATGCCATATTTCTCTTATGAAAGAAGTTTAAATTCTCCAAATTGTATTCCATGAAGCAGTGGGAAAGTATGGAGCAGCCCAACCTACAGGCGCATCTCATAAAATTAGAATATCATCAAAAAGTTCATTTATTTCAGTAATTAAATTAAAAAAGTGAAACTCATATTTTATATAGATGCGTTCCAAACAGGAGTGATATATTTCAAGCATTTCTTTTTTTTTTTTTAATGTTGTTGATTATGGCTTACAGCTAGTGAAAACCCAAAATTCAGTATCTCGGAAAACGTGATTATTACATAAGACCAATAAAAAAAAAAAATTAAAAAAAAAGGATTTTTAACCACTTGACGACCGCCTCACGCCGATGTACGTCGGCAAAGCGGCACGGACAGGCAAAATCACATGGTACGTGATTTGCCTTCCGCGGGTGGGGGGTCCAATCGGACCCCCCCCGGTGCCCGAGGCGGTCGTATTTTGTCCAGCGGCGATCAGAGGTGAGGGGGAGACCATCCGTTCGTGGCCCCCCCCCTCGCGATCGCCGCCGGCCAATCGAATCATTCCTTTGCTGCTGTATGCTAAACAGCAGCAAAGGAAATGATGTCATCTCTCCTCGGCTTGGTAATTTCCGTTCCGGCCCGAGGAGAGAAGACAGGTATGTGAGTGCACAACACACTACACACACAGTAGAACATGCCAGGCACACTAAACACCCTGATCCCCCCCCCCCCCCCCCGATCGCCCCCCCGTCACAAACTGACACCAGCAGTTTTTTTGTTTTTTTGTTTTTTTTTTTCTGATTACTGCATAGTGTCAGTTTGTGACAGTTACAGTGTTGGGACAGTTACTGTTACCCCCCTTTAGGTCTAGGGTACCCCCCTAACTACCCCTAATAAAGTTTTAACCCCTTGATCACCCCGTCACCAGTGTCACTAAGCGATCATTTTTCTGATCGCTGTATTAGTGTCGCTGGTGACGCTAGTTAGGGAGGTAAATATTTAGGTTCGCCGTCAGCGTTTTATAGCGTCAGGGACCCCCATATACTATCTAATAAATGTTTTAACCCCTTGATGGCCCCCTAGTTAACCCTTTCACCACTGATCACCGTATAACTGTTACGAGTGACGCTGGTTAGTTCGTTTATTTTTTATAGTGTCAGGGCACCCACCGTTTATTACCGAATAAAGGTTTAGCCCCCTGATCGCCCGGCGGTGATATGCGTCGCCCCAGGCAGCGTCAGATTAGCGCCAGTACCGCTAACACCCACGCACGCAGCATACACCTCCCTTAGTGGTATAGTATCTGAACGCATCAATATCTGATCCGATCAGATCTATACTAGCGTCCCCAGCAGTTTAGGGTTCCCAAAAACGCAGTGTTAGCGGAATCAGCCCAGATACCTGCTAGCACCTGCGTTTTGCCCCTCCGCCCAGCCCACCCAAGTGCAGTATCGATCGATCACTGTCACTTACAAAAGACTAAACGCATAACTGCAGCGTTCGCAGAGTCAGGCCTGATCCCTGCGATCGCTAACAGTTTTTTTGGTAGTATTTTGGTGAACTGGCAAGCACCAGCCCCAGGCAGCGTCAGGTTAGCGCCAGTACCGCTAAACACCCACGCACGCAGAATACGCCTCCCTTAGTGGTATAGTATCTGAACGGATCAATATCTGATCCGATCAGATCTATACTAGCGTCCCCAGCAGTTTAGGGTTCCCAAAAACGCAGTGTTAGCGGAATCAGCCCAGATACCTGCTAGCACCTGCGTTTTGCCCCTCCGCCCAGCCCAGCCCAGCCCACCCAAGTGCAGTATCGATCGATCACTGACACTTACAAAACACTAAATGCATAACTGCAGCGTTCGCAGAGTCAGGCCTGATCCCTGCGATCGCTAACAGTTTTCTTGTTAGCGTTTTGGTGAACTGGCAAGCACCAGCCCCAGGCAGCGTCAGGTTAGCGCCAGTACCGCCAACACCCACGCACGCACTGTACACCACCCTTAGTGGTATAGTATCTGAACGGATCAATATCTGATCCGATCAGATCTATACTAGCATCCCCAGCAGTTTAGGGTTCTCACAAAACGCAGTGTTAGTGGGATCAGCCCAGATACCTGTTAGCACCTGCGTTTTGCCCCTCCGCCCGGCCCAGCCCACCCAAGTGCAGTATCGATCGATCACTGTCACTTACAAAAGACTAAAACGCATAACTGCAGCGTTCGCAGAATCAGGCCTGATCCCTGCGATCGCCAACAGATTTTTTGGTAGCGTTTTGGTGAACTGGCAAGCGCCAGCGGCCTAGTACACCCCGGTCGTAGTCAAACCAGCACTGCAGTAACACTTGGTGACGTGGCGAGTCCCATAAGTGCAGTTCAAGCTGGTGAGGTGGCAAGCACAAGTAGTGTCCCGCTGCCACCAAAAAGACAAACACAGGCCCGTCGTGTCCATAGTGCCCTTCCTGCTGCATTCGCCAATCCCAATTGGGAACCCACCGCTTCTGCAGCGCCCGTACTTCCCCAACCAAATGCAGTCGGCTGCATGAGAGGCATTTTCTTTATGTCCTCCCGAGTACCCCTGCCCAACGAACCCCCCCAAAAAAGATATTGTGTCTGCAGCAAGCGCGGATATAGGCGTGACACCCGCTATTATTGTCCCTCCTGTCCTGACAATCCTGGTCTTTGCATTGGTGAATGTTTTGAACGCTACCATGCACTAGTTGAGTATTAGCGTAGGGTACAGCATTCCACAGACTAGGCACACTTTCACAGGGTCTCCCAAGATGCCATCGCATTTTGAGAGACCCGAACCTGGAACCGGTTACAGTTATAAAAGTTAGTTACAAAAAAAAGTGTAAAAAAAAAAAATATATATATAAAATAAAAAAAAAAAAAATAGTTGTCGTTTTATTGTTCTCTCTCTCTCTATTCTCTCTATTGTTCTGCTCTTTTTTACTGTATTCTATTCTGCAATGTTTTATTGTTATTATGTTTTATCATGTTTGCTTTTCAGGTATGCAATTTTTTGTACTTTACTGTGCTTTATTGTTAACCATTTTTTTGTCTTCAGGTACGCCATTCACAACTTTGAGTGGTTATACCAGAATGATGCCTGCAGGTTTAGGTATCATCTTGGTATCATTCTTTTCAGCCAGCGGTCGGCTTTCATGTAAAAGCAATCCTAGCGGCTAATTAGCCTCTAGACTGCTTTTACAAGCCGTGGGATGGAATGCCCCCCCCCCCCACCGTCTTCCGTGTTTTTCTCTGGCTCTCCTGTCTCAACAGGGAACCTGAAAATGCAGCCGGTGATTCAGCCAGCTGACCATAGAGCTGATCAGAGACCAGAGTGGCTCCAAACATCTCTATGGCCTAAGAAACCGGAAGCTACGAGCATTTTATGACTTAGGATTTCGCCGGATGTAAATAGCGCCATTGGGAAATTGGGGAAGCATTTTATCACACCGATCTTGGTGTGGTCAGATGCTTTGAGGGCAGAGGAGAGATCTAGGGTCTAATAGACCCCAATTTTTTCAAAAAAAGAGTACCTGTCACTACCTATTGCTATCATAGGGGATATTTACATTCCCCGAGATAACAATAAAAATGATTAAAAAAAAATAAAAATGAAAAGGAACAGTTTCAAAATAAGATAAAAAAGCAAAAAACTAATAAAGAAAAAAAAAAAAAAAAAAAAAAAAAAAAAAAAAAAAAAAAAAAGCACCTGTCGCCCCCTGCTCTCGCGCTAAGGCGAACGCAAGCGGCGGTCTGTCGTCAAACGTACAAACGTAAACAGCAATTGCACCATGCATGTGAGGTATCACCGCAAAGGTTAGATCGAGGGCAGTAATTTTTGCAGTAGACCTCCTCTGTAAATCTAAAGTGGTAACCTGTAAAGGCTTTTAAAGGCTTTTAAAAATGTATTTATTTTGTTGCCACTGCACGTTTGTGCGCAATTGTAAAGCATGTCATGTTTGGTATCCATGTACTCGGCCTAAGATCATCTTTTTTATTTCATCAAACATTTGGGCAATATAGTGTGTTTTAGTGCATTAAAATTTAAAAAAAGTGTGTTTTTTCCCCAAAAAATGCGTTTGAAAAATCGCTGCGCAAATACTGTGAAAAAAAAAAATGAAACACCCACCATTTTAATCTGTAGGGCATTTGCTTTAAAAAATATATATAATGTTTGGGGGTTCAAAGTAATTTTCTTGCAAAAAAAAAAAAAAAAAACTTTTTCATGTAAACAATAAGTGTCAGAAAGGGCTTTGTCTTCAAGTGGTTAGAAGAGTGGGTGATGTGTGACATAAGCTTCTAAATGTTGTGCATAAAATGCCAGGACAGTTCAAAACCCCCCCAAATGACCCCATTTTGGAAAGTAGACACCCCACGCTATTTGCTGAGAGGCATGTCGAGTCCATGGAATATTTTATATTGCGACACAAGTTGCGGGAAAGGGACAAATTTTTTTTTTTTTGCACAAAATTGTCACTAAATGATATATTGCTCAAATATGCCATGGGAATATGTGAAATTACACCCCAAAATACATTCTGCTGCTTCTCCTGAGTACGGGGATACCACATGTGTGAGACTTTTTGGGAGCCTAGCCGCGTACGGAACCCCGAAAACCAAGCACCGCCTTCAGGCTTTCAAAGGGCGTGAATTTTTGATTTCTCTCTTGACTTCTTATCACAGTTTCGGAGACCATGGAATGCCCAGGTGGCACAAAACCCCCCCCAAATGACCCCATTTTGGAAAGTAGACACCCCAAGCTATTTGATGAGAGGTATAGTGAGTATTTTGCAGACCTCACTTTTTGTCACAAAGTTTTGAAAATTGAAAAAAAAAAAGTTTTTTCTTGTCTTTCTTCATTTTCAAAAACAAATGAGAGCTGCAAAATACTCACCATGCCTCTCAGCAAATAGCTTGGGGTGTCTACTTTCCAAAATGGGGTCATTTGGGGGGGTTTTGTGCCACCTGGGCATTCCATGGCCTCCGAAACTGTGATAGGCAGTGAAGAGTGAAATCAAAAATTTTCACCCTTAGAAATCCTGAAGGCGGTGATTGGTTTTCGGGGTCCCGTGCACGGCTAGGCTCCCAAAAAGTCCCACACATGTGGTATCCCCGTACTCAGGAGAAGTAGCTAAATGTATTTTGGGGTGCAATTCCACATATGCCCATGGCCTGTGTGAGCAATATATCATTTAGTGACAACTTTGTGCAAAAAAAAATAAATAAATAAAAATGTGTCACTTTCCCGCAACTTGTGTCAAAATATAAAATATTCCATGGACTCAATATGCCTCTCTGGAAATAGCTTGGGGTGTCTACTTTCCAAAATGGAGTCATTTGGGGGGGTTTGTGCCACCTGGGCATTACATGGCCTCCGAAACTGTGATAGGCAGTAAAGAGTGAAATCATAAATTTACACCCTTAGAAATCCTGAAGGCGGTGATTGGATTTCGGGGCCCCGTACGCGGCTAGGCTCCCAAAAAGTCCCACACATGTGGTATCCCCATATTCAGGAGAAGCAGCAGAATGTATTTTGGGGTGCAATTCCACATAGGCCCATGGCCTGTGTGAGCAATATATCATTTAGTGACAACTTTTTGTAAATATTTTTTTTTTTTTTTGTCATTATTCAATCACTTGGGACAAAAAAAATAAATATTCAATGGGTTCAACATGCCTCTCAGCAATTTCCTTGGGGTGTCTACTTTCCAAAATGGGGTCATTTGGGGGGGTTTTGTACTGCCTTGCCATTTTAGCACCTCAAGAAATGACATAGGCAGTCATAAACTAAAAGCTGTGTAAATTACAGAAAATGTACCCTAGTTTGTAGACGCTATAACTTTTGCGCAAACCAATAAATATACGCTTATTGACATTTTTTTTACCAAAGACATGTGGCCGAATACATTTTGGCCTAAATGTATGACTAAAATTGAGTTTATTGGATTTTTTTTATAACAAAAAGTAGAAAATATCATTTTTTTTCAAAATTTTCGGTCTTTTTCCATTTATAGCGCAAAGAATAAAAACCGCAGAGGTGATCAAATACCATCAAAAGAAAGCTCTATTTGTGGGAAGAAAAGGACGCAAATTTCGTTTGGGTACAGCATTGCATGACTGCGCAATTAGCAGTTAAAGCGACGCAGTGCTAAATTGGAAAAAGACCTCTGGTCCTTAGGCAGCATAATGGTCCGGGGCTCAAGTGGTTAATACAGAAATGTTGGCTTACTGAAAAAGTATGCCCATGTACAGTATAGTATGCACTCAATACTTGGTCGGAGCTCCTTTTGCCTGAATTACTGCATCAATGCGGTGTGGCATGGAGGCGATCAGCCTGTGGCACTGCCGAGGTGTTATGGAAGCCCAGGTTGCTTTGATAGCACCCTCCAGCTTGTCTGCATTGTTGGGTCTGGTGTCATCATCTTCTTGACAATACCCCACAGATTCTCTTTTGGGTTTAAGTCAGGCAAGTTTGCTGGCCAATCAAGCACTGTGATACCGTGATCATTAAACCAGGTATTGGTATAGGTGCCAAGTCCTGCTGGAAAATGAAATCAGCATCTCCAAAAAGCTGGTCAGCAGAGGGAAGCATGAAGTGCTCTAGAATTTCCTGGTAGAGGGCTGCGCTGACGTTGGACTTGATAAAACACAGTGGACCAACACCAGCAGATGAAAATGGCTCCCCAAATCATCACAGACTATCGAACATTTTGCATTTCATTTGGAAATCAAGGTCACAGTTTGGAGAGGCACAGAATCCAAGTTGCATGAGATCCAGTGTAAAGTTTCTACAGTCAGTAATGATTTGGGGAGCCAGGTCATCTGCTGGTGTTGATCCAATGTGGTTTATCAAGTCCAAAGTCAGTGCAGCCCTATACCTGGAAATTAGAGAGCACCTAATGTTTCCCCCTCTGCTGACCAGCTTTATGAAGATGCCGATTTAATTTTCCAGCAGGACTTGGCACCTGCCCACACTGCCAAAAGTACCAATACTTGGTTTAATGATCAGGGCATCACTGTGCTTGATTGACCAGCAAACTCGCCTGACCTAAACCCCATAGAGAATCTGTGGGGTATTGTCAAGAGGAAGATGAGAGACACCAGACCCAACAATGCAGACGAGCTGAAGGCCGCTATCAAAGCAACTGCAACTGCTTCCATAACACCTCAGCAGTGCCACAGGCCGATTGCCTCCATGCCACACCGCATTGATACAATAATTCATGCAAAAGGAGACGCGACCAAGTATTGAGTGCATACTATATTGTACATGGACATACTTTTTAGTAAGCCAACATTTCTGTATTAAAAATCCTTTTATCGGTCTTATGTAATATTCTAAATTTTCTGAGATAATGAATTTTGGGTTTTCGCTAGCTGTAAGCCATAATCATCAAAATTAAAAAGAAATGCTTGAAATATATCACTTTGTGTGAAAAGCATCTATATAAAATATATGGAGTTTGACTTTTTGAAATTAATTACTGATATAAATTAACGTTTTGATGATATTCTAATTTTATTAGATGCACCTGTATCATTCAGGTTTTTAAATGAACTGGGCATGTCAGATTGACTAAAATCTTATGAAAAACTCAACTTTGTTAAACTACGGTATATAACATACAGACAAACAAAAAATATCATTGAGAGTTGACATGTTGATATGTATAAATGAATGGTTTAGTAGAAAATATTGAACATGAAACTAATTGAGATGTACAGAGATTGGAATTTCATACAGCATGACATGAAGAGGTTTCAGGGTATGCATTACTCATTGAGGATCTGGGACAAAAATCATGTGTTCTTGACTTTAGCTTTCCAACTGAATCAAATATTTGGCTTGTCATATATAACAAAATGACAATTGTTAGAAGGACTTATGAAGACTTTAGCGTGTAAGTGTTTAAAGAGCAAACACAGGATATTGCCAAATATGTAATTTTCAATTTAGTATATGGATTGACTTGCATTCCTATATTATAAGCATAGGCTACAACATTGTTTCTATACTATGAGTACTTGGGCTGTTGGGGGAAGTAAGAAAAAAAAAAAAAGAAAAAAGAAAAAAAGTGCCATCCTGCCAAGTGTTGCCCCACATCATGGTACATTTGAGAATTACCAAATGAATGCACAACTGATATTAAAGCAATAATAAACCCAAAACTGAAAATTACAGCTTAGCAATCATTAGATGATGTGGTGGCTGCATCAGTTTTATTTTCTTTCTCCTCAGTTTTCGCCTGGTGATCTGGCCAGTACCACACCTTCTGCATTAGAGCACCCCCACTCTAGATGAACGGACACAGAGATACCTCTGGATAGCAGCATTGTTAATCTGGAGAGAGGTGAGCATTAGATGTACTAGCAGATTTAAATAAGATAACAAACTGGAGCCAAACTCCAGCTAACGCTTTATAAGCAGTTACAGCAAACAGGTTTTTTTTTTCCCATTTTGGGATAAAGGCATTACATAAATAATTAAAAGCTGATCATTTTAATCACCCCTGCCAGTGTTAAACGGTTGTTTAATTTCTGTAACATACATTCTGCTGGAGAGTTTGTTCTGTTTCAAAAACAGACTTACTGGCTGAATCACCAGATGAAAATAAGAGAAAGAAAGTCTAGAAAAAAAAATAAATAAACGAAAGCAGCCATCACACGTTAGAAATTGTAAGCTGTGATAGAATACATTTTTGATTTTTGATTTTGGGTTAAATACCTCTTTAACCACTTCCGGATCAGCCGCCACAGTTTTACTGCGGCAGGCTGGCTCGGCAAATCGACGTTACCTTATGTCGCTTCGCCTTTTGGCCGCAGCATGTGCACGGAGCCGATGCGATCGCTCGTGGTAGAGCGAGAACCACAGATCCAGGTTCTCTCAGGGATAAGGAGACAGATCGTGTGTTCATACCAAATATGAACATCGATCTCTCTCTTTCCCTAGTTAGTCCCATCCCCCCTACAGTTAGAACACACCTAGAGAACACAGTTAACCCCTTGATCGCCCCCAGATTAGGGACAGCGATCTGCCTAAAGATTAGGGACAGCGATTGGTCTCCTCCTCCAGCGAGTCCCATCCCCCACAGTTAGAAACACCTTTAACCCCTTGATTGCCCCCTACTGTTAACCCCTTCCCTGCCAGCGACATTTATACAGTAATCAGTGCATTTTTATAGAACTGATCTCTGTAGAATTGTCAAAGGTCCCAAAAATGTGTCGAAAGTGTACAATTTTTCGGCTGCAATATCGCAGTCCCGATATAAAAAAAATAATAATAATAATAATAATAATAATAATAATAATAATAATAATAAAAATGCCATAAATCTATTCCCTATTTTGTAGACGCTATAACTTGTGCAAACCAAGCAATTTACGCTTATTGTGATTTTTTTTTACCAAAAACACAAAGAAGAATACAGATCAGCCTAAACTGAGGAAAAAAAAAATTTTTTTTTCAAGAAAAATGTGGGATACTTATTATAGCAAAAAGTAAAAGATAGTGTTTTTTTTTTTTCAAAATCGTCGCTCTTCTTTTGTTTATAGCGCAAAAAATAAAAACTGCAGGGGTGTGGGGAAAAAAAACAAAAAACACGTCAATTTTGTTTGGGTACAGCGTCGCAGGACCACGCAATTGTCAGTTAAAGAGATGCAGTGTCGTATCGCTAAAAGTGGCCTGGTCATTGAGCAGCCAAATCTTCCAGGAGCTAAAGTACAAGCAAAAAAATGAAGTATATCTAACCCAAGACCAAAAATGTTATATTTTGCAGTCTACAAGCCCTTGGTTCCCCAAACTCCATCTTTCTAAAACAGAGCTTGTAATATTTCTTCCTCCTCTACTTCAGCCCCCTCATCCAATCACTGGCTAAATCTTGCCGCCTTATCCTGCCCAACATTTGCAGAATACGCCCCTTCCTGACCAATGACACCACAAAACAATTTATTCACTCCTTGGTTATGTCCCACCTTGACTACTACAACTCCCTCCTCACTGACTTACCTTTACATTGGCTATACCCCCTACACTCTATTATGAATGCTGCTGCTAGAATAATACTTACTAACCGATCCATGACTGCTGCTCCTCTCTTCCAATCTCTTCACTGGCTTCCATTAGCCCAACATATAAAATTTGAAGTACTGGGGCGTGGCTTAGCGCGCAGTGAAGATGGCAGCTTAGCTTAAGAGCTCCGTCAGACACACGGCCCGAGCCCGTCTTTTCTGCACTTATCTCAGAGGATGAGCAGACAAACCAAGCACCCTCATCATACCCGATCACGTCGATCTATGGCTACAAGTGCTGGGAGAAATATCTCCAACGTATTTAAGAACCAGGCCGCGGCTCTGAGAGACACGGAGGGAGGTAAGGTGGCGCCGGCCCATGCAGATGATGAATTCAGTGAAGATTCACAGTCAGCAGCAGAGGACAGCGGTATGAGAAGCTCCCGTGCTGATCACCCACTTACATATGAGGACATGTCAGGCTTTGCAGCTGACATCAAAGCCTCGTTCTCTGCTGCCATTACAGATCTCAAAACTAGCCTCCTGGTATTATAAGAAAAGATGGCCACAGCGGAAACAGCAGGGAAGCAGAGAGACACTAGAATCAATAGGCTGGATAAAGTTACCTCTTCTCATGCGCGCTATTTCATTGAAATGAACAGGCTTTTAGAAGATCTTGACAATAGGGGAAGACGCAATAATATTAGAGTCCGCGGTATCCCAGAATCCGTCCTGGCTGATCAAATCCCCTCAGTTTTGCAAAGAGTCTTCAAGGGCCTCTTAGAAAAGCCAGAAGACACAGAAATTGAATTTATACGGGCGCATAGAGCTCTGAGAGCTAGGGGTCCGGACACCTTGCCCCCTAGAGACATTATCTGCTGCCTGCAAAATTTTGCACTTAAAGAAGAAATAATGTTCAAAGCCCGCAGAAATGACCAGATAATATTTAATGGAGAATGCATCAAACTATTTCAAGACTTATCTCAGATCACCTTGAAAAACCGCAGGGCCCTGCGACCTTTATTGGACAAACTAAGGGAGAAAGAGATAAGATACACGTGGCGATTTCCTTTCGCCCTATTGGTCACTTTTGATGGCAGACAGCACACGCTCCGCACACCAGAGGACCTTCCAGACTTCTGTGACGCACTTCAACTTGGATTGATTGAACTACCGGACTGGTACCAGGAGTTCACCCTACCACCCCAGGAACGGAGCCCATCTCGCTCCCCTCTGAATACACCAGAGAAACACCACTACAAAAAACAGAAGCAATTTCGCCAAGAGGCACAGTCAGCGGGCACGCCACGCAGTCGCTCACACTCCGCCAGAAACATGATGGAGGACCGGGAGTAACAGCAACAGCCTCATCTTCGTTTAGACACGTTTGCGATAAAGTGATCTGTGAATGTCTTTTAGACAGCATACCTACAATCGGTTTGGTTCCTTTTTATATTTTAACCCCACACGATCTACGTTAAGTTGATATATAACCACAATCTATAGATCCTTAAGGAACATGGGTAAGACTGTCCAAATACCGATCACTTGGCATACTTAAAGGCTTCAATACAGTCTTCAGGAGTAGGTTTAACGTCGGCTGAACAACATACACCAGCTGTAACTCTACACCCAAAACACTATGCCTCATTTTTGTTTGTTAATTTTTGTTCATTTTGGTTTCTCTTTTTTTTTGAGCTCTTGGTTTCTTCGTTTTTCCTCCTTGACATGAGACAGTCAGGGTAACAAAGCACAATTAATATAATGTTTCTTCGAAGCTAAAACACCTGTCTCCGATTAGATCTGGTAAAAAAGGGATAGTTTCTTGTTTAGCCTACATGTTCCCAGGAGCAACCAAGAACTATTAAGAGCAATTATATTATAACTATTAATGTTCCTTTACGTAGTTGAACTTATCTGATTGACAAGGTAGTAATAAGGTGTTTGTAGATGTTTGACCATCATTGTCTAATGCACACTCAGTATTGTTAGTGCAGATTAGATCTTTTAACACATAGAATAAGAATACTCAGGCCGTAGTCTGGCCAAGCTTGGATTACCCACTGTTGAATAGAAACTTAATTTTTGCACGTATTTAGATACACACGTGTACTCATAGTGAAGTATATATTCTCAGAGGGTTCCTCTCACTGGGCGTCTTCCCCGACCACACAATAGTGTCTACGGTGGGTCACTTTTGAACTCATCCGTACACACTAAACTTGATCTTCCAGGACGTGTTATTCGTTCACGGAAGAAGTACCTATATTTTCTCCATTCTTACTTCTTTTATCTACTTCTTATTTACAACCTTAAACCTTTCTTTCATACATACTTATCTGTATAAAGTGATAGAATCATCAGGTATTAACTATTTAATTGATACCTTTTAATTTCTCCCCTATATATGCTTTTTTTTCCTTTTCTTTTTTTTCTCCTTTTACTTATTTCTCAAAGTAGTGCATACGGGAGCATCCGAGCATCTCTAGGGGTCTGAACATTCCTGAGAAAAGATCCACTCTCCTCAGAGAATAAAAAAAAAAAAAAAAAAAAAAAAGGTAGCCCCAATTTTGTTTTCCTCCAGGAAACACACTTTAAGACGAACCATATCCCAAGACTTACTGACCACTACTTCACAGAGGCACATCATGCCACAAACACCTCCAAATATAAAGGGGTCTCAATTTTGGTCAGTAAGGATGCAATAGATTTATCTTTCTGACAGGATCATGTCAGGGGACCACCATAACTTTGGCCAATGTGTACTTCCCAAATACAGAACAATTTTCATTTTGCCAAAAAATGATCACAGAACTGACAAGTTTTCATAAAGGTCGTTTGATCCTAGGAGGGGACTTCAATGTCCCTCTTAACCCCTCTGAAGACACTTCCTCAGGGAAAACATACCTTACGTATAAAATCCTCAAAATTATCAAAAATTTGTTACACTCATTGTCCTTGATTGACACTAGGGTTGTCCCGATACCGATACTAGTATCGGTATCGGCACCGATAGCGAGCATTTGCCCAAGTACTTGTACTCGGGCAAATGCTCCCGATGCTTCCGCCGATACCTAAACTGTCAGCTGTGATCGGCGTGTGGGGGAGTTACATGATTCCCCCCCCGCGGCTTTCAGTGACATACAGCGGTTATCGGTGCTTGTAACTTCCCCACGCGATCACCGCTGACTGTCACTGCATCCTCCTCCATGCACCCTCTGTTCCTCTGTCCCCCTCTCCTCTGTCTCCCTCCGTTCCGTTCCTCTGTCCCCCTCTGCTTCTCTGTCCCCTCCGTTCCGTTCCTCCGTTCCTCTGCCTCTCCGCTGTCCCCTCCGTTCCTCTGTCCCCCTCTGCTTCTCTGTCCCCTCCGTTCCGTTCCTTTGCCTCTCCGCTGTCCCCTCCGTTCCGTTCCTCTGTCCCCCTCTCCTTCTCTGTCCCCCTCCGTTCCTCAGTTCCTCTGCCTCTCCGCTGTCCCCCTCCTCCTTCCTTTGTGTATGGATAGAGTCAGCCGACTCTGTCCATTCACATAACTGAAACATTGTAATCTCCTGTGATTACGATGTGTCAGTTTATGAATTGAGAGGAGCCGCTGACTTCTCTCCATTCATTCTCAGTGCAGCTGAGGCTGCAGAGAAAGGGACTGGGGAATCTCTATCCTCTGTCTCTTTCTCTGTCTCAAGGGGGAGATATCAGAGGTCTGTTAAGACCCCTGATATCTCACCAAAGCCCCCCAACAGGGCTGATTTAAAAAAAAAAAAAAAAAACATATTGCAAAAATGAATAAAAAAATTATTGTAAAAAATAAAAATTGTAAATAAAAAAAAAAAACAAAAAACACACACAGACACCGTTCACCCCCCTCCCCCCCCCCCCCCCCCCGAAAAAAAAGAAAGCATTGTTAAAAAAAAAAAAAAAAAAATGTCACGTGACATAAAAAAAAAGTATCGGTAATCGGTATCGGCGAGTACTTGAAAAAAGTATCGGTACTTGTACTCGGTCCTAAAAAAGTGGTATCGGGACAACCCTAATTGACACATGGCGTTACTTACACCCAGACGTTCGAGACTATACCTTTTACTCGATCCCACACAATTGTCATGCGAGAATAGATTTTTTATGCGTCGCGCAAAGGGACCTACACACGCTACTCGGTGCGAACATAAGTTTACAGACCATCTCAGATCATGCCCCAATAGACATAACCTTGAACATTTCAGAACCCACAGCTGGACCCAATACATGGAGATTAAACTCATCACTATTGACAGATCCAATTCTACTTCCGAAACTAACATCACTAAAAGAATACTTTACACATAACATCACCCCAGAAGCAGATCCTTTAATGGTTTGGCAGGCACACAAATGCTATATTAGAGAGGAATTGATCCAAAATGGGAACACGCAAGAAAAAAGAAACAGAGAAAGAAATAGTCAAATTAACCAATAAAATTCGTGAACTAGAGACCCTCCATAAGCAATCACTCACAACCCAATCAGCGGCGTTACTATTGGAAACAAGGAAATCCCTTAAAGAAATCTTGGAAACCCAATCCAGGAGATTTCTCTTTTTTAAAAAGAAGATTTATTACGAACATGGGGACAAAAACGGGCAAAATTTTAGCGAGGGCATTGAGAGGTCGAGTAATCCAACACACAATCTTAGGCATCCAAAATAAATCAGGCAAAATTGACAGAGCAACGGACAAAATTGCGAACCACTTTCATGAATATTATACTGCGCTGTATAATCTCCCACCCCAACATAAACCAACAAACACATCAAGAGTCAGGACTAGTGCAATTAAAGACTATCTAAAAGAATCTAAACTTCCGCCCCTAACAGCAGATGACATTACACAGTTAGAAAAACACATAGAAGCTTCAGAAATTCAAAACGCTATCAAAGATTTTAAAACGGGTAAGAGCCCAGGCCCAGATGGCTTTAGCGCCATCTATTATAAAACATTTACGGACATTCTGACCTCTCCTTTAACAAGTGCACTGAATTCCCTATCTAAACAGAGAACCCTTCCACCTGATTTCCTGGCAGCACACAATAGTACTACCCAAACCAGGCAAGGACCCAACACATTGCGCCAGTTATAGGCCAATTTCGCTCCTAAATCTAGATGCCAAACTTATGGCTAAGATCATTGCTAATAGGTTGAGACCCCTTTTACATGACATAATTGGACCGGACCAGGCGGGATTTGTCCCCAATAGGGAAGCCAAAGATAATGCTACGAAATCCTTAAATTTGATATATGAGGCACATCAGCGAAAGATCGAGGGCTTTCTCTTGTGCACTGACGCTGAGAAGGCCTTAGATCGAGTAGCATGGGATTATATGATGAGGACATGTGAGCATATAGGACTGGGATCACGTATGTTGATGTGGATTTCAGCATTGTATCAAAATCCCTCAGCCAAAATTAAAATAAATGGTACATTTTTAGAAAGTGTAAATATAAAAAAATGGGACTAGACAGGGGTGTCCACTATCTCCTCTACTCATCATTATGTCACTAGAACCGTTTATCAGGCATATCCTCTCGAATAGATCTATTAGTGATTTCCAAATGACTGGAAAAGAATTCAAGGTCGCAGCTTATGCAGACGACCTTTTATTTTTTTTGACAGACCCACATATCTATCCCCTCTTTAATGAAAGAGTTCTCCCTGTATGGCTACATTTCCAACCTTAGAATACATTTTTCAAAATCTGAAGCTATAAACATCAGGTTGCCAGATGACAAATTGACTAGAGCACAGAGCAATAGCCCCTTCACATGGGTTAATTCCGCTATAAAATATCTAGGAACCTGGCTAACCCCCAAACTTTCCTCGATTTTCGAGCATAATTTTCCGCCTCTTCTTAAAACTATCGAAAAAGACCTACAAAATTGGCACACTTCATATTTTTCATGGTTTGGCAGGGCTGCTGTATGCAAGATGACAGTACAACCAAAAATTCTATACCTACTCCGTACCCTGCCCATAAAAATACCCCACAACTTTTTCAAAAAATTGCACGCACTACAAATGAAATTCATCTGGGCTCATAAAACACCCCGCATAAAAGACTGTCTTCTCACTAAACCCAAGAGTTTGGGGGGATTGGGGGTACCCGATTTTAAAAAATTATTATTACGCTACATATTGACTGGCACTGCCATTCAAAAAGTAAAGATTGGGTCACCGTATAGAAAATGACATGAGCTCAATTCCACTTCAATTCTCTCCATGGGTATCCAAATTGAATTACCCCCGTGCAGTGAAGACACACCCACTCATAGGTACCTCTTTGGACATTTTCCACAACCTAGCAAAACAGACTAAACTTTCCACACCACTAAGCCCTCTCACTCCGCTACAAGATGACCCAGACTTCCCACCAGGCCTAGGTAATCACCTACTGACAACAACAGACACATAAATGCCTCTTCTTGCATGGCATTGCTTCTCGAACAAGATAATGAAAGATCTTTCCCAATTCAAAAGGGATAACAAACTGCCCCACCTGCCCATGTGGACATACTTTCAGGTACGTAGCTTTGTTAACAGTGCTGTACACAGGAACAACTTTTCGAGAGATCTCGAAACAGATATGCATGAAAGGGGAACAGGTAGAGAAATCTACATCTACGTCTTATGCCTGGTTGCAAAATTTGAAGAATAATGACATGGACAGATTCAGAGAGAGATGGTCAAAGGACCTGGACACACAGTTCACTGATAAACAATGGGAAACAGCTTGTGTATTGTCCCATAAAGGCTCAATCAGCACACGAATACAGGAAACAGCTTATAAGATTTTGACCCACTGGTACGCCACTCCAGATAAACTACATAAGTGATACCCTCAGACATCTGATTTATGCTGGAGATGTAATAAGGTCAGAGGTACATTGCTACACATTTGGTGGCAATGCGATATGATACAAGCATTCTGGCATGGTGTCAGGAGTGTTGTTCAGCAGATCACGGAGACCAAACTAAAATTAGATGCGGCTTGTTGCTTGCTACGCATGACAAATTTCTCTTACAAGAAATATAAAGCCTCTCTCTCTAAACATCTGATAAATGCAGCCAATTTACTTATTCCACTTTACTGGAAATCCACGCATGCTCCCACACTAAAAGAATGGCTACACAAAGTGGCATACATCAGTGAGATGGAAGACACAGCAGCACAATCTGAGATTGATAGATATCATAAAACTTGGTCTCCCTGGTTTGTATTGAAAACACTCCCAGGCTTATGAACAGTTAACGCTGTACGCCGAGATATCACTCTGGTTTTTCTTTCCCCCCCCCCCTTTTTTTTTTTTTTAATAAGCTTTTATATATACCAACATATCATGTTATATACAAAAGGTTTAACCTTCACACCATTGATCAAACTTACAGGACCTCCCTAGTAATGTAACTTTGCCTATCACTTCCTCTCAAATACTTTATTCTCTCTTTACGTTTTCTTTTATTCTTCCCTTTCCACTCTTTTCATATCCACTCTACTATCAATAATAAATGAAGTGCTTATTGGTAAGAATGGTAGATCATATTCTAATTTAACAATGCTTACAATAACGGTAGGACATGTTCATTATTATCATTTTGAGAATCCTGCCTTAATCGTCACCATTTGTTATAAAGGGTAATTTGGTTTCATTATATGCTTGTTACTCTCTAATTATAATACCATTTGTTGTAATCCAAATGTACTCCATTATACTTTTCATTTCATTTTCAATTTTAATTTCTTCATGTATGCATGTAAACAAGTTTAATGCTTAAATAAACTTTAATGTTAAAAAAAAAAAAAAAAAAAAATTGAAGTACTAACCACAATGTACAAAGCCATCCACAACTCTGACCCTTGGCTACATCACCAACCTCATCTGCAGATATCGCCCAAATCATCCTCTTTGCACCTCCCAAGACATCTCTCCTCGTTACCTCCTCCCAAGCTCGGCTCATCCTCTGGAACTACCTGCCCCAGTATGTCCGGTCAACTCCTACACTTTAGGTGATCCTTGAAAACTCACTTATTCAGGGAACCTACCCCTCCTCCACCTAAAAACTGTACTTGATTCACCTCCATCGGTTCACCAAGTCCAAATTTGGTGTTATCGCCCTCACTCTCATCCTGGTCACTGGAAGTTCAACATGGCACTTGATGGCAAAGAACCCTCTGAGGATCTGAACTCTGATTCGGATAAGCCCCCTGCCCGCAGACCCCCACAACCATCACCCTAGGGCTGTGGGGAAGAGGCCCTTGTCCCCATCAACAGGTGGGGGGACAGAGCCCCCTCTGCCCCCAAAGCACCCCCCCATATGTTGAGGGCATGTGGCTTGTTATGGTTTGGGGGGGGGATGCTGCTTGCTTGTCCCCCCCCCTCTTTCCTGGCCTGCCAGGCTGCATGTTTGGATAGGGGTCTGTATAATTTTTTTTTGGGGGGGGGGGGGGGGGGGGGGGGGGGGGGACAATCCCATGCCATTTTTTTTTTTCACATATTTGTATCTCTGGTAGCGCTTTTTTTTTTTTCCAATTCCGCTGTCAGCGAGGAAGCCGACGACTCAACTGTTAAGGACGCAGCAGCCGGCTTCCCAGCCTGCTCCTTAACCAGCTAATCACTGGTTGTTAGGGACGCTGGCGGCCTCCGCATAAAAAAAAAAAAAAAAAAAAAATGCTGGATACCGGCATTTAGCAGACTTTTGTAGCGTTTAGGAGCTGTCAACGTTTTTTCTGCCAAGACGCTGCTGCTCCAGAACGTGCTGGCCCTGTGTTTTTTTACATCGTTTAAACGCCAGAGAGGTCTCAGACTGCCTTGCTAAACACAACCCTCAAGGGGGGCGTGGCCTAGACAGCGATGTGAGAGGAAGTGATCGACCGGAGCTCCGCTAGTGGTAATCCTTATACCCCCATCCTGCACCAAATACGGGCTAGATTTCTGCCCAAATTGTGGGTAACAGCAGCGCAGACACACCGGATCATGTCCCCCCCTAAAAAAGGCGCAGCTGCCTCCTCGTCCTTAGACAAATACCGGAGGACGGAGCGAGACTCAGAGCAGCAAGATGGCGCCGCGCCAGCAGCACACGAGGCCCCTCACACAGACCCAGCAGCAGACGGCACGGCCCAGGTGCTTGAGGCCATCTCGTTGTGCCAATCCACCCTGACGACCAAAATAGAGGAAGTAAAAGGTGGACATATCTTTAAATCAGGCACGACATGACAAAACTGAGGGAGAGAGTTACTGAGGCCGAGACCAGGATTGGACGTGCGGAGGACACACTGTACCCCTTGCAACATTCCCATGATGATCTGCAGCGTCAGATGCAACAACTTGCACAGAAGCATGATGACCTCGAGAACCGCTCCCGCAGATCCAACCTGCGTTTCATTGGGCTGCCTGAGGGCTCGGAGGGCACAGATCCTGCCACCTTCCTCGAGCAGCTTCTAATTACAACATACGGCAGAGAAGCCTTCTCTACAACCTTCGTGGTGGAACGGGCCCACCGCATGCCTGCACGCCGCCCGCCGGAAGGAGCACCGCCCCGCACCTTCATAGCCAAGCTGCTAAACTTCAGAGATCGAGATGCGGTGCTTCGACTGGCAAGAATTAAAGGCAACATTCCCTTTCAGGCAGGCCACATCTCAGCATTTCCAGATTTTTCTGCCGAGGTGCAGAAGCAACGAGCGCGGTTCACAGAGGTCAAACGCCGCCTAAGAGCCCATCACATCAAGTACGCAATGCTCTTCCCAGCACGTCTCCGCGTGGCAGGCGAGGACAGGGTGCACTTTTTTGAGGACCCCACCTTGGCTTCGGAGTGGCTAGACCAGCAAGACGCCGCAAGAAATCGCCCAGCCTGATCACGTCCTAGTCCTACTAACACTGTAAGTGCCGTTTCTTCTTAACCAACTAAGTTAACTTGTTACCTGCACCCACTGTCCTTGATCCTCCGTGGCCAAACACGGCCTACCACTTGAACCTAGACGCCTACGTTTTGTGCCCACAACGTATTCGGTCCTCAGCACTCGTGCTATGTGCTCCCCCTCTCCTTATACCCAAACTTGCTAGGACCTGGAACCCACCACCGCTACAGTTCCTCCAAAGTACCGAGTACCTGCAAACCCACATTCCCGCTCACGCAGTGCGTTCAACGGGTTGGTCTCAAGAGGACCCTCTTAATCTCAGGGACATGCCATTATTAAACACAAGGAACTATCCGATCCCTACTGCACCCCCTGAACATCGGTGCCGGACGCACCCCCTCATTGCTAACACGGTACTTTGGACTCCAACCTTCTTGGTGCCAATATAATAAGAGTCTATACCACAAAGGAGCATGGGCCCAGGTCTATGCAATATACCTCCGGTTTGAACCGCAGAGTTTTCACGTTCTCCATCGCTGATATAACATCCAGAACTTATTCGTACCCAAAGAGGGTTTTTGTTTACTCTGCTGCCGGCGTTGCCAAATAGGCTTTCGCCGACAGTGGAATGTTTAAAAGTGCAGCAGTTTCTGTTTGATTGATAATGCAATATAGCTGCACTAAGTTTGGGCTGGATGCCCCAGTCAAGTTTGGGAGACTGAGGGCAGGGAGGGGGGTTATGGGAAATGTTCGGTTTAGGAACAAGTTTGATGTTGTTATATGCCTTCATATACCAGTACGCATTCAATGTCATATGGGAAAGGTGACAGAACTTAAAATTAATGTGTGTCTTCCCTTCATCCATGTGGAGAGTGGTGGTATGGGAGCCCATAAAATGATCCACGCCTATCCTATCATCATCTGTACTACACTGAGATGGCCAACATAAAATTCCTCTCCTGGAATATTCGGGGGATCCGGGATAAAATTAAACGCACTGCGATATTCAATAATCTTAAATCATACAGAGCTGACATCATAGTCCTGGTGGAAACCCATGTCACGGGTCACCTTCAACATGCACTTAAACGTCCCTGGATTGGTTGGGCGTTCCATGCCACCCACACTCCGCATTCACGTGGAATCTCGATCTTAATAGCCAAAACAACCCCATTTGCAGTCATTTCAGTGTGTACTGACCCTCAGGGGAGGTATATATTCTTGCACTGCACACTAAATGGTACGCAGTATTTAATAATGGCATTTTACATTCCTCCTCCATATAAATCCACTTTAATTACTGAGGGATTGCTATACATGGCACAACACCCCAATATCCAATGTATTTGGCTAGGCGACTTTAATATGGTCCTAGAACCCCGTAAGGATGGGTTACAATCACAACAAAGTACTCCTCATCCTGAAACCACTAGACTCGCACGCACGTTAGCAGAATTTTCATTAACCGATACCTGGAGATACCAACACCCAGACACCAAGGCCTACTCCTGCTTCTCGGCGACACACTCCACCATGTCCCGAATTGATCTCATCTTAATATCAAACAATCTAATCCCAAAGCTAACTGACTCAGGTTACCACACGAGATCCCTCTCGGATCACGCTCCATGTTGGGCTACGCTACAACTCGTCCCCAATACAGGACCCCACAGCTGGCGCCTACACCCTTTTTGGCTTACAACACTGAAAGACCAGGAGGACATACACGGGGAGTGGCAGTACTTCTTTAAGACTAATAGGAACACTGCCCCTAAGGGTATAATATGGGAAACATTCAAACTCCATGCGCGCGCAGTTCTATCTTCCCGCATAAACAGAACCAAAAAAACTTCCAAAGCCCTTATGCTTCAAGCCTCTGACAAGCTAAACTTGCTTACTGGAGAGTTCCAAAACGACCCAACACAGGAAAAGGCATCTGCACTCAGAATGCAGACCCGCCTTGTAGACCAGTTACTGTTTGAAAAAGCTAAGCAAAAACTATTCTTTGTGCGACAACGGATATTTGAACAAGGGGAACGAGCGGGAAAATTACTAGCATATCTTGCCCGCCAAGGTACAAACCCACCGATAGTAGTCACACTCTCGGGCCCCAATAATACCACATACTCAGACCCCCCCCCATGGTTGCGAAAGCTTTTCAAGCATACTTCGCTGATCTATACTCGTCTAAGGTTCAGACCACCGCACAGGAAACGCAGGCCTTTCTCCATGATATCCCTTTTCCCCAACTATCAGAATCCCAACTCACTGACTTGGAGGCTCCCCTAACGTCGGATGAAGTGGCACTTGCCATAGCATCCCTCGCGCCTGCTAAGGCACCAGGTGGAGATGGGTTGCCCCTCGACTTTTACGCAGCCTACTCAGAAATACTCATCCCCGAATTGTTGGCGCTTTACAACCATATATTTGAGTCTGGGTCTCTTCCTGAATCCCTACGCCAAGCAGTTATAATAGTGATTCCCAAACCTGGTAAGGACCCCCACCACATGGAATCCTATCGCCCTATCTCGCTCCTGCAAGCAGATATTAAAATTCTGGCCAAAATACTGGCCATGCGTCTTAATCAAAGCATTCTTTCCTTAATTCACCCGGATCAGACGGGGTTCATGCCCGGCAAAAATACGGCCATGAACCTACGGCGCCTATACATGAATATCGAGGCAGAGCATGAGAACGTGGGAGAGAGGGCGGTTGTGGCGCTGGACGTCGCAAAAGCCTTCGATTCAGTGGAATGGGGGTACCTTTGGGAATGTCTCGGGGGGTTCGGATTTGGACCCAACTTTATAAAATGGGTAAAACTGCTATATTTCTCCCCATCGGCCAGGGTGGTGGTGAATGGGCACATGTCTGACTCATTCCCTTTGGGTCGGGGAACCCGGCAGGGATGCCCACTATCTCCTCTGCTATACGCCCTTGCGGTGGAACCTCTGGCCATCTCCCTCAGGTTAAACCCCAATGTACGAGGGCTAAACAAGGGTCCTGTGTCAGAAAAACTAAGCTTATACGCAGATGATATGCTGCTATACCTAGAGGACACCGGCCCTTCCCTCCAAAAAGTTCTCGAGATCATTGGCGAGTTTGGGAAACATTCGGGATTGAGTATGAACTGGTCCAAATCACAGACTCTCCCCCTCGACCTTTCGTCCCCATCTTCTACTGCAGCGTCCCTCCCGTTACAAAGAGTCGCCTCCATTAAATATCTGGGTGTAACAATTACGAAAGACCCCTCTGAATACTTAGCTAACAACATTGAACCACTGTTCCACTATCTGAAATCCCGCACCCAATCATGGGCGAGACTCCCCCTAGGAGTAATGGGGAGAATTAACCTATTTAAAATGATACTCCTCCCAAAATTTCTTTATATGTTCTGGAACTCCCCAGTACTGATCCCGCTAACACTATTTAAAAAAATGGACAAAATTATCAACTCTTTCATATGGGGGTCTAGTAGACACAAATTGGCTTGGAACACAATTAAAAACCCCACTTCATCGGGAGGCGCAGCCACACCAGATCTATACACCTACTATATAGCTGCACAACTCTCGCACTTTTACCACATACATAAGACTGACGAAACCAGATACCAAGCGCTAGTATGCAAAAGGCCAAACAACGACATGTACTCTCCACTACAAGTTTTATTTAGAAAGGGGAACAAACAGCAGACAAAAACAGACCAACACTCAATGTTACTCCAACATCGCCACATATGGGAAAAGGCGATTAAAATGCTGGGTGATGATTTCTTCCATTCACACACACCCCTCTGGCACAACCCCCTCCTGGGAGAACTGAGGTCCTTACCCGGAGCCACCAGATGGGCAGCTAAGGGGATAATATTCCTTTATCAGGTTGTCACCCTATTTGGTGTACGTCATTTTCAAACAATCAGCGAAGAATTTGACCCCCCCTCTAACATGCACTTCAGTTACTTGCAATTGAAGCATGCACTACAGAAGCAGTTCGCAAATGGCTTTCCTAACTCCCAAATGGTCTCAGTAGTAGATGTAATCACAGGACCCAATCCAGAAAAACTCATATCTACCCTATACACCACACTGAGAAATAGAGAAACCGCCAGAATAATAGACAAGGCAAGATTCAAATGGGAAACAGACCTGGGCCAAATAGACATTAATGACTGGGACGATATTCTAGAGAGCGTACGAAAATCCTCACCTAAGATTTCTGAACGTCTGACCCAACTATACATCATTCATAGATCTTACCTTACGCCTGCCAGAATGGCCAAATTCTCCCCAAACCAAAACCTAAACTGTCCACGATGTCTAGGTACCCCATGCTCTTTCTTTCATCTGATCTGGTCTTGCCCAGTGATACAAGACTACTGGTCACAGATTGTAAAGTTCCTTCACGATCTTATGGGTTCACCTATACAACTGGACCCCAAACCGTGCCTCCTGGGCCTACTTCCAGACACTATGGCCAGGCCCACGGCTACACTTCTTAGTGAAACCCTTTTTAGCGCCAGGAAACTAATAGCCAAACACTGGCTGAGAGCTACCTCCCCCACCGTCCAGGACTGGCTGAGGGATGTGAACACATCCCTACCATATAAAAAAGTGCTATATAACCACAGAGGATGCCCAAAAAAATACTATAAAGTGTGGGGTAAATGGCTTGAAAACACAAACACATGCTCCACATAACCAATAGATATCAGCTATACGCCAGGGGAGAAGGTTGCTTTCATAGATACCAGAATCTAACCTTAAAGAATGTCTAGCCTGATGGAATGCTATAGCTTAATTGAATGCTCTAGATAAAGAATCACAACCGCATATATGCCTACATCTTCCGAAAGGTATAAATGCAATATCAGAAATATATGTTTGTATATAAACAATGTCTGTTGCTTACATGACTATGCCACATGATGACTGTATGATGTGATTAACAACAATAAACTTGTTTTTTTTTGATAAAAAAAACACAACCCTCAAAACAAAACATTGGGTGCTGCAGAGAAAGAAATAAGTAGGGGTGTAAAATTGGTTGTTGGCCAGTCTAAAAATGGGACTACATTTTATAGGATAGGCAATTTTCCTAAAGGCAAAAAGCTACACAACTCGCCAAACTTTGCAGGATGTGTGTTTTTCTGGGAGAGAATGAAGTGATCAGCCAAATCAGCATTGATTTCTCTTCTATAAAAAAAGGGAGTGACTTATGTAGGTTGAAGAAAAGGGTTATTACTGTTTATGCACTGTGTGGTTGACGCATTTAAGTGAAAACAGATCTATGGGAAACAGAAGTTAACCATCTTTAAATTATGAACTAAAAGGTGATGGCCTACAAACAGCTTTGAATGTGGGTGTGTATACACTTAACCTTGGCCAATAGTGCAGCAAAAAATGTTCATGTTTTCATAATTAATGTCAGCGAACATTTAGCATGTAGAATAGCAGAATGTAATCCAGCTAAAGCATTCACTGTGTCCTGCAGTTACATAGGGGCCAGCAGGGTGGTGGGCCGCAGACATTCAAAACACCCAGAAGTGTGTTGGATGTGGGTGGGTTCTGTAAGAGAGCAGTGAGCTCATAAGTGCAATTGTAAGAAGGGGATTCCATGCAAACTCACTTTTTGAGAAATATATCATTATAAGGGAATGCAATAGAGGTAATCTTTTAGAGTGCCATTATTGAATCTACACACACTCCTTTCCCCTGGATTAGAACAACTAAACTACGCATGATTTGAGGTCTGCTATGCCAGGTTTATTGATTGCATCTGCCGTTTGAACAGGTCCCTGTCAAATGCTGAATGTGGTTCATGTATAACTGTAATGTGTGTCTTTTCTTTTGAGCAATAAAACCTTTTCTGATTTAAAACAAAAAAAAAATAAAAAAATAAAAAAATTAAAAAAAAAAAAAAAAAAAAAAAAAAAAAAAAACCACAGATCTCTGTCATTTTTTCGCTTTTAATAGGATGCAGTCTGAAGAGAAGGAAAACCCTGGAATAAACAGACGTGAAAAGGGAACAAGAAAATAATCATATATTTACATTGGTACCTTCCTGTTGTTTAACAGTATCATTGTTGCCAGAGGATGTAATCGGGCTCAAGATACCCTTCATTAAAGTAGAATCATAGGCAACTTCCCCCCCCCCCCCATTTTGGATAAAGTAAGGGAGGGTTATAACCCCTGTTAATTTTTTGCCATCTGTGCTCCATTGGGGAGATTTACCTTAACTTCCTGTCCCATAGCCAAACAGGAAATCCCTATAAATTAAGAGAATTCATTGAGGGCCCCCAGGTCACCACTAGTGTCCCCCATTGGACGATTTCCCCTCTATTAGTTTTCTGGGGACAACCCATAAATTGACATTTTCTTTCACTGCTAACGTTAAGTAAACCGAACATATAGAGAGGGTGAATCTTCCTAACTGGGGAACAGGCAGCAATAAAACATGGCAGGTGCTCTAATCCTTCTCCGCTCTATCTAAACAAAAAAAAAGGGGGTAGGGGTTGTTTGGGGGGGTTGAGAAGGTTTTGCCTTTAGTTATGCTTTAAGTCACAACACAAATTATGCATTTAAAGCCACTAAGTGCAAAGGATTTGTTTAAAGGATAAGTTCATCTTTTAAAAAAAAAATGAAATAAATGCACATCTTTTTTTATTTTTTTTTAACCTGAAAAAAGAAGATCATTTATTATTCTTTTTGTTGAGAGCCTGGAAAGCATTGCACCCATGATCAGCAGATCCTGGGTGCTATGCAGGGCTTTTGCAGACTCTGAGTGTAAGTTGTTTGGCCGTACATTGTACGTTCAAGCACATACACTAAGAGTGTGAACTACCACAGTGCTCAACAGCGCCGTGGTAGTTCTCAATCAACTACAGCCGTGGCCAAAAGTTTCGAGAATGACACAAATATTTAATTTTCACAAAGTCTGCTGCTTCAGTGTTTCTAGATCTTTTTGTCAGTTGTTACTATGGTATACTGAAGTAGAATTACAAGTATTTCAGAAGTGTCAAAGGATTTTGACAATTACAGTAAGTTTATGCAAAAAGTCAATATTTGCAGCATTGACCCTTCTTCACAAATGCAGTGGAGATGTTATTTATGGGATTAAGTTCATGGCAAAGAGGGACTTTGCAATTAACTGCAATTCACCTGGTCACTCTTCATAACATTCCGGAGTATATGCAAATTGCCATAAAAAAAAACCAAAAAAAACTTGAGGGAGCAGACTCTGAAAACTAATATTTGTGTCATTCAGAAAACTTATGGCAACGGCTGTACAAACCAACAGCTACCAAGGCTGCCGAACCTTGTAGTATTCTATTCACAGAACTCTGTGAAGGAGAGACGTGGCTGCGCCACGTTCTTTACAGAGAGTGTGACAGAGAGCCGGGGAAGAAGATTGCTGGCTGCCTGTCATATCAGGGAGGCGGTGGATTTGTAACAGGTTACAAAAAGGTGAACTTATCCTTTAACTATTACCCTAACATTCACCTTCTGCACCCAACTGTCCTGCTAGGTAAATCACTATAGTTACTGTTCCCCTCAGTCACACTTCTGGGTGTTTTGGGTGTCTGCACCACCCACCGCACTCTGGGGTTCAATTTGCTGGGCCCTATGTCACTACAGGACACATTAGAGACAGATGGTCAGTGGGGGAACCAGGCATTTAACAGATCTGGAAGTGAGTCAGACGCTTAAAATCATTAAGCGGCCATAAAATTCTTAACAGTGAAGATTATACACGCTCTCCACTGGAGAGGTAATTATTGAAAATGTTTGAGTTTTGTTTTTTTAGGCAACAGTCACTAAGTTTTTGTTATAAATAAGGTTCATGAGATCTTACATGGAAATTAATATTTGTTTTCAGTGCTGTAGGCATCCACCAAAATGTACCACTTGTAGGGCAGGTGGGCGACACTTCTTCCATGTTCCCCATTAACTCATTGGGCGCCATGTGTTGGTCACATAGGTAACCCCCGGGGTGGGTTCTTTGGGCTAAGCCAGGTGATGAAAGGGGATCACTCGTCCTAGCATGGGGTAACACCTTTTCCGAAGCCATGCTCACCTGGACCAGGCGAGGGCTACAGTTATGTCTCCAATTTACAAGCTGACCTCAATGCTCTGTCTAATTGGGCGACTATGTGGCAGATGAGGTTTAATGTTGAGAAATGTAAAGTTATGCACTTGGGGGCTAAGAATATGCATGCATCATACATGCTAGGGGGAGTACAACTGGGGGAATCTGTAGTGGAGAAGGATCTGGGGGTTTTGGTAGATCATAAGCTCAATAATAGCATGCAATGCCAAGCTGCGGTTTCCAAAGCGAGCAAAGTTCTTTCTTGTATTAAGAGAGGTATGGACTCCAGAGAGAGAGATATCATTTTGCCCCTGTTCAAATCATTAGTAAGACCTCATCTGGAATATGCAGTTCAGTTTTGGACACCAGTTCTCAAAAAGGATATCGGGGAACTGGAGAAAGTGCAGAGAAGGGCAACCAAACTGATAAGAGGCATGGGGGAGCTCAGCTATGAGGAAAGATTAGAAGAACTGAATTTGTTCACTCTTGAGAAGAGGAGAATAAGGGGGGATATGATCAACATGTTTAAATATATAAGGGGTCCATATAGTGAACTTGGTGTTGAGTTATTCACTTTACGGTCAACACAGAGGACAAGGGGGCACTCTTTACGACTGGAGGAAAAGAGATTTCATCTCCAAATACGGAAAGGTTTCTTCACAGTAAGAGCTGTGAAAATGTGGAATAGACTCCCTCCAGAGGTGGTTCTGGCCAGCTCAGTAGATTGCTTTAAGAAAGGCCTGGATACTTTCCTAAATGTACATAATATAACTGGGTACTGACATTTATAAGTAAAGTTGATCCAGGGAAAATCCGATTGCCTCTCTGGGATCAGGAAGGAATTTTTTCCCCTGCTGTAGCAAATTGGAGCATGCTCTGCTGGGGTTTTTTGCCTTCCTCTGGATCAACTGTGGGTATAGTATTGGGTATATTGGATTGTACGTTTTTTTTTTTTTTGTTTTTTTTTTTTTTGTTTTTTTTTGTTTTTTTTTATGGTTGGACTGGATGGACTTGTGTCTTTTTTCAACCTGACTAACTATGTAACTATGTAAATATTAAGAAAGTCCCCCACTTCGGAGATGAGCCACTTGTGTGTAGTGTTGTATGTGGAGTTCCTCTGGGAGAGTTGTCCCTTGTCCTACACACTTGAACAGGTATATGTATTGCATTTGGAGGGACATGCAGAGCCTATGCCCACTCCATCAGTCAGCATACCTCTGTTAACTCACTCCCAGGAACAGAATAGAGTCCTGCTCAGCACATAGCAATGACCTCATGTGTGCTCTATTTAACCCTTTTTGTTCCATACCAAGTATTAGAACTCCATAACACTAATCTGCTCCTGGTCACTGGTGGAGACAGACAGCTAGGGAAGGATGTGAACCCCCTCACTTCCCGGGGAACCTGTCACCTATTCAGGTATCACGCCAACGACTGGTTGCGGTTATTCCTTCTGGTTACCCAAAGAATCTTCCTTGCAAGTTAACGTTGAGTTGTAGTGATGTTTCACAGACCCCAATGTGCCACTTCAGACCCTGGTTCCTTAGAGCGATGCCAGGACCCCACATGCACCCCTTGAGTAACTTCAGACCAGGCTTTGAGCATTGTAAACAACTTTACTGAACTGTTGGCAGAACATGTATGGCAACGTCCTTTCGCTAACTAAACCTAACTGTGGCTGCCCCAGGTTACCTGTATGGGTGTAGCATCTTTGGATAGAGTCCAAACTAGAGATAAGTGAAGCAAAGGAGCTCATGCCCTTGGGAGTATTACAATGGGTCACGTTCCAACAAGCTTCTTAAGACATAAATCTGAGTCTCTGTGTGTGCATCCTGAGCCTATTTTTGGTTCCCGTCCCATCCCCAGGATCCAGGCCTCTTCCCTTTATATCACACAGGAGGGAGGCTGGACCATCCTGAGGAAAAACCCGCAAACACACAAAGAAAGGCGGTACAAGCATTAACAAGCATTAACCCCTTCCCTCCCAACCTGGACAGCCAGGTAGACTGACTAAACACAGACACTTTCCAGATCAATGATAATGACTATGGGATTGCACAGAGTGGCCCCAACACCTCCTCTTCTTGGGTCCTCTGAGTGCTCCTGGTTCCTCCCCTCCAACGAGTACCCCCATAGAAAGCCGCTTTCTATAAGGTCATCTTATGAGGATACTCGTGAGGGCTTGCACCCAAGCCTCCCTGTATTGACACACACAGTAGGACTTGGCCCTGCCCTCCGCTCCCTCATCACTGGCTTTGATTGACAACACCGAGGCAATGGCTCCCGCTGCGTCAGCAAAGCCCGAGACCAGGAAGAGCCACAGACGTGTGCTGGATCGAATGAGAGCTCAGGCAAGTAACAAAGGGGGAGGGAGGATACTGATGCCTAAACTTTTCTTACCTTAATGTAAGGTATGCATTAAAGGATATGTAAAAGGTTCATTTAATAAAAAAAAAAAATACATGTCATACTTACCTCCACTGTGCAGCTGGTTTTGCACAGAGTGGCCCCGATCCTCCTCTTCTGGGGTCCCTCAGCGGCGCTCCTGGCTCCTCCTTGAGTGCCCCGTTGGAGAGCACTCGTGCGGGCACGCTCCCATGTCCTGCTGCTGTCCATTGACACAGACAGCAGGACTCGGCCCCACCCCCCGGCTCCCACGTCATTGGATTTGATTGACAGCAGCGGGAGTCAATGACTGCGCTGCTATTAATCTATCCAATCAGGACCCGAAACACTGGCTGGAGCTAGTGTGCTCCTCCCTGTCGCTGGAAAGACCGGGTTCAGGTAAGTAAAAGGGGGGCTCTGTGGGGCAGCATATGAGGTTTTTCACCTTAATGCATTCTATGCAACCTCGAGGGTTTACAACCCCTTTAACCACTTGCTGCCCGCCCGCCGTCATATGACGGCGGGACGGTGCAGCTGTTATCCTGGGCCGCCGTCATATGACGGCGCAGCCTTCCAGGCAGCCCAGGGGGCGCGCGCGCGCCGCCGGCAGCGCGCATGCCGCATCGCTCGGGTCCCGGTGTGCGGTGCCCGGCGGGCGCGATGTCCGCCGGGCACGCGCGATTGCCCGGTAACCGAGCAGGACCGTGGATCTGTGTGTGTAAACACACAGATCTATGTCCTGTCAGATGGGAGGAGACCGATGGTGTGTTCCTTGTACAGAGGAACACCGATCGGTCTCCTCCCCTTGTGAATCCCCTCCCCACACAGTTAGAATCACTCCCTAGCAACACATTAACCCCTACAGCGCCCCCTCCTGGTTAACCCCTTCATTGCCAGTCACATTTATATAGTAATCAATGCATTTTTATAGCACGGATCGCTGTATAAATGTGAATGGTCCCAAAAATGTGTCAAAATTGTCCGATGTGTCCGCCGCAATATCGCAATCACAATAAAAAAATCGCAGATCGCCGTCATTATTAGTGAAAAAAAAAATAATAAAAATGCTATAAATCTATCCCCTTATTTTGTAGACGCTATAACTTTTGCGCAAACCAATAAATATACGCTTATTGCGATATTTTTTACCAAAAATATGTAGAAGAATACGTATCGGCCTAAAATGAGGAAAAAATTTGTTTAAAAAAAAAAAAAAAAAAAAAAAAAATTTGGATACTTATTATAGCAAAAAGTAAAAAATATTGTGTTTTTTCAAACTTGTCACTCTTGTTTTGTTTATAGCACAAGAAATAAAAACCACAGGGGTGATCAAATACCACCAAAAGAAAGCTCTATTAGTGGGGAAAAAATGATAAAAATTTCATTTGGGTACAGTGTAGTATGACCGCGCAATTGTTATTCAAAGTGCGACAGCGCTGAAAGCTGAAAATTGGCTTGGGCAGGAAGGGGGTGAAAATGCCCTGTATGGAAGTAGTTAAAAAGGTAAAAAAATCTTTAGGCTTTATAATCATTTTAAAACCTTCTGACCTGAATCATTTCAGGGGCATTCTGTGTTTGTCCGATAGTCAAAGCGGTATTAAACCCAAAAACAAAAATGGAATAATAATATTCAGCTTTCTTTAGATCTGGTTGGTGCATTAGATTTCTTTTTTGCCTTTATTTTCACCTGTTGATCTAGCCAGTTTTTTTATTTTTTATTTTTTATACGTCATTTAACAAACCAAACTGTCCAGTAAAAGTGTCAGTTTGAGGATAGACTCCTATTAGATGAAGCACCTTTGATGGAGTTAGTGCAACAACATCATATGCTGTCAGAATGTTCTGACTTGGATGAGCTCATTAAAATAATATTACACTATCGAAGCGCTTTTTTTTTTTTAATGCATTTCTGTCCAAATGGGACAGTCTCTGCAAAACTCATCAATCTGGAGCAGTGGAAGATTTGAGGACACAAGATCTTTACATATTCATCATGTGGATCTAACGCCTAGTGACCTCTTTTATGTAGTGCGTTTCTGGTGGCAGTGGTGTCCCTCACACTGATCATTGGAATTGTCTGTATTCTGCTTGCAATAATTTACAGCTGGACATTGTTGTCCTTCGCCAGTTGTGGACACTGTTGCTGAAACTCTTCAGTTGCAACAGGGTAGTCTCACTTTTAGCGCTGCAGTTTGCGTTTTTATTTTGTTATGGTCAGCACTACCGGGCTAGCTGCTTTTGCACTAACAAAGATGTTTTTTTGTTAAGAGAGCACTTTCAAATTATTTTAAGCTTTCAAACTGTAGTTAACTTCACTTCTTGCTTGCAGTTTAGCTGAGAAATAGTTTGCATTTGCATCTCCTCATAAAACCTGCTCTGCAACTTTCCCCTCACTTATTACTATAACTAGAGTAAATGAGTTCATTGTGAACACTACAGAGTATATTACTGCAAGCAGGTAATGCCAGAGCATGGCGAGTAAATACATCTCGGCATGGATAGGGTTACTTATTACATCCGTGCAGCTTTGAAAGCTGGAAGCAGACTCCCTTTCATATGACCGATGACACAGCACAGACCGCCCAGCCTCCTTTTAGATTTTTTTGGGTGGGTTCACTACAGAGAGACGGAAAATCATTCTACTAAGAGGAAAGAGAAGCTGTACACGTCAATGCTTCCCATCGCTCTCTACAGGGACAACTCCTATATAGAAAAACACAACTACTTTGTCCTGATAACCAGCATACTTTTTTGAATCAACACTTTTTAACTCAATCTAAAAATGTATTTTAAAAGACACTACTGGGCACATTTAATTGGCATAAAAGAAAAGGAAAAAAAAAAAAAAAAAAAGGGGGAAACAGATGCCCTGGCCACTGCTCTGTACACAACCATTAATACAGGCAACGGCGGTCAAGCTGTAGTATGTTACAATCATGCATTGGGTGTACTCTATAACGTAATATAAACAAGTATAACTGTAATAGCGAATGGATTTATTATCTATACATAGGCCCAAGTGGGACAAATGTGGAGTAGAAATGAGCTCAGGCGCCCTCGAAACGCACCTCTAGCTGAACAACGAATGCGCGTTTTTTGGGTTTTTGTACCCCAATGAGTTTCAGGGTAGGTCGTTCATGCCCCACAGCTCATGCAACAAAGAGGAGGGCTGCGGGGCAGAAATGGCCCAGCCAGTGGCTCTTTGATGTAAAAACAATAGGAGCGCAAATTTGGAGTTTGTCTAGAGGAGGAAGCCTGAGCTCACCTTTAGTTTATAGGCTTTATGTAGACCCAAGACATGGAGAGTCTATACAATTAATGGGCGGGGGGGAGCAATGCAGAAACAAATATGGAAAAAAAAACAATAGAAAATAAAAATTTTCACATCTTACTTCAAAATCAAATAAATTTCAGTTTTATTTTGCCTAAATACATGACAAAAGCAACACACACAGCAAGCATCAAGGATCACTTATTTCTACAAAACTAAATAATATCCACTTACCGTTGCCATTTTTGCTGCTAATGTAAAGTAGGTTTCAAAGGCTGCAAAGGGAAGTAGAGGCTAAATTATGAAACATGTAATAGCTAAGTAAACAGATCATGCGTTGTTTAAAATCAAGGCCATGGCTGGCTGCCCATAAAACTTTTCAAACAAAAAATATAAGGGGCATTCTGCGTAAACGCTTAATAGATATGACAAAGTACTCACAATAGATAACCCTGTAGTACAGTAGGAGGGTTTGTCGTCCCCAGCTGAGCCTGTGCTCACACACACAGGTAAGCTGTATGCAAATCAATCATCCTCCCTGGTTTTGTGTTCAGGTGACACCCGATAGTGACATATACACTGGAGTAATATGATTCTTTCAGTATTAGTAGACACCAGAGTTCTAGCAAGTGTAATAACTAACGGCAATCAGCTAGGAATCGTCTTTTGGCATTGTGAATGCTATAGAAAAAATTGAGATAAATAAAAAAAAAAAAAAAAAAATTATATATATATATATATATATATATATATATATATATATATATATATATATATATATATATATATATATATATATATATATATAACAAGTGCAATAATCCAAAATATCCAATGAGAAACCACTGCTCATATCTCAGCTAGAAGAAATCTGTTCTGATCGGTTGCTAGGGGGGTACTGAAAACGAATAAATGGGACCAATGGAGCATGCCTTCTATAGGCTCCTGCAGTTTACACTGCCTTACTAGGGAAAGCCGCCAAAAGTACAGCGCTGATAAATATTTAAAGTAAACTCTAAAGAAAAAAAAAAAAAAAAATTTCCCAATTTTGGAAAGTGTAAGGAGGGGTTATAATCCTTATCAGATTTTTTTTTTCCCCCCAGAGGTTTCCCTTCACTTTTCAGTCCCATAAGCAAAACAGGAAAATGTAAGAAAATCCCTCCAAAATAAGGCTAAGTTTATTGCCATTTCCCCGTGGCCATGTTTGCGTAGGCACAGCAGCCCTTACATTTGAATGGGCTGCTGTACCCATGGAGAACACAGGGAAAAAGTCCCTGCACCTTTTCCAAAAATCGCAGTAGTAGTAGTAGTGCTATGTGGTTCCCAGCACAGGAAAGCGGTTTACATTGTGTGGGGGTTGCCATTAGGAATTTGGTGCTGGAAGGCGTGCGATAAAACGCAGCTCTGCACCTGCATATAGTGAGAACCCAGCCTAAGTGCATCCCTGGTTGTCACCAGAACTAATGTTCCCAAAAGGAAGATTTCCCTTCTATTCCTGTTCTGGTGACAATCCAAATTTTGAGATTTTTTTTTTCACTTTCAGCGATAACCATAAACAAGACAAATAGAGAGGGTATATCTCCCTAAGGCCCCTTTCACACCTGTGCGACTTTTCCTGCGACTTTGGACATCAGAGTCACACGACAAGTCGTGCACCACGATTCCCAATAATAACCATTCATATCTGTGCGATTTCAAAAGTAGTCAATGTACTACTTTGGTCTGATTTTGATGCGAGTTGAGGTCCACAGGCATTCCCTGAAATGGCGGCTAAGTCGCAGCAGTGTAAAAAGGGGCCTAATAGGGGTACAGACAGCAATAAAAACCTTGCAGGCATTCTAATCCTTCCCACTCTACCCAAAACTTATATTTTTTTTTAGTTTTTTTATTAATAAATAAAAACAACAACAACAACAACAACAACAACAACAACAATCTTTAGTTATACTATAAACATTTGCAAACAAATTTATGTCTATATCACAACTTCTGCTTGTAGTATTTACTTGCAAAGTAGCACAAGCAACTGGAGCAAGTCAAAATGTTGACAGAAGGACAACTTTATCCTGCTGATGCTGGATTCTCCTCTATCCTCACCTCCTAAAGTACCTGTGTACTGTATACTAGCCCTGACAGTATAATACACAGATCATATATGTCCTGGTAAGCACTTACATGGCCTGTTGTGTTTCCCCCTCTGGCTAGCAGTGAGATGCTGCTGATCAGGCGGAGTGCAAAAAGCAATGGAGAACCAGCCACAGCCCAGAGTGTAGAAGTGAACTCAGCTCTCCCAGACACACCCTACACATCACTAGCACTGCCCTCAGCTGCCTCACTCCTCTAATACAGGATGTTTCCTCCTCATACACACAATACACATGTCCAACCCCTATTGCAGCATCGCAAATCAATCTCACATCACATTGTAAGTTTGCACAGTACCATATGGATAAAAGTGAGAGCATTCTTGTACCAAGCAGTTCTTTTAACTTTTTTTCAGCAGCGTATTAACTTTTTTATTTTTTTTACACCATAAGGGGATCGCTTGAAAAAGGCTAAAAACTATATTTGATCACCTCTACGCTTTTTTTTTGTACTATAAACAAAACAAAAAAACAATTGAAAAAAACTTTTTTTTTTTTTTCTGCTAGAAAACATATCCAATAAGAAATGTAAAAAAATCGAATCTCTTTATCAATTTAGGCTAATATATGTTCTGCTACATGTTTCTGGTAAAAATAAAAAAAAATCCCAATAAGTGTATATTGATTGGTTTGCGCAAAAGTTACAGCGTTTACAAACGATGGGATATATTAATGGAATTTTTGTTTCATTTTTTGTTTTTTTACTAGTGATGGCGACAACCAGCGACTTATAGTGGGACTGCGATATTGCGGTGGACAAAATCGGACACTGACACTTTTAACACTAATACAGTGATCAGTGCTAAAAAATATGCACTGTCACTGTACTAATGACACTGGTTAACATCAGGGGCGATCAAAGGGTTAACTGTGGGCCTAACCTGTGTTTGTGGACAGTATGGGAGGTGCTTTAAAGTGATTGTAAGGGTTTGTTGTTTTGTCTTTTTTTAAATAACAAACATATCATACTTACCTCCGCTGTGCAGCTCATTTTGCACAGAGTGACTCCGATCCTCCTCTTCTGGGGTCCCCCGGCGGCTCTTGCGGCTCCTCCCCACATCAGATAACCCCCTAGGAGAAGCGCTCTCCCAAGGGGGCTACCTTGCGGGCACGCTCCCGAGGCCAGCATTCGACATCCAAAGACGCCGAATGTGTGACTCGGCCCTGCCTCCCCACACCATTGTATTTGATTGACAGAAGTGCTGCTATCAATCTATCCAATCAAGAGCCGAGAACCCCTGGGCAGAGAGACAGTGCGTCCCCGCCGGGTCAAGTTCCAGGGCTCAGGTAAGTAAAGTGGGGGGCTGGGGAGCCGGTCACTGCCAGGTGTTTTTTCACCTTAATGCATAGGATGCATTAAGGTGAAAAAACTTGAAGGTTTACAACCTCTTTATGGCTGGATTCACACCTATGCATTTTTAATGCTTTTTGCAGATTGCAGATTTGCACTACAGTCCATTTAACATGGTTTCCTGTGGAACACGTTCTGTAGAGCAAGTCTGCAAAATGCACTAAAAATGCATAGGTGCGAGTCCATCCTAAAGGATGATCGGCAGTACCTGCTGATCGGCTCCCGCTGTGCATAATCACAGGAGAAGTGAGCTGCCGGCTGTGTACATTCACGCCCGCTACCTGGAAGCGTGGGATCACGTATATATATGTGATGCTGCGCACAGCCGCCGCCCTGTAGCAGTAAAACTGCTATAGGGCGGTCAGCAAGAGGTTAAAGTGGTTCTAAAGGCAGAAGGTTTTTTTGAACTTAAAGAGGAGTTCCACCCAGGGGGGCCGTCAAAAAAAAAAAAAAAATTAAAAGTCAGCAGCTACAAATACTGCAGCTGCTGACTTTAAATTGGACACTTACCTGTCCCAGGGTCCAGCGATGCGGGGGATCGAAGCCCCGCTCGTCCCCCCCCCCCTCCGCTCGTCGGCGCCGGCATTTCAACTGTGGGCGCCGGGCTGTGCCTTCACAGCCTGGCACCCACTGCGCATGCGCGAGCGGCGCCGCGCACCGTGATTGGCCGCTCAATCACCTGGGACCTGTAATGGGTCCCAGATGATTGACAGGAGGGAGGGAGCAGAGCGGAGCCCTTCCTGTGCCGAGGGGGAAGTGATGTCACCAGCCCAGGCAAAGGAAGGGGCAGACTACGAGGGACCACCTAGCAACACGCATTTAGAGGTAAGTGAAAAAAAAAATATTCAAATGTTTTTTTGTTTTGTTTTTTAGAATTTTTGAGGTATTTTTGTTTTTTTGGGTGGAACCCCACTTTAATGAATTCTCTGCATTAAGGTAAAAAAAACCTTCTGCATGCAGCTTCCCCCCAGCCCAGCCCACTTATACTTATCTTTATTCTTTATTCTTTATCTCTTTCCAGTGCTGTGCATGAAAGCAGAGGCTTTCTTGGCTCTCTCCCTTCTCATTGGCTCAGACACAGCAGTGGCAGACATTAGTTCCTGCTGCTGTCACTCAAAGCCAGTGAGAAGGAGGCGGGGCCAAGCCGTGCTCTGTGTGTCAATGGACACACAGAGAGGGGCTCGGGAGCAAGCATGCACAAGTGTCCCCATACCAAGCGGCTTGCTATTGGGGCACATGGTTGGGGGAGGAGCCAGTGACAGACCCGAGAAGAGGAGGATTGGGGCTGCTCTGTGCAAATCCACACCTCCTCGTTTGGTGCCAAGTGTGGGTGGGTTCTTCTGGGCTAAGCTAGGCACCTTGAACAGGGTCACTGCCTTACACATGGAGTAGCTTCATTTTGAACAGATGAACTCTAGTAAACTCTGTTGATGTTAATGTACACGACTACTGTTACCTGCTGCATTTAGGAGGGACACGAAGACCTGATGCCCACTCTACCTGTTCAGCATATCACCGCTACCTCACTCTCAGTAACAGAATGGGGTCCCGCTGTGTGCCTATCTGTGCACAGGCTGGGAATCTCTGCGGTGCTGATCTGCTCACATTACTATGGGAGATGGACCACTCATGGAGAGAAAGGCAACAGCAACTTCTCCTGCAAAAGGCTATCCCACCTGTCACATGTACATACTTTCGGCAGGCTGCTTGTGGAACCTTCGTTACCCCTGGTAACCACTTGTGTCTTCACACTGTATTAACTCTTGTACCACTGTCTTCATACCCCAATGTGTTTAACTGACCCGAGCTGTAGATTACGTGTGCTGGTTACTTGCATTGCACCCCTTAAATAACTTCAGACCAGGCAAGGACAAAGTTTCAAAAACTGGAAATTTGCAGCATACAGAACAAAGTTCACAGTCTCTCCCTAACATCCCTAGTCCCTAATTCAGCCTTGATGGCTGCTCCAGCATACCGGTATAGGATAAAATCCATTATGCCAGAGCTCCTGCTCTGGTGTCTTCAGGCGATTTGTAGATCCCCAAGGCTAGGTTCCCACTTTTGTGGGTAGCTGCAGGTGCGGGAATCGCAGTGATTTCCGCGCCCGCAACCACCCACAGTCAAAATGCGCTGCTCTTTATAAACGCGCGGAGCTAGAATTCCTTCCCAATGGCACCTCCACACATCTAGAAAGGCAGCACCCACCCTTTTTTTAAAATGCGGCAGGAACCTTTTTCCTGTGTGAAACACAGGCACAGCAGCCCATTCAAAATAATGGGCTGCCGTGCCTGCGCAAATGTGAGCCGCAAACCCGCAAGAGTGTGATCCTATTCTTAGAGACGACTTTGGGCCCTCCCTCCCCATGCACATGACTTACCTTGGAGAATGATGTGCACTGTGCTCCCTATGCCTCCTAGGATTGCATATCACATATCCCAGGAGGCATAGTCCTCCATTAACAAGGAGGTGGTGGGGCAGGCGTAGCGGCAGCCTCTCTGTGGTGTCACAGCGAACATGGCGGCGTGGGACCAGTAAAGAAGATTCTGCACGACAAAGCAGGATCCGCTGGATGGGTCAGCATCTGAGCTTTGTAGAACACACCAGGGCAGGGGTTAAAAAAAATGAGGGGTGGGTGAAGATTCATTTTAAGTTGAGTAATGAAGACACAAATTTGTATGGCACAACTGTTTTTGCATTTGTGATTGCTAAAAATTCAAATGACTTTGTGTTTGTTTAATAACATCGGATGACGTTGTGTTCCAGGATGGAACAAAATTACTAAAGATAAGTTTACTTCCCTTGAGAGACCTGATGGCCGGGTAACACCTGCTTGCCAACACAGGCATGAGATGATCACCCAATGTGGCTAAATACAGCTGCATGTCATCTCATGTCTTTGGGTTACTAATCAGTGCTAAAGTTAATCTAGTACTCACTATACATGAAGCATGAAAACCAGTGGCGGCCCGGTGGTATATTTTTTTGGGCAGGCGGCAAACAGTGCACAACCACCCTACCCCTCCGGTCGGGTCACCCGCATCCCGGGGGGCCGGATGCATGGATAGGGATGGCGGTGCCCGTGCGCCCCCTATGGATGGGCCTCCACTGATCAAAACAATACAGACCAGTGGAGCAAAAGCTGCTAAAATGAGATAACTTGTTTCAACCATGCTATGAATGTAGTGTCTCCAATCCATGTAAGTAGTCAGAGGCAATAATGTTTGTTAAGTGTCTCAGGGCCTTGTAGGTGCCCTGGAAATTAAACCTAGTCTACATTCCCTCTCTACTTGGAAAAGTGGCAACATAGAGGCCCATAGCTTCATTTTGTTTTTTTTGCTTCCTATTATTTTCAATACTTTTATTATACTTTAAACGGCTTGTTAAACTCCTACAGGATGTCTTTTTGAAAATTTCTTTTGCTGAAAACTGAACGCCTGGCAGATATAAAATGACACAGTTACAGCTCTCCTCTGAAGTGGAGTTCCACCCAGAAATGAAACTTCCCTTTATCGGATTTCCCCCCCCCCCCACCAGATATGTCAAATCCAGGTATTTGCTCCCACTTCCGGGCATAGATCGCTGCGGCTATCTACACCATCTCCAGCCGACCCCCCCACCCCGCGCGGTCTTCTGAGAGACACACAGGTCCCAGAAGACAGTAGTGACCATTCAGAACGCGCAGCGCAACTCGCGCATGCGCAGTAGGAAACCTGGAGCGAAGCCGAAAGTCTTCACTTCCTGGTTCCCTTACCAGGAATGGCAGCGGCAGCACCCATGAGTCGATCGAACAGATAAGTGTCCATGTTTTAAAAGTCAGCAGCTGCAGTATTTGTAGCTGCTGACTTTAACCACTTGCCGTCCGCCATATAGCAAAATTAAGGCTGCAAAGTGGTTTCAATATCCTGACCGGACGTCATATGATGTCCAGCAGGATATCAAGCCGCTGCGTGCCCCCGGGGGCACGCATCGTGGCGATCGTTGTTGCGGGGTGTCAGTCTGACACCCCGCAACACCCATCTAGGTAAAGAGTCTCTGACGGAGACTCTTTACCACGTGATCAGCCGTGTCCAATCACGGCTGATCACAGTGTAAACAGGAAGAGCCATTGATTAGCTTTTCCTCACTCGCGTCTGTCAGATGCAAGTAGAGAGCCGATCGGCTGCTCCTCTGACAGGGATGTCTGTGCTTATTGATTATCAACGCAGTCCCCCCCCCCCCCCCCGAGGCTGCCCACACTGGACTACCAGGGACACCACTAGGACCACCAGGGATGTCACCACCAGGTATGCCACCCTAAACCACCAGGGATGCCAATCAGTGCCCACAATGGATGCCAATCAGTTCCCACAATGGGCATCACTGATTGGCAGGCATTATTGTTTGGCACTGATTGGCATCCATCCGTACAATCAATTAGTGTACATCAGTGCCACCTATCAGTGCTCATTCGTGCCACATATCAGTGCCCATCCGTGCCGCCTATCAGTGCCACATATTAGTGCCCATCATCAGTGCCACCTCATCAGTGCCCATCAGTGCCCGTCAGTGCCCATCAGTGAAAACTTACTTATTTACAAAGTTTTGTAACAAAAACAAAAAAAAAACTTTTTTTTTCAAAATTTTCGGTCTTTTTTAAATTTGTTTAGCAGAAAATAAAAATCCCAGTGGTGATCAAATACCACCAAAAGAAAGCTCTATTTGTGTGAACAAAATGATAACATTTTAGTTTGAGTACAGTGTTGTATGACCGCGCAATTGTCATTCAAAGTGCGTCAGCGCTGAAAGCTGAAAATTGGTCTGGGCAGGAAGGTGTATAAGTGCCCTGTATTGAAGTGGTTAAAGAGGAACTGCAATCTGCTTACATAATTTGTAATAAAAACCTCTTTGCCATTCTCAAAGCTTCTTTCCAACCACTTTGCATATTATTTTATATATACTGTGATTCTCTACTTGCCAGAAATCTCCCTCCACTGAGTCTGGCTGAATTCATTTTAACTGTGGGCAGCTGAAGCTGCTGCCTGTTCACTTCCTGGATTTACACAAACACACAGAAGCACACCTCCAGCTCTGCAGCCCTGCAGCTCTCATTGGCCCTCCTATGACTTGTCCCCCTCCTTCCCTGGCAAACTCTCACGAGAGTGAGAGAGAGAGCTGTGCATACGCCTAGGCTTTTTTTTTTTTTTTGAAAAAGAACATGTTTATTGTTGAAAAAATAAATCAACATACAGTTATAATGCATATCGTACAATCACAAAAGAGGGTATTGCCCACTGAGCGTAGGTAAGTATGTTTAATCTGTACAGTGTACAAGTGCATAGATACATATATAGTTTCAAATGTCATAAGGTAACATTTCCTCCCTATATTTCCCCTATTATTAACAAAATTTATAACGTTCAGTAAAGATTTAAAGGTGTCACATTACGGCATTGTATCACAGGGTGACCATAAACAGCTCACCAGATATTCAGGTTACATGTTAAGTTAATTAGTACAAGTATTAGCATTATTCAACCATTTGTCCCATATTTTATGGTATTTATTCGGGCATCCCCTGTGTTTGTACATAACCTTTTTATATGGCAATGACGCATTCACCTCCCTAATCCAGGCCTGTATGGTGGGAGAGTCTGTACACATCCAATGTTTAGCGACTAGTTTTCTAGCACAGAATATTGATTCGCTAAGGAATGTGACTATGGATCTATCCTTGATGGCATCTGGTAGTAGTCCAAGGAGACATAACTTAGGGTCTAGTTGGATCGGTGATCCCATGTGATCGTGGAGGAATTTTATAATCTGTGTCCAGTAACTTTGTATCTCCGGGAACAACCATAGTAAGTGGAAGAATGAGCACGGTTACTAGAGCATCTTGGGCAATTTGGGTTCTGATGTGGGGAGAACTTAGCGATTCTAGCGGGCGTAAGGTAGGATTTATGTATTATATACAGCTGGGTCAGGCGTTCTGAAATTTTAGGTGATGTTTTTTTAACATTCTCTAGTATGTCTTTCCAGTCAGAATTATCTATTGGCCCTATGTCATCTTCCCATCTAATCCTTGCAGTGTCAGTGATCCTAGCTACCGACTTAGTTCGCAGTGTGGCGTACAGAGTGGAAATAAGTTTGTCAGGGTTCGTTCCTGTGATCACATCCACCAATGATAGTGTTTGTGGGTTGGGGAAACCATTTGCAAATTGTGTTTGAAGCGCATGTTTCAATTGTATATATCTAAATTGCATATGGGGGGGGGGGTCATACTCTTCGCATATTGTTTGGAAGTTTCTTATGCCAAATATAGTAATGACCTGGAATAAGAACACTATTCCTTTGGCAGCCCAACTGGTAGCCCCAGGTAGAGACACCAGCTCCTCCAATTGGGGGTTGTGCCACAGGGGTGTGTGCGAGTGAAAGAAATCAGTTCCAATGAGTCTAATCGCTCTCTCCCACACACGTCTGTGTTGGGACAACAGCAAGTTTCGGTCCTCTCTCTTGTGCTTCCTGTTCCTGCCTCTAAATAGCACTTGCAATGGGGAGTACAAGTCACTATTAGTTTTTTTGCATACTAGGGTTTGATATCTTTCTTCATCTGCTTTATGGATATAATAAAAGTGCGAGAGCTGAGCTGCTATGTAGTATGTATATAAACCTGGTAGGGCTGCCCCTCCAGAGGAGGTTGGGTTCTTGAGCGTATTCCAAGCCAATTTGTGCCTATTAGAACCCCAAACAAAGGAGTTGATAATTTTATCGATTGTTTTAAAGATTTTAAGGGGAAAAAAATTGGGGAGTTCCAGAACACATAGAGGAACTTCGGCAATAGTATCATCTTAAACAGGTTAATTCTACCCATTATTCCCAATGGGAGTCTTGCCCAGGTTTGTGTGCAGGATTTTAAATATGAAAAGAGCGGTTCAATATTGTTAGTGATATATTCCAGCGGGTCTCTAGTGATCTCTACACCTAAATATTTAATGGAGGCAACTCTTTGCAAAGGAAGAGAAGCCGCGCTGTGTGTTGGGGGTGACATGTCTAAGGGGAGGATCTGAGACTTAGACCAGTTCATACTGAGACCTGAGTGTTTTCCAAATTCCTCAATGGTCAATAGGGCTGCTTGTAGAGATGGGCCGGTGTCCTCAAGGTAGAGAAGCATGTCATCTGCGTACAAGCTTAGCGTCTCCGTTAAAGATCCTACTCGTAGCCCCCGTATGTGTGGGTTTTGCCTAAGGGGGATAGCAAGAGGCTCCACCGCCAGGGCGTACAGTAAAGGGGACAGCGGACATCCCTGACGGGTTCCTCTTCCCAGTGGGAAGGGATCGGACGTCCATCCGTTCACCACCACCCTTGCCACTGGGAAGTAATACAATAATTGTACCCATTTTTTGAAATTGGGACCGAATCCATATCCCCGTAGGCACTCCCAAGGGTATCCCCATTCCACCGAATCGAATGCCTTTGCGGTGTCGAGCGCCACTACCGTTCTATCTCCCATATTCTCGTGATCCGCTTAAATATTCATGTGCAGGCGTCTTAGATTCATGGCTGTGTTTTTCCCAGGCATAAATCCCGTCTGACCTTATGGGTGAATAAGGGAGAGAATACTATTATTGAGGCGCATGGCTAGTATTTTAGCTAGTATTTTTATGTCTGCTTGGAGGAGTGAAATTGCGCGGTAGGATTCTGGTGATTGGGGATTTTTACCTTGCTTGGGAATTACTATGATTACTGCTTGGCGGAGAGTTTCAGGAAGGATTCAGTTTCAAATATATGATTTTACAGTTTCAAAAGTTCAGGGGCTAGTATCTCTGAGTATGCTGCATAAAAATCCAATGGTATGCCGTCTCCTCCCGGTGCTTTAGCTGGTGCTAACGACGCTATAGCTTAGGCAACCTCATCTACCGTGAGAGGAGCCTCTGGGGGGGGAGCCTACAGAGGAGTCAGGAGTGGGAGCGATGCTAGGACGGGCATCATTGGAGGAGTCAGGTGTGTGTGGACCATGGAGAGGAGAATATAGGATGAGACCAGAGCCACCACGCTGGAGCTCAGAGAGAAATGTCTGACTGAGCCCTGCACAGTGCACCTGAGAGGAGGTCAGTGACAGCGCCGCCAGGCTAGTCTGGGGGGGGGGGGGGGTCACTGATGTAAGGGGGGAGTGAATACAGTAAGGTAAAGGGGCACTGATATAAAGGTTCCCCCTTATACCAGTAACCTACCCACCCTTACATCAGCGTTCCCCTTTACACCAAAGTCTGCAGTATTCCTCTTTACATCAAATTTCCCCTTGCACTGTAATGCCGCATACACACGGCCAGACTTACCGTAAGAAAAAGTCCGATGGGAGCTTTTGGTCGCACATTCCGACCGTGTGTATGCCCCATCTGTCGGCATTTCCGACGGGCTCAGATATAGAACATGTTCTCTTTCCGTCGGAAATGCCGGCGGAGTTTAGCCCGTTCGCAAGTCTGCTCGTGTGTATGCGGCATAAGGGGTTCTCCTGCAGACTCTGATGTAAGGGAGAACTCTGTGCTGGCTGGGTTATATTAACCTGACCTTGATGTTAAATGGAGAAATATGGTTTTTGACACTTTTGCTATAACTTAAACACATTGCTAATATACCCTATGTTTAATGATATTTGATTGAAGAGTAATTGGTTAATATATTGGTAATTGCTTAAAGAGGAGTTCCCACTAAAAAAAAAAAAAAACTAAAAGTCAGCAGCTACAAATACTGCAGCTGCTGACTTTTAATAAGCGGACACTTACCTGTCCCAGGGTCCAGCGATGCGGGGGATCGGAAGCCCCGCTCTTCTCCCCCTCCGTTCGGCGGCGCCGGCATTGCAACTGTGGGCGCCGTGATTCGCCGCGCAATCATATGGGACCTGTCACGTGTCCCATATGATTGACAAGAGGGAGGGGCAGAGCTGAGCCCTTCCTGCGCTGAGGGGAAGTGATGTCACCAGCCCAGGCACTGAAGGAGGCAGACTACGAGGGACCCCCTAACAACAGTCATTTAGAGGTGACTAAAAAAAAAAAATTTCCAATTTTTTTTTTTTTTAGGCACATTTATGCGAGGTTTTTTTTGTTTTTTTTGGGTGGAACACCACTTTAATATATGCAATTTATGCAGTTAATTTCTATCGCTTTCATTTTTTATCTCTGCACTGAGAACTGCGCCACCAAACACCACTGATGGCTTGGTTCTCACTCCTCCCCGAGCAGAGAGCTGCTGCCTGTTAATCAGCATCTCTCCTGCTCTGCTTCTCCACGCTCATTGGAGCAATGAGCTGTGGAGGGGCTGGGAGCGTCTGTCTCAGCCTCTCAGTGGCTCGCTGAGGGGCTGAGACAGGCATCAGTCAAGGCAGCTGGCGGATCCAAACTTCTGAAGTTCCGGATGATGCAGTGCCTGGACTGATTCCAGTGACGTCAGCAGAGAGTGGACTTCAGACCGATCTCCGCTGAAAACGGGTCAGAGGAGTGCAAAACAGTCTGCACTCCTGTGATCCATAGGAGAAGCCCAGCCTAAAAAGCTCAGGCTGGACTTCTCCTTTAACTGCAGCAGAGAAGAACTAAGTCTTATGCCCCACCAAGCAGGCCTGTGCTGTATAGCAAGGCTGGGTACATTTCAGAACTGGTTGAACATAAATACAAATCAGTGTAGCAATACCCCCGCAGGAGATGCTTAAGTTAGTTCAGTCCGTTACTCTGCCTCTCAACCCTAATACCAGCCTCAGCCCCTCTGGGACACCTGGCAATAGTGTAAGTGCAATGAACAGTGAACAGGTTATGATAAAACACAGAAATTTGTCTTTACTGCAATATTTCTGTGGAAAAAAGTGACAAACAGTAATAAATATTCAAAATAATCAACTGGAGAGCAATAACTGAGATTAAGCCCAGGTTCACACTGAGCTGCGGGAATGAACTCACACAATTTCACTCCTGCATGTCAGTCCCGATTTCGCCCGCGATTTCAGAGACATCTGTGCAGGTTTCTGCACAGATGTCAATGAAAATCGCAAGCTGAAATCACAAAAAGTAGTACGGGGGGGAGGATGTGGACATGAGTAGCGTGCGTGTCCGTGGGGAGGGGCCTGTCGCGGCACCTGTACGAGCCCATGGAGGAGAGTCCCGTGACCAGCCGAGATCCGAGCGGAGATTGAGCCGGAGGAGCCACGGCGAAGGAAGGCAGGAAGGGGCACCGGTGTGGCAGCGATAGCTGCTGGTAACTCCGCAGTGTAGCCCCTGATATAGAGGAAGGAGGATCGGAGGCTGTTGGACGGGATGGGCAGGCGGAGTACTAGGCAATCTCACCGGAGCCGCCGCCTCATCTCCCCCCGTTAAACCGGTCGGTGGCCCCCTGCTTCGCCACTCACAAGCCTGATGGTATATAAAGGTTCCAAGACGCCCAGTAAGTCGCCCACCTAACATTTAAAAAGAAGAAAAGCGCAGACTGGAAGAGGGAAGCCACATACAAACAAGGCTCAGGTAACAATGGTTGGAAAACCGTGTTAAGAAGAAAAGAAAACACCTCTCAGGTAATAAATATCTGAACTGTATGGTGAGGTGCAGCTTTGAAAAACGCATGGTACACTGTTTGGTGGGGTAAGCCTACAATTCACTAGGTGACAACAGGTATAAATGTTAAATCTGTAACCAGCAACCCTGACCAGTTTACACCGGGGAACTGGACTGCATTTTAGCAGGGGAGGGAAGTAAGTGAACTTATTTGTTACTCCTGACCAGGCAATATATAGGTGCAGGGGGACTGGGTCAGATGGTCGCCTCCCCATGTGTATCCAATATTGGAGATAGGATAAGAAATTCCCCAAACAAGTGACTGTTAATTGGCTTGAAGGAGGGTGCTTTTAGAACACAGGGCCTGTGGTAACAATAAGATAGCTCATTTTTAAAAGCTCACCTAAGATATCTATATACAAGGGAACTGAAATAGAAGAATGAGAAGGAGGACGCAGAGAACAGCCGAGCCTAAGACCCCCAGAGAAAGTCTAAACACAACCTCAATTCAGAAGTACCTAAAAGAGAAGAGACCCCAAAGTTTAGGAGAGGAGAAGAAACAGGAGACAATAAAAGGGAAAAAAAAAAAGAGGGGACTAAAAATAAGGGAGCCCAGGAAGACAAATTCAGGGAAGGCTCTGAAACTGGAATGGCACTTAACCCAATCACATCCCAAGATGGAGGGCGGCCACTGGCAGAGAGCTTGATAGTGTGTAAAAGTCTGGGGGTGGCGGGGGGACGGGATAGGGGAAGACCCCGAAGATGGCTTAGGGGGTCCGGGACGGATGAGGGACACGGGGGTGGTGGGTGAACTTCCCCCCAGTGGGCTTGGTCCTGTCCCCATTCCACAAATGGGGGGGACATGGACAATGGGGGCCACGAGCTGAGCTTCACCCCAGGATGTGATGGTCACCAGAAGAGACCTGATGGTAAAACCAGGGCCGGTATGGGGCCTGGGGAGGGAGGAGGGGGGGTGGAGGGGAATGGGGGGTTTGGGTAGGGAGGGAGGTAAGGTGGGGATCCTCTGTTCTTTCACTAAGAAATACGATTACCCAACCGAAACCCAAGCAGGGGGCACCTAACGAAAACTAAGATAGAAGAAGGGACACCTCTAACTTTTATGACCTATAATGTAAGGGGTTTAAATTCCTCTATTAAAAGATATAAGATCTTAGAAGAACTCAGAAGGTACTTGGCAGGTGTGGTCTTTTTACAAGAGACTCATTTATCCCACGAGTCCAATGTAAAACTGAACTCAGGCCAGTTCCCAACATGGTATTATGGGCACACCACCTCAAAGAGAGCCAAGGGAGTGGCGATAGGGTTCTCGAGAGAGGTTAAATTTGAACTGGAAGATAGGCTGACAGACCCTGAGGGAAGATTCCTCTTCTTGAAAGGCAAGCTCGGCAGAATGGAGTGTACATTGGCAAATATACAGTGGCTTGCGAAAGTATTCGGCCCCCTTGAACTTTTCAACCTTTTGCCACATTTCAGGCTTCAAACATAAAGATATAAAATTTTTATTTTTTATGAAGAATCACCAACAAGTGGGACATAATTGTGAAGTGGAACGAAATCTTTTGTATTTTTGAAACTTTTTTAACTAATAAAAAAATGAAAAGTGGGGCGTGCAAAATTATTCGGCCCCCTTGCGTTAATACTTTGTAGAGCCACCTTTTGCTGCGATTACAGCTACAAGTCACTTGGGGTATGTCTCTATCAGTTTTGCACATCGAGAGACTGAAATTCTTGCCCATTCTTCCTTGCAAAACAGCTCGAGCTCAGTGAGGTTGGATGGAGAGCGTTTGTGAACAGCTGTTTTCAGCTCTTTCCACAGATTCTCGATTGGATTCAGGTGTGGACTTTGACTTGGCCATTCTAACACCTGGATACGTTTATTTGTGAACCATTCCTTTGTAGATTTTGCTGTATGTTTTGGATCATTGTCTTGTTGGAAGATAAATCTCCGTCCCAGTTTCAGGTCTTTTGCAGACTCCAACAGGTTTTCATCCAGAATGGTCCTGTATTTGGCTGCATCCATCTTCCCCTCAATTTTAACCATCTTCCCTGTCCCTGCTGAAGAAAAGCAGGCCCAAACCATGATGCTGCCGCCACCATGTTTCACGGTGGGGATGGTGTGTTGAGTGTGATGAGCTGTGTTGCTTTTACGCCAAACATATCGTTTTGCATTGTGGCCAAAAAGTTCGATTTTGGTTTCATCGGACCAGAGCACCTTCTTCCACATGTTTGGTGTGTCTCCCAGGTGGCTTGTGGCAGACTCTCCCACCTCAGCTGTAGTTCTCTGCAGTTCATCCAGAGTGATCATGGGCCTCTTGGCTGCATCTCTGATCAGTCTTCTCCTTGTCTGAGCTGAAAGTTTAGAGGGACAGCCAGGTCTTGGTAGATTTGCAGTGGTCTGATACTCCTTCCATTTCAAAATGATTGCTTGCACAGTGCTCCTTGGGATGTTTAAAGCTTGGGAAATCTTTTTGTATCCAAATCCGGCTTTAAACTTCTCCACAACAGTATTACGCACCTGCCTGGTGTGTTCCTTGGTCTTCATTATGCTCTCTGCGCTTTCAACAGAACCCTGAGACTATCACCAGAGCAGGTGCATTTATACAGAGACTTGATTACACACAGGTGGATTCTATTTATCACCATCAGTCATTTAGGACAACATTGGATCATTCAGAGATCCTCGCTGAACTTCTGGAGTGAGTTTTTTCTGCACTGAAAGTAAAGGGGCCGAATAATTTTGCACGCACCACTTTTCAGTTTTTTAATTGCTAAAAAAGTTTAAAATATCCAATAGATTTCGTTCCACTTCACAATTGTGTCCCACTTGTTGGTGATTCTTCACAAAAAATTACAATTTTATATCTTTATGTTTGAAGCCTGAAATGTGGCAAAAGGTTGAAAAGTTCAAGGGGGCCGAATACTTTCGCAAGCCACTGTATATGCCCCAAATAAGAACTCGACTAAATATCTAATGGGCATCTTGGATAAGTTAACCGACTTTAAGAGTGGGTATGTGATCCTGATGGGTGACATGAACTTCTGTATGGACCCAAGTCGGGATAGTGCGTCCCGTGTGCAGGAGACAAATAACGTGCTACTCAAAAGGGTAAAACATAAACTACACATGTGTCAATTGGTAGACATATACGGTAAAAATGAACATAGTGGTTCCGGGTATTTTCAGACAGTCACGCGCCTGGCGCTTAAACGAGCAGCTTATTCAAGATGAGGAGACATCAGAAGTGGTAAAAAAGGAATTAGAACAATATTTTGAAAGTAATGATACAGGAGAGGTTGCGGGGTCCTACCTGTGGGAGGCACATAAGGCCTACATAAGGGGGATTCTGATAAAAATAGGATCGAGGAAAAAAAAAGAGATCTGAGAAAATTAAAAAATTTACGGAAGAGATTTTCAGATTAGAACAGGAGCACAAGAAACATCAGGGTAATCATATGGAAATTTATCTTAAATTAGTTAGGAAAAGGGATGAACTGAAAGATCTCGTAGATCAGGAAACAACAAGAGTGTTCAATAGAATATCTAAAGAAAGATATCAGTGGGGAAATAAGGCTAGCAGAAAATTAGCTCGGATGCTCCAAAAGAAAAAATCCCTAAATTTTATAGACAAAATTAGAACAAAAGGAGGGAAAATGGCTCATACCACAAAGAGCATAGCGGAAATATTTAAAAATGATTATCAGGACTTGTATGCGGTATTATATGATAGGGGCCAGACAGGAGATAAATAAAAGAAATAAAAAACTTTCTAGAAAAAGGAGGACTACCCAAAATTCCAGCGAGTATGAGAATAGAGTCGCCGATAACAGAGGAGGAAATTAGCAGGGCTCTCGCAGACTCAGCCAAAGGGAAGAGTCCTGGCCCAGATGGGTTTACAACGCTTTATTATAAAAAGTTTAAAGATATTCTGATCCCTAGGCTATGTCAATATATGAACGGCCTTGGAGTAGACTATGAAATGGGGGGAGAAGCACTGTCTGCACTTATCACAGTCATTCCGAAGGAGGGGAAGGATGTGACGATGTGCTCCAGCTATAGGCCTATTTCACTGCTGAATGCGGATACAAAATTGTACGCCAAAGTTATAGCAGGGCGAATTAAAGGAATAATGACCTCCCTGGACCACCCGGACCAGGTGGGTTTTACGCCTGGAAGGGAGGGAAGAGATAATGGGGTAAGAACGCTCCTTCTCCTCCAGAGGATAAAGCAAAGGGGGCCCCCGGGTCTGCTCCTGTCAATAGATGCCGAAAAGGCCTTTGACAGGGTAGACTGGGGGTTCATGATACAGACGCTGGAAGTGATGGGAATTGGTCCAAGAATGATTCAGTGGATCAAGTCCCTATACCATCATCCAACAGCAACCATTAGAATAAATGGCGTACTATCTTCCCCCATTGAGATGAAAAATGGGACAAGGCAGGGATGCCCCCTATCCCCGCTCCTATTTGTTCTCTCTCTGGAACCCTTATTGGCTATGGTTCGAAAGAACCCTGATATAAGTGGATTTAAGACCGGGAAGAGGAGCATAAAATCTCCTTACCTAATTTACTAAATACTCTATAACAATATGGCGAGATATCAAAATTTCAAACTAAACCTTACAAATTTAGAAATTCTCAATATTAACATAGGTAAGAAAGAAGAATTAATATTAAGAACGGAGTTCAAATTTGCCTGGAAAAGAGATATGAAGTACCTGGGGATTAAACTTGCAAATACTATGCACAGAATCTACAGAGTAAACTTTGTAGAATTACTGGACAAAATCAGAACCGAGTGTAAAAGAATAGTTAGGAGGCCCCTATCATGGATGGGCCGGATAAATCTCATAAAGATGGTTTTAGTACCAAAGATTTCCTATATGTTCCAGATGTTGCCAATAGCTCTGTCCTTATATTATTTCAAAAAACTTAAAACATTAATTATGAACACAATATGGAAGTATAGAAAACCGAGAATCTCTTTCGCAGTCCTAAGACAGCCAAAGGATAGAGGGGGGTTAGCGGTACCAGACATATATAGTTACTATAAAGCTATTGTCCTGACGAGAGCAGTGGAATGGGCCAAAGAAAAGAACGATAAAAGATGGGTCAAGTTAGAAAAAACACTTAGTGGGGCACAATTAGGGAAGATAATATGGAACACGCCACACTATAGAATATTTGAGGTAAATACACCTGCACTTACACGAAATGTTTTAAAAATATGGGATAAAACGTATAAACAGTTAAACGGAAGTTACAATTTTCCACTAATTGGGTTAAAAGACAATGAGTTTTTCGCACCAGGGGTAAAGGGTATAGGGGGAAATTGGATAAAAAAAAGACATGACACAGTTAAGAGATATATTAAAAAAAGGGAAAATTCTGTCACTCTCGGAGTTAAAACACAATGATAATTTTTTGCGGATGGTTGAGTGGCGGTATCTCCAGCTGTACCACTTCACACAGAGTCTTCCGCACCCTATCAGGTCCGGAGGGGAGTTAACCCCCTTGGAAAGGATGTGTTGTACGAACAATTCTAAAAAGATGATCTCTAAGCTTTGCAACCTGATGTTGAAGATGAATGAGGTGGAGATACCGCCATACATAAAGAAGTGGGAACACGAGTTGGGGACACAGAGGGATAACACTTGTATCGGAAAAATGTTGACCCTGACACATGGCTCAGCGGTGGATTCTAAAACCGCAGAGATGAACTATAAATGTCTAGCAAGATGGTATGCTACCCCCGATAGAATTAGTAAATTTCAAAAGGACAGACCAGCAGAATGTTGGCGGGGTTGCGGCGACCGAGGGACAATGGCACACATCTGGTGGTTCTGTCCCAAAATCAGAAATTACTGGAGAAAGATCTTGCACTATATAACAGAAATCACTAAAAAAGAAATTAGGGAGGACCCGTGGGTGATGCTGTTTCATGGAGTAGAGGGAGAAGTGAGGCAATATAGGGACACTCTGATTCTACACCTGTTAAACGCGGCTAAAAAACTTATCCCCAAGAATTGGCTAGAAAAGGAAAGTCCCCCAATATGAGAATGGATTAACGCAGTGGAGGAAACTTTCAGACTAGAAAATTTAAGAACAAACTTTGAAAATGACAACAAAGAGTTCAGAGCGAAATGGGCTTGTTGGAGGGCGTTTAAAAGATCGTGGAGCTACGCAGAAGAGTTGAGATAAGAGTTTCTTAGACTCAGGGATGTCGGCAAAATAATTTTAGTTTAGGGGCGAAACAGCAGAGGGGGGGGGGGGGGCAGGGGTTGAGGGGTGGGTTGGAGGGGATTTGGGTTGGGGATTGAATGAAAGGAGAGACTTGGGATTGTGGGGAGATTTATATTCTTATTACAGCATATGTTAAGCTACTATGATGAGACAAAAATAGGGAAAGCAATGAGCTGAAAGATGATCATAAGCTCCCCTATAAGAGTTGGCTTAAGTGGCAAAAAATAAAAAAATAAAAATAAAAAAAAGAAGAAGAAGAGAAAAGAGTAGAAAAAAGAAAAAAAAAAAAAAACACAACAATAAGTAGTACAGAAACTACTTTTTGAAATCGGTGCGGCGCCGCAAGTCGCACTGATTAGGATGGTGGCATTGCCGCCGATTTGACATGCGATTTGACATGTCAAATCGCACCAGTGTGAACCAGGGCTCAGAGCAATATAGCTACCAATCCTATATTCAAACTGCTCTCAGGGGATTCCAAACCTGGGAATGTCCCCAAAAGCAGAGGCACGCTGTAATGGTAAATAAAGCACAATATGGCACTTCAAATTAGATTGGTAACCTTTACTTAGATTGGCTTTATGAGTCCAGGCAAGAGGAGAGCAGAGGAATGACTCCCTTTGTGTCAGGCCTCTCTCTACTGTCCCCTGACACCACAGGCCCAACTTTACACATCTATTCAAGTCAACACGGGTACCCACGTTTAGACGCGTTTTCGTTTATAAGCGTTTTTAAAGGTGCCCTATATTTTAGACCTGAAAAGACAAAAATATGATGGGAAAACAATGAAAAAACATTAAAAAAATAGTTAAAAATGTTTTAATTACTTGCGATGATTCCAAGACCATATATATATATATATATATATATATATATATATATATAGCCATATATATATATATATATATATATATATATATATATATATATATATATATATATATATATATATATATATATATATATAGCCATATATAGTCCATATATAGTCATACTTTTTCAAGTAGAAGGTCAAATGTGGCAATGGACATGCGTGTGAAGTTAAAAAATTTGTCGGGGTAGGTGCGCAGCTGTACGTACATGTTTACAAAATATACTGCCGACATATGCTGCGCAATCAAAGGATGGGTCCAATAGCAACGAACTCTGACTCTGGACCTCTCACGCAATTTTCTACGTCATTCTAGCCTCATCAAGAGCAATGTCAGGAGCATTTCCTCACATATGCTCATTATGGGATCCATTGCAAAAAAAAAGCACAGAGATAGAGGCAAATACAAGTAGACAACCGCTCTCTCTGCTGCTGCTACTCACTCTGGTCAAAATGACTGAAATTGTAGTTAACTACAATGTTTTTTGAGCTTGGGGAGGGTCTTAAATGAGGTAATCTTTATAAACGCTTCTAGACGCAAACGCAGTTAAACGCAGCTAAACGGGCGTTTTAAACGCAGGTTTTAAGGTGTCAAAAGAATTCATTCAGAGGACTTTGCCTCAGCATCCTGTGTACATGGGGCCTTAACTCCTGGGTAGCAGGGCAAACAATATAACTGGCCCAGATTATCAAGTGAAACAGACAGGATTTTGTTCAACAAGGTGAGAGGACAATGGTTTCTGTATACAATGTCCAAGAAATGGATAGCCTTATCCTTTATCCCTGTAGTACTACAAGTGTCAGCAAGATGACTACCGGCAATGATGATTGTATACAGTGTTCAAATAACTCCTTCTGTAGTGCAGTGTCTCTGTTTCCTGCAGATGGCAGAAATGCCCTCTCACCAAATCCTGTGATCAGGGCCCAAGCAAACGTCCTGGAACAGGCAGGCTTTCATGGCGACCCGACCGGTCCCCTCACACTGGAACGGTTCACCGTTGGTGGAGATGCGCCTTAATATTCACCTGGGATCCCCCTCTCTGAGGCTGGAAGTCCCAACTCGCGGTGGAGGCCTGAATCGCACAGGGAGATCATCTGAGAGACAACATCTCTCCCTCAGGTCTGGTCTCTTTATTTCCTCATAGCTGACTCAGTTTTACCTCAGGACACAAAATTGAGTCTTTTACTTTCCTGTCAGCCTGCTGGGATTTGTATTTCTCCCTGTATACCAGTCTATGGGGACGTTTTGTGTGGGAACTGCATGTCCTAGAATCCATTGCAGCTCTCCTGCAGTTCAGTACAATCTCTTCTATTGGCTGTTGTAACTGTGCCCTTAATTGGTTTTCCTCTTCTGGCCAATAGGGGCACAAGAGAGGCCACTGAATCCAGAGCTGTGTGTGTGTCAGCTCACATTACATTAACTCAGTCAGTGAAAACAGGAAGGAGGGGGGTGAAAAATCCCCCTTACAGCTGCTAGCAGGCAGTTCTCTCTAAGGCCCCTTTCACACTGGGGCGGTTTGCAGGCGTTATTGCGCTAAAAATACCGCCTGCAAACCGCCCCTAAACAGCCTCCGCTGTTTGTTCAGTGTGAAAGCCCGAGGGCTGTCACACTGAAGCGGTGCGCTGGCAGGACGGTAAAAAAAGTCCTGCGAGCCGCATCTTTGGAACGGTGAAGGAGCGGTGTATTCACCGCTCCTTCACCGCTCCTGCCCATTGAAATCAATGGGACAGCGCGGCTATACCGCGGCAATACCGCGGCTATAGGCGCGCTGTAAGAGTGGTTTTAACCCTTTTTCGGCCGCCAGCGGGGGGTTAAAACCGCACCGCTAGCGGCCGAATACCGCGGTAAAACAGCGCTAAAAATAGCGCTGTTTTACCGCCGACGCCCCCTACCGCCCCAGTGTGAAAGGGGCCTAACTCAAGCTGGAAAACCTGTGTACATTGTTCTGGCCAGCTTGGCGGAATTACGGGTTATAGAGTGAGACACCCGCTACACACTACCCCCACCAAAGAACTTTTGGTCCCCAAAGGAGGCAACAGTCCTTGACCTGGTACATGCTTTTAGAACACACGCGAAAAAAAAAAACTGGTTAATGCACACATGACAACAAACAATTTGCATTTTTATAATAAGAGCCCAAACACAAACAGCTCATATCACGACACAGAGTTGACAGAGGAACCTCCCACTAATTGTCATAGGAGGGGGGGTTGTTCCATCTACACACCACTGATACTGGAATGTCCTGCATAGATGTGCCAGGGGGTGAGTTGGGGTTGTCCTCCACCAAATCAGCGGTGGAAGAACCAGGCGCTTCAAGAGTCCTTTTGAAAGTGAGAATGACCTCCTCAGAGCTTGCACCCAGAGCGTCATAAGTCTTTTTAGTGGGTGAATGACCCTTTGCTCTCGCTGTTCTTTAGGCTCTGGTCTCACACTGGTCTGTTCTTCCTGCACATCAGATTTAGCTTCTTCTTCCAAATTTTTTTTTTTATTTTTTTAATGCATTTTCAAGACAAACAATACATATACAACTTAAAAAGCTAAAAGAAAAAACAAAACAAAACTGTGGTGCCTATATAAAGTATCTCACACATCACATGACAAGTTATTATAATTTGTGTTATATATCGCTTGATGAGTTAACCTATGGCTCGCTTCTTCTTGTAGCTATTTAGAGGTCCCTTGAGACGTCTAGTTCTCTCTCCAATCGTAGCCAATAAATTCTCACTACTCTCCCCCCCCCCCCCCGCAACCCCCAACATATTATTGAAGACTCAACCAGCTGTTTCCACATCCTTTAACCATGTACGCCAGACTTTATCGTACTTCATCGGGCACCCTCTATTGAAGTATGTGTCTTTATATAAAGGAAGGTTATTATTGACCAAACTTTTCCATTGTGTCAATGAAGGGGGGGTGGGCTTCTTCCATTGCATGGCAATGTTTTTCCGGGCATAAAATAGCAATAACCCTACCAGTGTGCGTTTTGCCATTGTTGGTACAAGTGTTTCAATTAACCCCAATAGACAGACTTCCATGGCATGTGGTAGTGTAGTTGATGCGACTCTATTTACCGTGCCGAGTACCTCACTCCAATATTGCTGAATTTTAGGGCAATGCCAGAAAATATGAGAGAAATCTCCTGGGGAGATTCCACATCTCCAACACTCCGATGGACATGTAGGGTTCATTTTATGAAGTCTATGTGGAGTAAAATACGCTCTATGCACAATTTTAAATTGGATCAGCCTATCCCGCATAGAGACTAAGGAGCGGAAAGGGAAATCCCAAACATCGTCCCAATCATCATTGTCCAGCGAGGGTATATCAAGCTGCCAGCGAGACCAGAGCTTATCTAAAGGTGGGAGAGACACGTAGACCAAATGCTCATATAGCTGTGAGGTAGGTTTCTCTGCACATTTAGTTCTAAGTGTCTTCTCCAGTCCCGACTGGACAACGATGCAGGAAGCACGTGGAAACTGCGCAGCAAAAGCATGTGACAATTGGAGATAGCGAAATTGGTAATGATGAGGTATGTTATACATGGACGAAAGGTGTGAAAAGGGAGATAATGACATTTGTGACACTATGTGAGAGATAATTTTTATACCATACTTAGTCCAAGCAAAGGGGTCTGGAAGTTTGTAAATGTGTGGCAAAGTAGGGTTCAGCCAGATCGGGGTGTTAGGAGAGATCTCGGTTGATTTATATTTTTCTATATCTAGACCTGCCCGCCAAGCCCGCAGGGTGGTATGCATAGAGGGTGTCAAATGATAAGGGGCTCGAGGGCCTCTGAATATCAGGAATTGCAAAGCTTCAAAAGAGCCCACTATCGTGGCCTCTAGGGCTGTGGAAGAGTTAGTTTTGTCAGGGTGCAGCCACCAGGCCACTGTCACCAGTTGGGTAGCTAGAAAATATTTGTAACAATCAGGAAATGCCATACCACCCTGCGTTGTCGGCCGCATCAAAGTCGACAGCCGATATCTGGGTGGCGCGGAGCCCCAGATAAAGGATGAGAACAATTGATTCATTGTATTAAAAAACGATTTAGGTATCCACTGAGGGGAGTGGCGGAACAAATACGTGAATTTGGGGATAATTTTCATTTTAAGGAGATTTACTCGTCCCCAGACTGACAGAGGTAAATTACTCCACGTTTTAAGTTTTGTCTTAGTATCCAAGAGTATAGGGGTAAGGTTAAGCGAGATGAAATCTGATGCTTGTATGGATATATTGACCCCCAGGTACTTAAAAGTTTCCACCCATTTTAGTGCACAGTCAGGGGAGGAAGTGGTTTTGGCCGCCTGGTCTATCGGAAAAAGTATGGATTTGGACCAGTTGACCTTTAGCCCGGTGACTCCCGCAAAAGTGTCTAACACGTTCAGAACACCCTGTAAGGACGGGCCAGCATCATTGAGGAACAGTAGCATGTCATCCGCGTACAGGGCCAGCCTCTCCTCCAGCAAGCCAATACGAAGACCTTTAATATGCGGGGACGTACGGAGCGCCTCCGCCACTGGTTCAATAGCTAAGGCAAATAAAGCTGGAGAGAGAGGACAGCCCTGCCGGGTTCCTCTGGTGAGCCCAAAAGGGGCTGACAGTCCACCCCCCAGTCTTACCGATGAAGTGGGGCATTTGTATAATACCTGGAGCCATTGAATAAACAATAAGGGGAACCCCATTCTACGCAATGTTTCCCAAAGAAAAGGCCACTCTACGGTGTCAAAAGCCTTTTCTATGTCAAGTGAGGCTATAGTTCTTGAACCCGTGTTGTGATGTTGGGCATGTATGTTGGTATATAACCTTCTAAGGTTGACATCCGTGGATCTACGGGGCATAAAGCCAGTTTGGTCCGAATCAATGACTGAAGGCAATAGGGGATATAGTCGTAGAGCAAGTAGCTTGGTCAAAATTTTAAAGTCGTTGTTTAGCAATGCAATTGGCCGGTACGAGGCGCAGGAGGTTGGGTCTTTAGAGGGTTTGTGTATTAAAGTCAGATATGCAAGATACATGGAGTCGGGTAGTTTGCCATCCTTCAGGCATATATTATATAACTGGGCCAACAGGGGTGCCAGAAGGTCTCCATGCGACTTATAAAAGTCAATCGGAAGGCCATCCGGCCCCGGCGCCTTACCAGTTGGGAAGGATTGGATGGCATTTAGAACTTCTAGGGCTGTAAATGGCCTAACTAGTGTTTCACGCTCCTGATCTGACAGCCAGCCCAGTGCCAAGGGATCTAACAGGTCCCGTAGCTGCACAGGCCGAAAGTCAGAAGGCAGGGTGGAGGTATATAACTTTTCATAAAAAGCAGTAAACGTTTGTAAGACCTCAGAGGGTGAAGTCACCATGTCCCCATCAGCAGTCTGCAGAGTGGAGACAAGCGTAAGTGGTTGGTCATTCTGCGCCAATAGGGCCAGCAGCCGACCATTTTTGTCACCCTGTTCAAAGGTTCTTTGTCTGCCCCTATGAGTTTCAAGTCGTGTAACCTCTGTCAAGTGAAGATTCAGTTCTCTCTGAGCTGCCATAAGTGAGTCAAAATGAGATGGTGTGGGGTCCGAGTTATAAGTAGAGGTATGATTTGTCACCGACTGTTGCAGTAGTTGGGTCTCCCTTAACTGTTTCTTTTTAATATGGGCAATAGATGAGATGTATTGTCCCCTCGTGTATGCTTTAAACGCATCCCACGTGATTTCAGGAGAGGAGGACCCAGTGTTCCTCTCCCAGAAATCCGTTAACAGGGGGGGTATACTTTCAGTTAGGTCCGGATGGGAGACCCAATGAGCCCCTAGTCTCCACAGTGCCGCACTCCGGGATGCAGGAGAGCGAAGCGTCACTACCAACGGGCTGTGATCAGACAGTCCACTTGGCAAATAAGCTGCCTCCAGCACATCCGCCAACAATGGGGGATTAGAAAAGGCCAGGTCTATACGTGATGCAGTTTTGTGGGATGCTGAGAAACATGAATAGGCTCTGGTTGTAGGGTGCTTCCACCTCCAAATCTCTTCTAGGGCTACTGCCTGAGCCCAACCAGAGAGATCTGTGCAATGATGCTTTGGTGGGGCAGGCCTATCTAAATCCGGGGACATAATAGCATTAAAGTCTCCCATGATTAAAATCTTCCCAGGGCAAAAGGGGGCAATCTTTTCCATAACCGCGTATAATATTACAGGTGAGAAAGGCGGAGGGATATACATATTAATGACAATATACCTGTGAGACCAAAGTGTAAATACAACAATAACAAATTTACCCTGTGGGTCCGTGCTCACTTCTTCAATCACACATGGGAAGTTCTTGTGTATAAGAATCGACACCCCTCTTGCATACGTAGAGTATGTGGCATGTATAGCCCTCTGTATCCATGGTTTTTTCAATGTCAGGATTTTGCTGCCCATTAGATGGGTCTCTTGAAGAAGAATAAGTTGGGGGGAGTGGGACTTTAGATACTGGAAGAGGAGAGCTCGCTTGAACTTTGATCCAAGGCCCCTGACATTCCAGGAAAGAACCGTAAAGGAATCGGCACGGGGATTAGCCATCTACATTAAAAGGTGAGAACCTACTAGGATGGATGGGAGAGTGAACCATGAGCAGCAAAATCCCTGACATAGCACACCATATAGTAGCAGCATTTAGGTTTATCCAATATTGTGCACCAAAAGAAAAAAAAAGAAAGGAAACCTTCAGAACATTTTTAAACAAACCCAAGCACAATGTGCCTTTCCTACTATGCCCCATCTCTCTTCCGAAACGAGGGAGAAGGATGGGGATAGCTTTACCCCTAAACAAAAAAAAAACTCTTATAACTGTAGTGGCAACCTAAAAACTCAGTGCACTACACTATCGTGCCAGTCCAGAGACCCTTGGAACTTGACTCGTATGGTCACGTCCTGGACCAAGGTGAGGGGGGGTCGCCGTAACTGGCAAATGTCCTCGTCTGAACCTGAGCGAGGGGGGGGGGTGTCAAGGTGAGAGAAAAGAAAAAAAAAAAAAAAAAAAAAAATTTTTAAATTTTTTTTAGGGACGGTTTATCATTTAGGAGTCAATGACAAAAAGTCTGCATGGTATTTACTGGAGCTCCTCGGACAGGAGGAACTAGTTGCAGTTCCATCAGTAACAGATGTATAGTAGAAGGTGAGGATGATGACGTGGTGCCGCAGTGCAGAAAGATGCGGTATCCGATAATGAATCATGCTGGAAGTCAATATGGGGTAGAAGGAGGGTTATTATAGGAATTTGAAGTAGTTATCTGAACCCAGCAGATCTTGCATTCAACACCGGTCCAATTTTCATTATGACACTAACGGGTGTCTAACCATGCCGCTGCGGCCTCAGGGGTATCGAAGAAGCGGGTGTTGTCGCCATCCGTGATCCGCAATCTGCTGGGGTATAGAAGGCCAAAACGTATTCCCTTCTCTCGGAGTCGACGTCTGACATCTGTAAAAGATTTGCGGCGCTGCTGCACCTCTTGAGAGAAATCAGGAAAGAAAGATAGCCTGGTGTTCTCATATTTGATTTCCGGCATGGTTCGGGCCGCCGCCAGGATGCGGTCTCGATCGCGGTAGTTCAGCAAGCGTAACAGGAAGGGACGTGGAGGGGCCCCCGGTCTTGGAGGAAGTGGCGGGACCCTGTGAGCTCTTTCCACTACAAAAGTGGGCGACAAATCCCCCAGATTAAACAGGGTGGATAATAACTGCTCGGTGAATTCAGCTGGTTTGGAACCCTCCGCTCTCTCAGGTAAACCAAGGATGCGAATGTTGTTGCGCCGGAGGCGGTTCTCGGTGTCTATGGCACGTTCTTGGAGCGCCTTCACTTGGAGCTGTAGGGCCTTCACCTCTCTGGAATCTGACCGGACCACATCCTCCACCGTGGAGACTCTGTCCTCCACCTCAGCGATACGGGATCGGAATTTATCCATGTCTTGGCGGATTAGACTGACATCTACAGTTAGGAAGTCTATTTTTGCAGTTAGGGTTTCTTTACATGCCGTAATGGCCGCCAGGATCTCTGCTCCCGTGGGGGACTCCGCAGCCCCTGACTTCGCCACTGTTTTCGCGTTCGCCGCCATTTCTGTCGCCGACAAGCGCCTGGTCACCGACGGAGTGGTATGAGAAGCCTTGTTTTTTTTTGAATGTGAATAACGGGTCTTAGGAGGGCCCATCCGCAGTGTGTTCTGCTGTGAATAAGGGCTGTGCGATTGGTGAGAGACAGCAGACAGGCACCAGAGCGCAGTGGGCAGGGCAGAGGATGCACAGGGTCAGGGCTTGCAGGGCACAAGTTCTGCGAGAATGGCAGTTTGGGAAAGGCAGCACAGCACCAATGGGACACAGTACCTGTATGTGGGGGATGCCTCAAGCACCATAGGCCTGGAAGATGGTAGCAGGCCTCAGATCCAGTCCAGGTAGGAGTCTCCTGCGGCCTCGGGGTCTCCTCACTGATCGACAGCCTCCCGGGGACCCCCGCCGCAGATGCGGAAGTAGCGGCCGCCTCCCGCTCCGCCGATCGCGGTAATCGAGCCCGGGGATGCTGGAGGCTCTGTAGGCCTCAGAACGGCGGCCCACCGCGGCGCCCGGGAACAGTGCAGGCCAATCCTCCGGCGGTCATCCGGCCCTCCTCCCACCTCAGACACCTCCAGGGGGATCACCTCTGCCGATGCTGGCGGAGCAGCCGTCCGTCGCTCCCTCAAACGCGGCCCTTTCGCTCGGGGATGTTGGAGGCCTATGCAGGCCTCAAGATGGCGGCTGGCTGCTGCTGTGTGGAGGCGGTCCCGGCCCGTACACGCTTACTCGGCCGGCCGAGCTCCACAATTTTCCCAAGGGCTGGTGCAGAGGATGTCCGAGGGTAGCTGGAATAGATTGGGAGGCTCACCAGGTCAGTTATTTTGCAGGATGGTGGTGGATTTGATCAGGATCGCGGAGCTCCTCAGTAACGCGTCCTGTTCTCTCTACATCCGGACACGCCCCAGATTTAGCTTCTTCTTCAATGAGGGATGGAAAGTCTTTTGGATCTGCTGTCAGCATAGAAGATTGGGGATCTTCCATCTTTTCAAAAGGTGGACTCTGATGCACAAACTCAGGAGCTTCTGGCCTGAGTGTCCCGGTGTCAGTCACTTTAGGAGGAGAAAAAGGGGCGGTGGCAGGCCCTGTTTGTTGGAATGGCAACAGCCAATCCATTCTCATCTCTTCATCCTCGCTATTCTCATCCTCTTCAGCAAGAGGCAACAAATGAGACCTAGTCACTGGTCTAGATCTCTGAGAGGCTATGGATGTCTACTGTGAATCTGGCTGTGGTGGCACACGAACTGCTTCCGACAGAGGCAACCGATGGTTGTGGTGCCAAGTCTTCAGCAGACCTGTGCTCCCTTCTGGCCAGATTTGATACACTGGGAGTTCTGGCAGCTGTTTGCAAATGACATAAGGTGGTGACTTCCAGTGGTCAGCCAACCTGTGCTTTCCAGAGACACCCAAGTCTCTCAGCAGTACTCTGTCACCTGGTTGCAAGTCCTGCACTCGTACACCAAGGTCAAATTTTCTTTTGCTCCTCTGTTGTCGGGCATCTGAGGCAGCTTGAGTCTTGTCATAGGCAGTCTTCAGACTTTTCCATTAGCGGTCCACATACCCTCTGTGGGAGGTTGTCGAGGTATGGTCTAATGACGTGCCAAAGGCCAAGTCTACTGGCAGCCGGGCCTCCCATGCAAACATCAGACGATAGGGAGAGTTATCCTGTGGCATTGTTTGTGGTGCTGTTATAAGCATGCAGGATAATAGCTATATGCTTGCTCCAGTGCTGCTTTTGTTCCAAATTCAAAGTCTCATGCATATCCAGGAGGGTTCGGTTGAACCTCTCTGGCTGAGGATCCCCTTGAGGATGGTACACGGTGGTCCTGGATTTCTTAATGCCTAACAGATCCTAAAAGTCTTTTAATGAGGCTGCTCTCGAAGTCTCTCCCTTGATCAGAGTGGATACGTTGGGGCAGGCCATAGTGTACAAAGAACTTCTCCACTAAGATCTTGGCCACCGTGGATGCCTGTTGATCCTTTGTGGGAAATGCCTGGGCATACCCAGTGAAGTGGTCAGTCACTACCAGGATATTTCTCTGTCCACTCAGATCAAGCTCCAAGCACAGAAAGTCAATGCACACCAGCTCCATGGGTCCCTGACTCTGAGGATAGCCCATTAGGGCAGCTCGGTGAGACAAAGTTTTTCTTTGGATACATCTGATGCAGGAGTGGCAAAAGCCCTCGACTTCAGTCCGCATGCAGAGCCAGTAGAATCGGTCACTCACTAGATGAAAAGTCCTGTTGGGCCCTAGGTGGCCATGGTTATCGTGTAGGGCAGTTAATACTGTCTCCCTATATTTTTCCGGTAGAAATAACTGCCATTTCTCTTCAGGCCCCTTCGGTAGACTACCCCCTGGTGCAGCTGCAACAATCCCATTCTCTGTGCAACAGGCCTGCTTCCTTCAGGGAGTCATTGAGGAGCAGGTCAGGTCGTTGACTCCCTGAGGCCTTCGATGCCAAGCTACAGAGAGGGTCTTCTAACGGTCCCTCCACAAGTCTTTCTTAGAAAGCAGACCTTCATCCCTGACTCGGGTGACATTGCAATAACATTTGGGGACACCAGCAGCTGAAACTTCAATGTCTTTGGCCCTGGATACTCCTCCAGCTTGGTGTTCTGCTCCTTGACATAAGGCTCGTATCCCTTCAGGTGTCAGCCGGGTCCATTATTCTGGAGGGTCAATGTAGCAATGGGGTCTTCTTGATAGAGCATCCACGTCTTTGTTCCCAACCCCCGGCAGATACTTCAGGCTGAAAGTAAACCCTGATAGGGCAGCCAACCATCTGTGACCTGTGGCATCCAACTTGGCAGTGGTGAGGATGTAGGTGAGAGGATTATTTTCGGTTTTAATCATGAACCCTGCTCCATAAAGATAATCCTTCAATTTATCCACTACTGCCCACCTCAAGGCCAGAAACTCAAGTTTGTGTGTAGGGTAGTTCTTCTCGGCGGGTGCCAAGCTCCGACTCACGTAGGCAACAGGCCGTGGGTGGCCGTCATGCTCTTAATACAGTACCTCGCCTGAACCATCTCGACTGGCATCAACGAGTAATTCATATGGCTTGGTTGGATCTGCATAGGCCAGGACTGGAGCAATTGTTAGACTCCATTTCAGCTGCCTAAAGGCCTCTTCACATTGGGCAGTCCACTGTTCTTGAATGGACTCTCTGGTTTTTCTGGGCTCTCCAGCTGGTCTGACAGGCTTCGTCATATCTAGGTCATCGTCTTCTATTCGTGGGGTGGTGTACTGGTCGGGAATGGTCCTTCTGTTCAGCGTTCTGTAGTCGATACGCAGCCTCAGCGACCCATTCTTCTTCCGTACCACCACTATCGAGGGAAGCGTATGGACTTCAGGACTCGGATGATACCTACTCTCTTCAATTCTGCCAATTGTTCACGCAGGTTTTCCAAGTCCCCTAAAGGAATCCATCGAACGCTATCTCTCTGAACGGCTTGTCTTCTTGTAGACGGGTCCGGTGTAGGGTGCTCTTTGCACACCCCACATTGAATTCACTCCTCGAGAATGCAGCCTGCCATCTCAGGAGCTGAGTCTTGCCTCTTTCTTTCCATTCGGGGGAGAGAGGAGTGTTCTTCGGATAGAACTCCTCGACAGAGACCCCATCCTTTTCTCCTCCCACCAAATCAGACGGTGAGACTGGGGTAGCCAGATTCACTTGTCCCAGCAACATTCGAGCCGACATCCTTACTGGTGAGACTGTTATGTTGTGGACACTGACCAAGATCCTCCCGTGACTTCTTTGCAATGCTTTGGTTGAAACCACTTCAGGAATCATCTCTACTCTCATGTCTTTTCTCTTTCTGTCCGCTTCAAGTACAATGAAAGGGCCTGGTTGTTTCCAATTTAGTTTGACAGATGCCCGTAAACAGGCCATTTCACCAGGCTGTAACACCTACTCGCTACGATCCAAGCGCCAGATCTTTCCCACTCCTTCAGCTGGGGCCTTCTGTTCTTGTACCAAGCGCTGATAGGCTTGTCTCAACATGGGGTGCACCCTTGTAGTTGAAATGTCTGGCTCTTGGACAAGAGGTGTCAACAGTCTTCTGACAAGATCAGTATTAGTCCTGATGATGAGAGAACCCTTACTGGCCCCTGGTGGGCGAGGACAGACCACTGCCAAAGTGTCAAAGGTTTCAGCCCTCCCAGCTACAGAGAGATCGAAGGTCAGCTTAACTGGTAGATAGCCATCATAGGGGAAGTTCTGGGTCCCAATGCCCCATATCTCTAGATCTTCCAACTTCTGCAATGGCAGGTGCTTGAGGTACCGGTCATAGAAGTCTCTGTAGAGGAGGGTCACTTGAGCTCCTGTATCCAGTAGAGCCATGGTGTAGATTCCCTCTACTTGGATGGGGACAACCGGAGAAGGTCCCACCAGCTTGTCAGGGAGCTTGGTGGAAGTGTTGCCCTTGGCCTGTTCGGTGATTTGTATCCGCGCTTCCTTCTTGTGGAAATTCTGATCTGGCCTAGATTTCCCTTGAGTTCTGGGAGTCTGGAGGCACCGACTTTCCGACGCGGTCAACATGTGTCAAAGGAGACAGGACACTGGGTCGCTCTGAGGCGACAACGGGAGCCCTCTGCAAGGGTTTGGACTTCCGATGCTGTCTATTTGCGTCGTTGGGTTTTCTGGGGCTAGCTAATGTAGATGGGCACCCGGCTGGCTCCATAACCCTCTGAAGTTTCCCGTTGGCTTCCCGGGGGACAGCTTCCTCAATGCTTTCACCACCTCTGCTGTGAGATCAGTCAGTTTCTCTTCATTCGGGCACCGATCGATGAAATGTCCTACTTCCCCACAGCGATAGCACTTCTTAGCTGTAGGAGAGGCAATACCCCTTTTCTCAGTAACGAGGGTGGACACTGTCTGTTTTACCTCCGAGAGTGATTGTTGCATGTTGGCATGGGCTTCCATCACTTGCCCCACTGTCTTCTGAATTCCACAGAATGTTTGTTGTAAAGTAGTTTGCGCTTGGGCCAAAGTGTCAACAGCAGTACAGGGCCCTCCATCTTGTCTAGTCTCCATTTCGTGTCTTGACTGTATGATGTAGGCCAAAGCACCATGTTTGTGTCAGGGCTGGCTCAGCCCTTCCTTCTCTGAGCTGGCCACTCAGCTGTCGGCTAATTGCCAGCTCTCATCTCTCTCCACAGTTAACCACCTCTTGTGGATCTGCTCGTCAGTCCCACCTACTTAAAGATCTCCAACTCACTGCATTCCTGCCTTCCCTTGGTCACATCACAAGAAACCATCTCCTGTGTTCCTGTTTAAAGACTGGCTTTGCTAACATCCCTTCTGGCTCCTTATCCTGCTTGCTGTTCCTCTACTTGGATCCCTGACTTCTGGCCTGGCTGATTACCCGATCTGGTTACTAAACTCTGGCTTGACTGATTACCTGATCTGATTACTGAGCTCTGGCTTGGCTGACTACCCGATCCGGTTACTGGACTCTGGCTGTGCTTTGACTACGCTTACTCTATTTACCTTTTTATTTTTATTAATAAACAAGTGTGATTTTACTGTACTTCTGTCTCGGTCTGGTTCATGGTTTCTGACAGTTTGAGACTCCTGGTAGACTCGGGCCTCTGCGTCTTGGCTGTGATAAGAACCTCCTCCTCTCGAATAGCCTTCATGAATTTAGAGTAGGCGAGAAGGTTGTCTGGATTCCTGGCTAGAAGCTATAGCAAAATAGGATCCAGTGGTTGTGCTCCCCTCTGCACCTGTGTCATTAAGGTTTTACTAGCAGTTTTGGCTTCCATCCCACCCTTCATAATGACTTGCTGAAATGATTTGATCCAACCACGCAACATAGTCTGTTATCTTCTCCATTTGGTATGTGTGGTGGAAGAGGTAGATCAACTCCGTGCAGTCTTCCACTCTCCCATAAATTTCACGAAGCACTTCTAGACACTCAGAAACAGAACAATTGGGTTTATCCTGCTTTAGATTCCGAATGATATCAGAAGTCGGGGCCCATAGACTCTCAACTACCCTCTGTTCCTTTACTGCATCAGTCATTTCCCACTCCTCAACTGCTTGGATGGCTTGATCAATCCAAGTATCAAAATCATCTTCTGCTGTAGGTGTGGGGACTTTCCCCGAGAAGAACCGTAGTTTGCCATACCCATAATTTGTTGTCACTGCTGGATTCTTAAGGAGCCCCTGTGACTATCTTCCCAAACTCGGCCACTAGGAGTCTTCAGAGGCTGTAGCTGGTTATAAGGTAGTGGCATCTGGGTCTGGCGTGAGGCATCCTGAGCTCTCTGGGTTAGAGCTTGATTCCCTCGGATGAATTAGTGTAGCATTAATATCTGCAGTCAATTGGAAGCTATTTTTACGCAGAATGTCAGGAACTCCCTTCTTCCATTCTAGCAGTGCATAGGTGCGAGAGGTCCCATGGTCTGGCTTATCATCAATCACCCACACCTTCTTGTCTGGGGACAGTGCCTTTACTGTCTGGCTGATTTGTTCTTCAGTCCAGGTGTCCACAGGGAGCTCGATCACCACGCTTGACTCCGAGCGGGCGCCTTCTTCCTCACACCACTGGATCGCAGTGGCAGGGTCCATCCTGGTGCTTGCAGGGATGTTGACTTGAAGAGTTGATTGCAGAGTAGCGGAATCATCCTGGACGAGCCCCCATGTGTAGCGATACCCCCGCAGGAGCTGCTTTAGTTCAGTCCGTTACTCTGCCTCTCAACCCCAATCACAGCCTCAGCCCCTCTAACACACCTAGCAATAGTGTAAGGGCAATGAACAGTGAGCAACACATAGGTTATGATAAAACACAGTAATTTGTCTTTACTGCAATATTTCTGTGGAAAAGAGTAACAAACAGTAACAATATATATTCAAAATAATCAGCTGGAGAGCAATAACTGAGATTAAGATCAATATAGCTCCCAATCTTATATTCAAACTGCTCTCAGGGGATTCCAAACCTGGGAATGTCCCCAAGAGCAGAGGCACACTCTAACGGTAAATAAAGCACAATATGGCATTTCGAATTAGATTGGCTACCTTTACTCAGATTGGCTCTATGAGTCCAGGCAGTAGGAGAGCAGAGGAATGACTGCCTTTGTGTCAGGCCTCTCTTTACTGTCCCCTGACACCACAGGCCCAACTTTACACACCTATTTAAGTCAACAAAAAATGGTTTAACTTTATAGATAAACTGTCCCACACACCCAATGCATATGCAGAGCCCTGAATATATGTGTGTGGATCCATATGGCACTAACAGCTTCCGTCCCTTTTGAAGCAAAGATTACATTTTTTGTGTCTTCTGCTAGCCACTTTCATTGGTGAACTTTAACTCCTGGGTAGCAGGGCAAGCAATATAACTGGCCCAGATTATCAAGTGAAACAGACAGGATTTTGTTCAACAAGGTGAGACGACAATGGTGTCTGTATACAATGTCCCAGAAATGGATAGCCTTATCCTTTATCCCTGTAGTACTACAAGTGTCAGCAAGATGACTACCGGCAATGATGTTTGTATACAGTGTTCAAATAACTCCTTCTGTAGTGCAGTGTCTCTGTTCCCTGCAGATGGCAGAAATGCCCTCTCACCAAATCCTGTGATCAGGGCCCAAGCGAACGTCCTGGAACAGGTAGGTTTTCATGGCGACCCGACCGGTCCCCTCACACTGGAACGGTTCGCCATTGGTGGAGATATGCCTCAATATTCACCTGGGATCCCCCTCTCTCAGGCTGGACATCCCAACTGACGGTGGAGGCATGAATCGCACGGGAAGATCATCTGAGAGACAGCATCTCTCCCTCAGGTCTGGTTTCTTTACTCCGTCATCGCTGACTCAACTTTACCTCAGGATTACCTCAGGACACAATGGAGTCTTTTACTTTCCTGACAGCAAAGCTTGCTGGAATTTTATTTCTCCCTGTATACCAGTCTATGGGGACATTTTGTGTGGGAACTGCATGTCTCAGAATCCATTGCAGCTCTCCCTGCAGTTCAGTACAATCTCTTCCATTGGCTGTTGTAACTGTGCCCTTAATTGGTTTTCCTCTTCCGGCCAATAGGGGCACAAGAGAGGCCAATGAATCCAGAGCTGTGTGTGTGTCAGCTCACATTACATTTTTTTTTTTCCTTTCCACGTCAGAAACCAACAAGCAAAGGGCAAAATCAGCTTAATGTTCATTGACTGCCGCCTTCTTCGGTTTGCATCATAGTGGAGCGTACCCTACCTCTATTCCTCTTAAATTGTCCCTCTAAATGCTATAATGTATCTCTTTAGCAACAAGTCCTCCCTTATCCCCAACCCCTAAGCTCAGTCTGTTATGACACTAAAGCCCAGTGGCAAGTGGATCTTTATCATTTGCTGAGCCTGTTTCAAGGACAGGGGGAACTCGTATAGGGGAGTAGAAAAATATAAAAAAAGTGGTGGAAAAACAGGAAGGGAATATACAATAGAAGACTTATGGGCTCCCCATGCCCATTCTTTGCTGAGCTGCCCAGTATTTCACCAGGAATTTACCTAGTCCCTAATCCACCCCCCCCCCCCCCCCCCCCTCGTTTAACCTGCACCCGTCTAGATTATTTATCAAAATACAGAGAAAACTAGAAAACAAGAAATAAGACACTAAAAAAAAAAAACAAAAAAAAAAAAAAAAAGGAAACCAGATTAACAAAAGAAGAAAAGGCACGCACCAAATTCACTTCGCTATAGCGCTCCTTGTCCTCAAAGATCTCAGTTACCTATCTAGTTATGTTATACCCTCTCTTGGTCTAATCCTACACCTTGCCTATTAGGGGCCTCTTACTTTCTCTAGCCATGGCCTCCAGATGTTTTTGAATTCCCGAAGGTTGCCTCTCTTTATGTACTCCACTCTTTCCCTACCCAGAGTGTCGTTAATAGTAGAGATCCAATCTTTCACTGAGGGGGGGTCTTTTGATTGCCATCTTAATGTTATCGTCTTCCTAGCCTGAAACAAGGCCCGCGTGATGGCCAGTGTGGTGCTCAGTCTCTCCCCCAGACCTCCTCTAAACCCCAGGATACAGGTTATGGCCTCTTTTACTACTATAGTGCCAAAGATACTTCCCAATTTACCGGTCACTTCTTCCCAGTATCTAAATAATTTGGGACACCTCCATAGCATGTGGATGAGGTCACCCGGCCTCTGACATCTAGGGCAGTTGTCGTTAGGCCTTCTCCCAAATTTAAAGAGTCTCTTAGATGTATAATAGGCTCTATTCAACAAGAGTAGATGTGAGAGCCGCTGTGAAGGGGTCACCGAGACCTGTACACTCAATTCCAAGATTTTCGCCCATTGTGCCTGGGTCATTCCCCCTATATCCTCTTCCCATTTCGCTTTGAGTCCGTTGAGTATCCCCCCGCTGTTGTCTGGTTTACTTAGTTGATCGTAAATTTTTGAGATTAGACCCCTAGTAGGATTTACCTGCATTATACTCTGAAAGAGAGGCATTTCTTCCCAACACAGAGTCTGATCTTTAAATTGTGCTTTGATAGCGTGTTCTACCTGGAGGTATAGGAAAAAAGAGCTCCGCGGTAGCTTGAATTCCCCTACTAGTTCGGGGAAGGTCTTTAGTGTGGTGCCGTTGTAGAGCTGGATTAGCCTTCTGATGCCGAGCTTCACCCATTCCCCAAAGGTACCTATTTTAAGAACTTCCTGTAAATTGTGGTTGTTCCAAATAGGGGAGTAGACTGTTGGGTCTGCATATCCCATCATTTTCTTGACAGTTTTCCAGAGCTTTGTTAGCAGCTTGGTAGTTGGATAATTGTCATGGAACATATCCGCCTCTAGAGTTTCAACTAGGGTGTTATGTGGAGTACTTAGCAATAGCAATTTGCTATTAGGGGTGCCGCCTTTCGGTATCCCACATCCTAGCAACTGCTGTAGCTGGGTTGCTAAGAAGTAACGCTCAGGATGTGGGAGGGCAAAGCCCCCCTCCCGTGTGGGGAGTTGAAGCACTCAGAGTCGAATCCTGGCTTGCTTCCCCTTCCAGATCAACTCTCTAAAGAGGCTATCAATTCTTTTAAACCACTTCTTGCCTATCCAGACTGGCGAGTTGTGCAGAATGTATAGCAATTGTGGCATCCATACCATTTTTATTAAGCTACATCTTCCTGCGGCGGACAGGGGAAGGCGCTTCCAGATTCCTATTTTTAGTTTCAGTTTTGTTAAAAGCGGGACGAGGTTTGTGCTGATATACAGGGTTGGGTCCTTCGTCAGAACTATTCCCAGGTATTTCAGGGCATCCACCATTACCATCTGGGGTATATCGCATGCTGTTGGCTCGCTGATGGGGTCTATCGGCATGAACTCGGACTTCTCCCAATTTATTTCTAATCCAGAGAAGCTACCAAAATCCTTCACTATTCTCATCGCCCCCAGTAATGAGTTTCTCGAGTCCCCCAGGAATAGCAAAATGTCATCCGCATATAACGCGATTTTTTCTTCGCCCGATTTTCGCACAAAACCAGTTATCGCTCTGTCTTCCCTTATAGAGATGGCCAGGGGTTCCATCGCCAATGCGAACAACAAAGGAGAAAGAGGACACCCCTGCCTAGTCCCCCTTTCCAATTCGAACCAGTCTGAAAGTTCGTTGTTGATTTTTAGTCTTGCCTTAGGGCGGGTATATAACATTCTAATCCAACTTATAAAAGTTGTACCAAAACCGAATTTCTCCAGCACGTGCCATATATAGCCCCACTCCACACTATCAAATGCCTTGGATACATCGAGGGTCATTAACGCCCTCGAGCCTACATTCTCCGCTGGTGACTGCAGGTTCAAAAACGCTCTTCTAATGTTCATGCTCGTAGATCTATTGGCAATAAAGCCCGCCTGGTCCTCGTGGATCAATTTATGAATAACACTGTTCAGTCTTACTGCTAGTGCCTTAGCGAGAATTTTTACATCGGCGCAGAGTAGAGAAATTGGTCTGTAGGCGACTACATCCAGTGGGTCTTTCCCTTCCTTCTGTAGTACAGTGATTGTTGCTTCTAACATTGAAGCAGGCAACTGGCCCCCCTCAAGAGACCCCTCCAAGGCTTTTAGTAGTTCAGGGATCAGCACTTCACCATACTGCTTATATGTCTCACTTGGAAGGCCATCGGGCCCGGGTGACTTAAGACTTGCCATGCCCGCTACTGCTTGTTGCAGTTCCGCTACCGTTATTGGAGAGTCTAATATAGCCCTTTCTTCCTGTGATATGGTAGGGATCGGTAGCCCCTCCAGAAAGTCCTCCATCATAGCCTCCTTCCCCTTTTTCTGCGAGGAGTAGAGTTCTTTATAGTACTCCCTAAAGGCTTGTACAATTTCTCGGGTGTTTGATGTTATATCTCCACTATGTGATCTGATAGCGAGGAACGTGGATGGGGCTGCGTTTGCTTTTACAAGTATAGCCAATGTTCTTCCTACTCTTTCACCCTCTACCATAAATTCCTGTCTCTGAAGAAGCCGCCTGGTTTCTGCTTTTTGCATGACCACTAATTTATACTTTTGTTGTTTCTCTTGCCAGGTACTCTCCAGCTCCGGGGTTGAGTTTCTAATAAAGTTATTTTCGGCCTCAAGAGCATCCCTCAGAGTGCCCTCTTCCTCAGTCCTAGCCTCTTTATTAAATTTAGCCATCTGTTGTATCAAAACCCCTCTAAGAAACGCCTTGAGGGTGTCCCATAGCACAGGGGGAGCCACCGAGCCCTGATTGAACTCCACAAACTCCCTCAAAGTGAGGAGAATCCCGTCTGAGTTTTTAATTATTTCAAACCAGTGTGGGCTCACACTCCAATTCTTCCTAGGCTTAGGCTCTCCTACCCATAGGTGTGCGCAGCCTAAGGCATTAGGGTGTGCACCTTTAAGCTCAAACACACATGCATGTGTATGTTTCTACATATATATGACCCCGGCACATTGATCTTCCTGCTGGCACAGTGAAAGAGAAAAGGATAAACACTTCTCTTATGGCAGAGCCGGTAAGAGGAAGATCTTTCCCATGTTCCTGTTGCTACACAGAACGATAACACTAATGCGCATGGGGGGGATTAGGGTGTGCCTGGGCACACCCGGCACACCCTGTGCGCACGCCTATGCTCCTACCCTTAGTGTAGCCACCAAAAGGGAGTGATCTGAGATACCTCTTGGCCAGTATGCTATTTTTTCCAGCGACTGAAGTGCCGTGGCATTTCCCAGGATTAGATCTATCCTTGAGAGCGTGGAGTGTGACATGGAGCAGCAAGTGTATTGCAGCGCGCCTGGATTTCGCACTCTTCATAAATCTACTAGCCCCACTTCCTCCAGGAATGAACTTAAACGGCTCCTTCCTGGTTCCTTTGAGAGTTGTCGTATCGGGAATCTATCCAACTTTCTATCTAGGACCTCATTAAAGTCCCCGACGGCTACAGTCAGGCAATCCTTTTTATCCAACAGGAATTCATGCAGTTTAAGCAGTATGTCCAAATTAAATGGGGGAGGGATGTATATGTTTGCCACCACAAACATGACACCATCAATAGAGCAGAATAAGAAGATATATCTACCCTGGTCATCTATACTGGTCTGTCTGCAGGAAAATTTTACCCCCATTTTCACAAAGATACTCACCCCCCTACTAAAAGAGGAGTGGTATGCGTGGAATTGGGATTGGAATTTTTTCATCTGTAGCTGCTGAATAGTATCCTTAGTTAAATGGGTTTCCTGCAGACAGATCAGATCTGCTCCACAACTCTCCAGCACAGAGAACACTGCCAGCCTTTTAAGAGGAGAACCCAGGCCCCTAACATTCCAGGATCCTATTTTCAAGGGTTTAGCTAACATCTAGATTCTGGGGAGCCTGTCTTGTCACATTAAGTATTACCATATATGTCCCGTTGTTTTTATAAGGTAAAGTTTATGCGCCTCTTTACTCAAGAAACAGAGAGGAGAAAAGAAAAGAGAGAAGAAAAAGAAGAGGAAAAAAAGGAAAGAAAAAAAGTAAAGACCAGGGGAGATTTCTCCCAGTGAGTGTTATACTAGTTCCCAATATGTGCATACCGTGAGTTCTAAATACACGCTTAAATTTGGTCACGTCTACCCTACCTTTCTTTTTTAAGTTTACTACAAAAAGTGCCTGGGTGTGTAAAAAAAGTCTGTAAGTGGAGGCCTGAATACCTCCAATAAGTTTTCTAGTGATATAGGTGTTCATAAAAAATGTTTTAATCTTCCCGCCCCTTCCTTTCCCTCCCCGCCCACCCTCCCCTACCCTCCCCCCCTTACCCACCTATCTAGGTATACCCCCTGGGGATTTACCATGACCGTTACCTCTTACACTAACACCACCCTTTTACACCGATTCTTCCGCTCTCCGCCCCACACCACCCTACCCGCAAGCCGCTATGTGCGCCCAGTCCCTCCTGTCCCCCTACGTCAAAGACCATTAACCGAAGGGAGGAGGGGATAATAAGAAAAGGAAACACCAAAGAAAGCAAAAAATATAACCCCTATACCTCCCAGTACCCTATCGTGCCTACCTTTTAATACACCGGCCTATTATATCTTCCCTGATTCTCTACGTAGGGTTCGTAATTTTTTCCCCATTATCCTCAAGCCACTTCTCTACTTCAGCAGGAGTGTTGAAAAACAGAGTCTCCCCCAGGGCCGTGACCCGCAACCTTGCCGGGTATAAGAGAGCGTAGGGCAGCTTGAATTTTTGCAAGTTACGTTTTACCTGGATAAACTCTGCTCTACGCCTCTGCAGATCCGGGGAGAAGTCGGGGTAGAACGAGATTTTTGTACCCTTGAAAAAAACCTCCCCTAATTCCCTGATCCTCCGTAGCAGAGTCACTTTATCCTGGTGATTAAGAAATCTCAGGATGAGGGGCCTCGGATGGCCCCCCTCCTGCGGTGCCCTGAAGGGGATCCTGTGAGCTCTTACAATAGCGAATGAAGCTGAGAATGAATCTTTCCCGATTAGCTCTCCCAACCACTTTTCTAAGAATGCTATTGGATTGGCGCCTTCACTCCTTTCGGGTATACCTATCAGCCTCACATTATCTCTTCTACTCCTGTTCTCCATCTCATCTATTTTAGAGGCTTGTTTAGATAACTGTTCCTTCAACCATTTTATTTCTTTGGTTATTGGGAGCATATTATCTTCAAGCCCACTGACTCTTTCCTCCAGGGCCGCTGTTCTCTCTGCCGTTTTCTGTAAGTCTTGTCTGACCAATAACAAATCAGCCTTAACACCTTTCATCTGCTCACAAAGATCTTTAAGAGAGCCATTACACACCCCTATAGCCATGAACACATCCGTAATGGTTGGTTCTCTGTTCAAGGGTAAATTCGGGTCGTTTATTAGCTCCGTATTTGCATTTGTGGTTTGATCACTTAGTCCTGGACCTTTTATACTTAAAGATTTGGAAGGCTGGGTAACTGACGCAGCCCCTGGGGGCTGTGATTGAGGCTGGCCCAGACTTTTCCTATCCGATGCCCCCCCCTGCTGACCTTTCTGCTGCAACCCCTTTTTTGGAGGGGTCAGAGCAGAGGCATGGGCGTATTGCTCCAATTTAGCTGCTGCTGAGGCTGAAGCTGCTGCCGCATGCTGCGAATTTTTCTCTTTAGAGGAGCGTAGATTCTGCATTGTGTACCCTTGTAGGTGCAAGTATACCCTAACAACAACAACAAGTTAGTAGCTGACAGCAGCCGGTAAGTTCCACCTGTCAGAAAGGAGCTAGGAGGGGAAGAGACTCCACAGCTACAACTGGGGTTAGTGCAGCCCCCTACCACGCCGTAATTTACACCGCAGCCCCACAACAGCCTCCGGTCGCCAAATCAATAATTTCATACTTTACCAGGTCTAGCCGGCTTCTATTCTCTGCCTTGCATGTAGATGGAGAAGTGAAAGTGAAAGTGCTTGTTTCTCGGCAGCGTGCAGGGGGTGACGTCACGCTTGGAAGATTCGGAAGGTTCCTCAGTGCTCAGTGCTCAGCCCTCAGTGCTCATCGCTCATAAGGGAATTAAGGGAATTAGAGGACCTTAAGGGCCCTTCAGCAAAGAAAGAGGAGAGGCGGCGTGGCGGCTAGAGAGCCAGAGCCATCCGGAGTGCCGGTATGCCGCTCATGCAGCCGAAAAAAGGGAGAGAAGGGAACGGAGGTGGGACGGGGCACACAGCGCTCCTGCACACGCTCACTCCATACCGTCGCTCAGCACGCTCCCCGTGTCAGCTCACATTACATAAACTCAGTCAGTAAAAAAAGGAAGGAGGGGGTGAAAAATCCCCCTTACAGCTGCTAGCAGGCAGCTCTCCCTAACTCAAGCTGGAAAACCTGTGTACATTGTTCTGGCCAGCTTGGTGGGATAATGGGTTATAGAGTGAGACACCCGCTACATCCGTAAAAGCTAAAACGGTTCTCTTATACTGTATGTAGTGTATTTCACCTGTGTAGTCACCTGTTTGTCTGGAGAGCAGCTTTAACTGGCCACATTTTATATTTTTATGATGATCTGAATCTGATATCACTTTCATTTCATATTACAACCAGCTCCCACAGAGATCTTGTTTACAACATCTGAAAAAAAAACACTACGGTTCTTTGGACTGTGAAAGAGCCTTGATCAGATCTTGCTTTTGGCAGTAAACTACAATATTCCTCTTCTATATCTTCTATCAGATAAATATTAATATCATTGTTTAGTGCACAGATGCTGGGGAGCTGTAAGGTTCCATGATGTGGTTACCATGTATGCAGGCGCAGTTCTTTCCATAACAATACAGGCCTCAAGTGTAATATAATAAGTAACTGGAAACTAAATACGTGTAGTGCTACCCCCGAAGGAGCCGCTTGGTAAATGTGGGTTCTCTAATCTCCACCTCAACCCCGAGAATGACCTCAGCCCCTCTGGCACACCTGCTTAAATTAAATTACTGTAAACACATTTAAAGACACATGTGGAAAATATTGTTATCCTGGCTGTGGATTATCATCAAAAACAGACACACACCTGGTAGTGATAAACAAGTTGAATATATTATCACGGTTTAAAGCATATGGAAGCTTACAACACTGTTAAACCTTTTTGCAAAGAATACATTAGAAAAGACAACCTTCAATACTTAGCAACTGTAAATTTAATATAAAAACGTGAGCAGCGCTACAAACAAAAATGAGAAAAACATATATTGAGAAATAAGTGAATAATTGGATCCAAAAATAAATAAAAAATAGTGTACCAAAACAAACAATATTAATGTTAAATACCATAAAAAAGTGGTACAAAAATAATAAGTGAATAGTCCCAACAATAGGAAATGTGAGTATAATAGTAGGAAGTCAGTGAATGAACCATCCAAGTCACAGAAAGTGAACAATGAAGTTGATTGATCACACAAACACCAACATGTGAGGAAATACACCACTGTGTAAATTACACGCTTACCGGAAGGCAAGCCTAAATAAGTTTGTATGGCAACCTGACGTTCAATCACTAGTAGCGTCACACCACAGCATTCCAGTATAGGATCAAAGACAGACCGGGTGGCTCCGTCCGATATGACAGTCAGTAGGGGGGAACCGAAGGAATAAAAAAGCGGCTCTCCATAGTGTGAATCAGTAAGACCCAGGCTTATTAAAGATTAAAAGTTGCACTTACATGAAAGATGAAGGTAAAAGCATTAAGTTTAAAACAGCATACAGACACCCGTTCGGGACGAGGTACTCAGCGATGACTTCAGCGCGTCAACCATCCAACTGTAAATTTAGAAAAGGGCAGCAATATATATGCCCATAACACAGACGCTGAGAGGGAGGAGAGAAGATCTATCAACTTCTCAGCTCCTTCTTGGCCACGAACACTATTGAAAGTGACAATACAAAAAGAAGAAATGGGTTAACAGGTACAGTAAGCACAGTTCTGTAACGTTACAGGTCCTGAGTTGAAGAGCCGGTTCACACTAGGACGACTTGTCAGGCGACTTAGCCGCCTGACAAGTAGCGTCCCGTTCTGTACAATGTAACCATTTTAATCGGAGCGACGCAAGTCGCTCCAACTTAGAAAAAGGTTCCTGTACTACTTTGGGGGCAACTTAAGGAGACTTGCATAGACTTCTATATAGAAGTCGTTTTGCATGTCGCCGCTGCAGTCGTGTTCAAGCCGTCTGAGGCAGTCGCGCTGGAAGTCATGCTGCCTCAGTGTGAACCGACTCGAAGGGTACTAGTTTTTTTTGCTAGCAAACATTGAGGCCCTTTGTAAAGAGAGTAGGTTTAATCAATCAAAAGTGAGACAGTAACCCTCTAGGAAATCATGTTAGGTAGGTAAGAAAGAATGATGTTGGGTTTACACCTGCTCACCAATCCTCTGGGTGACGACACAACGGAAGTCCCAAATGGTGGTTCAGGCTCCTGGCAATGTTGTAAGGCACTGGATCACCTCCTGTCTGCCAATCAGGATGGCTGGTAGCTGAACTGGAAGGGTGAAGGGACAACGGCCAAAAGGACACCTGGATGGGTCTTGTGATCCCCGAAGCGGTGTGTGGGTTGTCTCCGCTGGGCTAGATGGCGCTGAGTTGCTGAGCAGGGTCCAAGGGCTGAACGGCGGAGGACCGTGTGGGTGACACTGTTCCTGGCTCCTTTATCCTCAGTCTCTTGGCAGCAATCTCGAGAAAATCATGGCTCTCCCTCTCTCTCAGATGCTGGTAAACAGTGTGGCCCTCTCTTTCCTAGGTAGAGTTCCACCGCACAGTCCCATCACCTCACCACTACTGTCCTCTAGCCCCTCTCCTCACAGTAACTCTCCCTGGTAGTCTCAAGAGAAACGTGGCTTTCTCTCCCTCTGTTGGGTCACACAGTCCCTGGTGTCAACGTGTGTCTCTCCCCTCAATCAGATGCTGGTACCTCAGACTGCTCTCCTCACTCTCCTCAGACAGCCCTCTTCAGATCTCCTGTCAGCACTCTCTCTGTAGTGCTGTTTGGAAAACTTGTCTCTCTCTCTCTTTTCTCTGACCTCAGCACTTCCCTCTCCTCATTTACATGCACTTCCTGAAACTCCCCTTTTTCCCAGTGTGCTTTGTGTCTCTGAGTTTTCTGGAAGGACAAGTCAGCATCTCTCTGTCTCCATCTTGTGGCCAAAAGGAGAAATTGCTTTACAACATGCCTGCTACATACATATGAAAAGACACACACCACCTCTGTAGGGGGGGTACTAATGGGGGATTTTTTTGAAAAATTGTTTTTCTGAGTTCTCCATGTACTGTATTTTTTATCCTGTTGACCTGCCTTTTATTTTTCAACTTCTTTTAACAGATCAAGCTGTGCAGCAAAGTGGAGGGTTTAGCTAAACCATACAACATTGACAGGGGTGCTTACAGTGATCAGCTTTTCTTATTTTAGGTAAAACCTTTATCCCAAAAGGAAAAAAAAACTGTTTCTGTAACTGCTTAACTACTTAGCGACTGCCTGCCCACAATGTACTGCGGATGACTGAACGCTGTAGGCAAAGCGACGTACCCGTATGTCGCTGACTACCTCCAGGTTTTGGACGCGCACATGCGCACCCTTCCGCCGGCACCCGCTGTGATTGTACACAGCAGGAGCCTGTCAGCAAGTCCCGGTCGGGACCTGCTGATTGACTGTGTACATTCACAGCTCAAAGCTCTGTGTTGACATTCAACAAAGAGCTCTGTACATAGGGTATGATCTCTGTTGAGAAACTTAGAGATCAGTTAGAAAAAGCAGCACACTGTACACACATAGTTAGGCACACATTTAACCCCTCGATCACCCTAGATGTTAACCCCTTCCCAGCCAGTGTTATTAGTACAGTGACAGTATTATCACGGATCACTGTATTAATATCACTGGTGATGACAGTGGCAGTCAGTCACTTCCCCCCAGCGTCAGTTAATGTCAGATCACCTGCCGCACTATTGCAGTCCCATTATAAGTCATTAATTGCCACCATTAGTAGTATAAAAAAAAATATTCCAGTGTATATATACACCATAGTTTGTAGGCGCCTTAACTTTCAAGCAAACCAATCAATATACACTTATTGGGATTTTTTTTATCAAAAACATGTTGCAGAATACATTTTTGCTAAAATGTATGAAGAAACTTTACTTTGTTTATTTTTTTATTGGATATGTTTTATAGCAGAAAGTAAAAAATATTGGGGTTTTTTTAGTTTTTTTTTTTTGTTTATATCGCAAAAAATAAAAAACCCAGTGATGATCAAATACCACCAAAAGAAAGCTCTATTTGTGAAAAAAAATTATATACATTTTTTTTGGGTACAGCGTTACATGACCGGAGCTATACTAGTCCACCTAACTGTACCCTCTCCAGACGATGCTTGCTGTTACCAGGGTCACTAAAACTAGTGTCTTCATTGGAAGATTTCATCTCTATTCCTGTTCTGCTGACAACCCCAAATTTTGGATTTTTTTGGACTCTTGGTGATAACAGTAAACAGGACAAATAGAGAGGGTGAATCTACTTAACAGGGAGGCGGGGGGGGGGGGGGGGCACAGCCACCAATAAAATCCAGATGTTCTAACTCCTGACTCCTTGCTAAAAAAAAAGTTTTGCCCTTGGGTATACTTTTTAAACCCCCTTCAGGAATTACCTGTGTAAATTGCCCTCTGTGATTGATTGGTTTACCAAGTTACCATGAAATAGAACGGCTTTCAAAAAGTGGCTGGAAGAGTAAGAGTGGCCTTATATTGTGGACAGAACATCAGGAAAGGGAGAGGGTTTTTTTTTTTGGCCTCTCCCAAAAGATGAGATACATGAAGTTGCTGTACAGTATGCACCATCTTGGGAGAGTATGGTATCCATTGTCATGCTCCTCCAAGCTTTTTCCAGTGTTCCTCCCTTACTGAGATGAGGTGAGGAAGGAGGATTTCTGGTCCTTCGTTTGGATTGAGTCATTTTCATTGTTTCTAATGCAAGTGTGATGTTTGAACGTAAGGTTCAAAGAATGCTGTATTCACTTTGAGACAGACACTTATTAGGAAGAAAAAAAAAGTTTATACTTTTCAACAAACGTCAAAAAAGTGGGCTCTAGTTACTTTATTGCAATGAGAAATAATTTATTTAGGCTACTTTCACACTGGGGCGGTGCCGGCGTTTGCTGTAAAATGCCACTCGCTTTAGCGGCACTTTACCACTGCTTTTCTGGCGGTAGCGGGGCGCTTTTAACCTCCAAGAAGGGGTTACAAGCACCTGTGATGCAGCGCTTTCTGGAGCACTTTGGAAGCGGTGCCCATTCATTTTAATGGGCAGGGGCAGTGGAGGATCAGTGTATACCGTCCCATAAGAACATCGCTCCAGTGTGAAAGCACTCGGGCTTTCACACTGGGGTGGCTTGAGAGGCAGTTTTCAGGCGCTTGACAGGCGCTATTTTTAGAACTAAAACACCTAAAAAACTGCCTCAGTGTGAAAGGGGGTATAAAATGTAAGCTGCTAAAAAGCGTTTGATAGAAGATGAGGAGACTCAGAGTACAGAGACTATCAAGGTCTGAGAAGCATCAAAGTGTGGTGGGGGGCACTTAGGACTAGAATTGACTAGATTTGATGACCATCTAAAGGAAATAGTTGTGTCTCCTCAAGGAAGCCCTTGGAGAAAGAGAGATTTGGTGTAAACAGCTGGAGAGGCACTATTGGAGCGGTGATAAACCTGGATTTTGGTGAAGTACTTTTCCTGGTGAGAAAGCATTGGGCCCACTGCCTGGTGTAAGGCCCTGGAAGAAGTGGAATGTTGTGCTGTTGAGGGGTGCTATAGAAGAACGTCTGGGATGGATGTGAAGAATCTTGCTCTATCTAATTTTTTTTTCATTGTAAAGTAAGATTCTCACTTTTACTATGAGCCTCTACCTCCATGCTGCACTGACAAGAATACTCTCCATATAAATTTTTCTGCTTATATGAAACTCGTTCTCCAACCAGGTAAGTCTATCTCATAAGCTCAGCTCAACCTTTCATACTTCAGAAGAAAAGTTAAGAGGTTCATACATTTTATAAATTGGTTTAATGAATCCACCAATGGAGTATGACGCACTGGACATCTGTTTTTCCGGCACACCCCTCCTATTTTTTTACATTTTCTATTGCAGAACTAAATATTTATTTATTTTTATTTATTACAGGTACTTATATAACGCTGTCATGTTCTCAGGGAGCTTACAATCTAAGGTCTCTATTTCACAGTGATACACTTACATACTAGGGCCAATTTAGACTGGAACCAATTAACCTACAAACAGGTTTTTGGAGTGTGGAAGGAAACCAGAGTAGCCAGAGGAAACCTACGCAGGCACAGGAAGAACATGCAAACTGCAGGCAGGTAGTTCCATAGGTGGGATTTGAACCGATAACCCTAGTGCTGCATACAAATCATAAATGTCTCCATATTATGATCAGCTCCTGTATCTCCTCACTTTCCAATGTGTCTCACTAACCACGATCAGTTCCTTTATTTATTCAGGCTGCTCATCTGAATAGGAAGTGAAGGAAATTTCAGGGACACAGACAGCAGTGAAGACCTGACAGAGGTTCTAAACCTTCTTTGCTTCAATAGAAAATCATTTTAATTGCTGTCTGTTCCCATTGTATGGAGTTCCTGTTCTGCCTGGTGCTTCAAATAGGAAATGTCTGAGTAAGGAATAATCTCTAGACAGGGACACAGACATTAAAAAAATCATGTCAGGGGTTCTAACCTTCCCCGCTACATACAAAAAATAATAATTATAGCGGAATTCTGTGCATTAAAATGTCTTTACAATCCAAATGAATACCTTAAAAGTAAAAGTAGTGGTAACATCATCACTGTGCTGTACATAGACTGTGCAGAGAGCAGAGCTGTGGGAGGGACCCAGCAGGCTCCACCCACTACACACTGCCTGCAGAAAACTACAAGAGGGGGCGGAGACATGGCTAATCACCCTGCAATAGAAGAGAAAGCAGCAGTGACTGGTCTTAATACAGGAAGCTCCTGCACAGAGGGAAAGTTTCACACTGCATTAGTGCAAAGATCTGGAAGAAATTCACAAAGCACGCCAAGATTAAAGGACACACATGCTTATTGTACTCATACAATATTTTCTTATCCCAGAGTTCAAATTTAAATCTTCCAAAGGTACAGCTGCTTGGTTGGTAACTCTTTAGACTGTTCTGTGGCTGGATAAAGAAGATTTTTATGGGTTAAAGGAAAAAAACAAGCATACATACTCACTTAGATGGCTGCAGGATCGATCCAATGCTGCAGCTGTTCCTAGCCAGCTCTACTACGAGAACCGAGCGATCAAAGAATGCTAATCGCTCAGTTTTTGGTCTTCAATGGACAGAGACCAGTGACTGTCAGTCACCGGCTCTCTGCTCTGCCTCTTCAGCACTCACTGGGGCGCTGGACTGTGGAGGGGGCGGGAGCGACTGTCTCAGGCTCTCAGCTGCACGCTAAGAGGCTGAGCCAGCTGTGTGTGTCAGGCATCCGGGCACATCTCGATATTATTGTTGGGATCCCTGCAAAGCCTGGACTGGCTCTGTGGCGTAAGCTGACAGCAGGATTTAGCCCGCTGTCGGCTGAATCTGGGACACAGGAGTGCAAACCTAAGTGCACTCCTGTGACCTACAGGAGAAGTAGAGCCAAAAAGGTTTGGCCACACTTCATTTCAGACTGAAATATACTGTAATATTAAAGGGGTTGTAAAGGTTCGCGTTTTTTCACCTTAAAGTGGGTGTAAACCCAATGTCATCCTTTCTAAACTACTGCCATAGGGGTTATCTATAAGGATATACATGCCTCCTGCATGCATCTTTACCTGTCAAATGTCTTCCCTCTGTCTGTTATGAGACCCGAAAAACTGCAGATTCTGTGGGTGGGTCTGTTGTCCAGAGCTCGGTGGGTGGAGTCGTGATGTCAGTAGACTCCCCGCCCACCTCTACACTCCCCTTGTCAATATGCCTTTTCTCCTGTGTATTTCTAACACTGAACTTCTGCTATGATCTCTAACATCCAGTGAAAAGACAGGAAAGTAACCACATGACTTCAGCATGCCAAATCATGCTGAGATGTGGAACAGCCAATCCTTGCAGAGCTGCTGAAGAAAGGAGTGGGGGAGGGAATTTAAAAATACTGCATGTCTTAGGCTAGTGCACAAGATATGTAAATCACCTGTCACTTACAGCAAGGGGGAGGATTTGACAAAGTTTTTCTCAGTTTGTCAAGAATTGTCTCACTGAACAATAAAAGAAGATTGCTCAGAGATGGATTAACTCTGTGTGGCAAGACTGGGCTCAAATGATAGCAAATCTTATACTCTACAGTATGATATAAAAAAAAAAAAAAAAAAAAAACAAAAAAAAAATTTCAGTTTACATCCACTTTAACCACTTCAATACAGGGCACGGGGAATGTATGGACTGGGCTGGGGGTTTTGCCATTTTTTTTTTTTTTGTTGTTGGTATGTTTTAGGCTTGTTTAATGTGTTGGTTTGTAGGTGGTGGGGGTGTCAATGTGGAATTGGATACACAGACCGATACGCACAAATATTGGGAATCTCATCAATCACAGGATATATTTGGTTGTCGAACATATGTCGGGGGAGGGAGGGGGTTGAGACCGGCAGCGGTTTTTTCATTCCCCTTTTTTTTTTTTTTTTGGGGAGGGGATAGGGTCAGTTGTAAGAGAACAATGTTACCAATTGGTCTCTTATTAATGTTTAATATGTAATCCTGCGTAATTATTGTAAAATATGAAATTAAGGATGTTTAATTGTGAATTGTGAAAAGTATAACAGAAAATAAAAAAATTTTGATTATAAAAAAAAAATACAGGGCACTTATACACCTTCCTGCCCAGACCAATTTTCAGCTTTCAGTGCTGTCGCAGTTTGAATGACAATTGCGCGGTCATACAACACTGTACCCAAACTAAATTTTTATCATTTTGTTCCCACAAATAGAGCTTTCTTTTGGTGGTATTTGATCACCTCTGCGGTTTTTCTTTTTTGCGACACAAATAAAAAAAGACCAAAAATTTTGAAAAAAATAAAAGTTTTGCTTATGTTTTTGTTTAAAAATTTTGTAAATAAGTAAGTTTTATCTTTCACTGATGGGTACTGATAAGGCGGCACTGACAGGCACTGATAAGGCAGCAGCGATAAGGTGGCACCAATGAGCGGGCACTGACGATGGGCACTGATATGCGGCACTGGTAGGAGGCACTGATGGGTGGCACTGATATGCAGCACTGATGGGCATTGATAGGCGGCACTAATGGGCACTCATGGGTGGCACTGGTGGGCACTGATGGGCACCGATGGGCGACACTGATGGGCACTGATAAGCTGCAAAGATGGGTTCTTATGGGTGGCACTGATGGGCACTGATAGGTGGCACTGCTGGGCACTTATGGGCACTGATAGGCGGCACTGATGGGCACTGATGGACACTGATACGTGGCACTGATGGGCACTGATACGTGGCACTGATACACAGCACTGATAGGCATCCCTGGTGGCACTGGCAGTGGTAGGCATTAGAGTTGGCACTGATTGGCAGCTGCCTGGGCATTGATTGGCAGCTGCCTTTGCACTGATTAGTTTTTCCCTGGGGGTCTAGGGGGCATACCTGGTGGTCCAGTGTGGCTGGTTTCCCTGGTGGTCCTGGGCGGCTTCCCTGGTGGTCCTGAGTAGGATCCGAGGGGGGGGTTTGCTGATAAACAATCAGCACAGACCCCCCCTGTCAGGAGAGCAGCCGATCGGCTCTCCTCTACTCGCGTCTGTCAGACGCGAGTGAGGAAAAGCCGATCCCCGGCTCTTCCTATTTACATCGTGATCAGCCGTGATTGGACACGGCTGATCATGTGGTAAAGAGTCTCCGTCAGAGACTCTTTACCTAGATCGGTGTTGCGGGGTGTCAGACTGACACCCCGCAACAACGATCGCCGCGATGTGCGCCCCCGGGGGGCGCGCAGCGGCTCAATATCCTGAGGACTTCATATGACGCCCAGTCAGGTTATTGAAACCACTTTGCCGCCGTCATTCTGCTATATGGCGGGCGGCAAGTGGTTAATGCATCCTATGCATTAAGGTTAAAAAACATCCGACAATACCGGCCTCCCCAGCCCCTCCCGTTTTACTTACCTGAGCCTGTTCACCTGCTGTGCTCGCCCCCGCTGTCCTCTTCGTCGCTCAGCCTGGCCATTGATTGGCTAGAGTGGATGGATTGATGGATTGAAATCAGCGCAGCCATTGGCTCGAGCTGCTGTCAATCACATCCAATGACACGGCAAGCCGGGGGGCGGGGCCGATTGATACAACGAGCGGCTATAGCCGCCGGCTGTATCACGGGAGCGCGCCCACAAGAACTAACCACCATGCGAGAGCTTGCATGAAGGTGGTTAGTTCTTGTGGGGAGGAGCTGAGACAGCCGCTGAGGGACCCCAGAAGACCAGGTTCGGGGCCACTCTGTGCAAAACGAGCTGCACAGTGGAGGTAAGTATAACATGTTTGTTATTTTTTTTTTTAATTGCCTTTACAACCCCTTTAATCTGTATGGTCATCAAAAATGTGTTACTTTCTGGTTTTAAAATGGCTGCTTTTCTTTTTACATTAAGACAGACTCCATTTCATAACGAAAGGCTTCATTATGAACATTAGCTAGGACACCTCATAGATTTCTGACCTTCTAACTTTTGCTATAACATAAATATCATACCAAACATAACACAGGTAAAAGAACCGGACTTGGAATGCAGATGTGATGGTAAATGAATTCATGTAAAAATGTGAGCCCTCTCTTTAAAAAAAAAATGTAAAGAATTTGCAATATTTTTTAAGAGGATGTTCTGAACACACCATTACAATCCTACACATAGGGGAGCAAGGGAGGGAGAAGCTGCAAAGTTACTGTATGATCTAAGTTACTTACATTAACTGCATATTCCCTAATACACAAATTATTTTTAAATTGTCTAAAAGCAACTCTAGTGTTTTAAAGCATTCTTTAAAAAATGAGGTATTGGAATACATCAATGGATTGTAGGTGTGCTTTCCTGGATAAAAGTTAATAAATGTATCAAAAAGCTATTATTTTTTTGTATTTTAATCCCAAAAGAAAAATGTAATATATTGCAGTTTACCAATCCTTAGATGTGGTAGCTGCATTTGTTTTTAATTTTTTTTTTCTTTATTTTCACCTTGTGATCCAACCAGTAAGTCTGTATTTTTTTACCTTCCTTTAACAGATCAAGCTATCCAGCAAAAGCAGCAGTTAGAGGGTTGAGACAAACTATTTAACACATACAGGGGTGCTTACAACGGTGAGCTTTTGCTTATTTGTGTAAAACCTTTATCCCAAATGGAAGGGAGCTGTTTCTGTAACTGCTTAAAAATTGTTAACTGGAGTAAAGCCTAGTACACTCTAATGCCTTGTACACAGGATAGGATTTTCTGACAACAAAATTCATGTTTTTTTCCGACGGATTTTGGCTCAAACTTGTCTTGCATACACACGGTCACACAAATCTTGTCAGAAATTCCGAACGTCAAGAACGCGGTGACGTACAACACGTACGACGAGCCGAGAAAAATGAAGTTCAATAGCCAGTACGGCTCTTCTGCTTGATTCCAAGCATGCGTGGAATTTGTGCTTCGGAATTGTGTATTCAATTGTTGTCGGAAAATTTGAGAACCAGATGGAAATTCTGATGGAAAATGTCCGATGGAACCTACACATGGTCGGAATTTCTAACAACAAGCTCCCATAGAACCTTTTACGCCGGAAAATCCGACCGTGTGTACGGGGCATTATAGTTTGTTTGTTTCTTTTTCGTTCAACCCAGTGGGCTGAACAAAAAAAAGAAAAACTGACAGCTCTGGTCGGAGCTGCTGTACTGGCTTTCCGATGTTAGTACAGCGATCTCCCTTGCTGTGCTATTGTGTTCTGACAGGAGGGCGGCCTCCCTGCCAGAACACTCTGGTCAGCACTCTCAGCCATTGGCTAAGAATGCTGATAGGGAGCCAATTGGCAGACCTTTTTCGGTCATGCCCCTTCGACAGAACCTGGCAAGGAAAACATGGGCCGAATGCCGGCCGATTTCTATTGAACCGGCCGATGTCACCCATCATTCAGCCCATGTATACTAGGCTTTAGGCTAGGTACATATCTGTGCACTTTCCCTGAGGCCGGATTTGCACAAGAATAGCAGCCCATTTATTTAAATGGGCTGCTGTACCTGGAGGAAACACATCGAAAAGGGCCTTGCATCATTCCTAAAACCACCGCGGCTTCCAATGCGTGGGGATGTCATTAAGAATCAATGGCACCCCCACATGTCTGATAAGCAGCAGCAGTGCGTTTTTGCTGCAGGTGTGAGAACGCATGCGATTAACACTCAGTACGGCACCTAGCCTTAAGCTTTCATTTGTGAAATATTTATGCACTTATGTAAAGTCCACCTAAATGTACTAGTCCATTTAACACTACCCTCTCTACAAATTGAATATATTTCTGTCCAATGCTGGCTATGTTGCGCTTTTATAGATGGAGTGGAGTAGTAAGGGTAGCCACTCTAAAACAGGAAGTTTGTCACTGGCTGGATTTCACCAGATGAAACTAAAGAGGTAAAAAGCTTGAAAAAGAAAACAAATGCATCTACCACATCCTACAGTATGGACTGGCAAGCTGTAATAGACACTATATTACCAAAAGTATTGTGACACCTGCCTTTACACGCACATGAACTTTAATGGCATCCCAGTCTTAGTCCATAGGGATCAATATTGAGTTGGCCCACCTTTTGTGGCTATAACAGCTTCAACTCTTCTAGGAACACTGTCCACAAGGTTTAATAGTGTGTCTATGAAAATGTTTGACTATTCTTCCAGAAGCGCATTTGTGAGGTCAGGCACTGATGTTGGATGAGAAGGCCTGGCTTGCAGTCTCTGCTCTAATTCATACCAAAGGTGTTCTATCAGGTTGAGGTCGGGACTCTGTGCAGGCCAGTGAAGTTCCTCCACCCCAAACTTGCTCATCCATGTCTTTATGGACCTTTGTGCACTGGTGCGCAGTCATGTTTGAACAGGAAGGGGCCATCCCCACAAAATTGTTCAAAATGTCTTGGTATGCTGATGCTTTAAGAGTTCGATTCACTGGAACTAAGGGGCCAAGCCCAAACCCTGAAAAACAACCCCACACCATAATCCCCCCTCCACCAAATGATTTGGACCAGTGCACAAAGCAAGGTCCTTAAAGAGATGGCTGAGCGAGTTTGGGGTGGAGGAACTTGACTGGCCTGCACAGAGTCCTGACCTCCACCCGATAGAACACCTTTGGGATGAATTAGAGTGAAGACTGCGAGCCAAGCCTTCTCGTCTAACATCAGTGCATGACCTCACAAATGTGCTTCTGGAAGAATGGTCAAACATTCCCATAGACACTCCTAAACCTTGTGAACAGCCTTCCCAGAAGAGTTGAAGCTGGTATAGCAAAGGGTGGGCCAACTCAATATTGAGCCCTACGGACTAATAGGGCGTACACACGGTCGGACTTTGTTCGGACATTCCGACAACAAAATCCTAGGATTTTTTCCGACGGATGTTGGCTCAAACTTGTTTTGTCTACACACGGTCGCACAAAGTTGTCGGAAAATCCGATCGTTCTAAACGCGGTGACGTAAAACACGTACGTCGGGACTATAAACGGGGCAGTGGCCAATAGCTTTCATCTCTTTATTTATTCTGAGCATGCGTGGCACTTTGTCCGTCGGATTTGTGTACACACGATCAGAATTTCCGACAACGGATTTTGTTGTCAGAAAATTTTATCTCCTGCTCTCCAACTTTGTGTGTCGGAAAATCCGATGGAAAATGTCCGATGGAGCCCACACACGGTCGGAATTTCCGACAACACGCTCCGATCGGACATTTTCCATCGGAAAATCCGACCGTGTGTACGGGGCATAAGACTGGAATGTCATTAAAGTTCATGTGCGTGTAAAGGTAGGCGTCTCAATACGTTTGGTAATATAGTGTATATTACGTTTTTGTCTATGAGTTTAGATATGCTTTAACCCTTTTACTGCCACTGCTGTATATCTTATGGCAGTGGCAATGGGGAGTTTCACACACACTCCCGGGGCTGCAGCTAGCAGGAGTTTAAATACACCCTACAAGCCAGTCATCGTCTTTCTAATAAAAGCTGCGCCCAATCACTTTTTGCAACCTCTGGAGTGTGACCCCAGTATGAACCCCCCCGCAACGCTTCCCGGGCTTCACTATCCCACTTGCAGACAGGTGCTAGGTGAAGGGGTGGGAAAACAGCAAACCTTTGTTCGGTCATCTTCCCTAGCTAGAATTAACCCGGAAATTATGTAAAAAACATCACTTCTGCTTTCTAGTGCAACTTTCCCTCACCCTTGTGGCCAGGAAAGAAGCTAATGGAACATGATCTGTACACTATTTGCTTCAATGGAAGGCAGGTTAGACATCAGGGGTCTAAAAGACTCCTGATTTCTCATTAAAGAGGACTTGTCTTTAAAATATTATATCCCCCATTTGTCCCCTATGAGATAAAAATTTTTTTAGTGAAAGTTAGAGCAGAATTAATCCTATGGGTTTAACAGTTTCAAAAAACAGTTATACTTCTAGCAGCTGTGCCTCATGCGTCAGAGCAAAAAATGATGACCACAAACAATAACCCCCAACAAGTGTCAAGACCAGCAATACTAATCTCTATCAAGTGTCAGAGTGAGTAATGATAATGCCCCAATTTTCCTTATGCCCACCCCCCAACTCAGTCCTCCCATAATGAAAATATATCATGGTATGGTAAAAATCTCTGTCTCTGCTTCACTTTGGATCTACAAATGTGGTCTTTCACCGATTTGCATCTCATATGAAAAAAGGGTGCTTCAATTGACCAAATTCTTTATATTGCAACTTGGTTAAGAAGACCTTCATAAAACCAGCACCTAACAATGAACATCCACCACCAACTTCCTGGATTCCCTGCATACTTTGCAGTAAATCCTCTGTCATTTAATTTCTAAGGACTATATACCCCATGGTACCTTGCTACCTGTAAGCAGCGATTCCTGTATTGACTCTGTCTCCTGAAACTCCTCCTCTCTGCACCTCTGTAGTTCAGAAGACAGGCTCTGTGAAATATGTGACACAGCTCTGCGACGTTGGTTCCGGCCTAGTATATGGCTCTGTGAAGAAAAAACAGAAAAGCGCCTGTAAGTGCAATATTTATTTTACAATAGAAAGTAGTCAAATAAACACTCACATAAAAAGTAAGGAAAGGTAGGCTCCTCTGGGAAAAAGAACCCCCGGGGAACAGTCCTCAATGCGTCCGGTCTAAGGGTACACCCACTGCAATGGTCACAGTGAATCAAGAAGTTGGCAAGTCCCGAGTTGTTCCGGGTAAGCCTGATGGAACCAGCTTGAAGCGCAGCGCCAATGGGCGTGTGATATCACCAGGGGGAGGGGAGAACCACAACGCGTTTCAGAGCATGCGCAAAGCTATTACGGAGCATGCGTGCTCCTTTCTCAAGTGATACAAAGAGGGAAGAGGGGCAGGTTTAAATGCTCTGCACAGCGAGAGTCAATTACTAATTAGCAGAATAGAGCCACTAAAAAGCTGTTCACCTGGATACAATTAACAGGATATATGTAATTTAAACAAGCAATAAAACATGTTATTTAAAACATTTTAGTGGCTGTATTCTGCTAATTGGACATTTACTGTGCAGAGCATTTAAACCTGCCCCTCTCCCCTCTTTGTATCACTTGAGAAAGGAGCGCGCATGCTCTGAAACGCGTTGTGGTTCTCCCCTCACTGCGATGACGTCACACGCCCATTAGCACTGCGCTTTAACCTGGTTCCATCAGGCCTCCCCAGAACAACTCAGGACTTGCCTGGCTTCTTCCTGATTCACTGCGGCCATCGCGGCTGGTGTACCCTTAGAAAGGAGGCGTTGAGGACTGTTCCCCGGGGGTTCCTTTTCCTATATGAGCCTACCTTTCCTTACTTTTATGTGAGTGTTTATTTGACTACTTGCTATTGTAAAATATTGCACTTAGAGGTGCTTTTCTGTTTTTTCTTCATATTGCATCTCAGAGTTGGCTTCACTCCAGAGAAAAGTGCGTGCCTTCCATTCAAGATCCATCATTAAGAATTGTCATCCATTCCTCTATGAACTTTTTAATTCTCTCCTCCTCTGCCCTGGACTGTTTATACTGATTTCCTATTATCGCATGCAATTTATATAATCACCCTGAGTGCTAGCATTTCCATTGTTCTGTGTATGACTCTGGCCGTCCATCTAGTACATCCTGATGATGTGATCCTTGGCATCCAAGCTTGCTATTGCTCCGTCCATTGGCCCAGGCCCCAGTGACGTCAGTTCTGGCTTCGAGCCCGCTGGCCGTGTCCCCACTCTGGAGTATATGCCAGCATCCTGGCCTCGGTTCCCACACTTCAGCAGCCAGTGAGAGCCCTGATGCTGATGACTCTTCTCTGTACCATCCCCATTATGAGGGCAGGAGTCAACAACAGGCTAGAAGGCTTACAAGACATCTGTTTGGGTAGGATCTATTGTATGTATATTGGTTTTACCACCAAGCTTATGCACAGATGAATCAGATGTTTTTTTATTTTTTACTTTTTTATGCACTGAGACTATTCCAATTAAATGAATATCAGTACTACCCTGTTTCCCCGAAAATAAGACCTAGCGTGATTGTCAGTGATGGCTGCAATATAATCCCTACCTCCCAAATAAGCCCTACCCTGTTTCCCCGAAAATAAGCCCTACCCTGAAAATAAGACCTACAAGGACTTTAACTAGGGCTTATTTGGGGGGTAGGTCTTATATTGCAGCCATCACCGACAATCATGCTAAGTCTTATTTTCGGGGAAACAGGGTATATGACTAACTGAATTTGATTGATAAGACATTGAATATATAATCACTGGTGGAGATACCATTTTTTTGCACTTCATTCAGTTCTAAGCGCTTTTTGGGAATTATTACAGGACATACGTGTGTCACACAATTCAAGGAAATAAATGTGCAGGATTTTTCACAAAGTCAGATTACAATTTTCAAGAGCATTCAGATTAATAGATGGCTAAAAAAATGAAATGCAATGTGGAAATTAATATATGATTTGACATTTTGAACAAAGATACACTTAAATTGTTCCTTTAAATTAACTATAGAAAATGGAGAAAAAAAATTCTGGCATGCGCTTTCAAAAATATTGATTTAGAAAAAGTTTGTAATATGCAATATACAAAAGGTACACTTATTCTGTATACAGTATATAAACAACTGGTATGCAGTACCTGTACAGTAGTTTATTCTTGCATACTCTAACAGGCTTTCCACTGTAAACAAAACGCCTATGGGCTGGCAGTCACTGTAAGAAAGGATGCCATGAATCCAGGGAGTCAGTTGGGAGGGAAATTCCAAGCAGTAGCCTGGAAGATGAGGGATGTGGATTTGAGTCATCTACACACATTAGTCACCAGTCTCTGAGTTTAGCCAGTCCCTCTTCCTCAGTTGTCATGGATCTGCCCTTAAGGATTTTTATCTTTTAATATTTTTTAACGTCGTATATCCAGAATGATTTTAGCTTCATGTGCATACAGTTTTCAAGTGAAGTATGAGAAATAGATATAGGACTGCAAAACTTAAATGTTTTCACATTCTTTACTTGCACATATCCAGGAATTTATTTTTTTTTCAATTTTTATTTTGATAGTGAAAAAGCATACCCACCCATATACTGTATGTGCCATTTCCCACCAATTCTTAATATTGTTTTTTTAAGCTTTACTTAGATACAAAATACAATCATATTTTTGGTTTTACATTTTTATGATATGCTCTTAAGATAATAAAGATGCAAAACAAGTTAATTTTTTAGGTTTTCAAAGGAATCTCTCATATGAATGTAACAAATTCAGGTATAAACTGTGTACCTGGTAAAAACTTACCATTATCCATAGACTGGGATTATTATAAGTGAGTCTTAGGTGAAATGAGCAGAACCGGGTCGGTTGCCTTATTTTCTCTAAAACTCATTGAATGACTTGACTGTAAAACAGTTTTGCTAGTTATGGAGTCCTTCAGTTGGCGAAGCAAGACAAAGATTAGGAGAATCAGCAAAAATAGTAAAGAGAAGAACACGGCTAGATAGACTAAGAAATTTGGATTCCAGACCATGGCAATGCTGGAAAGCACTTTCCTGTCCACCGTTCCATGGAGTAAATTGATTTATATGGAATGGCTGTCCTTTTCATCTAAATATTTCCAGTATGTAAAAAATCCAGTTCCATCTACACTAGACAAAATACGTCCAGTTGGCTTCTTGGATTTCTCCTCTATTGCTGTGTGTTGAGCACCTTCATAAAAGGGGTGTGTGTCACTGATCCCTGCATGGAATAATTTAAATTAAATATTTTTTTATAAAGGAATTCATTGGCAAACACATTAAATGCCCACAGGCAGGCTTTAGCAAGGACACTTTGTCGTTTCTTAATAGCAGTGGAGAGACATCTGTCAGCATTCGACTGGCTGCCCTTTCAGATCTGAGGATCTCATATGCTGTAGAAAATGTATTCTGAGATTTGCAGAAATTAGTGCTCACACAGTGGACAATGCTGCAAATGTGAAATAACATATTGTGCTATGCAGAGTTGTAGCACTTTTCTTTCACCTTATATTGTTTCATATCATGCTTCATACCACATTCAGCCTACTATGTAATGCTCTCTGGAGCGTTACATTTCATAATAGAATGTTGCAGAGGTAACAAGTCTGGGTACTGTTCATGTAAACTTTAGCGTGTTGATATCGTTTAAAGCTGTGATTGAAAAAAAAATGGTAACATTACTGAAAATTGAGCATATTTCCAAATATATACAAGTAAAAATGTAACCCATTACTCATGTGTTTAGTCTAATGCCCCGTACACACGGTCGGATATTACGATGGAAAATGTCCGATCGGAGCGTGTTGTCGGAAATTCCGACCGTGTGTGGGCTCCATCGGACATTTTCCATCGGATTTTCCGACACACAAAGTTGGAGAGCAGGAGATAAAATTTTCTGACAACAAAATCCGTTGTCAGAAATTCCGATCGTGTGTACACAAATCCGACGGACAAAGTGCCACGCATGCTCAGAATAAATAAAGAGATGAAAGCTATTGGCCACTGCCCCGTTTATAGTCCCGACGTACGTGTTTTACGTCACCGTGTTTAGAACGATCGGATTTTCCGACAACTTTGTGCGACCGTGTGTAGACAAAACAAGTTTGAGCCAACATCCGTTGGAAAAAATCCTAGGATTTTGTTGTCGGAATGTCCGAAAAAAGTCAGACCGTGTGTACGCCCTATAACAATATTAAGATTAAATCTCTCAACTCCTCACCTCACCCCTTCAGTCTCCACACACATCACTAATTTACTGAAGTATTAGTATGGCTGTCATACTACTTCTCAAAATCAATCTTTCCAAAACTGAGCTGATAATATTTACTCCCATTATCCCCCCTGCTCTGACTTTTCCATCAAGATCAATAACACAACTATCACTTCCTCCCCTCTAGGTGCTAGGTATGATCTTTGACTCCTGTCTCACCTTTCAGCCCCAAATCTTGTCACTGTCTAAATCTTACCTCCTTCACCTCAACAACATTTCCAAAATACAGACATTCTTAACCAATAACAGCTCAAGCTACTAATTCACTTTCTCTGTATCTCTGGCTTTGACTATTGCAGCTGCCTCCTCATAGGCCTACCTCTACACAGGCACAGAAAATTATCACCTAAAATGTCCTCTTCGCTCCTGCCTACACCTCCTGATCTCTATCTTCTTTATTACCTCCTCCCATGCTCACTTCCTTCCTCTAGAATCCCCTACCTCAATTTGTCTCCTACTCTGTTTACCTTAAGGTAATCCCTGAAAGCTAATTTCGTCAGGGAAGCCGATTCCCACCACCACCTAAAGAATGGTACTCTTACCTTCTCCATTAACTCATCCCCACATGCTTATTACCTTTTGTAACACTTGCCCCTGAATAATAAGAAGAATATCATCAGTTTAATATGAAAAAAATATGTTTTAGCTGTTTATTTATATGTCCTCACCATGGATATCCATATCCAACAGAGTTTAGGATGCCCACAGTCAAGATGTAGTAGTGTCTAGCTGGTTAAAGATGACCTTGTATCAGATATAGTTTTAATGTTCAGTTTATGCAGGCTAACTAAGGCCCTTTCACACGGGGTGAACTTCCTTTTGGTCAGCAGGGCATGGAGAGAGCCCGCTTTGCTTTATGGGCAACAGGGCGTAAATGGACTCCTCTGTCCACCCGACTGCCCTCAGAACCGATCTGCCTAAACAGCGGTGGATGGATCCCCTTATTTTTTTTTTTTTTGTTAGCAGACCGGACCAGATCGGATCGGAGGTAGGCGGGTGTAAACTAACACAAGTCCATTTCCACCCACTGATCTACATGGGTGAATGGACCATTCGATCAGGTCCGCCTAGAAAACTGACAGGCGGACTTGATCAGAATGATCGTGGGGAAAGGGGCTTTTTGTGTTTGTGTCACTTCGGTATTTATTACCTCTAATGCCGTGTACACACGGGCGGACTTTCCAAATGGACTGGTCCGACGGACTTTCTGACGGACTTTTGACAGACTTCCGCCCGACTTTTTTTATGAACGGACTTGCCTACACACGACTGGACTACGGACGGACTTGCCTACACACAACAGGACTTTCCGGCAGACATAGTCTGCCGGTCTTCCCAACGGAGTTACGACGGACTTTCCGAATGAACGGACTTGCCCACACACGAACAAGTCTGTTCATTTTGAACATGACCCGGGTACGACGAGACTAGAAAAGGAAGTCAATCTTGCCGCTTTTATTGGTGAGATTGAGATCTTGCAAGGCCCGTCGCCGGGCATACCAGGCCCTTAGGTCTGGTATGGATTTTAAGGGGAACCCCCTACGCCCAAAAAACGGCGTGGAGTCTCCCCAAAATCCATACCAGACCCCTATCCGAGCACACAGCCCGGCCGGTCAGGAAAGGGGGTGGGGATGAGCGAGAAGCCCCCCCTCCTGAACAGTACCAGGCCAAATGCCCTTAACATGGGGGGCCTGCGGCCCCCCACCCCAAAGCACCTTGTCCCCATGTTGATGAGGACAAGGGCCTCTTCCCGACAACCCTGGCCGTTGGTTATCGGGGTCTGCGGGCTGGGGGCTTATCGGAATCCAGTCATTGCGGAGCGCTTACACAGCATTACAGTGGGAGAGAGCGTCGTGTCAACATCAGAAGAAGAGAAGAGGGAAGAAGACGAAGCAGAAGTCCAGGCCACCGCTAGCAAAAGAGCGGCAGAAGATAGCGAAGGAGCCGGCAGAAGAACCGGACAACGGGAGAAAAGGTCGAACACCGGGAGAAGAGGCCGGAGAGAGCGGCAACGTCGGAAGAAGACCCCCCCGAAGTCAGACGAAGACCCCCGGAGCTGTCTAATAAATTACTTTAAAAACCTGTGTAGTGTGTTTTTTTATTGACACTTTTCCCTAGGTGAAAGGGTAGGGGTACCATGTACCCCATACTCATTTACATAGGGTGGGGGGCCGGGATATGGGGGCCCCCTTATTAAAGGGGGCTCCCGGATTCCGATAAGCCCCCTGCCTGCAGACCCCGACAACCAACGGCCAGGGTTGTCGGGAAGAGGCCCTTGTCCTCATCAACATAGGAAAGGGTGCTTTGGGGTGGGGGGGCCGCAGGGCGCCCCCCTCCCCCAAAGCACCCACCCCCCCATGTTGAGAGCATGCGGTACAGTTCAGGAGGGGGGGCGCTTGCTCATCCCCACCCCCTTTCTTGACCGGCCGGGCTGCGTGCTCGGATAGGGGTCTGGTATGGATTTTGGGGGGACCCCACGCCGTTTTTTCGGCGTAGTGGGTTTCCCTTAAAATCCATACCAGACCTAAGGGACATCGTCGCCTCGCACTCGCCGCAATAGGAAAATTTGTTTTTCCTATTGCAGCGAGCACAAGATGTAGCACCCTGCCCTTGCGTCGTATCTGGCCTGTCGGACCAGCATACAGATGAACGGGCTTTCCGTTAATAACTGAGTCCGGCGGAGTTATGACGTAAAGATTTGAAGCAGGTCTCATATCTAAAGTCCGTCGGATTTCCGACCGGAATGCTCCGTCCGAAGTCCGATGCAGCCCACACATGGTCGGATTGTCCGCCGGATTCGGTCCGTCGGACCAGTCCGGTCGAAAAGTCCGCTCGTGTGTACGCTGCATAAGAGGTATCCCAACACTCCCCCTTACCATGCTTTTATATGCTTTAAGAATGATGAAGCCATCTTTGCTCGGGCATCAAATTACATTAGCATCTACTTTCAACTCAGCCTAGGCAAAGTCCCATGACTGGAGCTCAGCACCTGCTATTTAAATATGGAGCGTTTTGGCAAAATTATTTAGCTAATGTATATTGTGACATGTGAAGAATATATTCATGCAGACTAGTAAAGTCACTGAAAGTTACACTCTAATGCCGCGTACACACGATCGCGCATTCCGACAACAAAATCCATGTTTTTTTTCCAACGGATGCTGGCTCAAACTTGTCTTGCATACACACAGTCACAGAAATGTTGTCGGAAATTCTGAACGTCAAGAACACGGTGACGTACAACACGTATGACGAGCCGAGAAAAATTAAGTTCAATAGCCAGTGCGGCTCTTCTGCTTGATTCCGAGCATGCGTGGAATTTTGTGCGTCGGAATTGTGTACACACGATTTTTTTGTAGTCGGAAATTCCGGCGGAAAATGTCCGATGGAGCCTACACACGGTCGGAATTTCTGACAACAAGCTCCCATCGAACATTTGTTGTCAGAAATTCCGATCGTGTGTACGCGGCATAAGGCCCCTCACATGGGGCTGTCTGTTTTGACGGACTCTGCTTTGCTCAGCAGGGATCGATTCGCTGATCTCTGATGAGCAGGCGGATGACAGGTCCATCTCCGCTCACTGTGCAGAGACGGACCTGTCAGAGCCCCGCTGTCCTCTATTGGAGATTGATTCCATCCGATCCACCAGACGGATGGAAAATAGGACCTCCATCTGTCTAGATTTGGTGGATCGGATAGCGCTGGATGTGAGCGAATATGTCACCACTGACATCCGTCGCTCCATAGAGGTGAATGGAGCGTCTGATCAGGTCCGCCTGAAAAACGGACAGGCGGACCTGATCGGACAGCATGTGTGAAAGGGGCATAATACTTCAGAGTGTTCAAACAGGACACTGACCACCAAACAATGGATGTTTAGTAATGAGTGAATGCATGCTTGGTATGATTGCGGCAATACCATATCAGTCATTTACAGAATCAGTTATTCTCCTAAATTAAAAGATAAATTGAGGGAAAGCAGACAAGGCTCCTCTGGTCATTTAGAAAGAGCTAGCTCGTTTCATTTATCCTCCTTCACACCTTTGCAAAAATGTCAGCAATAAACATTCAGCACTTAACCAGCTATTGGTTTTACAGAAAATGTGAGGAAAGCAGAATGAATATAGAGCGCATGATGGAGCCAGATGATTGTTGGTACTTGTTGGCAAAACAGAAGAAAAACTAACCTGAAATACTAATGAAGTACATCATCAGCTACAGTGTGATATGTAAACTCTTTTCATGCATGGAGTAACAGAGCGCGAATCCCCCATTTACTATAGCAATCTCGGCACACGGGAGAATGCAATTTGTGCACCATTATGGACATGGCGCACATTATCTCCAAATCAATATTAACAGAAGATGGAGGTGCCAATATTATGGGGTGATGTGAGGAAGTTTAGTAACAACTGCCCAAGTAACAAACATGCCCAAAATAGAATGAGAAAGTAACCTTTTCAGAGAAAGCCTGCTGTGGCCGCAAGTACGTTTAGAACTGCGTGAGATCAATGTAAGCAGTGCGCATGCTCAAGCGGCTCTTGCGCTCATTCAAATGCGTTTGTTCACTGTGCGGCCAAAATCTTAGTAAATGTTAAGCAACGTACATGCAATTGCGTGGGTTGAACGGGCGCACCTCTAAACTTGACACTTTTTGTTTACGCTGGTTCACCTTTATGTATTTTTTTAAGGAGATTTGCACACAGGCCATGTTAGCATGTGACGTTGCCAACATGTGACATGCACCTTGTTAAAATTATGTAAAAAGACTCTCGCTCCCCTAGCTCCTCCTGAAAGGGCATTTAACCTTCCCCCTCTAATGCATATGATTTCCTTGGGCTAGCTTTTGCTTTTATGGAACTCCACACTCCATTCTATAATGCTCTTGTCTCCCCCCTCTAACCCCTTGGATTTCCATGGGCTAACTTTTGTTTTTAAAGGAGAACTCCACATTCTACTCTATTCTCAAAAGGCTGTGAGCTGCCTTCACCAATTCAAACCACATCCTTTTTCAGAGCATACAACAGGGCCAGCTAGGAAAGGGGCGAGAAGAGCGATCGCCCAACCCCCTCCTGAACCATACAAGTCCACTTGCACTCAACATAGCTGGTTGCCTTTGGGGCATGTTGGGCTCAGCCCAATACCAACCACAAAGCACCTTGTACCCACTAGTTTAAAGGGGTTTTCCAGAGGGGCGTGGCTTAGCTATGGAAGCGTGAGGATGCGTCACCGGGAGCTCTGCACTGGAACGGGCCGTGAATCACCCGTAGCACCGAGTAGCCAAGCCATCCTCACATGCCAGGGGGCCGCAAACACCCACCGGCCACTGAGGAATGGAGGGGACCTGAAATATCCCACTATTTCCTGAGGCAACAACAGATTTTCTCGCCGGCCGGACGGAGCAAGATGGCGCCGCCACGAGTCAGCACGGCGAACGCTGCAACCGCAAGTAAGAAGGGCACACATGCAATAACCTCCGCAGCGGAGGAGGACTTTCCCCCTTTACAGCACAGGGCACCCTCACCTATATTGTCCCCGGCTCTCATGCCCACAGATACTCCGTTGCCTTCAGACAACATAGGGGACCTAAGCGGCCTACTTGAGGGCTCACTGCGGGGCCTCCCTACTAAACAGGACTTAAACGCCATGGCCACTTCTATTGTCAATGCCCTTACCAGAGAACTGCATGACTTAAAGCAGCAAGTGGACATTGTAGAGGAGAAGGTAACCACAATTGAGGCCTCCCAAACGACCACAGAAGCTCGCATCACAACACTGGAGTCGGAACATAAGACCTTCCGCCGCCATCTTGTTGATGTTCAGCTGCGGCTTGACGACGGTGAGAATAGGAGCAGACGGAACAATTTGCGCCTCAGGGGGATTCCGGAGGCCACTATGGGCCCTGACCTCCGATCCACGGTCATTGCCATCCTAAATCAGGTCCTAGGCAAACCACCGACTGCTGACCTGGATCTGGACAGGGTGCATCGCATCCCAGGCCCCAGAGCCCCCCCCCTCCACACAGAGGTCATCATCTGATTTGGATTTTCCCCGTGATGTTTTATGCAGGGTGCATTTTTTCACCATCAAGGAGGACATTCTACGCCTAGCATGGGAAAAGGGCCCGATAGATTTTGACGGGGCTCCCATCAGGATTTTCCCTGACATCTCAAGACAAACACGTGTCATGCGCGGTCTCATGCGACCCTTACTAGAAGTAATCCGCGAGGCTGATGCCACCTACCGATGGGGTCACCCCTTTCATCTCATAGTCAAGAAACAAGGAGCGGAATTCTACCTCCGCACGCCGGACCAACTCCCTGCCCTATTTCATTTCATTGCCAGACCTGTGATTGATGTGCCTAACTGGTTTGACTATTTGCTCTCCCAGGATACACAAGGCCCAACTCCCCCCAGACAACAGAGGGTCAGGCGCTCAAGATCTCGCCCGCCAAACCGAGAAGCCACAAGAGTGCATCCGACCTCCTCCGAGGACTACACGCTCTTCAACCTACAGATTTCGGTAAGACTCTCAGTATCTTCTGTCAACAGGCGTCTTCCACCTTCCCCCTACTTTGGCGATCCTCCCAGGAACACTACAGCTCCCTTTCTACGCCTAGGGGACTTGCTTTATTGGTCTTTCATCATCTTTTATTGTTCTGCAAGGCCCCCAGAATGTCTTCCAGTTGCCATTTTTGTTTTTCTGAGGGTTCCTCTTCTTTATATGGTTTAGTTTTTGGGCATTGCTGGGGGGAGGGGGTACACATTATGTATGATGTATCCTTGAGTCGTGTTGGGTCTCATGCATTCCCTCCCTATGTTTTCGATGTGAGCGATGCTGCTGAGGATGGGGTGCATGTTTAAATGCTTCTCATCTGACCTTACAGTCTTGATGCACTGACAGATGGGATGTGGAGGACCCCACTTGGACCGGTCTAGGAGATGGGCGAGCTGACACGGGGGTCCCTCTGTCTTAAAGCAACCTCTGCAGTGCACCAACGCCAGATGATCATAGAGAATAGAGCTCTACCAGGTTGCACATACTTGCCTGAAACACAGTGGCGATCTTGGGTGTTTTGCCTAGGTTTGTTTTATATCTCATTTTAATTAAGATGGTTATTATGTTCTATTCAGTGTATATGATTCTGAAGGTCCTCACCCAGTGCATCTCCCATGCACCAAAAATCTCCTTGCAATCCTTGTTATCATAGGTTATATCAATAACTGATACATAGCGCTCCTCGCTGCATTGACCACCCCCATTTAGGGCGACCTCCCGGTTGCTATACTTCTTCTTCTGTGTTTCAACCGGGAGATCACAGAGTAATTATATTACTAACTTAGTTTTCTCCCACCCTCTTCCCCTCTCCTCTCCCTCTCCAACTTTCTCTTCTCTTCCCCTCTTTTCCACCCTGTCCCTTTCCCCCCTGTTCCCCTCTTTCTTTCGGTGTTGTTGCCCTCCGGCTGGGCGGGGACGTGGACTAAAATTGATTGTCCTCCTCGCCTTGTCAACAACTCTCAGCGCTGCAGGTGCCATAATGGGTCTCCTAGAGGTGACCTCCCTTAATGTACGTGGCCTTAACGTCCCGGAAAAGCGTTCTCAACACCTAGCTGACCTACGCAGAAATAAAACTGAAATTGCCTTTTTACAGGAAACCCATTTTCATGGTGACCGCATCCCTAAGCTGACTAACAGTCTGTTCCCGATGGCATACCACAGTATCTCGCCTATCTCCAAATCTAAGGGGGTTAGCATATTGGTGGCAAAATCTGTACCATGGACGTTTGGGGCACAGCGGGCAGACCCCCAGGGCTGCTTTCTCCTGATCAAGGGAATGGTATTCGACGTGCAGGTCACTTTTGCCAACATCTACTTCCCCAATACAGACCATGCACAATTCCTATGCGGGTTAATACCTAAACTGCTAGAGTTCGCAGAAGGGATGCTCATCTTTGGGGGCGATATGAACTTTGCGATGATTCCTCTGTTGGACACCTCACGGGGTGCCTCCCATCTCTCATATGCCCACCTTATACGAATGAAATCTGATCTCCACTCTTTACATCTGATAGACCCATGGCGCCTTTTACACCCCAAAGACAGAGACTACTCCTACTTCTCACAAGTTCATCACTCGTACTCGCGACTAGACTATTTTGCTTCTGTCCCATAAGGACTTGCCAAGGGTAGTAGACTCGTCTATAGATGTCATTTCCTTCTCGGACCACGCTCCAATACACCTGACGCTTCAATTGGGACCAATGACTAAATCCCCACCTTCGTGGAGATTAAACGAGTCGCTGCTACAATCTGCGGAGACTCACGCTGAGGTACAGGCCAAACTACAGGAATACTTTTCACTAAATGAAGCCTCGGTTCCCAACCCCTTGGTGATGTGGGAGGCGCACAAACCAGTTATCAGGGGCATCTTAATAAGCATTGGGGCACGTCTTAAGAGGGAAAGAATCCGCAGAACTGAGGAGCTTCTTCTTCAGATTAAGACCCTAGAGTGTACACACAAGGCCAGCCTAGCCCGCTCCGTTTATCAGGAGTTACTTAAAGCACGCGAAGAGCTTCGCTCGCTTCTATTGCATAAAACAAAAGAGAAGTTGGCTTGGTCACGACGCACGATGTACGAATTTTCTAACAAACCTGGCTCCCTCCTGGCCAGAGCTTTACGAGGCCCTCGCACCAAAACTTACATTTCCCACATCCTGTCCCCTTCGGGTCGGAAGGTCTTTACCTCATCAGATATGGCCGAGGAATTTCGCTCGTTCTACAGTGGTCTCTATAACTTAGACAAACCCCCTGTCTGATGATCCTAACTCTACCGGGGGATCCACCCCATACACATATCTAGCCTCTTCTGGCATGCCATCCCTATCGGCTGATATCGCGGAAGAAATGGAGGACCCCATTACGGTGGAGGAGTTGGGGGTAGCATTGGCCAGCTCCAAACCAAAGAAAGCTCCAGGCCCTGATGGCCTTACTCCAATCTATTACAAATCTTCTTTGAGACGCTCTCTAAACCGCTAGTAGCTGCACTTAATTCGATTACGAAAGGCAACTCCTTCCCTATAGATTCCCTCAGAGCTTACATATCTCTCATCCCTAAAGAGGGAAAGGATTTGCTTCAGTGTGGGAACTATCGACCGATTGCTTTACTGAACACCGACTTGAAACTGTTTGCCAAGATCTTGGCGAACAGATTGCTCCCACACATACCAAGCCTAATCCACAAAGACCAAGCAGGCTTTGTTCCTCAACGAGAACCCCGTGACAACACAATTAGGGTGCTTAATCTTATACATGCCGCGAGGACCTCACGGCGACCCCTTCTCCTGCTGTCAACAGACGTGGAGAAGGCTTTCGACCGGGTAGATTGGACATTTGTTAGGGCTACTCTAGAGCATATTGGTCTCCGTGCATCGATGCTCAGTTGGATATTGTCACTCTACTCCAACCCCACAGCCGCGGTTAGGATTAATGAAACCAGGTCGGGTTATTTCATCATTCGGAATGGCACCCGGCAGGGCTGTCCCTTATCCCCCCTAATCTTTATACTTACTCTGGAACCTCTGCTATGTAAGATACGGGCAAATCCCGATGTTAAGGGCTTCCGCAAAACTTCAGGGGCACACAAGGTCGCCGCTTTTGCAGATGACCTTATCTTCTTCTTAGCAGACCCCATCGCCTCGCTCCCCGTTCTGCTCCATTCCTTGCAGGAATATGGGGCTTTGTCTCTATTCAAAATAAATATGTCTAAATCTTCTATGCTCAATATTACACTGGTCTCGCACACTATCCGACAATTGCGCTTGGAATACCAGTTTCACTGGGCAACTAATACCATTCCTTACCTAGGAGTGGCTATCACCTCGGACCCTGCCAACCTCTACCAAGCAAACTTTGCCACTCTACTTCACAGACTCAAAACAGATCTACAGCAATGGCACTCCCTCACTTTAACGTGGTTTGGACGCTGTAATGCCATCAAGATGACAGCACTCCCGAGGGTGCTCTATCTGCTGCAGGCTCTCCCCATCCGTCTCCCACCCTCTTTCTTCAAGCGAATCGATGCATTGTTTCAAGAATTTGTCTGGTCGCACAGGCAACCACGCATTAAATTACACCTACTCTATATGGCGAAACGCAGGGGAGGGGTGGGACTCCCGGACGTGAAAGCATACTACAGGGCAACGCATCTCACCAGACTGATAGACTGGTACTGTCATGCAGAGGCCAAACAATGGGTTACAATGGAGTTAGAAGACTCCGGCGGTACAGCCAAGAGTTGGCCGTGGCTTTCCACTCCGATCCCGAAGACCATTGCCGACCATCCAACCCTAGGGAACACATTGCAAGTTGCCAGAGAAACCTTTCGTAAAACCTTGGTATCGCCCATTCCCTCTCCCATGGTACCGATCCTAGGCAACCCAGACTTCCTTCCAGGCTGCCAGGGTCCAATTTATAGGTCCTTGTCAGGAGAGAATAGATGGCCACACCTCCACGACTTTCTGGGTCCCAATGGCCGGCTCGGGGCGGCTGCCGGTTTGGAGGATCTTGACCCGCCATTAGACTTTTTGAGTGGACTCCAACTGCGTAACTTTATACGCCGATGCGCTCGGACTCTGGGTCCCCCACGCCCACTTACGGAGTTGGAACGTATATGTCATCGCAGAGAGCCCATACGCCACTTTCTATCCTTGATTTACTCATCTCTGATTGCTCCGGCAGAGGGCTTTGTGCCCCCCTTCCTCGCTAAGTGGGAGACCAATTTGGGTAAAAAATCTGAAAGAAAAACTTCTGCGCTACTACATAGGACTGTATAGGAAATGAACTGTGATGGTGATTCTTATTGATGCTGCAAAATCAAATATAGCGAACACCCCTCACTACTAGTAAACTGAAATATGCACAATCGTGATAAATTGTGTACGTGATTCTGCGCAAACAATAAATTAGTGACCATGTGAAAAAACTGCCTTCCTTAAGAGTGAAATTACAATCCCTACTGGGATACCACAGTATAAACAAGTGTAAATAAAAAAGTGAAAGTCCATGAGATATCATAAAACGTGCATCAAAGTGTCTAAGTGTTATTCAATCACATAAATCGCTGGATAAACAAATAAAACATATCAACTGTGACTGATAGGTGAACATGCGTTGCTAGGTGATCTGGTGACTGTTCGTGGCAATGGATACCCACTCGGGGCTCCCAGAACTCTCACCTCAATGGCACAATAAAAGTGCCTGTAGCTTTCAATGGGTCTGTAGTCGCTCTGGTCCGGTGGTGGTGGTGGCGTCCTGGTCCTTCTCAGGGGAGGCGTCACTTCCTCTGATGGATAGGCTCCATATAGGGGTGATTAAAAGCAAAGGACTTCGATAGTGTAGTAAAGTTAAGCCAAGGAATTTATTACAATAAAATAGCTGCTTACATGAAAGTAAACGAAAAAACGCCAAACAACAGTGGGGACAGCGTATTAGCGATACTCGCTACGTCACTTCCGGTCCGCACTGTTGTTAGTGCGGACCGGAAGTGACGTAGCGAGTATCGCTAATATGCTGTCCCCACTGTTGTTTGGCGTTTTTTCGTTTACTTTCATGTAAGCAGCTATTTTATTGTAATAAATTCCTTGGCTTAACTTTACTACACTATCGGAGTCCTTTGCTTTTAATCACCCCTATATGGAGCCTATCCATCAGAGGAAGTGACGCCTCCCCTGAGAAGGACCAGGACGCCACCACCACCACCGGACCAGAGCGACTACAGACCCATTGAAAGCTACAGGCACTTTTATTGTGCCATTGAGGTGAGAGTTCTGGGAGCCCCGAGTGGGTATCCATTGCCACGAACAGTCACCAGATCACCTAGCAACGCATGTTCACCTATCAGTCACAGTTGATATGTTTTATTTGTTTATCCAGCGATTTATGTGATTGAATAACACTTAGACACTTTGATGCACGTTTTATGATATCTCATGGACTTTCACTTTTTTATTTACACTTGTTTATACTGTGGTATCCCAGTAGGGATTGTAATTTCACTCTTAAGGAAGGCCGTTTTTTCACATGGTCACTAATTTATTGTTTGCGCAGAATCACGTACACAATTTATCACGATTGTGCATATTTCAGACCAATTTGGGAGTTTGCTTTGATGAAACACAAAGGGAAAAGATTTTGCATTTCACCCAAAAATCCTCTCTGGCCACAAGGGTTCAGGAGACATGTTACAAAATTGTGACTAGATGGTACAGAGTGCCATCCACCCTACATCGGTTCTTTCCGCAGGTTCCAAGTCTGTGTTGGCGCTGTGGATTGGGTGAAGGAACAATGTTCCACATTTTTTGGGACTGTCCCAAGATTAAACCTTATTGGCGGGAGGTGACACGTACGATCGAGCATTTGACAGGTGCCACTTTAGAGGGGGATCCAGGGGAGTGTCTGCTGCACCTCTCTAGACGTCCAATTAAGAAGTATAAAGCCTCCCTGACTATTCAATTACTAAATGCTGCTAAGGCCTGTATCCCTCTATTTTGGAGATCGGAAACACCACCAACGAAGGTCCAGTGGTATGCCAGGGTTAACGAACTGCGTGATATGGAAGATCTTACAGCCACCTTACATGACAGGGAGGAGGCCTTTTGGGAGACATGGCGTCCCTGGCAACACTTCATTTATTCCGAAGCTTACCTCCGGGAGGTAACATAGCTCGAACATCCCCCGGTATGGGGGCCCCGCCTGGCTGGGGGGTCACACCACCGCTTCTCCTCTTTACCCCTCCCCCCCTCCCCTCTTCCCTCCCTCTCTTACCTATGTTTCTTCCCCACTTCTGCCTCTTTGTTCTTTTTCTTCCGTCCTCTTCTAGCCCCCCTCATCCCTCTTGTGTTTTTATCCACTTCCCTACATTCCTCCGGCTTAGGGAAGGTCTGGTCATATATGCTGTATATCATGGTCTGCATCGCATTATGGTAGTAACCCTCTGCTGGACTCTACTGATCTGTGAGGGATGTCTTTATCCCTGGTCAGTGGAGAGTTTCTTTCTTCATTCTGTTGTTTTATTTTATTATCTGTCGGATCCAGATAATTTCACGATCTGATAGACCGTAAAGGGCCAATCTCAGGGAATTACTTTTGTACGGGTATTAGGATAGTTATTGCATCAGACTCATTCACTCTGTTAGGTTTCATTTCTACCCCACAGATTGTGTAATCAAGAGAAATGTTTATTTGTACGTTAATTCCGACATCAGACTCTGTTAAAGGCTTATCCTTACTTTTGTTGTACAATATACATAAAAGCTATATGTGGTTTCGGTACTGTGTACATCAAACTGTAACATGCACTTTTGGAAAATAAAGGAATTAAAAAAAAAAAAAAAAAAAGGGGTTTTCCACATTCCGTAAAGCCCCCTGTCTGCAGCCCCCCACAACCCCAGCCTAGGGTTGTGTGGAAGAGGCCCTTGTCCCCCTTAATATGGGAACAAGGTGGTTGAGTTTTGGGGTGCTCGAGCCCCTCCTGCCCCCAAGCATCCACCCCCCTTTCATGGGCTGTCTTGCTGTGTGTTTGGCTAGGGGTTTGTTAGTGTGTGGGAGGGGCACAATATTTTTTTAGTTTGGGGTGGTATTTTTTCACATGGGGGGTTCTCATTTTAAGCCCTAACAGACCCCAATGGCCTTGTATGTATTGGGGGGCAGGCTATTTTTTGGGGGGGTTAAAATCTTGCAGCTGCAATGCAGATTTGTAAGTTTTCTCTAAAGCTGTACATCTTTGAAGTAGCATTTTGGATACATGCTACAGATGCACCACGTTACAGGCAAAGTAAGAGCCCCCCCCCAAAGTTACTAGCTTTTAAGAAATTTTGCATTTTTAAAGGCACTTCTCCTTGTTTCGCTTTTGGGGTTGTCCAAATTGGTGACATTGATATATGTCCTTCATGCTTTTTGCTGTGGCTTTTGGTGTGTGAAATGCATTTGTGTTGGTCTGGGCATGCTCAGGGACTTTGGGTTTTTTTTGTGTGTGAACAGCACTTAGATTTTTCTTTTCAGGGCAAGGTAAAGAATGCAAAGTGCTTTTTCACACACAAAAAAAACAAAACAAAATCTCTGAGCATGCCCAGACCAACACAAATGCAGCTAGCACAAAATAAGCCTGTCCAAAATTAAGCACATCATTCAGCATGCTACAAAATTACAAATGGGATAAACACCCCCCAGTCCAGAGGGGCAAACAAAGAGCCTAACATGGGCAAAAGTTATACAACAAATACCATTGCAGTCTATGGGAATTGACTTGTTACTTTTGCGAGTCCCCACTTGGCTGGCTTATATTCTAGTTATTGGCCTTAAAATGTGTAGGGGGGCCCAGGTCCCACCCTGAGGGATATATATCAATGTCACCAATTTGGACAACCCAAAAAACGAAACAAGGAGAAGTGCCTTTAAAAATGCAAAATTGCTTAAAAGCTAGTAACTTGGGGTACTCTGCCTGTAAAGTGGTGCATCTGTAGCATGTATCCAAAATGCTGCTTCAAAGATGAACGGCTTTAAAGAAAACTTACAAATCTACATTTGCAGCTGAGAGAGTGCATCTGTCCGTCCGTCCATCCTTATAGCGTTTGTAACACATGTATTTTGTTTGTAGGTTGTTAGTTTCACTTTGATTTCATTGTCTGTGCTGCATTATTTTGCTAAATCTTCCTTAAGCTGTTGTGACTACTAAATGTTTAAATCCTTAAGAAACTGTCAGTTTGTGGACGCAGTCCTTTTACGTTCCTCCGCAAAATGATCAGACCTCAAAACCATATTCTGTCTCAAATTAACATACATGTGTTTTTTGCTTTCCTCGCTCTTTACCAAGTCCTGTTTTGTTGACCAATAAAATTTCTAGCAAATTTTTATGTTTTATGTGTTTTGTTAATAATTTGTTTTGCAGATGCATGCTCAATCCAAGTAATGCATTTTGCACCCCCCCCCCCCCCCCCTAAACAATTTTCATGCAACAGATTTCCCAGCTGCAGCTTAACTAGGCTGATTGGCATGGCAAAACAAAAAAGGTGTGATTTGTCTAAAAGCTATTTTCCTGGTGCCTTCATGGTAGCATATGCATGGATTGTGCGTATGCTGCCATGGATAGGCACCAGGAAAGGAAAATTACAGAGAGATAAGTATTCAATTTTCCATTTTAGCGCAGTGGTTCTCAGCCTCAGTCCTCAAGTACCCCCAGCACGACATGTTTTGGGAATTTATCTTAGCTAAATAGCTGTCCAAAATACCAAGCCATTGACTCTGATTTAAAGCACCTGTGCAAGATGAAGGTAAGCCTGCAACCATGGACTGTTGGGGGTACTTGGAGACAGGGTTGAGAAGCACTGATTTAGAGCACTGAGCTAAAATCTTGCTCAAGACAATCCTATTCTAATTGTGGGCATTTGAGGGAAACCAAGTGAGTGCTAGAACCCCTGCTTGTCTTTTTTAGGTTGGGCTTTGTGTCCCTTTTCTGAAAATTTGCTTCACTTCCTGTCACATAGCCAAACAGGAAGTGAGGGTAAAACCCTACCAATGTCTTTCCTTGGGGACACACAGGTCAATCTAGCTAGTGTCCCCATTAGGCAAATTGCACTCTAGCACTTTGTTGTGTACCCGTGGCACATATCTCTTTCCCGGAAGCGGTGGCCAGCACACAGGAATGACATCACACCCCTACAGGAAGTTGCTTGTACTGCTGTTAATTTCTTCCCACCATCATGCCCCGCTCACTGTTCTCTGAGGAAGAGATTATCCTTATTTGCAAATTAAGATAATTTTTGATTTATTTTGACATGGGGTGGTGTTTGTGTGGGTCATGTGTGTATGTCTAAATGATTTGGCCTCAGAAACACACACCTACTTCCTGTGTACAGATTCACTTCTGGGCCAATGTATATTGCTTCCTGCTTCAGTGTGTGTGTATATATAGATATATCTACAGATATAAGTTCTTGTGTCCACCAACAGAGAGAAGTTGGGTAGAGGCCACACTCCTAATTCTGGAGGCATAATAATGGTCTAGCACAGGGTTTTCAAATTATGGCCCTCCAGTTGGTCAGGAACTACAATTCCCATCATGCCTAGTCATGTCTGTAAATGTCAGAGTTTTACAATGCCTCATGGGATGTGTAGTTCCGCAACAGCTGGAGAGCCGTAGTTTGAAGATTCCTGATCACTCTAGCATGTCTTGAAAAAAGGTGTTTTTTTTATGTGCCTTGTATAATACCCAAGAAATATCGTTAGGAAAATACAAGTGGGTCATGGCACATCTACATTCCAAATTTGACACTTAAGATGGTCATGCACTATGCAATCTGATTGGCCAATATCTAAAACTCGATATTTAGACAAAATAACAGGGAGGGTCCTAGTATTAAAGTACCTAATATACAGGGTGACTCTGTAGGTACTTAAAAGTCATTTGTGCCAACGTCCCTGATAATCAGTTGGAGATATCAAGAGACTAAAAACTTTTTGGGACTTTAAAGGCACAACTGTAGTGAGCTACACAGCGTATATAAAAAAGGTTACATTTTATTTATCATATACAAAAAAACACACAAAAAGAATAGACAAGGCATTATTTAAAAACACATTGGATCTAGACATACATAGCATATCCTAACACCATTAAGGATCCTGTCCTGCAGTTGAGTATGTATCCCTAGGTAATCGTATATAATTATAATCCAAATAAAGGAAAAAGGGTTAACTTCCCCTAACCTTTTTTATATACGCTGTGTAGCTCACTACAGTTGTGCCTTTAAAGTCCCAAAAAGTTTTTAGTCTCTTGATATCTCCCATTTAGACAAAATAGGTAATAGGAAGACGCACTTGAACAATGAATTCAAAATATAGTGAATCAAACAGGCTCTTGCACTAAATCTAATTTATTTAAGATCTAACTGATTGCAGTGTATGGTCACCTTTAACCCTTTCATTACTAAGCCTATTTTTGACATTTGGTGTATACAAGTTAAAATATGTATTTTTTGCTAGAAAATTACTTAGAGCCCCCAAACATTATATATATTTTTTTAGCAGAGAATGTAGAGAATAAATCGGCGATTGTTGCAATATTTTATGTCACAGCGTGCACATTTTATGTGCAGCGGTGTTTTAAACGCAACTTTTTGGGAAAAGGGATACTTTCATGAATTTTAAAAAAACCAAACAGTAAAGTTAGCCCAATGTTTTTCTATAATGTGAAAATGATGTTACGCCGAGTAAATAGATACCAAACATGTCACGCTTTATAATTGCACGCACTGGTGGAATGGTGACAAACTACGGTACCTAAAAATCTCCATAGGCGACACTTTAAATTTTTTTTACGGTTACCAGGTTAGAGTTACAGAGGAGGTTTAGTGCTAGAATTATTGCTCTCGCATGTGTGATTTGAACAGCATTTACATATGCGGGCGCGACTTCCGTATGCGGTTTCTTTGCTGTGCGAGCTCGCGGCGACGGGGGTGCTTTAAAACATTTTTTTTTCTTATTTATTTTATTTATTTTTATATTAATAAATTGTTTTTGAATAAAAAAAAATTTTGATCACTTTTATTGCTGTCACAAGGAATGTAAACATCCCTTGTGACAGTAATAGGTGGTGACAGGTACTCTATGGCGGGATCGGGGGTCTAAAAGACCCCCAATCCCTCCTTTGCGTACGCTCGGCGGGAAGGGGATAAAGATCAAGATCTGAAAATATTACTTTATTGGGTTTAGAAACACTTCTCTGTTCTTTGTAATGTATTGAAAAATTTGGGTAAAAAAAGAAAAAAAAACACATTTCAAAGATACTAGAAGTGATAGGAATGAGATTAGCATCAAAAGGGTTAATTAACTGAGAACAGCTACTAATTGCCTAACGAGACACATCCAATGAGATGAAATTAACCAAATGTATTGTGCGTGCCATATTATCAATGAGAAAACCGTAGTTACCCTAGCGCCAGTTGCAGTTTACATATGCGGGTATTTATTATTGTTATTTGCACTTCAATGTGCGCCGGTTTGCACATTCAATTAATGACTTTTCCGATGCACCAATTAATGTATAAACTGGTGCAGTGCCATCTTCTTAGTAAATCACCCCCACTGTTTGAATGGGCAAGCATAATGCCCTGTACACATGGTAGGATTTTCCGACGGAATATGTGCGATCGGAGCTTGTTGTCAGAAATTCCGACCGTGTGTGGGCTCCATCGGACTTTTTCCATCAGAATTTCCAACACACAAAGTTTGAGAGCAGGATATAAAATTTTCCGACAACAAAATCCGTTTGCGTAATTTGTGTGTGTGGACAATTCTGACGCACAAAGTGCCACGCATGCGCAGAATAAATTAAGAGACGAAAGCTATTGGCCACTGCCCCATTTATAGTCCCGACGTATGTGTTTTACGTCACCGCGTTCAGAACGATCGGATTTTCCGACAACTTTGTGTGACCATGTGTATGCAAGACAAGTTTGACCCAACATCCGTCGGAAAAAATCCATGGATTTTGTTGTCAGAATGTCCGCTCAATGTCCGATCGTGTGTACAGGGCATTAGAGCTGCACGATTCTGGCTATTTTTTTGCTTAGAAGATAGATCACGATTCTCTCACGATTCTTATGGCGTAACATCATCTTTCACATTAAACAAAATAATTGGGCTAACTTTACTGTTTCGTTTTTTTTTTTTTTTATTCATTGAAGTGTATCTTTCCCAAAAAATTGCGTTTGAAAGACCACTGTGCAAATACAGTGTGATATAAAATATTGCAACAATCGCCATTTTATTCCCTAGGGCCTCTGCTAAAAAAAATTTATATAATGTTTGGGGGTTCCAAGTAATTTTCTCACAAAAAAATCTGATTTTAACTGTAAGAAACACGTGTCAGAAAAAGGTTTAGACTTTAAAGGGGTTGTAAAGGTATTTTTTTTATTTTTTAAAAATAACAAACATGTTATACTTACCTTCACTGTGCAGCTCGTTCTGCACAGAGTGGTCCCGAACCTGCTCTTCTGGGGTCCCTCGGCGGCTGTCTCAGCTCCTCCCTGCAATAATTAACCACCTTAATGCGAGCTCCCTCGCATGGTGGTTAGTTATTGCGGGCGCGCTCCCGTGATACAGCCGGCGGCTATAGCCGCTCGCTGTATCACTCGGCCCCGCCCCCCAGCGCGCGGCGTCATTGGATGTGATTGACAGCAGCGCGAGCCAATGGCTGCGCTGCTTCCAATCCATCCACTGTAGCCAATCAGCGGCCAGGTTGAGCAGCGGAATCGAGGACGTGAACGAGCAGCCGAATTTCGAGGGGTCAGGTAAGTAAAACGGGGGGCTGGGGACGGCGGTATTGTTAGTAGTTTTTTCACCTTAATGCATAGAATGCATTAAGGTGAAAACATTTTTACCTTTACAACCCCTTTAAGTGCTTAAACCTCCTGCATATTAACACAGAAGTTTTATCCCTTTGATCTAAGCTGGAAGAGTTACAATGTTGTTAAAAACTTGGCAGACTGCTTGGCAGACTGCCAGAGTGAGCAGAGAACTCTCTATACTGTACTTGTTACATGAAAGAATCCGGAAACACTGCAATACAGATTGTCAGAGGGGGTGAATCGAGATTGCGATCTTTTAACGATTAATTGTGCAGCTCTAGCAAGCATTATGCAAATAACAGGCTTAAACAGAAATGCCAGGTGATCCATTGTTTGTATAGACCTAAAATGTACACCAAACAACATTTTACTATTCAGAAATATATGTAAACCCAGACAGCTACCTTTGGGAATTCCAAGCAAGGCCTAGCTTGGTCTAGCCAGTTTACAGCACCTGTATTGAGCCCACAATCTTCACCTGTACCTGCCCTTTTATTACCACATGTGGGCTCATGATCAAGAGAGTTCCCCCAAAAGAAATAATGACTGTCCAGGTTGGGATTGCATGTTTAACAAAATAAACACATACTGGCACACCTTTAGCAACACAACCTTCAACATCAGCAGAGGCTGCTGTTACTTTTAAGTTACCTCACCAGCCAAACACTTTGTAGGGTTCCAAATAACTCTGATTCAGAGACCCATGTCCACACAGTTCCCCTAGCTTCTGTTTATCTCCATTTCCCAACTAAGGGTGTACAGTCCAGCTTTTCTCCCCTCTCGATTGGGAAGCATTTTAAACACCCCTCCTCCAAGTGGAGCACGCAACCCAGCACTGTGTGCACTCACATGTTGTCCTACGAGCAAGTCTCGAAAAACACCTTCTGCTGTTCCAGTGCCTGTTAGAAAGGACTCAATTATTCCATCCACTTTATTTATATACCATGCGTCAAGCAGTATGGGCGGCAGAGATAGATTGCGAAGCAGCCTAAATGAGAGGGACACTAAACTTAAAAGGACATTACATCACACTACACCTATTTTTAAAAGCTGAGATGCCTTATTTATCAAAGTATTTTTAAATGAATACAACACAATTTTTGAACACCTCTTTTGTTGTCTGACCATTTTTTTTTTTTACTTATATGCCTAAACACACTTTAGTGACTTTTATGTATATTTCTTAAAACCCCAAAAGCTATATCATATACTTATTGTAAAAGAAAAATACAGAAAGTACCTTGGATTTTTTCTTTGTAGTTCCCACCTGATATAGAGATTAGACGTTAAATATAATAATATAGAAGGTTCAATAATTTAGGAGTAGGGATGAGCCGAACACCCCCCCCCCCCCGTTCGGTTCGCACCAGAGCATGTGAACAGGCAAAAAATTTGTTTGAACACGCGAACACCGTTAAAGTCTATGGGATACGAACATGAAAAATCAAAAGTGCTAATTTTAAAGGCTTATATGCAAGTTATTGTCATAAAAAGTGTTTGGGGACCTGGGTCCTGCCCCAGGGGACATTGATCAATGCAAAAAAAAGTTTTAAAAACTGACGTTTTTTCGGGAGCAGTGATTTTAATAATGCTTAAAGTCAAACAATAAAAGTGTAATATTCCTTTAAATTTCGTACCTGGGGGGTGTCTATAGTATGCCTGTAAAGGGGCGCATGTTTCCCGTGTTTAGAACAGTCTGACAGCAAAATGTCATTTCTAAAGGAAAAAAAGTCATTTAAAAGTACTCGCGGCTAAAATGAATTGTCGGTCCGACAATACACATAAAGGTTCATTGATAAAAACGGCATGAGATTCCCCCACAGGGGAACCCCGAGCCAAAATTTTAAAAAAATCTTCGTCCGGCTTCTTTTTTTCCACTTTGTCCTCCGGTCCGCCTCAGTGGGAGTCTCCCGCTGTGTGACGTTTCTGTTCAGGTGACAGTTCTTATATAACGGAGGGCGGGGCCACCCGGTGACTCTGTGGTTGGCGCCATATTGTGACAACGTTGTCATTTTTGTTTGTACGTGTTTTTATTATTGGGTATACTGGTGGGAAGGGTACCATTGCTATGTTTATTCAACACTTGCAGTGGCCATATTTTACACTTGTAATATCAATAAAGCTATTTTTCTAAATTTGATACTCCGTGGCTGATCCTCCTTATAGCACATACGCTTTCTGTGTATGTGTGTCAGCTCAACCACGTCTTCCGCCTTTAAATAAAACTGGGATCTGCTTGCTTTTTCTGTTTATGTGCTTTCAGTATGTGGCCTTCTCTATCTGTTGCCCTGTGTGCATAACTATGATGTTGTTTTTTGTTGATCTGGACTATCTTACCTAAGTTTTATGTGTTGCTCTTATCTTTACCTCTGGCCTTTGGCTATTCTGACTTTAGAAGTGAAAGGTCCACTTTGATTGTTAGGCATACTTATATTCACTCATGATTAATTAAGGAACTTCCACCCCCACCCTTATAACAGTATAAACTTGAGCACCCTTAAGGGGTCAGCACGTTGCTGGGTAAGCACGTTGCAGGGGCTTCTATCCTTAACACTTCTTTCTCTAAATGATTCTTTCTACAAGTGATATGCACTTCAAGCTCTGCACTTCAGCAATTGCACGAAGCGAACATACATAGCAAACTGCACTGGAAGGCACCTAACAGGCTGCAGGTGACCCTGTCTCTCTATTCAGCTCTCCTTCCACACTGTAGCATGCATTCTCTACCACTTCTTCTGACAGTTGTGTCCTCTCTCCTCATCCCAGAACCCTGCACTCTGTACATAGCTCATCCCAGAACCCTGGACTCTGTACATAGCTCATTCCAGAACCCTGGACTCTGTACATAGCTCATCCCAGAACCCTGGACTCTGTACATAGCTCATCCCAGAACCCTGGACTCTGTACATAGCTCATCCCAGAACCCTGGACTCTGTACATAGCTCATCCCAGAACCCTGAACTCTGCACATAGCTCATCCCAGAACCCTGCACTCTGTACATAGCTCATCCCAGAACCCTGCACTCTGTACATAGCTCATCCTAGAACCCTGCACTCGGTACATAGCTCATCCCAGAACCGTGCACTCTGTACATAGCTCATCCCAGAACCCTGGACTCTGTACATAGCTCATTCCAGAACCCTGGACTCTGTACATAGCTCATCCCAGAACCCTGGACTCTGTACATAGCTCATCCCAGAACCCTGGACTCTGTACATAGCTCATCCCAGAACCCTGGACTCTGTACATAGCTCATCCCAGAACCCTGGACTCTGTACATAGCTCATCCCAGAACCCTGAACTCTGTACATAGCTCATCCCAGAACCCTGCACTCTGTACATAGCTCATCCTAGAACCCTGCACTCGGTACATAGCTCATCCCAGAACCGTGCACTCTGTACATAGCTCATCCCAGAACCCTGCACTCTGCACATAATGCACTCCAAACCCTGCATGCTTTTATCCTTTTTTTAAATGAATGTGCTGGGGTTTGTATGTATCTATGAGACTCTTGCTTGTGGAACAATAATAAAAGCATATTTTATAGGTACCAGGAAGCCCGAGTTTTGTTTAATGACGCCCCTTAAGCTCCTCCCGCTGTCAGACATTTGACCACGCCCACATTAGCCGTGGCACGCTATGCAAGGTTACTTCCTTCCTCAAGTGTCCCTCATTCTGAAGTTCAAAAGTTGGGAGGTATGCAACTGTACACTTATTTTCTCCATCAGCACATCCCCTACAGTTATTACCTCTTGTATTTCTTGACCTTCCTTCTTAGATTGTAAGCTCTAAGGTGCACGGCCCTCTGATTCTTACTGTATTAAAATGTATTGTATTTGTACTGTCTACCCTCAAGATGTAAAGCGCTGTGTAAACTGTTGGCACTATATAAATACTGTATAATAATAATGGGAGAAAAGGGAGAGGAAGGGGGGATCAAGGGAGAGAGAGGATAGAGTAAGGGAGTGAAGGGTGAGGAAAGAGAAAGCAGGGAGGAGGTAAGAGGGAGGGGGAGAGAGGGAGGAGGCAGAGAAAGTAGGGAGAGAGAGAGTTAGGGGAGGGATGAGGGATGGAATCTTACCCAGGTAAAGACACAAATCCAGAATAATCTAAGGGGATTCCCATTAAACTGGTGGCAGAGGGAGCTAAGGCAGAAAAGCAGCAGGGGATCTATGCAAAAGCCAATATATTGCAAGATGCATGGGGACAGCAAGAACATCGAGTGGACTTTCTAGATTTCAACCTTGCCGTGACCATGCTGTCACAAGTCAGAGCCTGCCGATTTGATTTCAGATGAGCACAAGCATAGTGTGAGTTGGCTGGCTCATGCACAATGGTTAAAATAATAATAGTAAAACTTGGCGCCAACCAAAACGGTAAGAATGAGTGTGTGAAGCTGCCCATTTAAGTGAAACAACCACCTCTGAACAGGATAAAACTAAAAAGTGAAAACACATCTACAATTTTCATATAAACAATATGTAAATAACAATCCAATAATTGTGGTAATTCAAAACAAAAAAGAAAATAACAAAAAAATGCACAGTCCGTAGAAAAAAATAGTCTTTGCTGAAAAACTCCAACCACTGTGCTTCTGGTGTTAAAGTGCATTAAAGCGGGGTTCCACTCAAATTTTTAACTTAATCTCACCCCTTCAGTTAATTGCATAGATGTTCAAATGCCGCACAAAAATTTTTTTATCGCTGTAATTACCTATATATTGTACTTTATTATGGCACTTCCTGTCTCTCCTCCCATGGGAGTAGGCATGTTTATTGCCTTTCCCCGGCGCCGCACTGTCTCCCGGGAGCTTAGTGTCAGGCTTCCCAAGATTCAGTGCGGGAACAATGATCATGCGTGTGAACAAGCTGTGAATGAACAGCATTCACCGCATCCAGGAAATCAATGCTTGTGGGCTTCACATGCCCACAAGCAAGATGGAAACAGCCAGCATCACATTTTTTAAGTTATTCTTCAGTACGAAAACAGACAGAGGCGGAAATATTACACCCAAACTGTGAGTATTATTTTGGGATTAGCAAAGTGTCTCAATGACCTAAAAAAAAAAAAAAAAAAGATTGGTCGCCGGACTCCCGCTTTAAGTGCTCCTTAGATAACCACCACAGTGTTTACAAATTGCACACTTACCGACCACATCTATAAAATAAGCCTAAGTATCTCAGGGTACCACCCTTTTTCCAGTTGTATCCATGATGTTCCTCATTTACAATGCTTAATAGGAATATGCTAACCACTGTCCTCTCAAATGGTCATCCTCCAACCAAGAAAAAATAATGGTCAAGGGTAGTGTAAGACCGTTTTAAAAAAAAAAGTCAAAGCAGAGATAAAATACGAATTTTGCACTTACATTTACAGGTGCTATAGTCAGCACCAACACAAACAGCCTGGTATTAGTTGTCCTGCAAGCCAGTCTGTCCGAGCCAACATGCGTTCCATTACACTGAATGTGCTAATCAGATCCACATCCACCATACGTGACATAATTTCCTGTTGGATCTGGTTAGCACATTGACACACTCAATTTTTTTAAGCTGCACAATATTTGTGCAAATGTTTAAGTTATCTGTATGTTCAATTTACGTACAACTAAATATTTTAGGGCAAACTAACATAATAAAATCTCTTCCTTTATTGTTAAATACAAAATAAAATAGCTGTGTGGGGCTAATAAATTACAAATTCACTAAAATGGATCCAGGTGCAATTATCACAAGGGAAATCGGTGAATGGGATTTCACTAATCTCCCTCCCATGTATATTGTACATGTCCAGCAATCCAGCTGTCCTAGGTTTAGGGTGCAGACTGCCTGCATCCAGGGTCGATCACTTGCATGTGATCGCATGAGATTAAATGCGAATGGGCAAGATTAGCTGGCAGAGCCGGCAGCCTCCCATTGTTTTCAATGGGGCTGCCTCTCACAGCTAATCGCGAAATACTACTGCTGGTGTTCTCACATATAATCACAGGCAGGGTGCATTCGCAAGTGTGAATGCATGCTTAGGTGAGCCTGGGGATTACAAGGGTGGGAGCATTAAAAGCCAGTGTGCAGAAGTAATTGGCTGACTTTATGGCTGCGGAAATCACTTCCACTACCTAGGGAAAATCTGATTGTCAACAATTCTTGTGGCCATTAAATTGTTTCTAGCTTTTTGCTTCCTCGCAATTAATAGTTTTTGCGGTAGCAATAAAAAAGTTAAAGAGGACCTAAAACTACCTTATTTTTTAAACCAGTGGTGCTCAACCCATGGCCCGCAGAACCCTCTGGTGTGGCCCGCATCCTCAAACCAGGGTAGCGCATCCCCAGGGCGGGAAACCCATTGATTGCTATCTGGGCTTGCAGACCCACCATCCCAGAGCATCAGAATGTAGTGAGCCGACGCCCGCAGTGGAGGGAGTAGGTGGCTGCGAAGGAAGCAGGAGCTGCGTAAGCCGATGCTTCCTCTATAGCGCCAGCACCTGTGCCAGACAGAATGATGCCAAGTGCACTCCACCTCTAATCATTTCTAGCAGCCTGGAGAGCGATGCCAGCAGATGCTGCAAGAGGAAAAGAAGTTCAGTGTATTAACCACCAGCCCTGGAAGGATTGACCCCCTTAATGACCAGGCCATTTTTTGTAATATGAATATGTAATATTATTTTAACTGACAATTTCACGGTCCTGCGACATTGTACCCAAACAAAATTGATGTCCTTTTTTCCCCATAAATAAAGCTTTCTTTTGGTGGCATTTGATCACCTCTGCGGTTTTTATTTTTTGCGCCATAAACAAAAAAAAAAAAAAAGCAAGAATATTGAAGAAAAAAAAAAAACTATATTTTTTACTTTCTGCTATAAAACATATCCAATAAAAATATGTAAAAAAAGTAAAATTTCGTCATCAATTTAGGTCAATTTGTATTGTTACATATTTTTGGTAAAAAAAATCCCAATTAGCGTATATTGATTGGTTTGCACAAAAGTTATCGCGTCTACAAACTAAGGGATAGATTTAGGGACTTTTTATTTTATTTTTTAATAGTAATAGCAGGAATCATCGATTTTTAGCAGGACTGCGACATTGCGGCAGACAAATTGGACACTGAGTGACACCAATACTGTGATCCATGCTAAAAAAATACACTGTCACAGTATAAATTACACTGGCAGGGAAGGGGTTAACATCAGGGCCAATCAAAGGGTTAAATGTGTTCCCTGGGAGTGCTTTCTAGATCACAGATCTCTCTCTTGTTCTGTGTCAGAACGACGCCTTGCTTTGCTTACAGACCGCCTTTCTGTCATTCCCCCGAATGATTGCGGGTAGCCGGGGGAATGACCTGCTGATTAGCTTCTGCTGTGTCCAATCCGGCGCGCGCATCCCAGACCAAGTACTTTGTTTCATGCAGCCAGGCCGCCCTGCCACAGTATATGTGCGGTGGGCAGTCCGGAAGTAGAAAAACAACACATACACTGGGCATAACAACTATGGCAATGGACATATCAGCACCTATAAAAGGGTTAACAACTGTTAGGCTGCTTTCAAACTGATCCACAGGTGACGCGCAGTGCACCTGCGGCTTTCCTGCAGGTTAGCTGCACTGAGCTATACACTTCTATTATATCCTGCGGGTTTGGTGCGCTTTCTAAAGGCGCACTAAAACTCCTGAATGCATAAGCCACAAGATGTAAAAGTAGTCTATGGCAAAGCGCAGCTAAGCTGCAAGAAAGCTGCAGGTGCACTGCGCTGCACCCATGGTGTGGGTAACCCACAGCACATCAATGTGAAAGCACCCTTAGGACAGTAAAGACTCATTTACAGTTTTGGGGGGTGTAAAACCCCATAGTTTATTGCGGTCCGGTTACCAGATCAACTAAGTGGCCCTCACTCTTCGAAAAGGCTGAACACCCCTGATTTAAACAGTGCAAGACCATTAGGTAGTGAATGATAAAGAACTTCCAGTAGGCACGCTTCTGTAGGCTATCACCATATCAATGAAGGTACAAACTATCACCAGACAGCTCTTTCTGGTTCTAGACTCCACCCCATGGATGACACCATCAATTTAATCTAGTGATAAAAATCTTTATGAATGAATGAATGAATGATTTGTATAGCGCTCCATTTGCGAACTGAATCGCCTCAAGGCGCTGGATCCGGCCTGTGTTGTCAAGCTTCTCAGAAGAGGTAGGTCTTGAGTTTCTTTCTGAAGGCCTGATGGTTTTCTTCCATGCGGATGTGAGTAGGTAGCGCGTTCCATAGCCGTGGTCCTTGGACTGCGAATCTTCGTTCTCCCTTTGTTTTGTAGCGGGTTTTTGGAATGAGGAGGAGGTTATGGCTAGAGGATCGAAGACTGCGATTCGGTGTGTAGCGTTTTATTTTCTCGCATAGGTAGTGAGGAGCGTTTCCGTATATGCATTTGTGGGTGAGGCAGAGGGTCTTGAAGGTTATCCGATTCTTTACGGTTAGCCAATGTAGGCTCCTCAGGGAAGGGGAGAGGGAATCCCAGGGTTTTTTTCCTGTTAACAGTCTTACCGCCGTGTTTTGAATGAGTTGTAAGCGCGCAAGCTGATATTGGGGTAGTCCTATGTAGAGGGAGTTTGCGTAGTCGAGTCTGGAATTGATGATAGTTCCAACTACTGCTGCTTTGTCCTCTTCTGGCACGAATGGGATGAGTCTACGTAGTAGGCGGAGGAAATGGTGAGATCCGCTGACTACTGATCCTATTTGTGCATCCATCGACATTTCTGAGTCAAAAATAACTCCGAGACTCTTGGCTTTAGTGCGTGGTGAGATGGTCTGTCCAAAGACGGGGGGAGTTGTCCATAGGGTCTTAGTTTTGGAATTTTGGTTTCCGTGTAGGAGAAGAAGCTCTGTTTTTGATCCGTTGAGTTTGAGAGAGCTAGTAGTCATCCAGTTGTCTATCAGAGTGAGACATTTTTCTAGTTGCTGAAGGTGGTCTTTTTCCCCGGTGATGCGAAGGTAGAGTTGGGTGTCGTCAGCGTATGAGTGGAAGCAGAGGTCCGATTTTCGGATGATTTTGAGGAGTGGGCGGATGTAGATGTTGAAGAGCACCGGTGATAAGGGTGAACCTTGAGGGACTCCACAAGAGATAGTGCGGGTTTCAGAGTAGAATTCTCCTAGTTTCACGGTCTGACAGCGATTCCCTAAGAAGGATGCGAACCATTGTAGATCTGAACCTGTGACTCCTGCTACCTCTGTGAGGCGGATGAGTAGAGTATTGTGGTCCACTGTATCGAACGCTGCACTGAGGTCCAACAGTACCAGGAGACAAGATTCTCCATCATCTGCTGCTTCGAGGGCGTCGTCCCATATTTTGAGGAATGCCGTTTCTGTTCCATGGCCCGGGCGGAAGCCTGATTGCAGAGGATCCAGGAGATTGTGTGTTTCCAGGTGGTGTTGTAGCTGTTGTACTACTGCTTTCTCCATAATCTTTGAAATGGTGTTGAGGCTTGTTATCGGTCTGCGATGGTTAGGATCCTTAGGGTTGAGGTTGGGTTTCTTTAAAAGGGGTTTGACGATGCCATGTTTGAAGGCAGTTGGGACAGTCCTTTCTTTGAATGACAGGTTCATGAGGTGAGTTATAGTAGGAGCCAAGGTGTCGGAGCATTCTTTTAGGAGTTTTGTGGGAATGATGTCGTTTGGTGATGTGCTGTCTTTGAGGCTTCTTAAGATGTTTTTGGTGGTGTCAGTGGTGATTGGGATCAGCGAAAAATTTGGTGCTTGTTCGATGATTGTATCGATTTTTTCTTTTTGCTTTAGTTGGATGAGGTTGGTTGTTTTTTTCTGTTTAATTGATTTCTGGATGTTGTCGATTTTGTCGATAAAGAAATCTGATAATTCATTGCAGAATTCCTGGGTTTCGTTTCCTGGGGGCTCTAGGCAGGTAGGATTCATAGTCTTAGTGACAATTTTGAAGAGTTCCCGAGGGCGGTTTAGGGCTGTTGAGATGGTGTTTGAGAAGTGTTCCTTTTTTGCTCTGAAGAGTGCTTTGTGATATTTATCTGTGAGTGCTTTGTAGTTTGTGTGGTTTTCCTTTGTGGAGTTTCTTCTCCAGGCTCTTTCAGCTCTTCTGCGCTCCTGCTTTAGTGAAGTAAGAGTGCCATTAAACCATCCAGAGTTTCTTTTGCGGTTGTGTGTTCTATGTTTTGGAGCCACTGAGTCTGCTGTTTGTAGTAATGCCTTGTTTAGGGAGTTGAGTGTTTGTTCCGTTGAGTGGTTTAGCCTTGCTATTTTGTTTGATAGTGTGGTTTTGAAGAGTTCGGAGTGTAGTTTCTTCTGAGATCTTGTCCAGCGTGTTGTATTTGCCCGTTTCCGTTTTTGGAGAGTGGTGTTGGTGGCGATTTCAAATTTGATAGCGTGGTGGTCCGTCCAAGGTAGCGGTAGGTTGTCGGATAAGTTGACGTCTATATTTTGTTTGAAGATGAGGTCCAGAATGTGTCCTGAACCATGTGTAGGAGCATTTATCAGTTGCTGAAGACCTAGTTCTTTCAGTTGGTTAATGCAGGCGGTGGCGATAGGGTCTTGGGTGGAGTTTGCCCAGAGGTTGAAATCTCCAAGTGCCAAAAAGTTTTTGGCTTTTAGGGTGTGCGTTGACATGAATTCTGTGAGGGGTGTAAGGAGATTGGTCTTCGGTCCTGGTGGTCTGTAACATAGAAGTATGTGGATAGTGTCTTGGGGTGTTGTTTGAAGATGTAGGGTGAGTGTCTCCATGAAAGGCACTGGATTCTGTACAGTTGGTTTGGTGAGCGCGAGGTGAGATTTGAAGATCACTGCTAGGCCTCCTCCTTTTTTTCCTGTTCTGTGCTCCGTTAGGATCCTGTAGTTCTCAGGTACTAATTCGGATATGAAATCTGACAAACACCATTATCTAGCTACATTCATTAGATGGTTGTTGGATGTGCAGCTACAATCCTTCTACCAAGCTTTGAATGTTTATTGCCCTTATGGAAAAGGAACATTCTTTCAAGGACAGCGGTGTGCACATTTCAAGAAAGAGTTTGCAGGAGTTATAAATGTCAAACTGGGACAATCATCTTTGACCAGCGGTGGGGCCTTCAACACTGTCTGTCTTCCACATATAATGCCATTTTAACTTCCTAACCATGGCATTTTAAACAACAATTTACACCTTTTGCCATGTAAATTGAAGGTTTAACACCTGTACAGACTTCCTGACACCAAGGATGGTATTACGTAACTAGAACAGCTTCCACAATTTCACATATTTCATTCTATTCCTGGGCAATCAACTTCTGCCTTGACACTTTCCATGGTGAATGGTCAAGGTGTCTGTGCTACCTATGTTATTAATAATATTATTATTAATATTATACAAGATTTATATAGCGCCAATAGTTTGTGCAGCGCTTTACAACATGTGTTGGTATAAATGAAGTGGCTTGAATAAGCTACAAAATATCTTCAACTTTACAGAACAAGTCCAGGTAAATGTGACTTACTACTACTAGATTTACCACAACCTGGGTAAATGAAAACCTTCACAGGCATGATAGAGGAAAACAAGAGGAATTCCAGACAACTCTGGAACAGCTGGAGAGATGTACTATAAAGTGATATCCCTCTCTATCATTGGTATCTTAGGTATTCATTAATAGGGGGAAATCAGTAAGAAAATGCACAACAAACTATAACAATAGGTTGTTTGGTAGGTAGATTTGAAAATAAAAGATGAAGGTGGATTTTTCAGTACCAAATAAATCAATGCATAAAACATAGGTGGGACCTATAAACCTCCAGATTGGCTTCCTAGTTATTAAAATGTTTCCAGATGTTATTAAATTATTCTCATACAATGTCTATATGAAAGTAATACCAGCAATAATTTTTAAAAACTCAGATTAGCACACCAAAGAATGAATTATGCATTTATAATTGAAGACAAAGATATCTTTTCACTTTTGTCTATTTGCCCACTGTACACTTTGATAAGAATTGCAAATACTTGAGAAAACTGCTGCAGCACCCTAAAGTTTAGGCAGGGTTGCTCCTCACAAATTTATTTGCCAGGAGTAGTTATCCTGGTTGATTGCTAGAGATCTATTGATTTCTCCCTAAAGCCTCATACACACGAACCGTTGTCCTAAAATCTGACCGTTAGTACACTCCTTCTGACAACTGTTGTCCAACTTTCAGCCAACAAATGTTGGATGGCAGGCTAGTAAATTTTCGGTGGACGACGGTCTGTTGTCTGATTTTCGTATCGTCAGTACACAAGTCCGTCACACAAAAGTCAAAAGTACAAACACGCATGATCGGAAGCAAGAAACGAGCCAGAAACTAGTGTTCGTAATGGAAAATTAACATTCATGATGCGGCAAATTATGAAATGTCGAAATGCAACGCACATTCTCTTCTTCTTTAATGGGATAATAATGAAGCTGCATTGCTGGTGATACTGATGGAGTTATGCCAAACATATTTTAAAAGGCTTTTGTTTTCTAGTGATAGCAAGAATATTATTATTATGCTTGTTTTTTTGGGGGGCAAGTTATCACAACACCATTATCCCTGAGTTTTTAAGATCAAAGATACAACTATGTTGGTGTCCCTTGTTATTTTACATTGTATTTTTTTAAATGTAACGGCCTACTCCCAAACTGTCATTTGAAGTAAAACACATAGCCCAAGTATTATTCTACATAATTTCTTTATTGTGCTTTAAAAAAAAGGAAAAAATTAATTAGAGATGCTATCTGCTATATGCCATCAAAATACAAAGAACTTAAGCAAAAAATGCATTCTATGCATACAAAAATATACAAAATATAACAAAAAAAATCATTATTAAATAAAAAAAATAAAAAAAGAGAAAATAGTAAGTGGTGAAAATCCCCAGGCCAGCGGGCTTGTTGGGGGTCTTGTGGCTGGAATTGCCACTGACCGCCAGGCTGTTGTGGTGGGTGGGGCGGCTATGGTATGTGGGGTGGCTGTGGTGTGTGGGTTGACTGTGGAGGTGGTGGATGTGGGGCCACAAAATCACACTGGTGTGTATTACCTGAAATTTGGCCCCTCACCCCCTTGTTGAGGAGCTGCAGGATGAGTTCCTCACACCTGCTCCTTTGCTCACCGGCCATCTGCGTTAATTTATTGGCAGTCAGACACCCAAATGCCTCAGACTCATCTGGGTCAGTACGGAGCGCAGTAGTGGCCTGGCTGAGAAAGGAAGCTGTGGCCTCCTCCAGTGTTCAGTGTTCGCCATTAAAAGAAATAAAAGAAAACAGGGCTCCCATACAAAAAGTTAAAAACAAGCTTATCTGTATGTTGCCGTGTGTCAAACACACTCCTTGCATCACTTCCGGTCTCTCAAACTTCCGGACAATCCCTACGCACGTTACGTCACAACACGTGACTTCATCAGGCAACATACAGATAAGCTTGTTTTTAACTTTTTTGATGTAATGCCGCGTACACACGAGCGGACTTTACGGCGGACTTTGCCCGGCGGATTTTTCGACGTACTTTACGACGGACTTTCTGAATGAACGGACTTGCCTACACACAATCCACCAAAGTCCGTCGAATTCGTACGTGATGACGTACGACCGGACTAAAACAAGGAAGTTCATAGCCAGTAGCCAATAGCTGCCCTAGCGTGGCTTTTTAGTCCGTTGAACTAGCATACAGACGGCGGACTTTTCGACCGGACTCGATTTCAACGGATAAATTTTAAACAAGTTTCAAATCTAAGTCCGTCCAACTTTTGAGAAAACAAAGTCCGCTGGAGCCCACACACATCGAATTGTCCGACGAAATCCAGTCCGCCGGGCAAAGTCCGCCGTAAAGTCCGCTCGTGTGTACGCGGCATAAGAGGCAACTTGGCATTTTCAATAAATTGTATTATCTTTACATATTACACTATGGGAGCCCTGTTTTCTTTTATTTCCTTTAATGGCGAACACTGAACATCCATAACGGAACCATGAGATTTTGAGGCCATTCAAGCTGTCAGCAGAGAGAGGGCTTGCTCAGTGGATCGTGAACCACGTCCATAACCATTCACATGGATATCGATTGGGAGTACAGATGACATATAGACGATACCATCCCAGGATATCAATCCAAGGCTTATTTTTATCCATTTGGAGGTACGGGCTCTGGGAGCATTACGTGACTATTTAGTCACAAAGATTAACATCAATTTCACAACACAACTATTTATTTAGAAGATTCACCAGGATTATGAGCACTCATGATTATTGTCACTAATCTATCATTTTGATGGACTTTTTTGATGCATACACATTTTTTCTTGGATTTCAGATATTGTGTTTACTTTTTCACACAATTTGGGACTATTTTTATATTTTTATATATTTTTTATAATATTAATGTGTTAAAAGTCTGCGCGGATCACTTTCATTATTATAAACCATAATGTCTGGGTTAACTCATAAGCTGGTCCCAATATAGGCTTCAATCTAAGCAGTATAGGCCACTACTCACCTATGCCCCAAATTCCACTTGTCCCTTAATTTTATGTCTCCTTTGGTGCGTTGGCGATCGTTTGTCCTCCACTCCAAGATCGTTCCTATGGCCGTTACAGCGACCATGCGTTCTGGCTTTATATACACTGCGCATCGTGAAACTCCGCTCTCAGTGCGTCATGACGCTGGGGCGGGACTATCTCTCTTCTGCATGCACCACACACAGAAGAACGTTCGGGAGGGACAACATGGCAGGTTCGGTGGATTCCAGGCAGCCCCGCGGTGGTGGAGCTCATAGGAGGCACAAAGCAACCCCCATGAGCAAGGGTGAGATGGTGGAAATGGCGCGCATCCTACAGAAGTACTATTACGACTGCAAGCTGCGCAGTTACGAAAGGCCCAACAGCCGAAAGGACCTCATTTTGGAGAAGGCCATCGACATTTTGCAGTGCAAGTTTTCGGTGGAACGATCAAAGGACCAAATCAGAAAATGATGGTCTGATCTCAAACACCGTGAACAAGACCATATGGAGTACATACATCAGATCATAAAAAAAGTAAGCAATATTTGTATATGACCAATATGTATATGTGTAAATTAGCCTGTATATGTTCTTTCTCCAAGTAGCTCTAGAGAATTATATATAAGGTTTTCAAAAATCATGGTATGACTTGGTATTCTAAAGATGAAGGTAAATATAAAGCAGATATGTAAGATGAAACAATCAGCGCCACAAGTAAAAAATATTGTGATGTTTAAATAAGATAACCGAATATTAAACGTGCACAGCTGCTGAACATTCCAAGTGGTACACCACACTAATTTTAAAATGGATAGTAAATTAATAAATAAATGTAACGCTGCATTTATTTATTTACTATCCATAAAGCAGATATGAACATTCTTATTTGGTCATGTTTTTGGACCTTTCTTTATTCTTGGAACTAATTTTTTTTTCTTCTTTCAACAGGGAGGCACCAAAAAAGGAGGCTCCAGCCAAGCCCCCACAAGGGACGAATGGAGGATACCCTCGCTCGGGCCCCAACAAGGGAGGCAACAAGGCCATCTTCCCCCCAAAAACAACAGGGGTATTTCTAGGTGGGCCAAAGGCCATGGGCTTAGGGCAGAACTTAAGGGGTAAAGAACACTTTCTGGTTGCTGCCTGGCTCATCAGTGCCCATTAATGCAGCCTTGGCAGTGTATACATGGGTAGAGGAGAGGCCACGGGGCTCCCAGTCACACAGAGTTATGCCTGCTAGGATGGTCATCATATATCCCATATACCATAGGAGACAAGAGGGGTGGAGGGCAACTGCAGGACTTTTTCAACGTTGGTACTTGTCAAGTGTTTGCCCTCTGGAAAATGACATAACCTTCCCTTTTCTATGCATTTTTTACAGAACAAAAACCAGAGTGCAGCATGGTGAAGTCCACTAGTCAGGAGCAAACATTGACATCAAACCAAGTGTAAGGTTGGTCAGCTAATGTAGCAAAATGGATGCTAGAAACAGATGGGACTTGGGGTGGCTTAATGAATGGTGTATTGTTTGTTTTTAGGGATCTGACTCCTGGACCCAGCACAGACCTTGCCATTGTGAACGTCAAATCTCCTGACGTGAGTCACACTGAGGACCAAAGAGACCCAGAAGAGGAAGAAAGTATTCGGGAGCCTCTTGTTTGTGCAAGTATTCTTGGAATCTGGCTGCAAATGTGTATACATGTTGAGTGTTTAGATGTCCAAACAAAAACACCTACTCCACACATTAGCAAAGTGTGTAGTGCCTTAACATTAGCATGGAGAAGGAAGAGGTGGAAGGAGCTGGCAGTGTTGCTAGGTACCCGAGTTTTGGAGACCCAGGCACCAGGGCCAAGATTACAGAGTAGTAGCAGTGTGGACATTCCTAGTAGTGTAGGTGTCTGAAGGGCAAGCAGGTTGCAACCAACAATAAACTGGGTAAGTATTTCCTGAATTTGACTAGCAACTTGACCATAACTCACTATGTAGGGCCTCAGCCACTTGACCATCATTCCCTTAATACTTTTTACTCTTCTTACTAGGTCATGATCTTCCACGATGCACTATTGGCAGAATGAGTGCAGATATGTTGCATTGTTTGAAGGATTTGGAGCAAATCAAGGAGGCTGCCACTGCTTTACAGCAAAGAATCAGAGATTTTGTGGACATGCTTGCCAAATTTTAATTTCCTCTTGCCTGGTCTGAAGTTTATTGTTCCACTTGTTGGCTCCTGTTTGCCCTTTTAATCTTTACCATGTTTTTAGGACTTTGAAATGTGAAAGTTTAGGGACAGAACTCAGTGTTTCTCCACTCCAATCCTCTAGGTGCACCACCAGGTCATGTTTTCTGTATTTTCCTTAGTCTACAAACAACTGTGCGAATTACTAACAGTGAAAATGACAACATCTCCTGTGCCAAATTCTACAAGTATAGAAAACATGACCTGGGTTTGCATCTTGAGGAGGAAAGTTGGGAAACACTGCCCTAACTAATGTGAATTGTAATGTTTCTGTGTTTTTAAGAATATAAAACCCAAAAGGAGAAGGTGCCCCCAAATTGGGCCTTAACATTCTTATTTCCCTCATGATCTCATGCCTAAAATGTGTGTATTTCCTTACATCTAGTTTGCAAAAAGCCCCAAAACACAAAGTGTGTCAACATGTGCTATCTTCCATCGCTGGGTATCAATGGACACGTTTTGGGGGTGTAACCACTTACTCATAACTAAAGTAGCTCAGAGGAAGTGGTTGCACCCCCGAAATACATCCATTGATACCCCTTGATGGGAGATAGCACATGTAACACACTGTGTGTTCTTTTGGTTTAGACAAAAAGATGTTTGTAACTACACACATTTTTGGCATGGGATCATAAGGGAAATTTAATTATTATGCCTCTACATGTACATGGCTTCAAATTTTGGCTTTTAGAGGGGTGAGATCACCCCATCTGATGAAGGCAACATCCACACAGTCTTGGGATACTAATGTCTCATTTGGCCTTCACTTTACCAAACTCAAACTTTGTAAGTTCCTGAGTTTGGGATGTGTATCTAATGTTTTAGAACATGCCTGTTTAGCCACAAAAAATGAGAAATAATGCAAAACATACATGTTATACACCAAGATATTGGTTTGTTTTAAAACCTTAAAACGCACATGTAAATGTGCTTTGAGTAAAATGTTTTTTTACTAAACAATGTGTGTCTTATTATTTCAATGCTCAATACCAGTGTATTTGTTGTTGTAGTTACAGTGACAACGTGCTCTTAAATGTGGCCAACTCCTGCAATTTTTAGGCCTCCAAAAGATTAAAGGAGTTAAAAAGGCATAATGTTTTTGAACTTCATGCATTAGATCCATTAAGAACAAAAACATTGTGTGTGTGTAGCAGACCCACAGCACACCATAATAGTTAGCTGAAGAAGATATTGTCACCTCATGTAGCAAATAAGGTACAATTGCACTATTGTACCAAGTGGCCAAAATAAAGCCCATCTGTGAACATATTAGACAGATAAGAAACACAGACAACAGTAGTTCAAATGAAATATGAGTTTATTCAACGACTTCTATATCCCCCCCTCCTTTTTCTCTTTCCTTTTTTCTTTTCCTCTTTCTCTTCCTTCTTCTTTACCTCCCTCTCTTCCCCCTTCCCACCTCTATTCTCCCCTACTGCATAGTCTTATGACTTCTATAGTTACGGAACATATAATCACAGTTTTGCAATAGTAAAGCATGTATTCCAATAACATGTAAGCCAATTGAATCACTAAATGACAGACATTGGATTATCAAAGGCATCTAGTAATGCTCTAGCCTAAGTGTATAGAAGTTTAGCACCAGCAACTCATATGTTAACTAAAGTTTATGTAATGCCATTGCATTTACTGTTCTCTTTTAAACAATGTATTGCACATGCATTTGAAAAAAAAAAACGTTATTTAGAAAAAAAGAAATATGAGTTTATGATCTAAAAAAAATATTAGACATGATCAGCTACAATTTGCTGCCAAGCCACTGCCCCTCTACCCACAAAATAATCAAGGTATTTCTGCCGTAAATCTCTGGCAATTTGTGAGGGCAATCCTGCACAGGCATTTTCAATAGCCGTTAGCACGCCCACAGACAGACAAGCTGCAGCCTCTTCAGCTGGGCCTGTCATGGCAGGGTACGCGTCACTTGGCAGTGAGGCTAGGTAGCTGGTAGCATTCCTCAAAATATTATGTAGGATACAGCAGCACAGGGCCACATGGTTTATTTTGTAGAGTGCCAGGTTAATTAGAGTCAAAAACAGCCTGAAACAACTCGATAGGATGCCAAAGGCCTTTTAAACCACACTTCTGACACGAGAGAGCCTGTAATTGAATATTCTCTGCTCTGTGGTGATGTTCCTCATAGGAAATGGCTTCATCAGATTTTCCCTCAAAGCAAAGGCCTCATCTGCAACAAAAACAAAATTGAGGCCATCAACATTCTCCTAAGCAGGTGGCAAGTTTAAGGTGCCATTCTGGAGCCACTTGTAGAACTCTGTCTGCATAATCACTCCTCCAGAGTTGTGGCCATTCTTCCCAACATCCAGATACAAAAACTCATAGTTGGCAGACACTACAGCTAGCATGACTATGCTGCAAAAGCCCTTATAATTAAAATAATATGAGCCAGAGTTGGGTGGTGGGACAATCCAGACATGCTTGCCATCAATAGCACCACCACAGTTGGGAAAATCCCACTGATGCTGGAACTGGGCTGCAACATCCTGCCATTGCTCTGGGTTGGAAGGAAACTGTGGATTAAAAAAAAAAAAAAAATTACTACTTCTGCGCATAACATTGCAAGCTGATTTGACACAAACCTGCTTAGCCAACATAAGGAGAAAACTTAAATGAGAATTTAAAGGCAAAAGTTTAGGGTCAAATTATCTGATTCCTCAACCCCTCTGGTGGCTCATTAGACAAATTTTAGGGTGGGGGGAGGTAATGGGTAGATGTTTTGGACAGGTAACCCTCTCCACTTCCATGAGAGCCGTTTGCATAAACAATCTGTGATACTTTGACCAGCCCCTCCTTACTTACACTATTGGCAGCCCAGTGGACAGGTAAGAAGTGTCATAATCTAAAAATATGGATACACACTGTCCAAATTGCAGCACATTTTGACATTCTGAAATAACCTATCAATACAATAGGAGACAAAAGCTTTCTACGTTACAATTTGTAGGTAACCAGGCAGGCCCTTGCACTACATGATTTGGTGAATTTATACAGAAATCCCACAAAAGAGGGATAGTGTGTATGGGTTTTGCAAAGTCAGATAGAGTATTTGTATCCATTGACTTAACATTTTTGGGAGAGAGGGAGGGTTCCAAATCAGTTTGGGCCCCAAAAAATGGCCTCTTGCACTCTGCCTGAATTTGAGGACAACAATAACAATTGGACACATTTTAGGGGTTGTTTAGGGTAAGCCCCAAAATGTAGCTGACAAAAAAATGTTAAGTTACTAGGCTAGGTGTGTATGGGCCCAGGATGGGGAGGTTAGTGAAGGAAAATATGCATGAAGGCCAAAAAAAATTGCAGGAAAAGCTTACAGCATACATGAGGACAAAGAGGTCATTCACAGCATATTACAATATTGATAATTATGTAATCAAGAAATTAATACAATACATTAGCAAACATTAATACATAGAATGTGATCTTAAAGGTAAAAACTTACCCTAATATAGCCCTTCTGCAGGACTTGAATAATGGCTGATCAGGTCTCTGGAATAATGAGTCCCAGAGTCTGGGGGGAGATCCCAGTCGTAAACTTGAGGTCCTGGAGACTTCTCCCCATCGCCAAGTACCACAAGGTGGCTATGAGCCTTTGCTCGGGAGTGATGGCAAGCCTCATGCATGTGTCCTGCTTCTTAATATAGGGGGTCACCAATGCCAAGAGTTGGTGAAAGCAGAGGTCCGTCATCCAGAGATAATTCCGAAATCATCCAGATTATTCTCCTGGAGCTCCCACAGCAATGGCATATGACATAATTGCTCACGATTAAGCAACCAATTTTTGGTCCAAGAACTCATCCTCCTCCTGTTCCTGGATTTGGTTCAAAGCAAAAACTCCAAGCCCAATAATACGTTCTCTCCTCCGATTATGCAATATGGCTGGTTGACGAACGGCCATTCAGAAACTAACTGAAAAGCACGAATCAACACTCACCAAACTTCTACTAACACAAAATTAACAGAAGGAGCCCAAAGGGTGGCGCTTGAGAAATTAACTTCCTCTTTATAGTCTCGTAGTACATCTAGTATGTCATTAAGTTTGTGTTTGATGGCCGATAATTGTGTACCGTTAGTATGAAAGACAAGATCCAGGCGCACGCCCTTTGGACAAAAATCAGATGCTCGGTTGGCCAACAATTGGATCGTGTGTATGAGGCTTAAGTTTGGCCTCGTTGCACTTTTCTCTTCTACCACTAGGTGGCCGGGTACTTGGTGGTACTAGATACGAGAAGGGCAACGCAAGGTCAGGTGATGGGTATATGGGGTAACTCAGCCAATGGGTAGGGATTTTCTTGAATCCCTTGACCTGAAAGTGATGGTTCTGTCGGTTGGAGAACTTGTCGTGGTCAGAAGTAGAGGTGGTCGGAGATTGGTTCCTTCGTGGCGACAGCTTCCCTTCTACCTCCGACCACTGAAAGGTACTCCGGCCGGCAGAACCATCACTTTTGGTTGGACTGCAAGCCGCAGTCCCAACCCTGCGCTGCCCTCTTACTTCTGGATAGGTCCTTATACAACTTGGCAGCCTGATGCCCCTGGGATAGGCCCAATCTCCGGTCTAGCAGCCCGGGGAGTACGACACGACCACCCAGACGGCGGTCTGGGTGGCACACAAGAACACGGATCACCTGACCTCACACAATATATAGGCTCTCCCAGCAGGCCAAGGGATTCAACAAAATCTCTGCCCATTGGCTGAGATACCCCACATACCCATAACCTGACCTTGAGCTGTCCTTCTCAACCTAATACCTTCAAGTGCCTGGCCACCTGGTGGTAGAAGAGGAAAGTACAACGAGGCCAAACTTAGGGAGAAGTCAATGGACCCTTAGTAATTAATTACAGTTTCTACTCCTGACAAGGAATTTGGTGAGGAGCTCCCTGACTAAACCCCAGGGCGCTATACAACTTTTACTGACAACTTTGCAGAAAAATCTAATAAGAACAATAACACATAACATTCCCTAACTCACTAAACTAGGTAAGCCAGGCATACCTAGTAAAGTTTTAGTCCATCTCTGCCATGTCCCATGACTTGGCAGTTCTCCAGTCATCCAGTATCTTCCGGTGGACTACAAGGCACAGCAGTCCCCCTCCGTAACTCTACGGATTCACAGCATCTTGTTTGAGCTGGCATGCTCCTTTAGGACTGGTTCACACCTAGGCAGGTTGCAGTTTAAATTTTCTAGGTGCATTTTGCATTTTTCAATACACGTTTTTGATCCATTGAAATCTATGGAACCAAAAAACAGACAAAAGTGCCTGGCCCTTTCCTTAACCACTTCATCCCCGGAAGAATTTCCCCCCTTCCCGACCAGGCCATTTTTTGCGATACGGCACTGCGTTGCTTTAACTGACTTACGCAGTCGTGAGATGTAGTACCTAAACAAAATAGAGCTTTCTTTTGGTGGTATTTGATCACTTATTTATTTTTTGCGCTATAAACAAAAAAAAGCGACAATTTTGAAAAAAAAACAATATTTTGTACTTTTTGCTATAATAAATATCCCCCCCCCCCCCCCAAAAAAAAAAAAAAAAAAAAATTTCTTCATCAGTTTAGGCCGATATGTATTCTTCTACATATTTTTGGTAAAAAAAAAAAAAAAAAAATCGCAATAAGCGTATATTGATTGGTTTGCACAAAAGTTATAGCGTCTACAAAATAGGGGATATATTTATGCCATTTTTATTATTATTATTTTTTTTACTAGTAATGGCGGCGATCTGCGATTTTTAGCAGGATTGCAACATTGCGGCAGACAGATCGGACACTTTTGAAACTTTTTTGGGGCATCAGCTTTGCCTTTAGTAAATAACCGCCAATGTGTTAGTATGCATCCTATACTAGCATATTATGTGAAACTTACCTGAAAACAAAAACCCTTCAGCCATCCAGCGATGCGATGTAATCACTGGAGGCAGCGTCCATCTTCACCCGTCTTCCTTCCGGGTCCGCGGACTCCAGCTGTGTGGCACGGACATCGCAGCCGCCGGGCACACGCATCGGCTCCTAACTGACGCGGTGGCCGTGCGCTCTCCTTATACCCCCTAAAGCGGCCGCTGTACAGCTACAGCGAGTCGTGCAGGGGAGCCAAACTGCGGGTGGTCGGCAAGTGGATAGAATGCAAAGATGTAAACATGACCCATAGGAAACCATGTTAAATGGACTGTAGTGTGTTTCTGAAAAACTGAAAATGCACTAAAAAAAATGCATAGGTGTGAACCAGGCCTTACACAGCCTTTCCCACTATATTTTATATATCACAGGGCGGGTAGGTTGGGTCCAAAAAAACAGGGAACAGTATTAAGTATTCTACTTAAAGCGGTTGTAAACCGCTGGGTGTTTTTTTTTTTTTGTTTTGTTTTTTCCAACCTTCAAAGTAAAGGCATAATGGGAAAGGCAAATCCACTTTGCACTACAAGTGCAAACTACAAGTGCACTTGAAATTGCACTGAAAGTGCACTTGGAAGTGCAGTCACTGTAAATCTGAGGGGTAGATCTGAAATTTTATCATCCAATCATGTGCAAGTTAAAATGCTGTTTTTTATTTTCCTTGCATGTCCCCCTCCGATCTACAACGACTGCACTTCCAAGTGCATTTTCAAGTTCACTTTGCAGTTTGCACTTCTAGTGCAAAGTGGATTTGCCTTTAGTAAATAACCGCCAATGTGTTAGTATGCATCCTATACTAGCATATTATGTGAAACTTACCTGAAAACAAAGCCCTTCAGCCATCCAGCGATGCGATGTAATCACTGGAGGCAGCGTCCATCTTCACCCGTCTTCCTTCCGGGTCCGCGGACTCCAGCTGTGTGGCACGGATAGCCGTTCCTTCAGAGCACATGCGCCGATGATGTCATCGGTTGCATATAATGTAAATATCTCCTAAACTGTGCATGTTTAGGAGATATTTACATTACCTATAGGTAAGCCTAAATATAGGCTTACCTATAGGTACAAATGATGCCTTTGAGTTTACTTCCACTTTAAGTAGAAATCTTCCATCTTCTGATTACTGTGGTGGGAGTGAAGTGCATCAAAGAATGAAAGATTAATACTGAAAAAGAAGACAGAAGCACAAGGGACAAATCACACTGGAGGTAAGTAATGTCCTCTATGCAGATTTTGTATTTTTTATTGTAGGTAAACTTAGCCTTTAAGCTTGATTGACACATTGGAGTCGATTCACTAAATGCAAAAACACTGTGCACTTTGCAAGTGCAGCTGCACTTATTTTCCCCACATTTAAGTGAATGTGGTAAAGCTCTGCTGATTTCCATCATCCAATGAAGTGCAAGCAATAATTATGTTTTTTTTTCCATGCATCTGATTGGGTATTCTTTACAAAGTGAAGCTTCACCACATGAATTAGGCTCTGGGAAAATCAGTGCATTAGTAATTTTTTTCTCAGAGAATAGGTGCAGGTACTAACCCCTTCCAAGTCACTCCTTATCTCCGCTCCCTACCCACCTCTGAACACCATCCCTTGGTTCCACCCCCTACCCATCTCCCAGTACTGTCCCTTTTAGAGAATAAATAACCAAATATAATTTTTAGTGCAAAGTAGTTTGTGTGGAATTTGTTAATGACAGGCAGTGAAATGGGTCCCCTGCAGCCAGCAACAATAGATCCCTCCAGCAAAAATAGATCCCTCCCAGCAACTTTAGACCCCCTACCAACAATAGATCCCTGCAAACAAAATAGACCACCAGCAACAATTGATGTCCCAGTAGCCAGCATCAATAGACTCTCCAGCACACCACAGCACTCCCTGGCATTACATACATTCAGTGCTGGAGGTACTGTGTCCCCCCGTGTCCCTGCTGAAAAAAAGCACTACTTCTTAGACTGCTTTCACACTGGGGCCGCGTTCACGGTAAAGCGCTGCTTGTTTTAGCGGCGCTTTACCGCTGTTTAAGCCACTAGCGGGGGGGCTTTTAACCAATAAGAAGGGGTTAAAAACTCCCATGTTGCGGCAGTTTCAAATCGCTTTTCATTCTGATGGGCAGGGCATTTTGGGAGCACTAAATACAGCGCTCCCAACCCGTCCCAAAGATGCTGCTTGCAGGACTTTTCGGAATGTCCCGCAAGCACACCGCCTGAGTGTGACACACTTGAATGAATGGGAGACTTTTAATGGGCACAGTGGCTGCATTTGATGGGTACAGTGGCTGCATTTGATGGGCACAGTGAGGCTGCAATTGATGGGTTTTATTCAGTATTTTTCAGAATTTTTTAGTTTGTTTGCGCCCCCCCCCCCCCCCCCCCCCCAAAATTTTGAGCACCAGCCGCCATTGCTCCCGAGTATGGCGACACCACTTGTGTGAGACTTTTTCAATGTTTGGACTGATTATGTACCTGACATTGCATCTTATGCATCAGAAAAATCAGCCAACACTTTATAGAAAAATATATACGGTATTTTAATGGTTGCCTTTGCACAAGCGGTCAGAGAATATACCTTAGTGAAGCTTCACCGACAGTAATTTCCATTCCGAAAAGCCAAACAGGCCTAACCTGCTGGTATGCGGCTGTCCCCATAGCACGATACTACATTCACTGGCTAGGAAGTACAGGAGGCTGACCAATGGATGAGCAAAAGACTACCTGTGGTTCCAATAGTGCAGTTGTCTGCAGAGGATGGGTGGTACTGGTGTCTCACAGGAATGTAGTTAGCAGAACGTATAGATGGGTCAGTACTAATGGCAGGCAAAGACAGGGTCAGCAAACAGGAAAAGGATTGGTTCAGGCAGCAGGCAGAAACATGGTCGAAAAACAGTAGATAACAAAGAAAGATAGTCACTTTTTTGTCTTTTTTATGTTCGAAAAACAGGCTAGGGTCAGTAGAGCAGCAGGCAGAGACATGATCAACAAGTAGCGAAAGCATTGGCCCAGGCAGCAGGCAACAACGTGGTCAACTAACAGGCCAAGGTCATTTCAGGCAGCAGGCAGAGGCGTAGTCAATATGCAAGCAAAAAATCAGTCCAGGCAGCAGGCAGAAATGTAGTTGATAAACAGGCCAGGGTCAGTTCAAGCAGAGGCATGATCGTTATGCAGGCAAAGGATGGATCCTAGTACACACGGGCCGAATGTCAGGTGGCATCGGTCGGTTCAATAGAAACCGGCCGACATTCGGCCCGTGTGTACTGCAGTCGTTCTGACAGAAGCCAACATTCCGCCGGCTTCTGTCGAAGGGGCATGACCAAAAATGGTCTGCTGATCGGCTCCCAATCAGCACTCTCAGCCAATGGCTAAGCGCGCTGATCGAAGTGTTCTGGTGGGAGGGCCACACACCCCCCCCCCCCCCCATCAGAACACAATAGAACAGCAGGGGAGATCACTGTACTAACATTGGATAGTTAATACAGCTAGTGTGGACTAGACTTTAGCAGTTATAAAATCAGTCATAGCAGAAACACCTAATATCGTAATGAGGTATGGTAGCTGTGGAAGCCATCTACTATGCAGAGATCATGTTGTTATGAGGGACATTGAGGACAATGGTAACGTGTGTTATACCTCATTCCATCTTTGGTGCATACATGACAATTTTTGTAGGATTTTCAGCCTGTTTTAGTGGGAGAGATATTATCAGGAAAGTGTCTCTCATACAGCCTTCTGACTGCATTGGAACAAAGGTTTTCAGATGCAGGGCCTTGATGGTAAATAAGGGCTGTTTTAACCTCTTCTTAGTATGTTAGGAGGGATTCTCTTCTTCCTGCCACCCTGTAGATCAGGGGCAGGCAACCTTAAAGAGGTGGAGATCTACCTGAACAACATAGGAGAAGTCAAAGATCACCAGGCACAGTGTCGTCTCCTCACGCCTGATTTAAACCTCTAATTGCAGTACTACCAGGTCGCAATTGCGTACATTGCACGGCAATCATATGTTTAAATCAGGTAATGAGGAAGCAACATATCATCTCCTCACCACCAAATGCAGATCACTTTTTAGAGGCGCAGCAGTGCCTGCTGTGAATGAGCCCTTAGATGCATTCAGCAGCGTCACCCTAAAGCCGCGTACACACGATCTGATTTTCCGACGGGAAATGTGTGATGACAGGCTGTTGGCGGAAAATCCGACCGTTTGTACGCTCCATCGGACAATTGGTGTCTGATTTTCCGCTGACAAATGTTGGATGGCAGGCTTTTAAATTTTCCGCGGACAAATGTCTGTTGTCGGATTTTCCGAGCGTGCGTACACAAGTCCGTCAGACAAAAGTCCAAAGTACAAACACGCATGCTTGGAAGCAAGGATGAGCCAGAAGCGGTCGCTCTTGTAAATGAGCGTTCGTAATGGAGAATTAACATTCATGACATGGCAAATTATGAAATCTCGAAATGCAGCGCACATTCTCTTCTTCTTTAATGGGATAATAATGAAGCTGCTTTGCTGGTGATACTGATGGAGTTATTGCAAACACATTTTCAAAGGCTTTTTTTTTTCTAGTGATATTAAGAATATTATTATTATGCTTTTTTTTCTTTTTTTGAGGGGGCACGTTACCAAACACCATTAAACCGTAGTTTTTAAGATCAATGTTGGAGTCCCGTGTCAATTTTACATTGTATTTTTTTTAAATGTAACTGCCTACTCCCAAAACTGTCATTTGAAGTAAAACACAAAGCCAAGTATTATTCTCCACAATTTTTTTATTGTTCATTAAAAAAAAGAAAACAAATAAAATTAGACATGCTATCTGCCAATAGAACTTAATCAAAAAGTGCATTCTATGCATCCAAAAATATAGAAAATATAACAAATCAAATCATTATTATTCAACCAAAAAATAAAATAAAAGCCTCATGCATGTGTCCTGCTTCTTAATATAGGGGGTCAGCAATGCCAAGAGATGGTGAAAGCAGGGGTCCGTCATCTGGAGATAATTCCGAAAATCATCCAGATTATTCTCCTAGAGCTCCCGCAGCAAAGGCATATGACATAATTGGTCACGGTTAATAATGCAACCAATTTTTGGTCCAAGAAAAATCCCCCTCCTCCTGTTCCTGGACTGGATTTGGGTCAAAGCAATAACTCCAAGGCCAAAAATAAATAACACGTTATCTCCTCCGATTCCGCAACATGCCTGGTTGACGAACGACCGTTCAGAAACAAACTGAAAACCACGAAATGAAAAGCGCAAATCAACACTCACCAAACTTCTACTAACACAAAATTAGCAGAAGGAGCTCAAAGGGTTGCGCTAAAGAGCAGAAACACTACATGCTGAGCCCCGCTGTAGATGGTGCAGGAGTTTCAAATGGCCAATTAAAATAGGTATGTGGACACTTTTTTTTACCAGTAAATGGATCTTCTGGTTGCCAGGTAGGACGTCATCATTTGGTCCTTTTAATCTATTTCACACCTTTTATGAAATGATTGTAGTCATGTATACAATGAGGTTTTTGCACCAGACCATGCCTTCCTTGGATCTCCACTGAGGTGTCTTTGTGGATGGAAGAAAGGAAATACACATCCCGCTTCTCCTTCCATTTTAGAGTCAAACTTGCGGACTCCCCCCTTTTTAGCTTTGTGGTCACCAGTCTTTGTGAAAAGCGCTTGTGATTTGCTCACACTATACCACAAACTACAGTTTGCTGCAGATAGAGTGTCATCATCTGTAGTGTCTGGCTTTAGCTCTTCTCTCTGTGCCAGCTGAGATGCAGGACAGCTCCCTGTCTGATAACTTGGACAATCTTGCCTTGTACATCGTTTAATTTGGGCAAACTATAGTTTACAGGACTGAACTGATACAGCAACGAAATAGTTCTACTCTACGCGTCTCCCAATGGCTCATAAAATCCTGCTTCGCCCCCCCCCCCAAAAAAACCCCCACAAAAACAAAAACAGGTCCCCCAATCAGCCAGTTGTCCCCACTAAGGCCACCCACCACCATTTCCTCTCGCCCCCACAACCCCCCCCCCCATATGAAAACAGGCACCCCCATCAGCCCTTTATCCCTATACAGGCCTCTCACCCCCCCCCCCCCCCCAAAAAAAAAGAGAAAGTCTGGAGAGCAGTTACCTTGGTCCCTCCTGAATCATGGTCGGGTCTCCGTTCTCTCCCCCCAGATGGAGCTCGATTTTCAGGATGTTGGCCGGACACGCTCAGACCAGGATATCAGTCTGATATCAGGGAATGTCCCAGACAAATCGGGACTACAGAATGCAGAGTTCAGGGCTGCGCCGTGTACAGAGTGCAGAGTTCAGGGCTGCGCCGTATACTGAGTGCAGAGTTCAGGGCTGCGCCGTGTACAGAGTGCAGAGTTCAGGGCTGCGCCGTGTACAGAGTGCAGAGTTCAGGGCTGCGCCGTGTACAGAGTGCAGAGTTCAGGGCTGCACCATGTGCAGAGTTCAGGGCTGCGCCATGTACAGAGTGCAGAGTTCAGGGCTGCGCCGTGTACAAAGTGCAGAGTTCAGGGCTGCGCCGTGTACAGAGTGCAGAGTTCATGGAAGCGTTGTGTATAGAGTGCAGAGTTCAGGGGAGCACTGTGTACAGAGTTCAGGGGAGCACTGTGTACAGAGTGCAGAGTTCTGGGGAGCGCTGTGTACAGAGTACAGAGTTCAGGGGAGCGCTGTTTACAGAGTGCAGAGTACAGGGGAGCGCTGTGTACAGAGTGCAGAGTTCAGGGGAGCTCTGTGTACAGAGTGCAGAGTTCAGGGGAGCTCTGTGTACAGAGGGCAGAGTTCAGGGGAGCGCCATGTACATAGTGCAGAGTTCAGGGGAGTGCTGTGTACAGAGTGCAGAATTCAGGGCTGCGCTGTGTACAGAGTGCAGAGTTCAGGGGAGTGCTGTGTACAGAGTGCAGAGTTCAGGGCTGCGCTGTGTACAGAGTGCAGAGTTCAGGGGAGTGCTGTGTACAGAGTGCAGAGTTCAGGGCTGTGCTGTGTACAGAGTGCAGAGTTCAGGGGAGTTCTGTGTACAGAGTGCAGAGTTCAGGGCTGCGCTGTGTACAGAGTGCAGAGTTCAGGGGAGTGCTGTGTACAGAGTGCAGAGTTCAAGGATGTGCTGTGTACAGAGTGCAGAGTTCAGGGGTGTTCTTTGTACAGAGTGCAGAGTTCATGGCTGCGCTGTGTACAGAGTGCAGAGTTCAGGGGAGCGCTGTGTACAGAGTGCAGAGTTCAGGGGAGCGCTGTGTACAGAGTACAAAATTCAGGGGAATGCTGAGTACAGAGTTCAGGGGAGCGCTGTGTACAGAGTGCAGAGTTCAGGGGAGCGCTGTGTACAGCGTGCAGAGTTCAGGGGAGCGCCGTGTACAGAGTGTAGAGTTCAGGGGAGCGCCGGATAGTTAGACAAGCCAGAAAGTCAGGAAGCCAGAGATCAGCGTAGTGGAAAAGCAAGCAGGATCTGGAGCCAGAAGGAATGTCAGCCAAGCAAGTCTTTAACAGGAACCCAGGAGATAGTTTCTGTGATGTTGACCAAGGTAAGTCCTGGCAGGCCATATGTGGCTTCTGACTGGAAGCTATCAAATTTAAGTACACGCTCAACCACCCATCAAAAGAAAAAAAAAGTTACAAAACAAGAAGAGGAATGAGAGGAAGAAATAATGCAGAACCTCTACTTTAGGGTGAAGTTCCCCTTTAACAGTACATTGTGTTGAAAGGTGTCCCTCTGTCTCCCCAGAAAGCTGGGAGTTATACAAGGATTATTGGCAATCATTTGACCTAGTTACTGCACTTCAAACTCTGAACCTCAAATCGTTTATTCTCTCTTTGAAGCTGGACTACATTTAGAAGAAAGGAATGAATCATTGCCAGTATCCCAGAAAATCGCAGAAAGTCTGCAGCTACCTCAATAGAGCTCTAGCAGCAATTTTTATTTTTTTGAGCTCCAAGAAAATGGCTTCCATAAAGCTTTCCACGGAGGACGTAACAGGCAAACATAACAGAGCTATGCCCATCTATCAGGTAGTTGATGGCAGCGCATGCGTACTAATATTCCCGCGTGACGGCTGAGGTGTCGAAGTGGGAGGAGCAAGTGTTCAGTCCGCGCTCTGTGATGACGTAACGGAATGCGCCCCTAACTTGTGAAGTATGGTTGCCGCATGTGCACTGTTCTGTATTGACATATACAGTGAAGTTGTGTGAGGCGTCAGTATGAGGGACACACCGCTATCCAACTGCGAGAGAGCTTTCCTGCTCCAGGCAATCAGCGAGCGTAAGGTACGAGCATTCATGAGCACTCCTGAGAATGCGTTTATATATATATCTAACCCTTAACCACCTCAGTCCTGGAAGGTTTTACCCCCATTTGTGACCAGGCCATCTTTTACTATTTGGCACTGTGCGGTCATGCAACACTATACCCGAATGACATTTATACAATTTTTTTTCACACAGAGCTTTCTTTTAGTGATGTTTGATCAGCGCTGGGCTTTTTGTTATATAAACAAAAAAAAATATTAACTTTTGGAAAAAATAACCCCTAGTCTGTTTTACTTTCTGCTATAAAACATATCCAGTAAAAAATCAAATTTCTTCATAAATATCTTTGGTAAAATAATTCCAATAAGTGTACATTAGTTTGTGGGAAAGTTATAGCGACTACAATTTTTTTATTTTCTTTATAATAGTAAATCCCAATGTCCTGTGAATCCGGGCTGAATCCCGCAGCAGAGCCTAGTGTCGGCACTGGACTCCACCTATCAGTGCACTGCGCCTGAGACTCACTCAATGCACTGGCTCTACAGACAGGAAGAGGAGGGAGCCCAGATCTGCTCCACCTCCTCCCCATGTCCCTCTGTGTCCACCCACAAACCCCGGCGCACAGCCAATCGTGTGACTGTGAAGGGGGTGTGTGGGCGGGAATTTTGAAGCAGTGCAGAAGATGTCACTGCTTGAGACTCTGGAGAACACTTCCTACCTTCCATGTGCCATACTGCCGCTTCCTGCTTTCCTAAAGTGCCACTTCCTTGTGCCGTAGTGATCCCTCCTTCCTTGTGCCGTAGTGATCCCTCCTTCCTTGTGCCGTAGTGATCCCTCCTTCCTTGTGCCGTAGTGATCCCTCCTTCCTTGTGCCGTAGTGATCCCTCCTTCCTTGTGCCGTAGTGATCCCTCCTTCCTTGTGCCGTAGTGATCCCTCCTTCCTTGTGCCGTAGTGATCCCTCCTTCCTTGTGCCGTAGTGATCCAATCAATAAACGCTTTTTTTTTTTTTTTTTTTTTACCAATATGTAGAAGAATACATATCGACCTAAACTGAGTAAAACAAATGTTTTTTTAAATATTTTTGGGGATATTTATTATAGTAAAAAAAAAAAAAAAAAATGCGTTTTTTTTTTTTTTTTTTTCAAAATTGTCACTCTATTTTTGTTTATAGCGCAAAAAATAAAAACCACCAAAAGAAAGCTCTATTTGTGGGGAAAAAAAGGATGTCAATTTTGTTTGGGAGACACGTCGCACGACCGCGCAATTGTCAGTTAAAGCGACGCAGTGCCGAATCGCAAAAAGTGCTCTGGTCAGGAAGGGGGTAAATCCTTCCGGGGCTGAAGTGGTTAAAGAGCACCTGTCATTTCCATCATGGTAACGCCTGTTAGGGGGCATCTACTCACCTGCTGCTGCTACGTCCCTCACCTTGTTGTGTCACTGCCGCATCACCAGCTGTCCCATTAAAGTGAATGGGACTGTCGGTGAGTCAACAGCGGGTCAGAGGAGGAGCCGCTGCGGCACAGAGATGACAGTTGCTCTTTAAAAATTATTTAAATTGAGTTGATTTAAATCGAGCCTTTTTACTAGTGATTTAAATCAAATCCACCCTGAATTCAGCTGTCATTGATTTCTGAATGATCTCCGCAACATGTCCAACTGATGCCATTGACACATGCCCAAAATCTGATGACACAGGCCCTTGCGTTGATTTTACACTCACATTGACTTGTATTATAAAGCAGATGAGTCCTGACATGAACGAATGTCTTTGTACATTATTCCTAAAGGTGGCCTAAAGTGGCCTAGTTGAAGCAAGTGATTCAGATATTTTTAGATTTGCTTTCAGCGATCAGAAGTGTAGAGGTGTTTTGTTAGAAATCGTGTTTGCATTTGAGGGCTCATGCAACAGAGATATGGGCGTACAACATAAAATACGCCTGTATTGGTGCAGTGCCCTGGTGCCCCAGGTGGTGTGTAATTCTACCCATTGGACTGTTTTGACAAAATATGGCTTACACGGGTATACGCCTGTAAGCGGTTGCACTTTCGCTTACACATACATGCTTATGGACATGTTTCTGATCCACTTTACAATACAAGTCAATGCAAAAGCAAAGTAAGGACTTGTGTCATTGGGCTCTGTGTGTTGATAGTTGTAATTCATGCTGTACATCCCTATGCCTATATTTTATGTCCATGGGCCTCATGCATAAAAAATATGCCTAGCTTAAAATTCACTTTTTTTTTTTTTCCATACCCAGGGGGTCGTGTGTGGGGCATACAGCTGACCACAGAAGTTAATGGTTCTATGCCATGTACTTCTGTAAATATCAAGGCCTCTGTGCATTGATGTTCACTTGTAGTTTCTGTGTGCATGAGGCCCAAGTATTTATTTTTATAAATAAATGTGTGTTATGTTTTTAATTCATATCATGAGTTTAAATGAACATGAATTTAATGTTGGCCATTATTGGCACCTTTTGAAGCAGTGTTAAAAATCCTGCTTGCTGCATTTTTTATGCATATTTGGTCAGTTAAAAAAAAAAATGCACCTCACTATTGAAATGCATTGAAAGCGCAGCAAGAACACATCAAAAATGCACCCGTGTTGTGTTTTTGATGCATTTTTTGTTATGTGACCTATGAAAAACACACCATAAGCACGGTAAAATCACTGGTGTTTTCAGCAGCCATTGTCGGCACCTTTTTTTTTTTTTTTTCTGGCACAATTTTCGGAGGCCGAAATTTCAGTTCATCACTAAAGAAAATGACTCCTGGGATGTATGACATCATTTGCCTAGGCTTCCTAGTGTGTGTGTGTGTGGTGTGTGTGTGTGTGTGTGTGTGTAATGAGCAGATTTTTTTTAGACAGGCCAGTGTGCAGAATGGTTTTGTAAATCTAAAGGATACTGTACAATTTCTGTAATGTGTGAGCAGCTTTGAATAAACAAGTCAATATAATCCACAGATGTCTCATTTGGGCATTTTATACCCTTACATTTTCTTTGTAACACTTTGCTTTGTTCTTATGACCAGCGTCTTGACGGCAGGCAGACCTATGATTACAGAAATATTAAAATAACTTTTGGAACAGAGTATGGCTGCTGTATCGTCGAACTGGGGAAAACCAGGTTTGTCATTCCTTTATTGCATATTATGCAGAATATTTTAACATTATTAATTTATATATGTTTGGCAAACAATATGCTTCATGTAATTCCTAGATGCACATATTTTACACAAAACCATTAGACCGCTTTCACACTGGGGCGGTTTGCAGGCGCTATTGCGCTAAAAATAGCGTCTGCAAACCGACCTGAAACAGCCACTGCTGTGTCTCCAGTGTGAAAGCCCGGGGGCTTTCACACTGTAGTGGTGCGCTAGCAGGATGGGGAAAAAAAGTTCTGCTAGCAGCATCTTTGGAGCGGTGTATACACCGCTCCTGCCCATTGAAATCAATAGGACAGCACGGCTATACCGCCGGCAAAGCGCCTCTGCGCTTTGCGGTGGTTTTTAACCCTTTCTCAGCCGCTAGTAGGGGGTAAAACCACCCCGCTAGCGGCCGAATACCGCCTCTAAAACGTTGGTAAAGCGCCGCTAATAATAGCGGCGCTTTACCGCTGACGCACCTCAGTGTGAAAGGGGCCTTAGGGAACTGCAAAAGTTAGCCCTTTGTCAGTGTATAAGTAATGGTTGGCATAACTTGTTTTGAGCAAAATATTACACTGGACTTCAGGGTACAATAAACTAGTACTAAAAAGTAGATGCGTTTTCTCATAGTAATTCATTATTTATTTTTAATTTTGTTCTGGCTTCTACATTTTGTTGAAGGATAAGTTTAACCTTTCCCCCAAAAAAATAAATGCACATGTGGGCATTTATTATTTTTTTTATGTTGGGAGCCTGTAAAGCATCAGCACCAGCAGATTGCGGGTGTGATGTCATGGTCATGCAGGCTGTCTGCCCGTACCTTCAATACAGGCAGGCAGTTAAACTCTGACAGGAAGACTCAATTTACTACTAGAGCACTTAACAGTGCCCTGGTAGTCCACTGAGAACTACAAGCCGACAGTCGCAAAGGCTGTCGGTACTTATAGTTTTCATCTTCACATCCCTGCTCGGGACAGAAGATCCCCTGCTCTCTGTCCAAATGGGGGATCAAGGGGGGTGCTGGAGCCGAAACATCTGTAACATGTTACACCCTGAATATGGGTGAACGTATCCTTCAAGAAAGCACAGTTTGTTTGTTTTTTGTGCTCTAGTCATTGGTCTACGTGCAGTTATCAGTCCATTTCAGTGGGGTAAAAGACTGCTGATTTTATTTTCTACTCCTATCAGTAGTGTACAAAAAATAATGTACTTCACCTGAGTAAGGGAAAATTGAGTCAGCAGCTATAATTTCTGTTCAAAGCGATTTGAAAAGGTTTAATTTTTATTTCTATAAAATGTGTTATATCAACCTGCGCTGTGCAGTGGTTTTGCACAGAGCAGCCCTGATTCTCTTTTTCTGGGGTACCCCGCCGGCGCTCCTGGCTCCTTCTCTTCTGAATGCCCCCATAGCATGGGGGGCGCTCATGCAGGCTTGATCCCAAGCCGCAGTATGTGCGTCTATTGGCGCATATAATGCGTGAGCAGAGAGCCAGGGGCTCGGCCCCACCCCCTGCTCACAAGATTAAATTGGCAGCAGGAGCCAATTGCTCCTTCTGTTGCCGAGCCTCCTATGAGGAGAAGAGGGGAGAGAAGAGCAGAACTGCTGCAAACAGGCACAGGGCTGGATCGAAATCGGGCTCGGGTAAGTATTTCAAGGTTCCTGGGTTGAGCTGACACGGAGAGGGTATTTTTACCTTAAAGCGGCGTTCCACCCACTTTTGAAAAGTGGTCTTAAACTAAAGACCACCCCTTGTTTTTGGATATTTTTTTTTCGTACCTTTTTTGATGTATTAAGTGTACTTCCGTCCTAGGTCGGCCGCTGCCCAGGACATCATGTCCTCTTTTGCAGCGAGCCCTCCTCCTTCTCCCCCGCTGTCTTCTGGGAGGTGTGTCCCAGAAGACAAGCTGGCCATTCACAAAGCGCCGCACAACTCGGCTCCACTGCCGGTTTCCCTTAGTGACAATGGCGGCGCCTGCGCCCGACCCGATGGATGGATCGGCTGGGGGGGGGGGGGCAACATCGCGGGCTCGCTGGACAGGTCAGTGTCCTTATTATAGTGTTTGTAGCTGCTGACTTTTAAAAAATAAAAAAATGTTTGTGGCTGGAACTCCGCTTTTAATGCAGAGAAGGCATTCCAGTATAAAAAAAAAAAAACTTTTTTTACCTTTTACAAGCACTTTAACCACTTCTAAAACGCACACATACTGCGACAGGGCGGTGTGGCTGTGCGAAACAACGTACCTGTACATCGTTTCATGCATGAGATACTGTGGGCGCGTGCCTGCTGCACACCGGGGGAGCACGCCCGTGGGTCCAGCGGACTCGATCGCTCCACAGAGAGGCAGAACAGGGATCTGCCTACATAAACAAGGCAGATCCCCGTTCTGACAGAGGACAACACTGAGATCGGCTGTTCTTAGTAATCAGGAACAGCAATCTCTGTGTTGTCCTAGTGAGTCCTTCCCCTACATAGTTAGAACACACACTGAGGGAACAGTGTTAACTTCCGGACCGCCCACCGTACATATCTTGCGGCAGGGCGGCCCAGCTGCGCGAAAAAATGTAACCGCACTGGTGCCTTACCAAGCACATAGGAGGAAGGGCATTGGTTGCATGTTTCCTCATACACACAGGTTCTGGTTACTTTATTTCTCTTGGTGGGGGAGTAAAGAAAATATGAATATGTGCTGCAGAGGAGGGAGGCATTAAAATAAAACTCGCTGCTTTGCCCAGTTTACATTTTCAGATTCAGCAGAGCAAAAGTAAATAAAAAAAAAAAAATCTTTCATAAATATTCTTCAGTTATAATTTAATAACAAAAGTATTTGCATAAGACCAGCCATGAGAGGTTCTCTGAGTTTAAGCAATTGTAAACATTCGATTTACTTACCTGCTCTGTGCAATGATTTTGCAAATCGCCCCGATCCTCCTCTTTTGGGGTCCCCACTAACACTTCTGGCTTCTCCTGCCTTCAGAGTGCCCCATAGCAAGCTTCTTGCTGTGGGGACACTCCTGCGGGCTTGATCCTGAGCTGCATATATTGACACACACACAGATTACTTCCACAGCCAATGCAGCCCAGCACTGTCCTTCAGACAACTGATGCTACCCGCAGTTCGTACCACAATCTTGGGTTCAGGAGTCGGCTGTCATTTCCTGATAACACACAGGTGACTCTCTGCTGCACATGTGCAAGACATGGTCTGTTGTGCAACTAGTTTTGCAGCCTCCTGGTACGTGTGGCATTATGGCAGGAGGCTATGGGTGGGGGTGCTGGGATGAGATTATGTCAACCTCACCTAGGCGTTAAATGAGGAAGTGGGACCAGGGTACCACCAAATTATTTTTTTATTTTCTTAAAAAAAAAAAAAAAAAAAATCTGCCATTTTCTAACAGGCTGAGGGAATGGAAGAGACAGAGAGGTCCACATCCCAACTTTTTTTTTTCTCCTTTTTTTTTTTTTTTTTTTTTTTTAATCCTCAACTCAAGTAAGTGACAGCTGCAGTCTTGTTGGTTTTTTTTCCTGCATTTATATAGCATGGAAATGTTAGAGCCATTTGCAGAGTATATAAAACAACACACATCCAGTCTCTGAGCTTGTAATGTATCATTGTACAAACGTTTTATGCACCTTAGGGCCAATTTAATTTGAAGCAAGCCCACCTACTGTTATTGAGTGTGTGTAGAAATTGAAGCTCCTGGTGAAAACCAAATGCAGGGAAAACTTATAAACCTGCACTGGCCCAGGTGGGAATAATTCCAGAACCCCATGTTCATAGCGAATTGTGCTACAAACACAATTGGAACAAAGATCTATGAAGATAATTGTAAGTTAAAGATCTGTATTTTGGCTTACTGTGACCCATGATAAATGATTAGGGGCCCCCCATTCAGACTGACGAGGTCCGATGAGTTGGATCTTGCTGACTAGTGAGGGCGCAGACTGGAGAAAGGTTCATCCACACCCAACGCATGCTGCTGAAATAGGGAGAGATAGCCTGCCCCATGTGGTTAGCAGGCACCTCGGCTCAATTCATCCAGGCCATGCTTCCAACATGTTTTGCCCTGCCCCCGGTGCTGAAAATGTTTTGAATTTGAAAAAGAAAATGATTGCAGTCACCACCTACACAAACTAATTGGACTGGGTTTAGTTATTCTTTAATTGCATCTTTCAGTGGTGTGACTTTTAAAATACAGTATTATGAAAGACAACAAATGTCATTCTGCTATTTCCATACAATGAAATGATAACATTTTCTTCAGAGTTCTTGGACAGGTATCCTGTGAGCTTGTGGCTCCCAAGATGAACCGCCCCACTGAAGGAATTCTTTTTTTCAACCTTGAACTTACAGCTATGGCATCTCCAGGATTTGAACCAGGAAGGTAAAAACAGTGCATTCACCCAGTATATTGAATACAAATTTTGTTGATCTGTGGTCAAAATGTAAAATCTTACTGTATATTCATTTCCACATTGTATTTCCATTATTTCTAGCCTACTCTGTTTAATCTAAACAATCTTGAAGTTTAAAAAAATCACTTTTTGAAAAACCATACACATTATTCGTCTTTTATTAAAGTGATTTTAAAACTACAGGGTTTTTTTTTTTAAACAAACACGTCATACTTGCCTGCTGTGTGCAATGGTTTTGCACAGACTCCTCTTCTTGGGTTCCTCGAAGGGGCTCCTGGCTCCTTCCCCCTGCTGAGAGCCCACCATAGCAAGCTGCTTTCTGTGGAAGCACTCGTGCAGGCTTGATCCCGAGCTGCACCCTGTGTCTATTGACACGCAGATCGTGGCTCGGCCCCAGTCGCCACTCTCTCCTCACTGGCTGTGATTGATAGCAGCAGCCAATAGCTCTGAGCCTATGACGAGAGAGAGCCACTGCTGTTACATCGAGATCAGACTTGGGTAAGTATAAGGAGGGAGACTGGGGATGAGCAGAACAGATTTTTTTTTTTTTTTTTTCCTTGATGCAGAGAATGCATTAAGGTAAAAAAAACCTTCTAGCTTTACAACCACTTTAAACTATGGTAAAAGTACATAATTATTTAAAGCCTAATTCCAGGTTTTGTGTTACATTAAATGGTTTGTTTGGGCCAAGCTTTCTCAAACTATTTCCTTTACTAAGGGATGTGGCTGCTGTCGGCACTGTAGGACCTGTATGTAGCGTATACAGCGCTATGTTTCAGCAGCGCTACAGGGATTTCCTGCCCCATTCTGCTCAGCCATTCACAGGAAGTCTTGTATTTTTATGAACTAATACAAAGCTTCTTCTGATTGGCTGAGGTGGGTTAATGATGTCATGATTTTCTGTTCAGCCATTCAGGGGAAGTCTTGTATTCCATTTATAAAAATACAAGACTTCCCTTGAATGGCTGAGCAGTGCTCAGCCCAACTTGATTTTGTTTTAGGGACAGGAAGCTCCCATACCACTGCCAAAACACAACGATGTATACTGTATATAGGTGAGGTTACATACAGTTTATACAGCACTGACAGCAGTGGCATCTCTTGGTAAAGGAAATAGTTTCTTTGGGCCAGCTTGATCCAAACAAAACTATATAAAGTAATACAAATCTGTTCTATTTGTGATTTGAAAACTCATTCATACATTGTTTTAGGCAAAGTGATAGCTTAAAAAAAGTTGTTTGCTTAGACTGGAACAGGGCAGAGCTTTTCAGATCTAAAGTTGCCATTTACCAGATAGACAATGATTCTCAGAAACCAAATAATATAAGGTGAACTGAGTATTTGTACATCCCTGTCTGGCCAGTTGTATACAGGGAGACTCTTCTTTTCCAATATGTGTTTTGATAAAAATGTTGTTAAATAGCTATCCGTTTCATAGTGGAAATATTACGGTTCTCCACTGCATTTATAAAAAAATATCTAGGTTGGAGGGGAGGGGGGAGAAGGGTGTCTTTCCTCCAATCAGCTCTCTGAGCTCTCTACTAAGCAGTGAATAGTGTAATTTCAGCTATCCGCCCCCTTTTTTCTGAACTTTCAGGCAAGCTTTATCATTTCTGGACTTTGAACTGATGTAGAGAAAACTGCAGATAAACAAGTACAACTTTATGTAGGATGATATATTTCTTCTCTGTGTATAACCTGACAATAGTCACTTCCTTGGATATACATTATATCAATAAGGCAATGACTTTAAGAAGTTGCCTTATTGAGAGCTGTGGAGGAAATGTCCATGTAGTTTGTTTTCCATTAGGGTAAACAAGGGAAAGTCTGATTAATATAGAAATAAGTAGGTTTGGGTAAAGCGGGGGAAATATGCGAGTAAGAAGGCAGATGTCTCACGGGGAGTGAATCTCTTTTATTACGTGTCTGCAGAGAGGTAATTCCCTCATGAGTCCTAGATTCTCTGGAAATGGTTCATTCATCGCTTGATATTACCGATTGTGAGATCCATGAGCAAATTTTTTTTTTTTTACCAGATTAAAGCTAATAATGGAAGATTTTCATGACCTAGCTATTTACTATTCTATAAATATATATGCAGTCAGTTTTCTGGTAGGTCTGTGAACATTCCTGATAGATTTAGTAAACCGGACCTGTAAGATGGAATTTACATTGGGTTAGGGAATTAAAGGGGTTGTAAAGGCAGAAGGTATTTTATCTTAATGCATTAACATAAAAAGCCTTCTGTGTGCATCTGTCCCCCTAACACTTTTTTTTTTCCTGAGGCCCTTCTTTGTCCAGCGATGTCCACAAATGTCTGTCGTCCAATATTCTCCTTCGTGATTGGCTGAGACACAGCAGCAGTGCCATTGGCTCCCGCTGCTGTCACTCAGTCAGCTAGCCAATCAGGAGAGAGAGGGGGCGGGTCAGGGGCTCTGTGTTTAAATGGATACAGGGAGCTGTGGCTCGGGTGCCCCAATAGCAAGCTGCTTGCTGTGGGGGCACGCAACAGGAGGGAGGGCCAGGATCACAGAAGAGGCACCCGAGAAGAGGAGGATCAGGGCTGCTCTGTGTAAATCCAATGCAACGGAGCAGGTAAGTATAGCATGTTTGTTATTTTTATATACGGGAAAAAAATGACTTTACAATCACTTTTAATAAAGTTCTAGATACTAATCCAGAATCTTTTGGCCTTTTGAAAGGGTTCACCACATGTGAAGTACTGTTCCAACCTTTCTACACCCTCTATAAGATTGGGGAAGCATTTTTAACAAAGGCTGCTATTCTTGTAGGCATCATACCACCTCATGAAGATTTTGTAGTTTGCTTTAATCAGGGAGGTGTTGATGAATATTTTGGAAATATGAGATTGCAAATTTTTCCCATAAGATTAAATTAGAAAAAATAGTTAAAGTTGGGTGAAAACATTGACCCATGCTTTTATTTCCCAATCCTCATCCAGCTATTGCTCCTATTTAAGCATGTACAGAAATTGGGGATGGAAGAGGATGTGAAGATGCTATAGATAACGCAATAACATCTACACATCCTGACAACAGAAAACTTTTAGAAGATGTACTAGGTACAGTGTAAGTAGTTAATGGAGGTGCATGAATCAGAATTGTTATAAAGTTGGCCAGATGTATCTGATTGCACATTTCCAAACATGCACATTTCTTGTTTTTTGTGTCAGGCGATCTCTGGATTGTACTCAATAGTATAATACTGGTTTATGTCTACTGAATCAGTAGATAACAGTAGACAGTAAAAAATGTTTTAATCCAGCAGATTACTCCTGGGGGCATTAAAGGTCTGCTGAGAACTATGATGCACTTATTTATTTCATTTACAATATTGTAATCCCATGAAAATGCCTTGTACACACAATGACGAAATCAAATGAAAAATACCTCTTTTGGAGAGATCCTCGACAGTTCATGTGACATTATCTGAAGGGACAAGCATGAAAATGTTTCTCGTATGATACCAGAGCCAATGGTTTTCGTGTAATTAGTATAGTATTTCTAGGGAAAAAATTGTGTGACCAAGACCACCACGCATGCTCGGAAATGAAAAATTACAATTCATTACATAACTTCCGAAGTTGTATTTTGTTGTACGAGTATTTGGGTAACTTTAGTTACCTATTGGCTTTCGATAGGAGACTAGCATGCAAAACAATATGGACGATCATTCGTCTGATATTGTCATTGTGTGTAGGAGAGGGAAGCAAAGGTGACTATGTCCTACTGGATAAGGTAGTAATTTAAATTACTGTTTCTTTGGTCTGCTTGAGCAAAGCGCATGTTTACTTTAAAGGAACCTTTGGCAATGTATGGTTGGCTTAAACTAACTTTTGATATTTTAGACCATCAGAAATTGTGGTGAGACTTAACAGACTGCTGGAACGGTGTCTCAGGAATTCCAAGTGTATTGACACTGAGTCACTTTGTGTTCAGGCAGGAGAGAAGGTGAGTGGATTGTTACAAGTATTAGTATGTATTTGTTATATAGTAGTGGTAATGTGTGTGTGTGGGCAAACCATTGCCAGAAAAAAAGCTTAAAGGAGAAGTCCAGCCTGAGCTTTTTAGGCTGGGCTTCTTCTCTGGGTCACAGGAGTGGAAATTCATTTTGCACTCCTGTGACCCGTTTTCAGCGGAGAGTGGTCTAAAGTCCGCTCTCCGCTGACGTCACTGCCATCAGTCGAGGCAGCGCATCATCCCGACTTCTAAGTCTGGATCCGCCAGCTGCCATCATTGATGGCAGTCTCAGCGAGTCGCTAAAGATGGACACTCCCCGCCCCTCCACAACTCAGAGCTCCAATGAGCGTGGAGAAGCAGAGAGGGGAGACGCTCACTGACAGTCAGCAGATCTTCTCTCGGATCTGTGAAAAACGAGCCATCGGCAATGTTCCGTGGCTCAGTTCTCTTTTTTTTTTTTTTTTTCCTCCACTTCAGAAACCAATAAGCAGAGGGCTAAATCAGCTCGATGTTCATTGACTGGTCGCCTTCTCCGGTTTACATCATAGTGGATAATGCATTATCTCCAATTCCCTTTTATATCGTCTCCCTGACTACTTTAATATGACAATTTAGAAGGGACTCGTATAAGGAAGTAGAAATATAGAAAAGATAAAGGGAAAACCGGAAAGGGATATGAGATAGACTTATGGGCTCCCCATGCCCGTTCTTTGCTGAGCTGCCCAAAATTACACGAATTTACTTATTCCCAGATCAACCCCCCCCCCCCTCCACCCCCCCTCCAAATTTAACCTACATACCATCAAGATTGTTTATTTGATCAAAATAATAAAGTAAAAAAAAAACAATAAAAACGAGAAATAGGTCACACAAAAGGAAAAAAAAAAAAAGAAAACAAAGAAAAGAAAAAAGGGAAAAAAAAACAAAAAAAACAAGAAAATGTGCATATCAAAATCACTTCGCTATAGCGCTCCTTGGTCTCAAGGATCCCGGTTATCTATGTAGTCACATAGAGCCCCTCTCCTGGGCTAATCCTACGCCTTGCCTACTAGGAAGCACCTACTTTCTCTAGCCATGGCTTCCACATGCCTTCAAATTCCTGAAGGTTACCTCTCTTTATATACTCCACCCTCTCCCTACTCAGAGTATCATTGACAGTGGAGATCCAGTCTCTCACCGAGGGGGGGTCTCTTGATTGCCATCTTAGTGTTATCATCTTCCTAGCCTGAAACAAAGCCCGCGTGATGGCCAGTGTAGTGCCCAGTCTCTCCCCCTGAGCTCTTCTATACCCCAGGATACAGGTTATGGCCTCTTTTACTACTATAGTGCCAAAGGTACTTCCCAGGTTTCTGGTCACTTCTTCCCAGTATCTAAATAACTTGGGACACCTCCACAACATGTGGATGAGGTCTCCCGACCTCTGACATCTGGGGCAGTTGTCATTAGGCCTTCCCCCAAATTTAAAAAGTCTTTTAGGTGTATAGTAAGATCTATTCAACAAAAATAGATGAGAGAGCCGCTGTGAAGGGGACACCGAGACCTGTACACTCAGTTCCAAGGTTTTCGCCCATTGTTCCTGGGTCATTCCCCCTATATCCTCTTCCCATTTGGCTTTTAGTCCCTGGAGTATCCCCCCGCTGTTGTCTGGTTTACTTAATTGATCATAAATTCTTGAGATTAGACCTCTAGTAGGGTTTACCTGCATTATGCACTGAAGTAGAGGCATTTCTTCCCAGCATAGAGTCTGATCTTTAAATTGTGCTTTAAGAGCGTGTTCTAGCTGGAGATATAGGAAGAAGGAGCTCTGAGGTAGCTTGAATTCCCCTACTAATTCCGGGAAACTCTTTAGTTTGGTGTCATTATAAAGCTGGCATAGCCTTCTAATGCCGAGATTCGCCCATTCCCCAGAAGTACCTATTTTAAGAACTTCCTGTAGATTACGGTTATTCCAAATAGGGGAATAAACTGTTGGATCATCATATCCCATCATTTTCTTGACAGTTTTCCAGAGTTTAATTAGCAGCTTAGTAGTTGGATAGTTATCATGGAACATATCCGCCTCTAGAGTTTCAACTAGAGTATTATGTGGAGTACTCAGCAATAGCAGTTTGCCATTAGGGGTGCCGCCTTTCGGTATCCCACATCCTAGCAGCTGCTGTAGCTGAGTTGCTAAGAAGTAGCGCTCGGGGTGTGGGAGGGCAAAGCCCCCCTCCCGTGTAGGTAGCTGAAGCACTCTAAGTCGAATCCTGGCTTGTTTCCCCTTCCAAATCAACTCCCTAAAGAGACTATCAATTCTTTTAAACCACTTCTTGCCTATCCAGATTGGTGAGTTGTGCAGGATGTATAGCAGTTGTGGCATCCAAACCATTTTTATTAAGCTACATCTTCCTGCGGCGGACAGGGGCAGGCGCCTCCAGATTCCTATTTTTTGTTTCAGTTTTGTTAAGAGGGGGACGAGGTTTGTGCCGACATACCGGGTCGGATCCTTCGTCAGGACTATTCCCAGGTATTTCAAAGCATCCACCATTACCATCTGGGATATATCGCCCGCTATTAACTCGCTGATGGGATCTATCGGCATAAACTCGGACTTCTCCCAGTTTATCTCTAAGCCAGAGAAGCTGCCGAAATCCTTCACTATCCTCATCGCACTCGGTAACGAGTTTCTCCAGTCCCCCAGGAATAACAAAATGTCATCCGCATATAGCGCGATTTTTTTCCTCGCCCGATTTTCGCAGAAAACCAGTTATCGCTCTGCTTTCCCTTTTATAGAGATGGCCAGGGGTTCTATTGCCAATGTGAACAGCAAAGGAGATAGAGGACACCCCTGCCTAGTCCCCCTTTCCAGCTCAAACCAATCTGAGAGTTCGTTGTTGATTTTTAGTCTTGCCTTGGGGCGGGTGTATAACATTCTAATCCACCTTATAAAAGACGTGCCAAATCCGAATTTCTCCAACACACGCCATATATAGCCCCACTCCACGCTATCAAAAGCCTTAGATACATCGAGGGTCATTAACGCTCTCGAGCCTGCGTTTTCCGATGGTAATTGTAGATTCAGAAACGCTCTTCTAATGTTCAGACTCGTAGATCTATTGGCTATAAAGCCCGCCTGGTCTTCGTGTATCAGTTTGTGAATAACTCCGTTCAGTCTTACTGCTAGTACCTTGGCAAGAATTTTTACATCAGTACAAAGTAGAGAGATTGGTCTATAGGCGGCTACATCCAGTGGGTCTTTCCCTTCCTTCTGTAGTACCGTAATTGTTGCTCAGTTCTCAGTGCAGAGACAGCGGGGGACAGCTGCAGCATCGGTCTGATGCTCCATCCACATAAATAAGCATTTTAATCTAAAATTTAAAAAAAATCCCATACTTCTCTCTTAAATACTAGCTGTGAGGTTTTTTACTCATTTTTATGGACATCGGATAATACCATATATCCCTAACGTTTCTGGCAACAAGTCTCACTTTTTTTTTGTCATTTTGATTTTAGTTGAGCATAATTATCTTTAACCACTTGACCTCTGGAAGGTTTTCCCCCTTTAATGACTAGGCCATTTTTTGCTATTTGGTACTGTGCTCTTGTAACTGGCAATTGCATCGTCATGCAACACTGTACCCAAAATATATATATATATATATATATATATATATATATATATATATATATATATATATATAATTTTTTTTTTTTTTTTCACACAAATAGAGCTTTCTTTCAGGGGCATTCATGGTTTAATACATTTTTTTTTTTTTCTTTTTATATATATAAATGAACCAAGACTGAACATTTAAAAAAAACAATTTTCTACTTTCTGTTATTAAACATATCTAGTAAAATCTAATTTCTTCAGACATTTAGGCCAAAATGTATTCTACCTGACTTTGTTAGAAAAAAATAAAATAAAAGTCCCAATAAGTGTATATTGATTTGTGTGAAAGTTATAGCGTCTACAAACTATATGGTGTGATATTATATATATATATATATATATATATATATATATATATATATATATATATATATATATATATATATATATATATATATATATATATATATATATATATATTATAAAAATTTAGAGGCCTTTAAAATGCCGGGGAGGCATGGTGAGTTGGTGGTGGTTTGGTTTTTTTGAAGTTGAAATTATTTTTTTGTCACAATTTTTTGAAAAATGTTTTTATTTTTTACATACTGTCACCAGCGCAGTACAACTTTATCATATGACGGATGTGGTGGTGATCAGGGATACTGACTGGTGTGACAGTATGTTTAACAAAACATTTTTATTCCAGTGACTAGATATTTGTTTTTATGATGATCATTGTAACCGCAATGTTTTCAGCTGTTATGAATGGGTTACACTCATAACAGCTGTGATTTACTAGTGTTCTGTGATTGGAGACAGCTAATCGCATGGTACAGGGTGCTGTGATTGGCTCAAGTGCCATGTGATAGCTGTGAGCCAATCACAGCATCACTCAATCAGAAACAGCTGTGATGAATGAAATTCATTCATAAATTCGTAACAGCTGAGTGATGCTGTGATTAGCCCACAGCTTTGCCTTCGGCAGCCAGGTACTGGGATCCGCAATCTGCTGTTTCCAGGGGACACAGAAGCCGTGGGAGCGTCATGCTGCATGCCCCTAACCTGAAACGGGCTGGATGACTAATATGTACGTAATCCAGACTGCCCATGTCGGCTGTCCACAGTAAATGTACTGTGGGCGGTCGACAAGTGGTTAATTGTGCCTGAAAAATTCCCAACAAATTAAGGATCGTTTTTTTTTTTTCTTACCGGTAGAAAAGATACATTTGCAACCCGTGCCCAAATATATTGTCCAAATGCATGAGGAAGATGACAGGTTGTTTGGTGCTTTTATAAAAGACTTGTGCGAACAGGCTTATGAAAATAGGTAGCATTGTTTTCTGCCAGAATTTGTCCGAAAAAAAATGTCTGTAATTTATGCATGTTTTATGGGTGTATGGCGCTTGAGCGTTCATGCATTCTACTGGCCAGAATTATTTATCCTGGCCATTGGAATACATTTACATGCTTATGCATGTGTTTTTTTTTGTTTTTTCTGCTCAAAAGCTCCTCTTAGAAGGTGCCTTTTGGTGCGGGTTTTTTTTTTTTTCTTCTTCTGCCTGTAAGCACTCTTAAAAAAAAAAAAAAAAAAAACACCTGCATGGCCACATAGGCTAATATAGAGGTGCTTTTACAGGCATAAAAAAAAAAAAAAAGATGAATATTTGTATAAGCGCCATTTTGTAAGCTCTGTGTGCATGAGGCCTTAGGATACAGGCACCTATATCGCATGCTGTCAGATTGATGAGATTTATAGATGGTATCGGAGAAGTGTTCTAGTGACTAGTGAACGAAAACCTTTTGGAAAGCAGAAAACCTGTTTTTGTTTTAAAAGTTTCTTGTTTTGCACACTCCTTTCTACTGCAGGTGTGGCAGGTTCGTGTTGATTTACACCTACTAAATCATGAAGGTAACATAATTGATGCAGCAAGCATAGCAGCTATTGCAGCACTTTGTCACTTCCGAAGGCCAGACGTATCTGTTCAAGGAGAAGAGGTCACTGTGGTGGGTTTCACTTTTGTACTGTACAATATCGTATATGTTAACATAATTCTGTCTTGAAGGCAAATCCACAAGTTGCGTTAGACACAGATTGCTGCATATTGTTTAGTGATTTCTTAGAAAATCTCAGTATGAAATATCAGCACTTTCTGGATCTGCCCAGCCATTAGGAGTGTCTCTTTCCTGCTGTTGCTTTTCAATTATTCACCTATTTTTTTTTTTTTATATTAAAGTGGTATCAAACTCAAAAGCAAACGTTTAATATATTGCAGCTTACTAATTCTTAGATGTGATATCTGCATTAGTTTTCTTTTTTAGGCGTCCTTTCTTCTATTTTCATTGGTGATGTGGCCAGTAAGTGTTATTTTTCAACAGAACAAGCTCTGTTCCAGATGTATCAGTTTACAGGAATGAGACAAACTATTTACCACTGACAAGGGTGCTTACAATGATGAGCTTTTATTTATGAAAAAAATGTATCCCAAAAGCAAAGCTGCTTTTACTGATTATAAAGTTTAAGCTGGGGTTTGACTTCAATTTGTTAGTGTATGTAAATCTGCTAGTACATATAACTCCCCCCCCCCCCCCCCCCCCCCCTCCAATGCTGACAATGCTGCTGTCCAAAGGTGTCCCTGTGCTCCTTCATCCAGAGTCCAATCTCAATTCAGTACTGTGCCTCAGAGCAGTGGCTCTTTCTCTGTCCTTCCTCATAGGACTTAGATGGCAGCAGTTGGTGTCTATCACAGCCTATGAGGTGAGAGCGGGGGGGCGAGCCGCATTGTGTGTGTCAATAGACGCACAAAGTGCAGCTCAGGATTGGAAGCACTCTGAAGGCAGAAGGAGCCAGAATCGTTGGCGGAGGACCCCAGAAGAGGAGGATTGGGGCTATGTGCAAAATCATTGTGCATAAATCAAATGTTTACATTTGCTTAAACTCAGAGAACCGATCATGGCTGGTCTTATGCAAATACTTTTGTTATAAAATTATAACTATTTAAGAATATTTTATGAGATTTATTTGTTTTTTACTTTTGCTCTGCTTATTCATGGCTTTATAGTCAGAAAATGTAAACTGGGCAAAGCAGTGAGTTTTATTTTAATGCCTCCCTCCTTTGCAGCACGTATTCATATTTTCTTCACTCCCCCACATGAGAAATAAAGTAACCAGTACCCGTGTGTATGAGGAAACATGCAACCAATGCCGTTCCTCCTTTGTGCTTGGTAAGGCAGCAGTGCGGTTAACATAGGGGTGGGGAGACCTTTCCTAGCCCTGTGTGATCCAATGACTAGAGTTACATGGAGCTTACAGAGGGACTTCCTTCTACACACCCAGAAGCGGCAAGGAAGGAAGGCAAGTATGTACTACTCTTGGGCTCAGCGTTATATTAATTTCTTTTGCTTTGCCCTTCATGGGTAAAGTGCAGGTTTGTTTTAGAAATAAGAAATAACTTTTTGGATGAGCTAAATCCATGGTTGGGTTCTATTTAAGCTATTTTCTATGTATAATTAAAATCATGTTTTTTTTTTCCTTATTTTGATTAGTATTCCCTAGAAGAACGGGAACCTGTTCCACTGAGCATCCATCACATGCCCATTTGTGTCAGCTTTGCCTTTTTCCAGCAAGGGTAAGAAATAGAAGACTAGAAAATACATAATTGTGTGTTTATCTTTTATTAGGCCAGCTTAAAACTTTGTTTCTGATTTAAAAAATGTGTGTGCTTTTGTGGTTCTCTGCAACTATGTTCCAATAGTAATTTGACATGGCTCTTTAACCTATGCCTTGGTGTTTATAAAGTGTAATAAACCACTTATAGGAGAGAAGATACCCCTATCCACTCTCTCTTATACTCCACAAAGCTACTCCATACCACACCACAGTTTTATGCCCTATTCATAAAATGTAGGCCATGATGTGGAGTATGCAATGTCCTGTGGAGTTCTCTTTTAAAGCAGTAGTAAACCGCTGAAAAAAAAACCTGCAAGACCATAGCATAATGTGCTAGTATGCATATCATACTAGCACATTATGAAATACTAACCTTAGAAAGAAGCCCCCGCAGCGCTTCGGTCAACACTGAGGGGACTGACATGTTCCCTCTGCATTTCTTCCAGGTTCGCGGGCTCTGTTGCTTGTGCATGGGAGTCCTCCATTCCGGCAAGGAGCTCTGAAGTTCCAGCACGATCCGCCGAACCTTCAGAGCGCATTCGCTGCCGCCGTCAGCGGCTGCATGTAGAGTGAATATCTCTTAAACTGTACAGGTTTAGCAGATATTCATTTTACCTACAGGTAAGCCTTATTATAGGCTTACCTGTATGTAAAAATGACCAAGGGGGGTATACAACCGTTTTAATTTGTCTATAAATATGCTTGGTTTAGTTATAGCTGAGATGATCAAACCATCAAACACATCCAGTGCTCGTGTCTTTTCTGGAGCGTCGCAGCTGCTCCATCTGTCCCAGACTCCCTCACAGGCATGTGCCTCAATTTGTTCTGTCTTGGACAATATAGTGCAGCATGCACCTCTCACGGCTCCCTTGCAATCACTGACCCCCTTGGGAGGGTAGGGCCCTGAGCTCTAACCTTGGCTTTAAGATGAATGCAGCACACACTTGCATTATTAGTGTGGCTGCTTCCAAGAAAAGCTGGCCCAGACCGCCATATTAAACAGTAGTGGCACAAGCTCGCCCTGCCACAATATATATATCAACAAGGTACCTACTGTTTATATATGATGATTTATTGCCAAGTATGCATAAATATTTTAGGAACGGTCTCGCTTCCTCCTTCCTCCTTTTTTTTGTTTTTTTTTTTCCTGTAAAACTGGGTCATAAGTTCCCTGAGCTATTGAAGCTTTTCTATACATTGCAAATATTTGTAGTTATGTTGGCTAAATATGTAAAGATATTTCAGTTCACTTTCATTTTAATTTTGCATATAGCACATATTTATTGGTGGATCCCAGTGAACGCGAGGAACGGGTCATGGATGGCCTTCTAGTGATCGCAATGAACAAGCACAGAGAGATTTGTACTATCCAATCAAGTGGGGGAATCATGCTGCTAAAAGAACAGGTGATACCTATATGTTCAGTGATCTCACATCCTTCAGTAGGCTGGTTGATTTGAAGGACAAGTTCACCTTTCCCCCCCCCCCCAAAAAAATGCACATTTTTTGCAGGTAAAAAAAAAATGTGCATTCATTTTTTTTTTGTTGCAGGAGCCTGTAAAGCATTGCACCAGCGGTCAGCAGATACTAGTTTTAAAAATGAGCAGATTTCCAAATTCTGGTATAAAGCTGCTGAACACCATGTTCTTGTTGGGCTATGTAATGTAAATCATCCTAATCCTTGTGGTTTCCTGGAGCTATTAGAGATGCTGGCTGGGGGAAAATAAATAGTGGTTGGTAAATGTTGTGGTCAGGCTTGGCTAAATATTGTATCTATAGTATTTTAAATCTATGCAAGATAGAAGACTTAAAACATATATTAGCTCTTCCCTTTTTTTTTTTTTAAACCATGCAAAGTTGACAAATGTGCAAAGACCTATATATGTGTTATTTTACATGGGGGAAGAGGGGGATATATATATATCATATGTGCTTTTATATGGGGAGGACGGTGACCATGTGTGCTTTTATGTGAGGGCATAAGGAGGCATAATCAATATACGTGCTTTGATATTGGGGAGGAAGTGACCTATATGTGCTTCTTCTTTTTTTTTTTTTTTTTTTTTTTTTTTTATAGGGTGGAAGGGGCTTGTACATGTGGTGTTATGCAGGAGCATGAGGGGGAGGAAAGGGACCTGTATATGTACTCTTGCATGAGGAAAAGGCTTGTATGTATGTATGTGCTCTTAAACAGGGGCATGGGGAGAAAGGGGCCCATGCGTGTGCTTTTTACATAGTGGCATGGAGAGAAAAGGACCCATATATGTGTGATTATACACAGGGGCATTGGAAAGAAGGGGCCCATGTGTGTGCTTTTACACAAGAGCATTGAGCGAAAGGGGCCTATAAATGCGTGCTTTTACATGGGGAGGCAGGGACCCATTTTGTGTCTGCTTGTACACTGGGGATATGAGGAGAAAGACGGCCAAATGTTTGCTTTTTCATGGAGAAGAAGGGGCCCATATATGTGTACGTTTTCACAAAGGAAAGGGGTTGATACATATGTGTGGATTTTCTTGGGATCGTGGGAAGGAAGGGGCGTGTGTGTTTACACTGGATATAAGGGCATGTATTTGTGTATCTACAGCAATGATATACAGTATGTGTGCTTTTATGCAGGAGCGCATGGAAGAAAGGGGTCTGTATTTGCTTTTACGCAGGGGCATGGAGGGCCATATATGTGTACTTATACAAGGCAGGGCATTGCGGTATGTGTGGCTTATAGGATAGGGCAGATCAACTGGGCTGAATGTTTGGTTGCATGGGAGGAGAGGGCATAGATGCCATAAGTGCAAACTACACAGAAGGGCATATGTGCCCTTACAGAGTGAGGGCCTAAAAGAAGCATGTGTCTGTCAAGCAAAAAGCTGAGAGGAGGTTGAGGCTCTCATGCTTTGTTACATGTAATTTTGATACTGAAAAAAATATCCTTGAATTTTGGGTACCCAACTATAATAATACCTCAAGACTATCAGGAAATATAATATTGGCAATAATGCATTGTAACCTGTATAAAAGGGTACAAGAAGTAGGTACTATTTGTAATGCAGATGGTGATGGTTTTACTTGTGTGCATCTTGTCACATAAATGTGAATACGATGGCGTGCAGGCACCTCTGCACATCAAATCACCAAGTGGCCATGCCAGTCACATGCCGTCATCTCATCTCTGTGAGTGCTTTTAGTGTCATACTGTTTCTCAAACAGGTTCTGAGGTGCAGCAAAATAGCTGGCGTTAAGGTGGCTGAGATTACGGAACTGATTCAGAAAGCCCTGGAGAATGACCGAAAGGCCAGGTGAGCCAAGATTTGCTGTGGAGATAAAACCTGAAGGGTGGTGTGCATGTCATTCCTTATGGTTTTTATGTCTTTTTTTTACAGAAAGGAAGGAGGTAAATTTGGCTTTGCGGAGTCTCTTCCAGATCAAAAAATAACTGCTCTAAAGGTGGAAAAAATCCTTGTAGATACTAAAGATGTAGAGAACAAAGCTGAAGAGATCATTTGTAAATCGGAGCCTCCATCAGATGTGTATCCTTTGTAACAAATATGTCATTTCGACATATATACTCTTAAAAAATAAGTAGGGAAAAGGGGATTTGTCGCTAAACGATCCATTTATAAAGAGTGATATGGTCTAACTGCAGCTATGCTGCTGCTTCCAAAAAAGAGAAATTTAAAGAGTAATGATGTGCTTAGTGGTCTTGCGTGCTACTAAATAAATGTGTTTTAGAAGTCAATGATGCGTCCAAATTCTCCTTCAGTCACTGACTTATGCTTTATGCACTGTTATGCAGAAATACCGAAAAGCCCTTCACCACAGTTGTAATTGGCTGTAAAATGCAGGCCCATTTAATTTGCTGAGTCCACCATCATGTGACCCTCTGATTCCCTCTATGGGGATGAAGACTGTTGACCCAGTTCTGGAGACCTGACCCCCCGCTGACCAGTCTTGTGCCACCCCTCTTTGTGATATGCTCACACTGCAAGATTCTGAGAGCCTGAGAGGACCATGCCATTGGACAGCTCATAGTGTGTCCAACTCGGCTAGGTGATGATGTGGACAAGCAAAAAAGGGCCCTTCCAGTCTGCAGTCCAGGAGATAGAAGACCCAGGTTTTACACTTGACTGAATTTAGATAAAGATTTGGGGCTTTGAGATTTTTCTTTTTCTTGCATCCTGGGGTGGAATAGGGTAGTGTTTTGTAGGTATGGGTTCAGAATAAACTGAACATTCCCACGGTACCGTGTAATGTAAGCAACAATTATCCACTGAAAAGTGGATTGAGGGCTCCAGATTTCTCAAATTTCAAAGGGGAATTGATCTCTGCCTGTCACAACAATGCCAGGGTTGAGAGATCTTCCTGCTGGGATCCAGGAAAGTAGCAAAGACTTGCCTTGGGATCAAACTCCCTCAACCCAACTCTACTTGAAATGGATAACCATAGCATTTATTTCAGAGAGAGAGAGTTATTCTTCTTAGCTTTTTTCATCCAGCAATGGAAAACCGGTTGTTTGGGCTACTGGCACTGCTCAGATTGGAGAGGGCGCTGGAAATGCATGGGGAGAGTTGGAGGAATCAGAAGAAGAGGAGGATGAAGATGAATCGGTCCTGTTGATAGAGAGTGACACTGTCGCTGCAGGGGCTACAAAGAAAAATTCAAAAGGTGAGTTATTGAATTATTGGTCAAGATCCTAGTGTGATTTGCAAGTGGAGTAGTGTATAGGAGCCGTTCTGATGTCATAATCTGAAGGTGAAGACTGGATGCTATGCATTCCTGTTCAATATTCACGGTTTTGTTGCATGAGCTACTGTATATGTGTAAAATAAGTGAAATGGCTAGTATGTTCATTAATTTAAAAGGACTTTTTTTATCATAGTGAGCACAAAGTTATTAGTGTGAAAATTGTTGCACACTATCCTACAGACTCGCAGTAGTAAAGCGCTAGTTCCTGTTGTAGAATTTTCAAATTAACCAATATATATTTTATGTTGTTCATATTAATTTGCATATTTTTTATTAATAATATAATTATTATTCATGTTGTTGTTATTATTTATTATTAGTATGTAATGGTCTTCTCAATATTATGCAATAGTTATTAATCTTTATCAGGGCTTTTTTTTCTCAGACAATAGGTGCAGGAACTCCCCCTTTCCGAGTCACCCCTTTTCTCCGCCCCCTACCCACCGCCCAGTACCATCCCTTTTAGACAATATAGAACCAAGTATCATTTTGAGGTGCTAAGTAATTTGTATGGAATTTGGTAATGATATCAAGAAAAGCAGTCAAATAGATCCTCTGCAGCCAGCAACAATAGATCCCCCTAACAACAATGGACTAACCACAAATAAATCTCCCCGCCAGCAACAATAGACTCCCAGCAGCGTCAACAGATCTCTGCACAGCCAGCATTAATAGTCTGTCTGGCTGCCATCAACAATAGACCCCTCCCCTAACAGTAGATCTTTCAGCAACAACTGACCCCTACCAGCAACAATAGACCCCCCTTGCAAAAATAGATCCCCAGCAGTGAGCATTAATACCCTGCAGCACACCCCAGCACACCTTGCCATTACATACAGTCAGTCCAAGAGGTGCCGGAACTGCATTCCCGCTGAAAAAAAGCCCTGATCTTTATTAATATACTATGTTTTCCATAGATTTAGAAAGTCTTCATTTTAAATGTTGAACTTTAGATGACCTCTCTGCTTCTTTCTGATATTTTTCTTTATAAGATAGTTTACTGAGTGAAGGTTCATTAGGATAATTCATTTTTAGTTTTTAAGTAAGCGCTAATTAGTACAATAATAAACTTGACAGCAGTTGAGTTACAGCTTGATAAGATAAGAACATCTTATGCAGGTGGTTTAGAAATAATTATGAGGAATATGGGAAAGTTGTGTACAGTACATTAAATTAGGTTTGACAGGGTCAAACAAAGGTCTGCTTGTGCCCTCATTAAAACTGTTAAAATACATTGAATAAGGAAATACTGATATGTATATATTAATAATTAGCCAATATTGAATAAAGTAATTGGCTTTGTAATAATTTTATGTAGATGATACAGTACTTTTTTGTAAAACCCATATATGTATACATGCACATAGAATTGTATAGTGAAAAACAGTGAGACATATAACACATGAGGTGGGGTTATTGAAAGTTAATTCTCCCAAAGTTGTAAATCTGTTAACCAACTTCAAGGATAAGTGCCGGTTCACACAGGGGCGACTTGTCAGGCGACTTAGCCGCCTGACAAGTCGCCTCCCGTTCTGTACTACGGAACCGTTCTAATAGGAGCGGCGCAAGTCGCTCCGACTTAGAAAAAGGTTCCTGTACTACTTTGGGGGCGACTTGAGGCGACTTGCATAGACTTCTATACAGAAGTCGTTTTGCAAGTCGCCGTAGAAGTCGTGTGCAGGTCGCCTCGGTGAGGCGACCTGCAAGTCGTGCAGCCCCTGTGTGAACCGGGGCTAAGTCTTATCAGGACGAGGAGGGTTGATTTAACACAGCTGGGTGCCATACTGTCTCTACACAGGTGTTTTTAATTGGACAAAAACAGTTATAAATCGCTTTAATGAACATATAGGAATTCTGGGAATGAATAAGTTTGTGTGGTTGAAGAACAGGTGTCAGATTTATGGATAGTTATGGTACATTGATGTAGATTTTAGCAACCAATCGTATCTAGGAGAGATGGCTCTGATGAGGCTTGTAAAAGGTATATAAATGCAAGTTCTACAATTGTTAGACAGACAAGTCAGATAGGAGCTCATAAGGCTGAACGCTATGTATGCTGCCCTATTGCACGGGTCATAGAGGTCAGAACCAATGGGCAAATATCTGTCCTTTTTGTTGTAACTTGTCTCCAGAAAACCTGCATCACTGAAGTCCTGCCTGGTTCAATAGGTTATTATTCTACTTCATTCCCCCTCCCCCCCACACCATATCTGTTATGCAGTCGGTAGTAAATTTCTACTTACTCTATGACTTTACTGATCACTGTGCATATGTATTTTGATATTTTTTTAAGCTTGGCCACTATTTGTGATTTTGTAATTTATAGAAGTTCTTTATTAGATGTAGTATAGGCTTTCCATTACTGTTTGCAGAGGTTGCTGGGCTTCTTATGAAATCCTATATCTGCCTATGTGACTGTAAGTTTTACACTTGTAGAAGACCTTGTCACCCCTCTGAAAAGCTAACTGGAATGGAGTGCTTTCAGAGGTGTGCGATGAGGAGGTGTTATGTGGCCTTCTCATTGCCTGTTTTAACCCTGTAGAGCCTTGAACACAACGTCACAACCACATGCATTGCACACGGCTGCAGTGCGGCCCTATTGACTTAAAGCAAGGCATCTATCCTGCAGCATGATGTGTACTTCCCTGTCCAACCTTTGCAGCTTAAAGTGTTTGTAAACCCTCTCATATACCCAGTGAAATGAATAGCCTCAGATGATACACAGAGATGAAACAAATCTGCCTACATAGGTTTTACTTGTTTATCTGCAGTCTTTTCTTTTCTACACCCCTTCAAAGGTGTTTGACTTTTTAGATTAAATCTTTCTGCATTTTTCAGTATCGGAGGAGAGGGGGTGTAGAGCTGCAGTCAGAGGTCTAAGACAGTGTGTGAGAGCTGATTGGAGGAAAGGAACACCTTCTCCACACAAAACAGAACTGTATTCTGAATAGATAAGCTGTGTGCTGAGCTCTCCTCGTCAACACAAATTTTATCTCATGTGTCTGAAAAACTTCTCAGAAGTTAATCCTGATATGAGGAATGACGCACCAGAGAGAAACTAAACTTAGAGCTTTGGAGAAAGACAGACTGATTTAGGTGTTCAGATTTCATTACTGGGGTTTACAACCACTTTAAGGGAATGATAAATCGTGGCTCCGCCACCTATTTTTACCACTCCTCGACCTCAAGTGGACATGAGCCCTTAGAGATGTTCCATTTAAAAGGAACTGAAGTCTGGAAGCTGTGCCCAATAAAAAAGGCAGGCAGAGGACTAGTCAGTGGTCCCCTTCAGCTGATATTTTCAACTTCTTGAAACACCATGCATTGTTTTGCACTGTATCTTTATGTGGAGGGGGGACATCCTGGTAAACACAGGACTTTCCTTTCCCATGTCAGAGCCTCTGTAAAAGAGCAATGAGCAACACATCCAGTGATCAGCGTCCCATCTCCTTCACAAAGACTTCAGTGTTCCTGATCCTGCCAGCAGGCACCTGCACCCTTCCGCCACCCTAGCAGCCCTGTCTCAACCTCCAGGGGTGCTAGGACCGGCACCGTGCAAGAGGCCGCCCTTGTCATTTCGGACTCCGCTGTAAGGTACGTGACAGTACAATCCAGCCACATGGAGTCCAAAAGGGGGGCCTCAGCTATGGATGCTCTGTGTCAACAGATTGCAAACCTCACTCAAGCAGTCCAGGGCCTGCAAGATGGCTACCAGCGACTCGAACAGCGAGTGGAGTCTCTCTCTCCAAGCACCTCAGCACCTCGGACCGCAGCACCTGCATCATCAGTTTCAGCTTCTACACCCACAGTAGTGGTGCCACCCCCATAACCACGAGTTCCTGCTCCAGAGAAATTTATGGGAGATCGCAGCAAATTCCTGCCTGCCATTTGTATTTTCTGCTTCAGCCCCGCACCTTCTCTTTGGAAAGTACCAAGGTGGGGGTTCATCATTTCATTACTGCAGGGAGAACCTCAGACCTGGGCTCATCATTTACTGGAGCAAGCTAGTCCCTTGCTGGGTACTATGGACTCTTTTTTTGGATGAGATGGCTAAACTTTATGATGATCCTCAACGTACCACCACAGCCGAGGCCAGCCTCCACACCCTCCAGAGTGGAGGATTATGTTACTGACTTTAAACGGTGGAGTTCCGACACGCGTTGGAACGACGCCGCTCTCCGTTTTCAGTTCCGTTTAGGGCTATCGGAGGCACTTAAAGACGAACTAGCTCGTGTGGAGATCCCCGATTCCCTCGAAGAACTGATCCAACTGTCCATTCAGATCGATTGCCAGCTGAGGGAGCAAAGATCTGAAAGGACCAGCCAGTACCGGCCCATGTGGATGCTACCCAGGGTACCTAGCCACCTACCTACCTCTGCACCCCCGCTATCTGCTCCTACCACTGAAACTCCAGAGCCAATGCAGTTAGGCTTGCTTCGTGCACCCCTGACACCAGAAGAAAAACAACGCCGTCGTATGAATAATCTCTGCCTCTACTGTGGAGGAGCTGGTCATTACGCCAATATGTGTCCCAACAAGACCCGTAAGTGTGACTCTCCTCCTCTTGATCATTATGCATTGACTCTAGCAACATTGCTGTTCCTGTCTCTCTACAGCTTCCAGAAGGGGTGCTTCAGATCCAGGCCATAGTTGATTCCAGTGCCTGCAGCTGCTTCATTGATCGTGCCTTCGTCCTGCAACACAACATTCCTCTACGATCTAAGCAACATAAGCTGTTCATACGATTAGCTGATGGGTCCAACATCAAATCTGGGCCCATCGTCCAAGAAACCCAACCCTTGCCCGCTGACATCTCACCTAACCACCAAGAACTGTTGTGTCTGGACGTTGTATCCTCACCACTTTTTCCGATCATTCTTGGAATGCCATGGTTGCAAGCACACAATCCACAAATAGACTGGACAACCGGCAAGGTAGTTTTTCAGTCCTCCTACTGCCTCCACAACTGTCTCCAGATCCTCCACCATACAGCTCCAGTTATTGGCTGTTTGAAACCAGTATCCGAATCCCAAGACCTTGTTCCATCCGTGTACCATGATTTCCTGGATGTTTTCGATAAGCAAAAAGCAGATATTCTTCCCCCCCACTGGGCCTACGATTGCCCGATTTTGAAATTTTACCACGGGCAGAAATCCCATTTGGGAGGATCTTCTCCCTTTTTAGAGCCTGAACTCGCAGTCCAAAAAGATTATGTCAATGAGAACCTCAAGAAGGGGTTCATGCGACACTCTACTTCACCAGCCGGGGCAGGAATATTTTTTGTTGAAAAAGACCACTTACTCCGTCCATGTGTGGATTACAGAGAATTAAACCGGATTACCGTTAAAAATCGATACCCCCTTGCCTCTGATTCCAGAACTGCAAAGGGACCCCATCAGCAACTGAAACTGCTAAAGTTTTCATTAAAGAGGTTGTTAGACTACACAGAAGCCCAAGTGACATTGTCTCAGATCGGGGAGTACAGTTTACACTGTGCGAAGCGCTGGGCATCCATCTCAATTTCTCTTTGGCTTATCATTCCCACTCCAACTGACAGACTGAGCGTACCAACCAAATGCTAGAGCAATACCTGCGCTGCTTCACCTTCTTTTCCCAAGAAGATTGGGCCTCACTTCTGCCATTGGCAGAATTTGCATTTAATAACTCTGCCCATGCAGCCACCAACCAATCTCCCTTCTTCTCAAACTATGGGTTTCATTCCTCCTTTTTGCCAACATTGATTCCGGACTCTCCTTTGCCAGCAGTTCAGGACAGATTGAATTTCCTTGCTACCAATAACCAGGTGCTGAGAGAGACCATTGTCAAGGCACAAGAAGTTAATAAGAGGTTCTTCGACAGGAAGAGGAGAGGAGAACTGGATTTGAAGGTTGGTGATCGTGTGTGCCTTTCGACTTTGAATCTGAAACTTGCCTGTCCATCCAGGAAATTGGGACCTAAATATCTAGGACTTTTTCCGGTCAAGAGAAGAGTTAACTCAGTGGCTTATGAGCTTGAACTTCCCGACTCATTTAAGATCCACCCTGTGTTTCATACCTCCTTGTTGAAGCCTGATGTGGTTAATCCCTTTCCAGGTCGTGAGAGGGGGCCCCCAGAGGCGATAATGGCGGATGGAGAAGAGGAGTTCGAAATCGAGACCATTGTAGATTGCAGGAGAAGGCGGGGACGGAATCGATATTTTAATTAAATGGAAAGGTTTTGGTCCCGAAGAAAATTCCTGGGAACCAGAAGCAAACCTCCATGCCCCAAGACTTGTACAAGCCTTTCATCACTCATCCGGAAAGGAGGGCCCAGATGGGCAGCCAGAGGCTGCCCACAACAAGTGGGCAATGTCAGAGAACCATCACAAACGCTCGTTCCCGTGTGCCAGCCAGACATACGGTAAGAACGAGCGAGCCCCGGACTAGGCACGCACGTAACGCAATTGTACGAACGAGTGCACGTGCACGTTCGTACGCCAGCTAATCACGGCGTGAGGCGCCCTATTTAAATGATCAGCATACTAGTATCAGTGCTGGATTGTCTCAGCTTGTTCCGGAACCCTTGCTGTTGCCTTGTTTACTTGACTCTGATCTTGAACCTCTGCCTTCCCCGACTACCCTCTCGGATCATCCCTGCATTTCTGTCTGCCTTTGCTTCCTGTACTGAACCCGGCTTGGACTTCTGACTACGGCTCTGTCTCCCGATCCTGTACCTCGCTACCAGTTTGTTGCCAACCTCCGCCAGTCCCTGACTACGAATCTGCCTGCCAATTGTGTACCTCGCTGCCAGCAAGTTGCCAACTCCTGCCTGTCTTGACCCTGCAAGTACCTCCACTGGACTTTTCCTGAACCCATCCAGTGATCAGCGTCCCATCTCCTTCACAAAGACTTCTGTGTTCCTGATCCTGCCAGCAGGCACCTGCACCCTTCCCGCCGCCCTAGCAGCCCTGTCTCAACCTCCAGGGGTGCTAGGACCGGGACCGTGAAAGAGGCCGTCCTCGTCATTTCGGACTCCGCTATTAGGTACGTGACACCTCCTCTGTCAGGTCAGGAATGTCCGCCCTCCATTTGTCTAAGGTTTTTTCCAGTTTTTTTTTCTGTGGGGGCTATGGACCGATGGAAGTACAGGGAAGATAAAGGCTTATCTATAATTTTGGCAATGAGTAAATCTTCCACAGAGTCTGATTCCAGGGTAAGTGAAGGTGGGAACTGCTTTTTTATATGCGTGGCGGAGTTAGTAGTAGCGAAACAACCACCAAACCCGGCAGTTGATAAGCATCTTTGAGGTCGGGGAATGATTGCAATTTACCGCAGGTGACGATGTGCTTAAGGTTCACTATCCCCTTCCCAGATCTGGGGATTAGAAACTTTGTTCAGGTGCGGGAGGTTGGGGTTGCCCAATAGGGGGATGTGTGGGGAGAACGTCTCGGGGGAGCTGGATTGCGCTCTAGTCCTGTGCCACAACGAAATTGTGGTGCGCATTAGTTCTGTGATGCCGGGGTGGGATCTTGGTCCCCTGAACACCAGGTTACTGAGGGTAGAGTATGACCCCATAATGGCTGCTTCCGGGGTTACCGCTGGGTTTTCTTTGGGCTGAGAGAACCACTACCTGACTGTTGCCAGTACCGCCGCCCAGAAATATACCTGAAAGTTGGGAATAGAGATAGGCTTCCCTGAGTAATGGGAAGCTGCAAGGTGGAGATGGCTAAGCGTGGGGGCCTACCGTTCCATACAAAGGAGGATATGATACCTTTCAGTGTGGCAAAAAATGAGGCTGGGTGCACTAGTGGGGAGTTGAGGAAGAAGTATAAGAATTTAGGCAAGTATATCATCTTAACCAGGTTTACCCTACCCACTGGTGAAAGAGAAAGATCTCCAAACTGTGCATTTCTGCGAGAAGGTCTTCAGGAGCGGCATAAGGTTCAGTTCTAAGTATGAGGACAGAGGAGCTCTAATCAGCACCCCTAGATATTTAAACTCGGATGTCCAATTCAAGGGGGTGCCTGTTGTAGGGTGATGCCCCGGCGCATGGAGCGAGAAGAGAAGTGACTTACCCCAGTTGACCCTAATGCCTGAGAATGAGCCGAACACATCCACTACGTGGAGGGCCGGTGGGAGGGAGGAAATGTCTTTGAGGAATAGGAGGGTGTCGTCGTCATATAAGGATATTTTGTCTATAACTACTCCTACCCGAATTCCTTTGACCAAGAGGCAGATCTAATGCGTGCTGCCAGAGGTTCCTTGGCTAACGCAAACAAGACGGGGGAGAGTGGACATCCCTGTCTAGTACCTCTGGTCAGGGGGAAAGGAGATGATAATGAATTATTGGTGCGTATATGGGCCAAACCCGAATTTACATAGGACGGCCCAGAGGTAGCGCCATTCCACCAAGTCGAAAGCCTTCTCGGCATCTAAGGAGGCCACCACCTCTGGACTATCTCCGTCCGCCCTGGAGAGATGCATAAGGCGCCGTCTGATATTTAATATCAGTTCCGCGCCCTGGCATAAATCCGGATTGGTCTGCGAAGCGGTGATCAGTGTTCAGGCGCCCGGCCAATACCTTGGCCAATAATTTGGCATCCACATTTAGGAGGGATATTGGTCGGTATGAGGAGCACTGCTCTGGGGCCTTACACGGCTTGAGAATGACTACAATAACCACCTCAGCCATTGTCAGGGGGAGACAGTCCTCCTCCATGGCTTTTTGGAGCATGAGCTTAAACGTGGGGAGCAGTTCCTCCACATATGTTTTAAAGAGTTAAGCAGGGATACCATCCAGGCCCGGTGTTTTACCATTTTGCAAGGAAGTCACTGCCTGGTGAATCTCCTCCAGCATAATAGGCGCATCTAGTGCATCCCTGTAGGTGGATGCCAAGCAAGGTAGCTTCATCCCCTCCAGGTATGCTGTGAGCTCCTCATCCGTGCACACCATCCGGGAGCTGTACAGCTCTTGATAGAACGATGCAAGTTGGCCATTAATGGACATGGGGTCAGTTAGCAGCGACCCGTCAGTCAGCTATAGCTGAGATGGTCACAGGTAAAGAGCTTTCCCTCGCCAGCTATGCCAGCATACTACCCGTCTTCTCTCCATGCTCAAATATATTCGTTGGGATTGATGTAAAAATGTAGTTTTTTGTGGCAGACGTTCGGAGCAGGAGGACATCCCTCAATGCTGCCTGAAAGTCAGAGTACACCTTGGGATCCCTAGTTGTGGAATATTCCACTTCAAGTGTAGCTACCTTTTTTTGTCTCAACCTTCAATATGTCCTCACTCATGTCCTTTTGGATCCTACGGATATGTGTCTGCAGGCTGCTCCTAGAGAAGGCCTTAAACGCATCCCAGGACGTGGTCAAGGTCCCTCCAGTATTGTAGCACCCCGAATCTATATGGCTCAGAGACCCTAGAGTCTGCTAGCCAAAGCCTGGACAGTCTCCACAGGCTGTCCCCCGGTGCTGTGGACACGCTCAGCAAGAGGAGCATGGTCCGATATCCCCCGGGGGAGGATGGAGATGTCCCGAACCCTAGAAAGGACAGATTCCCCCCCCCCCTCCCGCATAGGCAAGGTCTGTGCGCAAGAAGGTTTTGTGTGAGGCTGAATGACCTGTATAGGCTTGCTGGTTAGGATAACGCCACCTCCACACGTCAGTCAGGTTGGAGGCTTCCGTCCAGGTGTGCAGCTCCAAGAGCGAGCCCGCCCCGGCAGACAATCTGTCCATCCCAGGCTCTGGGACCAAATTGAAATCGCCCAGAATCACCACATTATCTTTAGCAAATACGGCGATCTTGGATATCAGCTGGTTGAGTAGTCTCATGGAGGGTGGCGGGGGTAAATACAGACCCACCACCACCAGCTGCAATCTATCTGTCATAGCATACAGTATAACATATCTACCGTCTGGGTCCAGCTCCAGCGCCAGCAGTCTGAATGGTAAGGATTTGTGAATTAGGACGCTAACCCCTCTGGAGTAATTGGTATAAGTGTAGTGGTAGTAATGTCCCACCCAGGGCCTCCTAAGACTCAAAAGCTTACTGCCCGTCAGGTGAGTCTCTTGTAGGATACAGATCTGGGGACGGTAAGTATTAAGGTATTGAAACACCAGTGGCCTCTTCACAGAGGAGTTCAGGCCCGTGGTGTTCCACAAAATTATAGTACACTCAGCCATATATGCCCTGCATCACTACATTGAGCTGGAGTATGACCACTGGGCCCAGGAACTGAACCCGGACCATCACACAAATCAGGATATGCCATCCCAAGTGTCATAGATAAGAGCATCGCTTGTGAAAGTATAGTTAAAAAAACAAATTATAACAAAACGGTCCCAACCATCCCACCCCGCCAACCCCAGCTCTAACTTTGGGGAGGCTCAGGATCCCAACTCAGAACAGAGGCGAACACTCCTGCAATGGGGAAACGTGTGCGCAATGGGGAAACGTGTGCGGAATGGCATCTGTAGTCGAGCAATCAGATGACACACATTTAGTCCTCTGCTGGGGACTGAATCAAAAAATGTGGGTGCAGTCGCCAGGGGTATAAACTTGAATAGCAACGATATGTGAGCTGCCAAGTGTAAAGGCCTGGGCCTTAGGAGAGGGAGAATGGGGATGCAGGAGGGTGAAACAGGAACCAGTCATGTAGGTTAACCTCCAGACAGGATTCACATCTAGGCCTCAGGGGATATCAAGAAACAGTCTCCTGGTCCCTGGGAGCCATGAGCTGGAGTGTGCACTGACATGTGGGAACTTGCAGGATCCAGGTCTGTATAAGCATGTTGCCAGGATGAGTACTTATCTGAGTGGTAGTGTGTCGATCCACATGGCTGCCTCCTCGGGGTATGGAAAAAAACGGACAGATTCTCTGTCTTCCACCCGCAGTCTGGCTCTCCTCTGTCATAGGATTTGCGCTGCTTCTGAGTTTCCAACAAATAATCCGGAAAGATCAGGAGTTTAGCATTATCAAAGCGGAGTTCGCCTTGAGATCTCGCTTCCTTCATCACCGTATCCCTATCACGGAAGTGGAGCAGCTTGAAAATAAGTGCGGGGTGGTGCTCCCTGGGGCCCCCTGGTGGAGGGTATGCGATGAGCTCTCTCCACAGTAAAAAATGGAGAAAAGCGTGCTGAGGGGAGTAGTTGTTGTAATAAACGTTCAGCAAAGGCGGTGGGGTCTGCACCATCAGCCCCCTCAGGAAGTCCCAGAATACGCAAATTATTTCTTCTATTGCGATTTTCGGCATCTTCAGCCCGGGCCTCTAATACCTTAACCTTCGTTTTCAGTGTATTCAGGTCAGCCCCATGGTCACTTACCATATCTTCGGTCTGAGAGACCCTCTGCTCCACCTCAGTCATTCGGCCACGGAAGGTATCGGTCTTTCCTAATAAATTCCATGTTGGCCTGTATATGGTCCACCTTGTTGGTCAGGGTGGTGATAGCCTGCATGACCGCTTTGAAATCAGCCGCTGTAGCAGGCAGCCGTTCAGGTTCTCCATCCGGGCAGGATTTTTAGGCGAGGCTACGGCCTTGCCCGCGATATCTGGCGTTGTGGCCTTTTTCCAGGATTTCGGCTGGGATTTCCTCCTGTGCATGCCCAGGAGAGGCTGCCGAAGCTGGGGGGACACAGGAGCGTTGTTTGAAGTGGGTCTACCGTTCGGGCTCGGGTTACCGTATTGGAATAAGGCCCTTTTCCATTGAGGACTCCAGTCGAGCATGACATTCTCTACTGAGCATCTGCAAAACACAGGCTGCACCACAGCTGGGGACCCTGAAGTCTTCAGGAGGTGGGACACTGCAAGGTTTTATGGTCCCCAGTTGTGTGGCAGCCTGTGCTTTGTAGGAGCTCAGCAAAGCATGTCCTGCTCGGCTGGACACCGCAACCTTCAGAGTTTAAGGTATCATAGTTGGGGTTGATTTACTAAAACTTGAGTGTGCAAAATCTGGTGCGGCTGTGCATGGTAGCCACTCAGCTTCTAACTTCAGCTTGTTCAATTAAACTGTGGAGAGAAAAAAAAAAAACTGGAAGTTGATTGGTATCTATGCAGAGCTGCACCAGATTGCACTCTCCAGTTTTGGTAAATCAACCCATTAAAGTCCTGGAAAGCACCCAAAGCAACCAAGTTCTTTATCTTGCATTCTCATACTAAAGCTGATCTGTACAAGGACTAGGTCCATCCAGGCAAGGCATTTGCTCCCCCTGAGCAGTTTGTGCAGCAATGCCTGAATGGAAGGTTTCTGCAAGTTGATATTCCATGCTTGGGAATCCACTGTCTTACTTATGTAGTTCTTGGTCATAGTTGGACTTCTAACAAACTCGACGTGGGCCCTACTGGACTCTCTCTGTCCCATGTTCCATCCTGCTTCAGTCGCTGACTTTTCATGGCTTTGCGAACAGATTTTCCAACAACAAATGTTCGATGGGAGCTCGTTGTCGGAAATTCCAACCGTGTGTAGGCTCCATCGGACATTTTTTGTTGGAATTTCCAACAACAAAAATTTGAGAGCTGGTTCTCAAATTTTCTGACAACAAAATCCGTTGTCGGAAATTCCGATCGTGTGTGCACAAAATTCTGCGCATGCTCGGAATCAAGCAGAAGAGCCACACTGGCTAATGCACTTCATTTTTCTCGGCTTGTCGTACGTGTTGTACGTCACTGCGTTTGTGACGATCGGAATTTCCTCCATTTGTGCGACCGTGTGTATGCAAGACAAGTTTGAGCCAAGATCCATAGGAAATAAATCCCCAGGATTTCGTCATCAGAATGTCCGATTGTGTATACGCGCCATAAGTGTTGGTACTTCATGGGCTTTTCAACATTGGGCCTTGGTTTCCCAGGTCTGTAAGACAGCCACCTGGTCTTTTGCGCATACATTAGCTAAGCTCTATAAGGTGCATGTTCAGGCCTCAGTAAATGGCCTTGGTCAAAGTCTACCGACAGCCCGGCATTGTCAGTTGCTCTTCTTATGTTAAGAGGATTGTTACTGTTGCATCTGTTAGCCATGGTTGCTGTTGACCACCCCTTATGGGATTGCTTTTGCAATGACTTGTGATCTACTGTATGATTGAGAATTTTGATTTTTCTTTAACTTTTTTTTTTTAACTAAATGGTCATTATTGCTCCTGTGGTTCAGTTCTGATGCTCACATACCCATTGTAGGCGCTTTTGGCTGTTAACACGGGTCAGCATGGGCACCCTGACTGGTCTGCCGCTACACAGCCCCATACACAAACTGATGTACTGTGTGTTCTGACGCCTTTCTATTGGAACCAGTGTTGGCTCTTCTATTGGATTTGTTTACACGGGCCAGCCTTCGCTCCCCATTTGCATCAGTGAGCCTTGGCTGCCCATGACCCTGTCGCCGGTTCGCCTTCCTTGGACCACTTTTGGTAGGTCCTGACCTCAGCAGACTAGAAACATCCAGTAACTCCAGGAACTGCAGTTTTGGAGATGCTCTGACCCAGTTGTCTGTCCATCACAATTTGGTCCTTGTTAAGGTTGCTCAAATCTTTACGCTTGCCCATTTGTTTCATCTTCCAATGTTTCAACTTCACTTGCTGCCTAATATTCTCCCACTTTCAGATGCCATTGTAAAGCCCAGTACATGGGCAGAATGTTTGGCCGGCTTCTGTTGGACGTGCATGCTGGAAAACCAGCAGCCGACCGACTCCTGATCAGCGCTCTTAGCCAATGGTGGAGAGTGCTGATTGGAGTGTTCTGGTGGGGTGGGGGGGAGGGTGTCCCCCTGTCCAGAACACAACAGCTCAGCGGGGGGAGATTGCTGGACAAACCTCACATTGTTAGTACAGTGGCTCCTACCGGAGCTGACAGTTTGTGTGGTTTTTTTTTTTTTTGGTTTTTTTTCTTCTTCCTGCAACCCGCGGTTTGTACACAAAGAAACTGTAGTGTTGGGCGGCACAGTGGTGTAGTGGTTAGCACTTTCACCTAGCGGCAAAAAGGGGCGCTGGTTTGAATCCCGACCACGACACCATCTGCCTGGAGTTTGCATGTTCTCCCTGTGCCTGTGTGGGTTTTCTCCGGGTACTCCGATTTCCTTCCACACTCTAAAGACATGCTGGTAAGTTAATTGGCCCTAGTATATGTATGAATGTGTGTTAGGGACCTTAGATTGTAAGTTCCTTGAGGGTAGGGACTGATGTGAATGTACAATGAATATGTATAGCGCTGTGTAAATTGACGGCGCTATATATAAGTACTTGAGATAAATAATAATAGTGTGTACTCGGCTTAAGGAGATGATCAATGTTAATTCACTTAACCCGTCAATGGTCATAATGTTAAGGCTGATTTTGTGTGTGTGTATTACAGAATACCAATTCTTAGATGTGATGGCTGCATTTGTTTTCTTTTTTTTTTTAGGCTTGCTTTTTTTATTTTAACCTGGTGATCCAGCCAATAAGTCTGTTTTTAAAATGAACAAGCTTGCAGATGTAGCAGATAGAGGGATGAGACAAACCATTTACAGGGGTGCTTACAATGATCATTTTGGGATAGAGGTTTTACATAAATAAAAGCTGAAGAAACTGTTTGCTGTAACTGCTTGTAAAGTGTTCACTGGAGTTCCGCTTCAATTTGTTGGTGTATCTAAATCTGCTATTGCATCTAATTCTCCACTCCTCCCGGAATAACAATGCTGCTGTCCAAAGGTGTCCCCTGTGCTCCTTCATCTGAAGTGGAGGCATGCTAATACAGGAGGTGTGTGACTGGCCAGATTACCGTGTGAAAACAGAGGGGGGGGGGGGGGGAGCCTAAAAAAATAATGCAGCCACCACATCTTATGGTTGGTAAGCTGCAATTACATTTTTGGTTTTGGGTTTAATACTGCTTTAACCTTACTGTTGCAAAATGTTCACTGTGTATTGATTTTATGCTGTGTTGCAGATGATGTTGTCATGGTATCTGACGACAGTGAAGAGGAGGAAGTGATTATACTACAACCTAGGGCACAATAAAAAAGGTATCATTGTCATTCATGTTATAAAGCATTGTGCAAACTGTTGGTGCTATATAAATCCTGTATGATAATAATTATATATGACCCAACTTTTTTTATTTTGCCTACGCCTATCCCATCAATTATTAATGCGGTTGCCAGTGTTTTACCTCCATGTACACTGCAATCCTATATGTAAACGTGACGTTTTGAATTCGATTGACATCTTGGCCTACCTACTGTGATTGCCGCTTTACATTCCATGTAGTCATTCACTTCTCTCCAAAGGTTCTAAATCTTGTGAGCCCATAAAAAAAGCAGTGCTGACCAGTGCTCTGCAGTTTTACAAACACTGTAGATATTGGAACAGGAGTATGGACAGCACGGGTTTATCATGGTTGCTTGAATGACCTATTCCTGACCCTGGAGTGTGCACAGGTGAGAGGTTAAAGTTCACTGGCTGCAGGCTTATTTAGGACCAGTGGAAAAAAAAAATGACGTCAGCAATAGCAGTTTCAACGATTCCATCCTGACTGGCATCCTTTGCTGAGAAATCACGCCGAAAATGGGGGCCGCCCAGTACGGAGGTGTCGTTCTGGAGCGTCCCCGTCCAGTCCTCTCCTCCCTCTCTCCTCGACGAGGCGGCTGAAAGCAAAACCGTGCTCTATCTATGGAGGAAAGTTGTCAGCACACTGCATTAAGGAGCAGCTTGTCGGTATGATCAGCCGGAGGAGCATTATCCGTGTGCAGCGCCACGGGGGTTAAGAGTGCAGGACTTGTTGTTTGACATGCTGTTAGAAACAGTGAGCCTGTTCGGTGAAGCAAGTGGGCTCACTGTTTCTAACAGCATGTCAAACAACAAGTCCTGCACTCTTAGCCCCAGTTTTTGACCATCTCCTGTATAAAAATATTTTTTAAAAACAGTCCTTTTCGGTATCCGTTTTTTGGCCTAGTGTACTTTTCATTTTTGGTATCGGTTTCGGCACCAAAAAAACCCATTCGGTGCACCCCTAGTTTAAATTTAGTCACTGGTCACAGATAAGCCTGTTGATAAACATTAACTACATTTAGCCATAATGGGCTGTTTTTTCATCTAGGAACGGCTTAGCTGCTGCAGCCTAAAGGGGGCAGTGAGTCTTCAAGCAAGATGTCCAACCGTAAGGAGAAAGATACTCCCTGACGTCCGCAAGGCAACAATCTTACCTATGTAGCCAAATACTGGCCATAATATATTGCTGAGGGCTTTTCAGAGAACCTTGCAGCACATGGAAAACAGTTTTGATGTCTGTTTCCTAGAGGTATCCTTTATTTTACTTTTGTGAAAAGACACAGGAGGGCGCAGATGCTCAGTGCGTTACCACTACCAAATTGTACTAAATACAAGAGCCCAAACATGAGAAGTTACAAGCGTTTCGATACTTAACTCCAGCTTTAGGCAATGCCATTGTTGCTGTAGTTGAAAATCTGATGCATTTTGGAGGGACATTCCCCCTTCCTCAAAACTGACCCAACCTGATACAGTTCCACAATTTTAGAGTGAGTTGAGTTTTGAAACTTACGTTTTATGAGTATCTTTTTGGGTCTTGTATTTAACCACTTCTGGACCAGTTCATATGTCACTGGACTTTAGGTGGTTATACCGGGATGATGCCTGCAGCTTTTTTAGAGCCGGCAGTTGGCTCTCGTGTAAAAGCAATCCTAGCAGCTTGGATTGCTTTTACAAGGTGCAGGAGGGGACGCCTGCCACCTTCCATGGTTTTGTCTGGCCTGTCCCATCCCGTCAACAGTGACATTTAAATAAAAAATACACACTGATCTTGTTGTTTTTGAATGCTTTTAAGGGCAGAGGAGGGATTTGGGGGTCTAATAGACCTGAGATTTCTCCATATAGAGTACCTGTCACATGCCTATTGCTGTCACAAGGATGTTTACATTCCTTTTTGACAGCAATAAAAGATTAAAAAATAAAGTAACCGTGTAAAAATAAAATAAATTATAATAAAGTGTAACGTGTCGTGGCCCCCCCCCCCCCCACTTCGCAAAGGTAAATGTGTGTGTCTGTCCCACATGCACACATTCCCACACATGTGTGATATCGCTGCGAATATCAGATCATGGGCAGTAAATCTAGCGCCAGACCTCCTCTGTAAGTCTAAAGTGGTAACGTGTAAAGGCTTGTAAAACGTTGCCTATGGATAGTAAAAATGAATGCCGTTGGAAGAGGCTTGTGCAATTTTGAAGCGTCACATGTTATGGTATCTTTTTACTTGATGCAACATTCCTTTAGATCTTAAACAAAAAAAAATTGGGGTTTGAAAAACCTCTGCCCAAATAATGTGTGATAAAAAAAAAAATAGCAAAACTTTATTTATATATATATATATATCTCAATTGCGCCATCCTGTGTATTTTCACAGGAGTGTTTGGAGTTTCCCAGCTTGAGGAGGGCAGCATCGGATGTAGGACTGAAGTGTTATTACAAGATTGCTGTTGCTATTGTCTATTTTTTGTAATTTTTCTGTAAATATTTTTGCAGTGTGGTGTGTTTTTTGTTTTTTCTTTTTTATAAAAGGAATGTCTAAAAAAAAAAAAATCTCTAAATAGGAATTAAACAACTTCAAAGAACCGTGTAAAATGCTTACATTCCTAGCTGGACATGGCAGTGAGTGTTGCAGACATTTCCTATAGGTCAGAATTGCTAAGAACTGTGTGTTTAGGTTAAAATAGTCACAAAAAGACTAGTAGATGCCCTCTGACTCCTGGAAATATGTCAGAGCTGTTCATACTGCAGTCAGCTTCCTCCAATTGGACAACTGCCTGGATGCTTCCTTGGTGCAGGTGTGAATGAATTCTCCACCATTAAACTGCATGTTGTATCTTTTCTACAGCCTCTAGAATCAGCAGTACTTAGAACTGCCTGAAAGGGCTACTGGTAAAATTGAACTTGCTGAACTGCAGGAAACCACGTTGTAAAGAGATTCGATGTAGATATTCTGCTAGTTGCTGGTCTGCGACAGATATAGAACGGGATACATTTTCTCAATCTTTTCTGCTGGTAGAAACAATTTCTGAGCCTGGGTTGATACTGGCTGGATAGAATATCCTAGGAACCAGGCAGTTTGTAATTGAATGAGTCATGATTGTTTTCTTTGCTGAGACTTTATCTCAAGATTAACAAAGTTTACCGTGTGTGTTTACCAAGATTCGTGGCCACTCATAAAAATTAGAAGAAAAGAGGTTTAACCTTAAACTACGTAGAGGGTTCTTTACTGTAAGAGCGGCAAGGATGTGGAATTCCCTTCCACAGGCAGTGGTATCAGCGGGGGGCATCGATAGTGGGTTTTTTTTAATAATGTTTTTTTTTTTTTTTTTTTCTTCTTAGTTTTGTAGTTGTAGCGACCGAGCCTGGGTATGCCCAATAGACTCTGTATTGTTTTGTATTCACTTTGAAATTACAATAAAAATAACTTTACAAAAAAAAAAAAAAAAACACTAAAGTTATTTTTAAAGTTATTTTTATTGTAATTTCAAAGTGAATACAAAACAATACAGAGTCTATTGGGCATACCCAGGCTCGGTCACTACAACTACAAAACTAAGAAGAAAAAAAATTATACAAAAAAAAAAAAAAACACACACACCTAAACCACTGTAGGCTCAACCACCTGTGTAGAATATCCAAAGCAAGTCTACATACCAATTAACCAAAGCTCTACATACCCTACAAAGCTTACTTTAGTCACTTATGATGTTTATGAGACCAGAGATGCCACTTGGTCCATTCACGGTGCTTAGTAGAGCGTTACTAATCATCCATCAAGTCTGCATTTAGTGGACAGGGAATCCATCCAAATATCCCATATTTTGTGGAATTTTCTTGGCACAACTGCGTGGTAGAGCCACGTTCACTAACCTCTTCCAAAAATTTATTGAGGGTGCGGATGAGGCCTTCCATCTGAGTACTACAGATTTATGGGCATGGTAAAGTAATGATCCTATCAGGGTTCTGATAAGGTACAGGAACAGTCAAAATAAAGTTGGTTACCTCAACCCAAAAAATTTCAATCTGAGGACAGCTCCAAAAAATGTGAATGAAGTCTGCGGAGGACGAGTTGCATCTCCAGCAAGAGGCAGGAATAGATGGTGTAGGCTAGATAGATTTTGTGTAGGCGCACAGGCGTGTAATACATCTTTTATGTACTATTTTAAATTGCACTAATTGATCTCTAGCTGATACTAGCTGTGAAAAGGGACACTCCCACATTTCTTCCCATTCTTCTGTGTCTAGTGTAGGGAAATCGACCACCCACTTTGCCTTAAGGTTTTCTAGTCCCGTGTGTACGTTAGGGAGTAACGCTTTTATATATGGTGGATAAGGGCTTAGATAGAGCTTCGTCCCTGAGCAGGGTCTCCAGATTCAAGGTCTGAAAGGCCATTTGAGCATTTTCAAACTGAGTGTTCAAAGGCGTGCCTAAGCTGCAGGAATCTAAACAAGTGTGAGTTGGGTAAATCAAATTGTTTCAACATGTCAAAAGTCTGTAGTCTGCCTTCAAAACAGATCTGAATTATATATTTGATGCCCTTGCATGCCCATACACTAGGGTCGAGAAAGGACCCGAATTCCGACAATTGCGGGTTAAACCAAAGCGGGGAATATGCGTCCAAAAGGTATGGGGCACATGAAAATTTAATATAAAAATAATATCTAATATATATCTATAAGTCCCTGCTTGCTGGAGAGAACTACAAATGGGAAGTCTGGGGGTAACAAGAGCAATAGCAGCCACCGGTTTTACAAACAGGAAATCACAGGGCAGTAATGGTTTAAAGCAAAAATATCAGGCTATTACATAGGAACTACTGAGCTCAGGAGAAGATGGATTGCATTGGTGAAAGTAGGAGAGCAGCAACAAGGACATGGGTAAAGTTTTTGCCCAGAGTTCTCCATTAAATTGCATTCCCCTGAGGAATAGTGCCAAGCTTCGGTACCTAACGCTCCTCATATGCCACACTTCAAAAGCTAACTTTTATAAGTTGCCAGTTTAGGGTTAAACAGGTCATCTGCTGCTAGAAATATTCCCGGCACAAGCAATGTTTACATATGCACAGGAAGGGTATGTGTGTTTACATTTGTGGGTGGATGGGGGCACTTTTTTTTTTTTTACATTGGCTCTTTTATTTTTGATCAACTCTATAGCTGTCACAAGTTCTCCGTATGGAGAACTCTGGTGTCTATTAGGAATCCCATACTACTGCCTGTAAAAGTTATTCAGCAGCTCTTTAGCTATCGCACTTCCTTTCCAGCACCATACCAGTATGTCTCTGGATGGGTAGTAGTGCATTCATAATGATCTGCTTGCCTTGTTTTCTGTAGCTTGGTATTGGATGCTGAGCCTGTGCTCTAATAGGACCCCCAGAGGTTCTTTCCCCAGGGAGTAACTTGCATTCATTAAACAAACAAAGGCAAAGCTACATAGCAATCAACACATTCCAATTATTCCAGGTGTGCTGTCAAAAAAAAGTATGTACACGTATATAAGTCCAATATCTGCTGCAAATGGATGTTATTTCATTATACACATAGTGAAAAAGTCCAACATAGTGTTTTAATTACGGCACTGAGATGATAAGCTGTCACCAACACCGCCACACGTGAAAAGATAGGGGAATGGACAGATTCCCTTTGAATAAAACTTTTACCAGACAACACTGGATAATGGGCATCAACACCAACTTTTTTACTTGGATACTCTCTGGATGGATTTCACCTCAAATCTGACTGCAGCCAGGAGGATGGATCACACACTAATGGGCTCATTCAAAAAAAAAAAAAAAAAAACCACTCCATAGCGTAATTGCATTTAAAAAGATTTATTGTATTCCAAAACTTCCCCCCTTTTGCACTTACACAAAATAAATTTCACAAGTGTTTCGTCATCATCTGAGGGTGTGTCGGCACAACACACCATTCTTATACACTGGCCCAATATGAGCTGTTAACCCTTCTTGTTCTACGGCTTACAACCACTACCTGGAGTATCTCTAACCCAGCAGGGATAACGTATACGTCAGCATAGGGGAGCTTGAGCAGCCCATAACCGTAACAAGGGAAAGGCCATCACTCCCACTGGCTAAAAAAAAAAATACATTCCTAAAGGCCAGATAATGCAAGTGAGAAGAAACAGTACTACAGATGATTTTTTTTTTTTTTTTTTCACACAATCTAAAATTAAGGACAAATTCGTGCACAAAGGATACAACTAATAACAATTGGATAAAATTGTGCATGAGTTAGGAGAAACCCAACGCGAATCCTGCTTGAGAGACAAAGAACATCTGGGTAGCTCAAAACAGGAATGGGATTTTATCTCCAATTTTCAGATGATGCCGTGGATGACGAAACGTGAGGGTGGGGCTATATAACGACCAATAGTGACGTCAGCATGCCGTTCAGTGACACAGCTACTGCTATCGCCAGAAAGCTGAGCAGCGTGTGGTAGAAGACACCACTAGGTTCTTCTCCATATGGCTTATTGCATTAACAATATGCTTGTGTAAAATTTATTTTGTGCAAGTCCTAAAAGGGGGGAAGTTTTGAAATACAATAAATCTTTTTAAATGAAATTACACTATGGAGTTTTTTGTTTTCCTTTTCTTTTATTTTGGAATGAGCCCATTAGCATGTAATCCATCCCGAGTATCCAAGTAAAAAAAAAAAACTTGGTGTTTATGCTTATTATCCAGTGTTGTCTGGTAAGTTTTATTCAAAGGTGTGGAGGTGTTAGTGACAGCTTATCATCCCAGTGCCACAATTGAAACACTACGTTAGACTTTCTCACTGTATGTATTGTGAAATAACATACATTTGCAGCTGATTTTGGACTTTTATATGTGTACATACGGTTTATGACAGCATAAATGGATTGTGTTTGCTATTTAAAGCTGCCTTTATGTTTGTACTAGTAACATGTGCTATTGGTAGGCATGTGTGGTAGCAGCTTCAGCCTTAATTGGCCACTCTTAGCCATTAAGGGATTTATCCCTGGTTAACATTGGTGCGTCTTGCCATGTCAAATCGACAGCAATGGCACCATCCTAATCGGTGGGTTGCTGGGTTTTTGTACTACTTTTTGTGAGTTCAGGGTACGATTTCCATTGACATCTATGCAGAAACCCGCACAGATGTCTGTGAAGTCATCGCCAAAATTGTTCAAGTTCAGCTGAACTCTTGTGGCTTCATTCCCACAGCTCAACGTGAACCTGGGCTTGGCTGTTTTGGCCCTTTGAAGCTCCAGCCACAATATTTTATCTTGTTACTAGCTGTGTTGGCAATTTCATCCCTCATATTCACTATCAAATCACTCATACAGGCACACCCCTCCACCCAACCTTTATAAATTATTTAACCACTTACAAACCAGCCACCATTGTTAGAAGTCAGTACTTTGACATGGAATAGCATTGTTATGGCAGCAGACAGTCCACTTGCAGCTAAAAGTGGTCTCTGCGCTGGTTTCACCGCAAGATCACCTATGCTAATAAATAAAATCTGATACTTAAAAAAGGTGAACATGACGGCCTTCTTCAAAATCAAATTACAGAAAAATTCTCTGAGATTCTAATACTTTTGATTATGTGAAGAAAATTTCTAGGAAGAAAAAAAATTCTTGCTGTCCAAAATAGAGTAAACATACTCTGGGAACCGCAAGTTGAGAGGGCTGCTAGCACCACACTCCACCAATTCCTTTGTGTCAGGGAAGGATCAGGCTTTAAAAGGTTAGGCTCGCACTTATGCATGTTGTGATTTATGCGTTTCCTGGGACTAGTTTTGTTATTTCACACATTTGATGCGCTTGTTAGGAAAGAAACCAGGGAAGAAATGCATTTAAAACAAAAAAAAAAAAAGTGCTTGTGGTGACATCTATGAAATTAATAAAAAAAAAAGTTCAACACTACCAAAAAAAAAAAAAAAAAAAAAAAAAGAAATCATTTTATGTGTAGTGCATTTCTGCAAATCTCAAACGTAGGCATGAACCTAGGCTAACTGCTGACACTGGGGTAGTATGATGCTCCTTTTAAACATGAAGAACTTGTAGTCTTAACTACTTACAGACCTCCTGCCCTCGTTATGTCAGTACTTTGAAGAGGGATATTGTTATGGCAGAAGCTAGCTACCATAACTCAGTATCCTCTTCTTCAGCAGGCAGTCTGCATTCAGATAAAAGTGGTCTCTGTGGCAGGTTTACATTCTTTATAATGGGGAAAAGTAAAGAATAGTGTAAAGATAAATAAAACATTTTTTAAACATGCCCCAAGCTCACGTGCAGAAGAGAAACGCATACATGAGTAGCACCCGCATATGAAAGCGGTGTTCAAACCACACGTGAGGTATCACTGCAATCCTTAGAGCAAGAGCAATAATTCTAGACCTCCTCTGTAACTCAAAACAGGCAAGCTGTAGTTTTTTTTTTTTTTTTAAATTGCCTATGTAGATTTAACGCTGCCAAAAAAAAAAGTTTGTCACCATTCCATGAGCAAGCGCAATTTTGAAGCATTTTTTAATATTGTGAAAGATAATTTGGACCAACTTTACTATTGTCTAATTCAAAAATTTTTTTTTTTTTTTTTTTTCCAAAAAAAAACGAACACTTGTAAGACAGCTGCGTAAATACCGTGTGACAGATAGTATTGCAACGACCGCCATTTTATTCTCTAGGGTGTGTGAGAAAAAAAAAAAAAATATACAATTCAGGGGTTCTAAGTAATTTTTTTAGCAAAAAAAAAAAAAAAAAATCCACACTGTTTAACTTGTAAACACCAAATCTCAGAAAGAGGCTCAGGGGTGAAGTGGTTAAACCAGGAGCTCCCCAATTTAGAATCATAGACTTCATATTTTCACTTAGGAACAGAAAATCCTCTTTCAGAAGTTTTGGCCCAAAGGCATTTTGTAGCAGAAAACACAAAATTACCATGATCACACTAGCAGAAATTGGCAATAGGTGCCCCCCCCCCCCACCCAAGTGTCAAAGTGGAACAGTGCTGAGAATTGGCCTGGGTGAAGTGTCTCGTATTTGTGGTTTAAATTTAGCAGTGCACCCAACACTGCCCTTTCCCCTGAGCAGACAATGCTACTACACAAATCCAGCAATTTAGCCTGGTGCAAGTTGTAGCAGCAGGAATCTACCATTCCTGCTATGGTTCCGAGTAGCCCCATTTACTTTGACAGGTGGCTGCAGCTATTCACCACTCTGCACAGCCAGCGATTGATTCTGCAATATCTGCGAGATGCACTTTGTCACCCACCGAATACAACCAATGCAAATGAATGGGAAAGCCCTACAATGCACATGTTGCAATGGGTTGTGGCAGAAGTTATGGGGTTAAAACCAGGCAGTGGGAAGGCATCACCTCAGCACCTGTCAAATGGCTCTGAAACCAAGCCCAGCATGGATCATTTTCAGAAGCATGGTGCTTTAGAGCAGCATTTCTCAACTTCAGTCCTTAAGGCACCCCAACAGGTCATGTTTGCAGGCTGTCCATTATTTTGCACAGGTATTTGATCAGTTTAACTGCCTTAGTAATTACCACAGCCATTTCATCTGAGGGAAATCCTGGCCTGTTGGGGCCCTTGAGGACTGGAATTTAGAGTATGGTTGCCACCTCATTCCTTTAAACCCGAACACATTACACATGTTTTGTGGCCGATTAAAGGTGGTAATTAAAACTCACTTGGTGCCTTATCTGCATTTAATTAATTAATCCCAGAACCTGTGTAATTCAAAGGTGTTCAGGTTTAAAGGGATGAAGTGGCAAGATAAACACCACAGGAGTATCCATTTTGTTAAAAGTTAACACATACCTTGGATATTTAAATACATCCAAATCATAAAACCCAGGAACTTTTTTTTTTTTTTAAATTTGATTTTTCAGTATACTTACCTGTAAAAAAAAAAATAAAAATAAAAAAAAACCTTTTGAGTACATCATGGGACACAGAGTCAGGCTAATATTCATTACCTGCTGGGACTTCCCAGAGCAATAGCCTTGATGGGAGGGAGACACGCTGCCAAACAATAGCCATCAGAACTTATACAGCAGCCCGCAATACACTGCTGCTGAAAACCGAATCCTCAGCTGCTTGAACATCCACAGGTCTTTCAAGCCCTGTGCGTTCTCCTGGAAAAGTTAAGTTCTTGTTTAAGGAAGAGACTGCTGCATCTATGGCTGGCATGCTCCATTTAACAAACTTTTCATCCATGGGATATAAAAAGGAAAACCTCTTGGGAACAAAAGACCTGTCAGGATGTTCCCAATCCTGGAGGACTGGGGCTCAGTCACATCTGCAAGAGGCAACTTAAAAAAGGCAGAACAAACTATTTCGGTGAGTCAGGACCAAAAACCTCTGCGACTGAGACAGATATATACTGGATATCTTCTTGCCCAGATTGCTTGGAAGCAGACTCATCTGCTGGGCAATCCACCAAATCCTGAGCTTTAAGCTCTTCCTTAAAGGGGTTGTAAAGGTAAAAATTTTTTCACCTTAATGCATTCTATGCATTAAGGTGAAAAACTACTAATACCACTGTCCCCAGCCCCCCCGTTTTACTTAGCTGACCCCTCAAAATTCAGCTGCTCGTTCACGTCCTCGATTCCGCTGCTCAGCCTGGCCACTGATTGGCTACAGTGGATGGATTGGAAGCAGCGCAGCCATTGGCTCGCGCTGCTGTCAATCACATCCAATGACACTGCGCGCTGGGGGGCGGGGCAGAGTGATACAGCGAGCGGCTATAGCCGCCGGCTGTATCACGGGAGCGTGCCCGCAATAACTAACCACCATGCGAGGGAGCTCGCATTAAGGTGGTTAATTATTGCGGGGAGGAGCCGAGATAGCCGCCGAGGGACCCCAGAAGAGCAGGTTCGGGGCCACTCTGTGCAGAACGAGCTGCACAGTGAAGGCAAGTATAACATGTTATTTTTAAAAAAAAAAAAAAAAAAAAAAAAAAAAACAAACACCTTTACAACCCCTTTAACCCATTTCTGCTTCAGACTAGAAGACTTCAGAGAGGGAAATTTGTAACGCTTCCTGCCACCCTGCAGGATGGCGGTAATCATGCCAGCAATCCTGTGCTCTAACCTGGCTAGGGCTGAAAACAGTTCATACTAAGAAAAAGAAGAAGAAGAAAAAGAAGAAGAAAAAGAAGAAGAAAAAGAAGAATTTACTGTAGGCACAATACCAGATAGGCGCAGCAGCTCAGATTGCCCAAAAGACTGTGGTCCTTCAGGAGAATATGACTAGGTTCATCAAGAACTACTAACATAGGTGTGCCCTTCCCTGTGGAGTTAGTCCCACTCCTCTTTGGAAGACAATAGCCACAAACAAAGCGTACTTGGATGTAGTATTAAAACCCTTTAGAAGGGAGACCCTTTAATAGGGCTCACCAAGCCCCTATGCAACAATCCTGCTAAACACCTTTAGCCTGCCAAACACCTGGTGACTCACGTGACCCAGGTAGGGGGAAAAAAAAAAAAAAAAAAACCCAATGCATGTGTCTGTTCAGAGCATGCTCTGTGTCCCACAGCTGCCTTCTGGAAGCACCACATGCTTGGCCTACACAGCTTAAATAAGCTGTGTGCAGTCCCACCAAATGGGAGTGACTGTATTCGAGCACCCAGATAAAGGCTACTACGCATGCGTGGTGAAGCCGCGTGCGTCATGGGCAGAAAACAAACTGAGCACAGTGGCGCACTTACGCCATGGTGAACCACAGCAAAATGTCACACCAAACAGGTAAGAAACAGCTGAGAACACACTTTGCAGACACCCACAGCTAGCCCAGAACTCCCCCGTATGGTCACCGCACACAGGTGTCCAGCTTTTAGCTAGCTTGACTGATTGTAACAATCACTAGGACACCCCACAATAAGATAAAAGGGGGTTTCACTTACAAAACTAAGGGCCCAATCTTCACAGCAGGATAAATCACTTGGACCTTCAAGGACTGGGTACCCTTTTCATGTTTAGGGTCCAATCCATTGGATCTGTACAGCACCCTACAGGAAATGCCTTAGAGCTGTACTGTCAAGAGGCCACATTACAGGCAAAACCTCGCCGGATCTTAAGTCTTCCTTGCGAGGCTCTGGTATCCAAGCATAAAAGCCTGTGTCAAATGGATCCAATTGTCAATTCCTTGATTCATTCATTTTGGAACCATTTGTAGGACTAGAGAGCTCAAAAACAAACTGTGCCATCCACCTAACAGACACTGGTATAAAAAAAAAAACAAAAAAAACAAAAAAAAAAACCTAAAGTACTTCCTATAGGGGAGGGGGGTCACTTTGTCTGAAGACCTTTGGTCTAGCAGTGTCCATTCACCTGATGAAGTATAACCCAGCTTGTCCCGTGAGGTATAAAAAAAAAAAATATAAAATGTTTTTTTTTTATAAATATTTATACATCACACACACCTTTAAAATCAAAATTTACTGGTAGAGCCTGTTGGACTAGGTCAGACAAAAGTTATTCCTTGAAACTCAGATCTACCTTCATAATTACCAACTCTGGGACACATCTCACCAACAGTTTACTACTCCTGTATTAAGGGGGGGGGGGGGCGCTGTGCTATTCCCATTGTGGTGGGGCAGGAACATTCTCTAGCAGTTGTGAAACTTGTATTAACACAAGACTTGACAGGAAGGGATTCCTGCTCAGTTTGTCTAGAAACAAAAACACCGTTCCTGATTTTTTTTTTGCCTGACCTAAGGTTCTAACACAAGAGTGAAAAAAAAAAAAAAAAAAAAAAAAAAACACCCCACACAAACACCCCTGTAGGGTGTAGGATGAAATAAGTGTTAACTAGCAGGAGTTAACCTAGGATCAAGACCTGGAAATCAGATTAGCCCACTGTTTTTACTATCCATTGGGACAGCAGACAGGCTCAATTTGTCAAGGTGGCAAAGTTGTAATAGCCACCATATAGCCCAACACAGCAGAACTAAGCGCACAAACATGTAAACTATTTGGATGCAATAGTATGCACAAGTCCCAAAGTTTAAAGTTCCATCCTAACAGCAGAGCTGTACTCAGCAATAGGTCAGCTACATGTACAAGCTGCCTACGTATCAAATCACTGGAGTGCCACTTTTGTCTAGATTGATTCTTCAAGTGAACAAATGCAACCTCCATTTTCAGCAATTTAGCATTAACATAATCCAACTATTGGGCTAGTTTCTTTCCACATCTAATGGCAAGCTACAGCATACAACTCCTCACAAAGTAGATTGCTGAGATATCTACAAGGAAGGTGCCAGATCTGCACCAATCTGATGGCCTCATGTGTGGTCAATTATGTACTAATAACTTCCACATTAAGAGGTCACAAATAAATGTACAAGCTGTTCTGTTCATTGAAACTAAAGCTCTCGTGACCCAGTCACACGATCAATCACTTGTTTTGCTGTTTAATGAACATTTATTGTCAATAACAGTGATTTATATAGTTTATAAACAAATATGTCAACTGCTTGGTTAGTGCAATTTGCACAAAAAACAGCTTTATAAAATAGCATAGCTAAGCAAATATCTAAAAAACTTACATAAAATTTACAGAATTTAAAAACAAAAAAAACAAAAATTTAAAAACTTTGCTTCATAATTCTGTTCAGATCAGATTCCCAATACCTGAATGAGTTACAAAAAACAAAGTCCAATAGAAAAATAACTGTACATCATGTGCTTTTTGTCCATATACATTAGAAAAGTCCAACTTTTAGGATTATAAAAACGTAGAAAGGGACTCTGGAGGATCAATTGTTGATGCACCTTGATACCTGGGGAGAAAAAAAAAAAAAAAAATCCATCAGTAGACTAAATTAACCAAGTTGTAGAAGGGAGTAAAACACAACTGAAAAAACACAGTAGGCTTACTTCACACATGTGGTCCTTTAAATCAGTGGTCATCAACCCTGTCTTCAGGACCCACTAACAGGCCAGGTTAGCAAGATAACTGAAATACATCACAGGTGATATCATTTGCTGCTCAGTGATTGCAGTATTCTAGTCTGCAACTCCCCAAGGTAATACATAAAACCTGGCCTGTTAGTGGGCCCCCGAGGACAGGGTTGATGACCACTGTTTTAAATTCTAGTCAGATAGGGCAAAAGTGTATGTGAGGAGAGGGGGACAAAAATGGACTCTCCCCTCTAGGCCCTCGGGCAACTTATGTGGACCTTTGGCCCATACCATTAGGTCATTCAGTGGACATTTTGTATTACTAAAATATTTAGTTGCACAAGATTTTATTCATGCCATGTTCTTGTTGTGTACCCCGTGTGGGTGACAAGTCATGTTTTGCTTTCAACAATAAAAAAAATAAAAACCATTGTACCAGAAGAGGGGGAAGAACAGCAGGCATCTGGTATGGAAGACCACACAGAATTGACATGGTCTGAAAAAAAGTGAAATATTCTGCCCATTAGAAAAATTAGGCAGGGGGCGGCAATACAGCTTGCCATTTTCAGTAGAATTGTGGCACCATTAGTCCATGCCTGCAAGTTAGGAGATCATTGCATTTTTGTATTTGCTGAATTCTTACAGGGATTTCACATCGAGCTGCCACCGGCAAAGCGGCGACATTTTTAGCGGCACAGATTTAACCCCCCCGCGTTTTTCAGACGCTATTTTTAGCGCTGTAGTGCCTGAAAAATTGCCAGCAGTGTGAAAGAGGTCTTAAAGTCAAAAACATTTTTAAGTTGGATAGAAGACAGATGGGGGGGGGGGGGGACCTTTTGACAACCAGCCCTTAGCAAAAAGGCATTAAAATTAAAAAGGCCATTTAAGTTTGTTCAGCAATGTGTAGATTTACTCACTTTGCATTCTTGTATTTCTCACGAACAGCCTGTTGTTGGTGGGTTGATGCAGAAAGATAAGTGCGATATAGATCCAAGATGCAAGGTTTAAGACTTTCTAATGAGTATCTTGTGAACTGGGCTAAGGAATCTGGCTGTGGGGGAGAAAAAGTTTAAGTCACATTAACAAAAAAAAAAAAAAAAAAAAAAAACACCCCACAGTTCTCAAACCAGCCCCAAAAGATTAAAAGTTATACCATAGAGATTACAGCTCAAGCCTTTTATGTGCACAGATTAAATTGCTCAATTTTCCAGCTTAAAGCTCAACTTCAGGAAAAGCAAAATATTGTGTTTCAATTTAAATCTCATGTGCAGTAATCACAGCAGTCAGTAAACCGCCTCTGTACAGAACATCTTGTAACATTGCTCACTGCCCTTTCCTTGTGTAGAGTGACTGGTCTTATATCTGGTACCTCTTGTAGTTTTCTGCAGGCAGCCTGTGTGGGCATGCCAGGTCCCTCCCATAGCTCTGTTCTTAAAACAAAGATATCGCTGCTAAAAAGTGTTACTGAAGTCTTTTTTAAACCACTTGAGCTCTAGAAGATTAATTAAAGTAATGGCAGTGATCAGCCACCAATAGCAGGACTAATATGGCAGGCAATCTGACACCAATACAGTGATCAGTGCTAAAAATATGCACTGTTGCTGTACTAATGACACTGACTGAGGGGTTAACATCTAGGACGATCAAAGTGTTAAATTCTTGCCCAACAGTCCTTTGTGCTGCATTTTACTAAGGGATGTGCTGGTTTTCATTCCACATGAAAACTGACACATCCCTACTGACAGGTCAGAGCTGTCCTGTCATCCTTTGATAGCCAGCACCTGCTGAACGGCAATGATTGGCCAGCACCCACTGATCTGATTCTGCTGTGACTTAATCACAGCCGGTGCAAGCGTGCCCCCTACGTACTGGATAGGTGATCCAGCACAGGAAAGCCGCTCTGCTGCTATACTCCTACATGGGGTGGTCAAACAATTAAACAAACATGTTCTACACAACTGCTCGGTAGTGGTATTGCACAGAACAGCCCTGATCCTCCTTTTCTCAGGTTCCTTGACAGCAATCTTGCCTTCTTAGTGTCCCCATAGCAAGCTACTTGCTATGGGGGCAGTGTCCACTCGCTCCCAAGCAGTGCCTATGAAGAGACACAGCAGGACTTAACTCCACCCCCCACTCACTGCATTTGATCGACAGCAAGAATTCATGGCTCCTGCTCAAGTCCTGCGTGAAGGGGAGAGCAGCTGTGCAGTACTGGATCTATGCTCACTCTTCACACACACGCAAGGTGGGGGGACCAATGGAGCCTAGTTATGTAACTGTATATTCTGCAATATTTAAATTTTGGGCAAACTCATTCAATGAATGCAAGCTGAGATAACATGCACTCATTGGTGCACACAATGTCACAGTAACCATGAGATAAAACAAAGTTCAGGAATATTCCTTTATCCCATTGTTTTGCAAATCTATGTACACTACCAAACTGTATGATTGAAATTGGTTCTGATATTGCTGTTTTACTAACGCAACATCTTATTCTAAATAGAAAACCTTAATTTTGTTTGCAAATATTAAAGATTTTAACTACCAGCAGGAATGAGTCCTTACATTTAAAGAGCACCTGCCATTTCCATCATGGCAGCGCCTGTTAGCGGGCATCCACGTCCCCCACCTTGTGTCACTGCCGCATCAGCAGCCATTCCATTAAAGTGAATGGGACTGTTGGCGAGTCAACAGGTCAGAGGAGCCGCTGTGGGCAGAAATGACAGTTGCTCTTTAATTATCTAAACTTGGATTTAAATCAAATACACTTTGGGGGGAGACGAGGAATAGAAAAAAAAAAAAAAAAATTTAGGGTAAAGCTTTTAGCTTTAGTATCACTTTAACCAACTCTGTACAAAAGGCATTTTTGTGCACAGTAGACTTATATCCCTTGTAGCTACAAAAAAAAAAAAAAAAAAAAAAAAAAAAAAACACAAAACACACACAACCTACCCAAGTCCCATCGTTTAGTGTAAAGTTTGCAATGACGAAAGCCGATGCAGCAACAACAGATGGCAAGTATCGGAGGAAAGGGTCTGAATCTATTAAGCTGAGTTCTCCCAGATACTGCAAAAATAAAAAGTTACTGAAACATTTTGTAAATGCAGTGCAAAGTACACTTGTCAAATACCTGTTGCAATTTGATAGAATTACTTTTTACACATCAATAGCATGTTATATAGTAGGCCTAAACATTTCTACTGCTCATTGTCAGACTAAAACTAGGAGATCCAGTAGTTATGTTATTGCCTATAAATGAAACCATTTTTATTTTGCAGTGATATAAATGCAATTATACCACTGCTCAAACCTTGCAACTGTTGCTAGTTTCATGGCAGTTGCATGGCCAAGAGACATGCTGCATAGTTTGTTTAAGACCAAAAACACCCAACCCCACAACACAGTGGTCTGGTAAAATTAGCATGGCTGCATTATAACACCTAACCGTTTTCAATCATGGGCAGGATCACTGCAATTCTGCCCACAATTTCAGAAAAAATAAAAAAAGCTCTTCAGCTCAATTTGTGTTCTAGAGTCTAGATGAAGACCCAAGTCCTAAGCTGTGCATTACACCTGAATGTCTGGTCAAAAATTGTACAGACAGATTTGTAAAACGCAGGGTGTGGAGAATAGATTAGCATGAAAAGCATAATGCTAATCTGGAGAAGTCCAGGCATGTGAAATTTAAGAAATTCAGTCAAAAGACACCCCATGCCACACAGACTGAAGACCGTTACATATATGCGCCTGTATATTGGTTTTTGCAGCAAATTTTACACTTTATCTCAAAAACTGTAGACGGCCTCAAGCCTGGGACAGGCTTGTAAAGCCTAAAACAGTTTTGTAATATATAGCAACCACAAAAATCTAGTTCTAATGGGTGGCAGCTGGATCAATTCCTGGCTTCAGTTAGGTTCACACTGAATGCTGGTTAGAAATTGCAATCCACCATTATCTTATAGGGAAAATTAACTTAATAAAAATGAACCTACTCCCAGTTTTGCTGTATATTTTACGACACTCCCCTATCTGGATACCCAAGACTTTTCTGGCAGTTGAATTCCAGTGTCCTCCTTAAGGCAATCACACCCAGCTAGATTCAGTAGAAAAATCTTGCGTAGGCCCTGGACTCTCCTGGGTACCTTTAACACTGGCTATGAAAGCAGTTAAGGCATGGCACAGGGTAGTGATTAACCCCAATTTGGTAAAGGCCAGATGGTCCCCTAATACAACACTCTGGTGTAATCCAAGGTTGCGGGAATTCCACTCTGCAAGACCCCAGTTTGTGGGCCAGTAAGGGCATCAAGTATTTGAGGGATATCTGATGAGTCAGGGATATTTACATTTGATACACTTAAAAAAAAAAAAAAAATCCAACTTCCAAACTTTTTTCCCCAGGTTCCTGCAGCTCCACCACGCTTTTTTTTTTTTTTAAATCAAAAACAGTTCAGCTGGAACATGACGGCATGAAGACCCTTCTAGACAATGCTGATCTCTCAAAACCATTATCCCAGATTTATCAAGCACTTCTACCATCCAGGTTGGACTGGAAGGTCTGCGGCAGGCAGAAGATGCAGGGACTGGACGTTGAAGACATGTCGGACCATCCGCTGGTTGCTACTAGGGACAAACTGATCCAATTTAAAATCCTACACAGGATCTACTACACGCCCCGACGCATATACCCAGCCTTGTCGGCCAGCTGCTGGAGATGCTCTGGAACTCCTGCAGGCTTAATGCATATACTCTGGGATTGCCCACAGATTAAGGACTATTGGCAGGAGGTAACTCAATTCATTCCTAGTTTAACCACCATTCCTATTCTGACAATTAGTGTGCCTCCTTGGCCTGGTGGAACTACTGACATTTGCTAAAGCAACACGCAACCTAATAGGTATCCTTTTTTATGAGAAAAGCCATAGTACTAAAGTGAAAGTCAACCACTTCACTGTCCTCATGGAAGCAATTAGTTAACACAATAAAAGCAACGTATCTGTCGCAAGTATGCCCAAAAAAAAAAAAAAGAAAATTTATATGAAAAAGTCTGGCACAACAGGCGATTAGCCATCAGGGGAGTAACCCAGATAGATTTCCTCTGTATCTACCTGATATGCCAAGAGCCGAGGTCCATGCTCCAGATAAATGGAGGTGTAAGCCTAGAAACCAAAATAACCACATTTACTCCTAAATGTCCCTGTAGCGTCCAGTGGAGACAGCCAGGAACCATAAGGTCCAAGAAACAATTCCTATCATAATCCTGCCATGCGTAACCTGAGAGGCGACCATGTTGTGTTTAGATAGACGTGTAGTTTTAAAGGTGTGATGTTAGTTGTACCTTGTTATGCACGTGGTCATGTGCAACGGTTGGCCAGGGTATGTCCCAATGGCACCGTTTTGTACCTCAAAAAAAAAAAAAAAAAAAGTAATTTCAAACCAGCAATGCAGTCTGACTTTGGGGGGGGGGGGGGGGGGGGGAGATTTGACAGACCTCTGCGTGGGTTCATGCACAGATGTCCAGTCAAAAATCACCCTTTAGTTGCCAAAAGTAGTACAGGAACTACTTCAGCATGCGATTTAACATGTCAAATCAGCCCAATGTGAATAGTCCTCCATTGTATGTGGGGATGGTGAGGGCCCACCCACAATCTGAAGCACGCCAGAGCAAGGAATGACAGATTACATCTTATAGACTTAATTAGCAGTTAACTCTTGCAGTGCAGGGGGCCACCACAGCAAAAGGTTATTTTTCATTAGACGTTTAAAAAGGTAATTTTAAATATGCAAATGACACAACTTACCATGCACAAACTTTCCATTTTAGAAGCCACTGGATGGAGACGAAAATACTGGTTGAGGTATTGTAGGATAGTTGGAGCAGCGAGGTCAAAAGAAAGGACTTTAAGAACCAAATGTTCCATTTTAAGAACTTGTTTCTTGTTGTAAGTGTCATCAGTAATGTAAACAAATTCTGCTACTTCAGGCGGGTAGATCTCTTCAAATTTCCTGCATTGGCACAAACGAGGCCATTAGCACTCAGGTTTAGGCAAAAATATATTGTTCCTTTGTAATAGGTGGGTGAAAATACTTACGAAGCTAAAAGCATAGCAGCAGTGCCAACCAATTGAAGCTTCCCCCGTAATACAGACATTGATGACAAGAACCTGTCAATGTAGTTCACAGCCAAATAAAGAGTCTCATTCTGCAGCTTGTACTCTTCACCAACTTCAACCAGCCAGTCAACAAGGATTGCACGCATGTTATTTGTTATATCAGGCTGCTTCTGCATGTAGCCAGCCTTGGGTTTACACTTTATCTGTAGAAAAAAAAAAAGTTCAAGTATATTGCAGTTTACGAATCCTTCGATATGGTGGCAGCATTCATTTCTTCAGATTTTCCCACTCCATATTCACCTGTACAAAAATCTGTTAGTCGATGAGGAAAGCAGGTTTACTTTAAAGTGGAGCTCCAGGCTCCTTCAGAAAAAAAGTAAATAGTCAGCAGCTACAAATTCTGCTACCTTTTTCAATTTCTTTATTGAACTTTCTTGATTACTACAAAATTGTTAATACAAAAAGTCAGACATCCTGATCTCTTTTCCCGTCCCTATTTAGACCACCCCTAAAAACAAAAAAAGGGTCAATATGTTCCAAAAGCAATGAGTATTATCTAGGAGGAGGTCAAACGGCCTAAGGGAAATACGGTCTGAAGTGTATTGCGGACTAAATTGTCACCCATCCAGTACACCTTCCCAACTCACTCATACCACTCAATCCAACCATACACAAATTCTGCTACTTCAGGCGGGTAGATCTCTTCAAATTTCCTGCATTGGCACAAACGAGGCCATTAGCACTCAGGTTTAGGCAGAAATATATTGTTCCTTTGTAATAGGTGGGTGAAAATACTTAAGCTAAAAGCATATCATTCTAATTGGTTGGCACCGACCAATCAGCAGCCCCATAGCCCATCCTGTCAGCAATGAAGACACCGTGTGCTCCTGTTGCCGATATACCAGGGCTTAGAACTGGCGATTGCAGCGGTCCGGGTCAGCGGGACCAGTGAAATTAGGGGGGGGGGGGGAGCTTTCAGGATACACCCAGCACTGCAAGCAGCACTGATCAAGCGAAAAATTTCCAATAGGTTGGTTGTACAGAAGAAGTCAAGAGATTAACATCCGATTGAAATGTGGCTGGTTCCTGCTGAACTGCCCGTTTTTTTTTTTTAACAGATCTTCAAAATGGGCAGGGATTTAGCCATGACACAGGGCTTTTGGGAGCTGCAGTATACATTTACTAGTGCCCCTAGGTGTCTACACCGAACCTGATCTGGTCTAACATTTGAAAAGAAACAGTGCTTATATCCAGGCACCTTGTGGTTGTATGCACTTGTCCATGTGGCTCCCTTTTGGATTTTAGAGTCAGGCTATAAGTTTGTCAAGTAGAGCTTTAGCGTTACCTTCACTGCACTATGCTGCCTTGTGTCAAACGCCTACACACTAAAATTCTGAATGACAGGCAGATTTGCAGATACTACCCCTGTTACTGTTATATTAGCTTAGGACAGATGCATGCTAAACTACACTGGTTAGGTTTTGGGGAAAAAAAAAAAAAAAAAAAAAAATTAAAAATTTGGAACAGGGCTAGTCAGAACACGAACTTACCTCCATTTCCCTGAGATAAGTGTGAATCTCCTCTGCATAATCTTGGACTGCATTGCTACTGACCACCTTTTCTTCCTCGTCCACAATTGACATATCCATTGGAGAATCTGCAAAAAAAGGTTTAGTGCACTTTAATACGGGTGAATTTTTTTTTGTTTTGGAAGAGGGTGGCATTAGCCTACAAATGAACAGCCATCTGCAGAGGTTAAACAGTGAGTGCTTATAAAACTTAAAGAATTTTCACAAGTCCAAAAAATAAAAGCAGCTATAAGATGTGTTTTACAGCCCTGTGTAATTTCAAAACATTGCAAATTTTGCTTGGCAAAGTATATGCCTCAGAAACACATGGCCTCAAATGTCCATATGTAGCAGCATTGATGAAAGGTCCAGAAGCTCCAGGTGCTTAAGGTACATTAGCCAAAAGGAGTAAACTTGTACAAGACACTGCACTAAAGCAGACAAAAAGAGAACACACCATATTCCACCCAAATACATGCATTAGCGCAGGCTAACCCACACAGCAGTGTTCAGACGTGAAAACACTCTGAAAAGCTACTATATTTTCTATAGAAAAATAAAATATCGCAAATGCACCAAACCTTTGGAAAGCAAGGTTTGTTTTGGAGCACAACTCAGCACATGGTGTTCTACTCTGCTTTAATATGCTCTTGGCAGAGGAGCTGTAATTGGGAAGAAAAAAAAAAAATATATAAACGCTTCACCGACTGTACCAAGCCATTTGGTTTAATACACTTTAAAATTAAGCCCCAAGTAGAAGAATAGAACTTGCATACTTTCAGCTGAATGGGTTGTCAGTACTATAACTGCAGTGAAAGGTTTACATGCACTATTTTCTTCTTGGCACAGTGCATCCCACACAGGTCTGTTACAACATGGCTGCAATGTATTAGTGTTGGGACAGAATGACACCACACATGAGTTACAGTAAAGCATGTTCAATGCATATTACCTTTAAGTGGCTGTAAAGTCAGCTCAGCAGTTTATCTTAATGCATTGTATGCAAAGATATATAAAAAAAAAAACCCACAAACACAACACACATGACTTTACAATCACTTTAACATATAGATGAGGAGTAGGCCTTAAAGTGGTTCAAAAGCTGAAACTTTTAATGCATTCCCTGCATGAAAGGTAAAAAAAAAAAAAAAAAGTTATTGCTTCAAGTCCTTTCCTTCCCTGTGTTAAAGGAGGGGGGTCCAGCATTGTGCAGAGCGCCCCCCCCCCCCCCCCACATACACTCTGGCAACAGGAGCTGCTGTCAATCAAGTGCAGTGATGACAAAGCAGGGGCAAGGCTAAACCCTGCTGTTGGTCTATGGAGCACAGCTCCACACAACTCAGGAGTGGGCATGCACTGTGTACCCCCATAGCAAGCAGCTTGCTTTGGGTGCACACAAAGGAGCCAAGATTGCCAGTGGAGCACCCTAGGAGGGGAGGGCCACTATGCAAAACCATAGCACAGAGTAGGTGATTTTAACATGGGGAATTTTACCTTGTGTCACCAAGGCAAAGCCAATACTTTCACTGCCATGTACTGAGCCATATGGCCCAAGTTAGGCCATCTGCAGGTATAAAGCAGAAGTGCATGTTTTAATGCCTGGGTGGCAGGATCCAAATCATCCAATACACAACCTGCTCGTACAATCTCCCTTTAGATCTACTATCCACTCTGTCGATTAAGGGATTGTATGTTTGCTATTACCTGAATTGTATACTTTTGTCCTTATATTAAAAAGGGGGGGGGGGGGGGGGGGACAAAAAAAAAAAAAAAAAAAAACCCACACAGGCCAACAGAATCCACCAGAAGTCTAGGGGACATCTGAAAGGCCAGATCAGAGGTTTTTCAATGTCTGTGGGCACCTCTTCAACCAAGACTTGTCCAGTGCTGAGAGAAAAGTGTTCAAAGATAACACACACACTTGCACCCACAGAATCAGAATGTGAAAGCCAGAAGCAGAATGCATTATAGCAAGCCAATATACATGGGCCATCAAGTTTGTATTATGTGGCAGGTGTTTTAGTGCAGCTGGCTCATGTATAATAACCAAGAACAGCAGCTGCCAGGATGAGCTTTACCTTACCATAGCTAGTATGGACTACTGGGATTTCTATGGGCTCCAGAGGCTTCCTTTGCCCAAGAGAAATTACCACTTTATTCAGCTGTTTCAGGTGTTCATCTTGCACAGGCTTTTTTGTAACTGGCTGCTTCCGATAGTTTGCACAGTCCGGCTCATCCACGTGGATTGCAAAGCTAGCCTGCTTGGGAGCCGCTTTTCCAGCTGGTAACTTGCCATAATTCTCATCGTTGGTGCCCAAATGATTGCGTGCAGCAAGAACCTGAACAAGATATAAAGAGAATAGTTCAATCTAGCAGCACAACGAACAAAATTCCAAACCACTTTCCAGATCTGATCAGCAATTTATATATTTGAAGAGTCTAGATTTATATGTAAACATTAAAAGCGGAGTTCCACCCACCCCTGCAAAAAAGTTAAAGGTCAGCAGCTACACATACTGTAGCTGCTGAGTTTAAATAGGACTCTTACCTATCCCTGGTCTGTCTTTAATATTGATTGGACCCTGGGCAAAACTTTTCTTGCCCCCCCCCCCCCCCCATGCAGTTTCGCTCTCCACCTGCTCTGAGACACACTAACTAGCAGCTAGACTCAAAATCAGTTTACTGAATCAGATCAGGCAACTATTGCGATTGGTTGCTAGAGGTTACAGTGTATTACCGCTCACTGACTGGTTGCTAGAGGTTACAGAACACATTACAGCTCACTGATTAGTTGCTAGAGGTTACAGTACATGATTTCTGCTTGTTAATTGGCTGCTAGAGATTACTGTGGATACAACCTCAGGGGCACAAGATATACATATCAATGCCGCCAGCCGCTGCCATTTACATATAAATGCCGGTAATTTACATGTAAACACAAGGTATGCAGGTGAGTCATCTGTACACAACAAAAGTGCAGAGCTGGGCAGCATTAGTAGCAGCACTTCACACTGAGATATTGGGACACAGCACGGGACTAAAACCTCAAGGGACGAGGGAATTTAAACCAGGATAGTTGGCAAGTATGAGGCAGCTGCTTTGGGCCCTACAACAATGACAGGGCCCAGGGCAGCTGCCCCTTTTGCTCTGCCTTAAAACCAGCCCCGACCTATCCTTGAGTCCAGTGATGTAAGCACCGCAGCTGATGTTTCCATCAGTTGTCGGGTGCTGCCAATGCGGGAACCTGACAGTGAAGCCTTACAGGTTCATAGCTGGGTCCCCACTGTGCATGCACGCTGCCCTCCCTTACGGACCCAGGCAGCAGGGGAATGAAGAGGGAGCCGGACTTCTGGCGCAACTCGCCGCAGCGGGGTCCAACAGAAGCGGGGACAGGGTACCTGTCAAACAGGTACCTGCTTCCCCCTCAAAAAAAAAAAAAAAAAAAAGTGCCAAATGTGGCACCGGAGGGGGAACGAAGCAGATGGTCCACTATTGGGTTAAGACTGATGCACAAGATTTTCTTGGAGATTAAATCCCTGATGCCAGCAATAAAGGGGTTGTAAACCCTCAGGGTTTTTCACCTTAATGCATTAAGGTGAAATGTTTAGTGCTGCAGCATCCCCCCCCCCCCCCCTTTTATTACCTGAATCCGATCGTTCCAGTGACAAGGATCAGCACAGCCGCTCCAGTAGCCATCTCGGGTCCTCATTGGATAGATTGATAGGAGCCGTTGGCTTCCACTGCTGTCAATCAAATCCAGTGACATGGGAGGACGCAGACACAAGTGCCCCCTTTGAGGGCACAGGCACACTCAACAGGAGCTCCACAGGGGGACCCCAGAAGAGGATAGGGGGGGGGGGGGTCACACTGCAAAACCCTTGCAGAGGAAAGGCAAGTATAACATGCAATTTATAAAAAATATAAAAAGCGTTACAACCCCTTTGATAGTGGTTTGTAGCTAGTGATTAATTGTTTAGACACCATGGCATGCAGTCGCAGCATTTGCTTGAAGGTCACATTTCACTGCAGTAATGCATGATGGGGAGCGGGGGCGAATTTTGTAACGGAGTAGCATTTCTTTTAGTTTTGATACAATGGCAAGGGATTAGAACATGGTCATGTTTTGGATCCCCCTCACTTACTGTTTTTAGCTAGGAAGAAAAACCACCATTAGGACACAGATGGCAAAAAAAAAAAAAAATATAGCATTTTAGACAGGGATCTTTCCCCTGCAGGTACAGCAGGCCTTTCTCATGAAGGGACTTCTGTACTCACACAAAAGCAATAATATGAACCTTGTCTAAGAGCAATTGTAGCAGTTTTACTACTTTGACATATTAATGACTCAACTGCTGAGAAACAAAGGCCACAATCAGCAAACCCATAGACAATTATGTTCCTTAGTGTCCTAGTATTGGGAAGGGGGGTAATCACTACAAGAGAAGCACCCATGTGTCAGCCTAATACAGTGTAGTAATGGCTTCTATAGATCTGTTGAGCCCCCACCAGGTTAATAGACACAAGGGGAACCAACTTACTGTTGGATTGTAAGCTCTCATGATCAAGGCCCTCCATCCCCTGTGGTCAGTGTATAGAATAAAGCACTGCAGACCCTAGATCACCCTACAATCCAGGCACATGTCCACCCAGCATACAAGATCACACTGACAAAGGTCACAGCTCGATCCCTTGGTCTATGTACTAACCAGAAAAGCCCAGTGATCTCAGCCCTGACAGTGTATGGATCCATAGCATGCAGTGTGATCAGAGCTGGGAGTGCCAGGGAGGGAAGTGTGATCGATCAGTATTGGAGGGAAATGATCGGTTGGTGTATACAGGCCTGGAACCCCCCTGATGGATCATAGCACGGTGCAGGCAGACTGTCCCCCCTCCCCCCCGTCCTCTCCGGGTCATGTCCCCCATTATTATGGAGGCACACAGGCCGATCAGCCATTACCGCCCGGAGAAAGGTGTAGCTAGGACACTGAGCGCCCCCTAGTGCACTGAACATACCGGTACCGGGTGCTGCTTTCCTCCTCGTCCCTGGGCCCCCCGTAGCCCCCGATTTTCCTGCAGGACCCCCAGCACGGTGCGGCCTCCCTGGGGCCCGGCTTGCTGTAAAGGCGCCTTCCTGGGCTGGACGTTCTCCTGGTTCTCATCCCGCAGCCCGTACTGCGACATCTCGGCCTGGAAGGCGGAATTAGGGAGGGTGCTCGGATATACGACCCCCTTACACTACCCGGAGGGAGAAGCTCGCTGCACACAGGACGATGCACTGCACTCGGCAGACCAGAGAGTCCCGCTCTTACCGGCGCTCACCGAGTACAGTACCGGCCCTGTACCCGCCACGCTCTCACTTTGTCCGACAACTTAATTCCTGCGCGCTGCAGCGGACACACACTTCTCAGTTCAAGTAGCCCGCGACTATTGAAATCAGCCAATCACAGCACCGCGCGGGGCAACGTCATCAGGACTACGGGTGTCTGCAGGGGAAAAAAGGCAAGAGCGAAAGAGCGAGATCAGCTGACTGTGGTGTCAGAGGTGCTGGAGGAATGATAGTCACTAATACTGTATATGGGAGCAGAAGAATCTCATGGTACTGGGATCACCTGGGTACGGGTTTTCATGGAAACTAATACTTTCTGGGAAAAAGAGTGTTGGGGCTCATATTATCAAAGTAAAGGTGATCCTCCTGGAGCATGGAACACCAACTGGACTGTTCTGTGTGCATAGAATGTGGAGCATGAAACACAGAACATACAACACAGTGAACAGGACATACAACACAGAGAACGGAACACAGAACATACAACACAGAGAACGGAGCATAGAACATACAACACAGAGAACGGAACACAGAACATACAACACAGAGAATGGAGCATAGAACATACAACACAGAGAACGGGACACAGAACATACAACACAGAGAATGGAGCATAGAACATACAACACAGAGAACGGGACACAGAACATACAACCCAGAGAACGGGACACAGAACATACAACCCAGAGAACAGTACACAGAACATACAACACAGAGAACGGGACACAGAACATACAACACAGAGAACGGAGCATAGAACATACAACACAGAGAACGGAACACAGAACATACAACACAGAGAATGGAGCATAGAACATACAACACAGAGAACGGGACACAGAACATACAACCCAGAGAACGGGACACAGAACATACAACCCAGAGAACAGTACACAGAACATACAACACAGAGAACGGGACACAGAACATACAACATAGAGAACGGAACACAGAACATACAACACAGAGAACGGGACACAGAACATACAACACAGAGAACGGGACACAGAAATATACAACACAGAGAACAGTACACAGAACATACAACACAGAGAACGGGACACAGAACATACAACACAGAGAACGGGACACAGAACATACAACACAGAGAACGGAACACAGAACATACAACACAGAGAACGGGACACAGAACATACAACACAGAGAACGGGACACAGAACATACAACACAGAGAACAGTACACAGAACATACAACACAGAGAACGGAACACAGAACATACAACACAGAGAACGGGACACAGAACATACAACACAGAGAACGGAACACAGAACATACAACACAGAGAACGGGACACAGAAATATACAACACAGAGAACGGGACACAGAACATACAACACAGAGAACGGAGCAGAGAACATACAAAACAGAATGGGATACAGAACATACAACACAGAAAACGGAACACAGAACATACAACTCAGAATGGAATATAGAACATACAACACAGAGCATAGAACATACAACACAGAGAACGGAACACAGAACATACAACCCAGAATGGAATACAGAACATACAACACAGAGAATGGAGCAGAGAACGGGACACAGAACATACAACACAGAATGGAATATAGAACATACAACACAGAGAACAGGACATACAACACAGAGAACGGAACACAGAACATACAACACAGAGAACGGAGCATAGAACATACAACACAGAGAACGGGACACAGAACATACAACACAGAGAACGGAGCATAGAACATACAACACAGAGAACGGGACACAGAACATACAACCCAGAGAACGGGACACAGAACATACAACCCAGAGAACAGTACACAGAACATACAACACAGAGAACGGGACACAGAACATACAACATAGAGAACGGAACACAGAACATACAACACAGAGAACGGGACACAGAACATACAACACAGAGAACGGGACACAGAAATATACAACACAGAGAACAGTACACAGAACATACAACACAGAGAACGGGACACAGAACATACAACACAGAGAACGGGACACAGAACATACAACACAGAGAACGGGACACAGAACATACAACACAGAGAACGGAACACAGAACATACAACACAGAGAACGGGACACAGAACATACAACACAGAGAACGGGACACAGAACATACAACACAGAGAACGGGACACAGAACATACAACACAGAGAACAGTACACAGAACATACAACACAGAGAACGGAACACAGAACATACAACACAGAGAACGGGACACAGAACATACAACACAGAGAACGGAACACAGAACATACAACACAGAGAACGGGACACAGAAATATACAACACAGAGAACGGGACACAGAACATACAACACAGAGAACGGGACACAGAACATACAACACAGAGAACGGGACACAGAACATACAACACAGAGAACGGGACACAGAACATACAACACAGAGAACAGTACACAGAACATACAACACAGAGAACGGAACACAGAACATACAACACAGAGAACGGGACACAGAACATACAACACAGAGAACGGAACACAGAACATACAACACAGAGAACGGGACACAGAAATATACAACACAGAGAACGGGACACAGAACATACAACACAGAGAACGGAGCATAGAACATACAAAACAGAATGGGATACAGAACATACAACACAGAGAACGGAGCATAGAACATACAACACAGAATAGAATACAGAACATACAACACAGAGAACGGAGCATAGAACATACAACACAGAGAACGGGACACAGAACATACAACCCAGAATGGAATACAGAACATACAACACAGAGCACAGAGCATAGAACATACAACACAGAAAACGGAACACAGAACATACAACTCAGAATGGAATATAGAACATACAACACAGAGCATAGAACATACAACACAGAGAACGGAACACAGAACATACAACCCAGAATGGAATACAGAACATACAACACAGAGAATGGAGCAGAGAACGGGACACAGAACATACAACACAGAATGGAATATAGAACATACAACACAGAGAACAGAGCACAGAACATACAACACAGAGAACGGGACACAGAACATACAACACAGAATGGAATACAGAACATACAACACAGAGAATGGAGCATAGAACATACAACACAGGGAACTGGACACAGAACATACAACACAGAATGGAATACAGAACATACAACACAGAGAACGGAGCATAGAACATACAACACAGAGAACGGGACACAGAACATACAACACAGAATGGAATACAGAACATACAACACAGAGAATGGAGCATAGAACATACAACACAGGGAACTGGACACAGAACATACAACACAGAATGGAATACAGAACATACAACACAGAGAACGGAGCATAGAACATACAACACAGAGAACGGGACACAGAACATAAAACACAGAGAACGGGACACAGAACATACAACACAGAGAACGGGACACAGAACATACAACACAGAGAACGGAACACAGAACATACAACACAGAGAACGGGACACAGAACATACAACACAGAGAACGGGACACAGAACATACAACACAGAGAACGGGACACAGAACATACAACACAGAGAACAGTACACAGAACATACAACACAGAGAACGGAACACAGAACATACAACACAGAGAACGGGACACAGAACATACAACACAGAGAACGGAACACAGAACATACAACACAGAGAACGGGACACAGAAATATACAACACAGAGAACGGGACACAGAACATACAACACAGAGAACGGGACACAGAACATACAACACAGAGAACGGGACACAGAACATACAACACAGAGAACGGGACACAGAACATACAACACAGAGAACAGTACACAGAACATACAACACAGAGAACGGAACACAGAACATACAACACAGAGAACGGAGCATAGAACATACAACACAGAGAACGGGACACAGAACATACAACCCAGAATGGAATACAGAACATACAACACAGAGCACAGAGCATAGAACATACAACACAGAAAACGGAACACAGAACATACAACTCAGAATGGAATATAGAACATACAACACAGAGCATAGAACATACAACACAGAGAACGGAACACAGAACATACAACCCAGAATGGAATACAGAACATACAACACAGAGAATGGAGCAGAGAACGGGACACAGAACATACAACACAGAATGGAATATAGAACATACAACACAGAGAACAGGACATACAACACAGAGAACGGAACACAGAACATACAACACAGAGAACGGAGCATAGAACATACAACACAGAGAACGGGACACAGAACATACAACACAGAGAACGGAGCATAGAACATACAACACAGAGAACGGGACACAGAACATACAACCCAGAGAACGGGACACAGAACATACAACCCAGAGAACAGTACACAGAACATACAACACAGAGAACGGGACACAGAACATACAACATAGAGAACGGAACACAGAACATACAACACAGAGAACGGGACACAGAACATACAACACAGAGAACGGGACACAGAAATATACAACACAGAGAACAGTACACAGAACATACAACACAGAGAACGGGACACAGAACATACAACACAGAGAACGGGACACAGAACATACAACACAGAGAACGGGACACAGAACATACAACACAGAGAACGGGACACAGAACATACAACACAGAGAACGGAACACAGAACATACAACACAGAGAACGGGACACAGAACATACAACACAGAGAACGGGACACAGAACATACAACACAGAGAACGGGACACAGAACATACAACACAGAGAACAGTACACAGAACATACAACACAGAGAACGGAACACAGAACATACAACACAGAGAACGGGACACAGAACATACAACACAGAGAACGGAACACAGAACATACAACACAGAGAACGGGACACAGAAATATACAACACAGAGAACGGGACACAGAACATACAACACAGAGAACGGGACACAGAACATACAACACAGAGAACGGGACACAGAACATACAACACAGAGAACGGGACACAGAACATACAACACAGAGAACAGTACACAGAACATACAACACAGAGAACGGAACACAGAACATACAACACAGAGAACGGGACACAGAACATACAACACAGAGAACGGAACACAGAACATACAACACAGAGAACGGGACACAGAAATATACAACACAGAGAACGGGACACAGAACATACAACACAGAGAACGGAGCATAGAACATACAAAACAGAATGGGATACAGAACATACAACACAGAGAACGGAGCATAGAACATACAACACAGAATAGAATACAGAACATACAACACAGAGAACGGAGCATAGAACATACAACACAGAGAACGGGACACAGAACATACAACCCAGAATGGAATACAGAACATACAACACAGAGCACAGAGCATAGAACATACAACACAGAAAACGGAACACAGAACATACAACTCAGAATGGAATATAGAACATACAACACAGAGCATAGAACATACAACACAGAGAACGGAACACAGAACATACAACCCAGAATGGAATACAGAACATACAACACAGAGAATGGAGCAGAGAACGGGACACAGAACATACAACACAGAATGGAATATAGAACATACAACACAGAGAACAGAGCACAGAACATACAACACAGAGAACGGGACACAGAACATACAACACAGAATGGAATACAGAACATACAACACAGAGAATGGAGCATAGAACATACAACACAGGGAACTGGACACAGAACATACAACACAGAATGGAATACAGAACATACAACACAGAGAACGGAGCATAGAACATACAACACAGAGAACGGGACACAGAACATACAACACAGAATGGAATACAGAACATACAACACAGAGAATGGAGCATAGAACATACAACACAGGGAACTGGACACAGAACATACAACACAGAATGGAATACAGAACATACAACACAGAGAACGGAGCATAGAACATACAACACAGAGAACGGGACACAGAACATAAAACACAGAGAACGGGACACAGAACATACAACACAGAGAACGGGACACAGAACATACAACACAGAGAACGGAACACAGAACATACAACACAGAGAACGGGACACAGAACATACAACACAGAGAACGGGACACAGAACATACAACACAGAGAACGGGACACAGAACATACAACACAGAGAACAGTACACAGAACATACAACACAGAGAACGGAACACAGAACATACAACACAGAGAACGGGACACAGAACATACAACACAGAGAACGGAACACAGAACATACAACACAGAGAACAGGACACAGAAATATACAACACAGAGAACGGGACACAGAACATACAACACAGAGAACGGGACACAGAACATACAACACAGAGAACGGGACACAGAACATACAACACAGAGAACGGGACACAGAACATACAACACAGAGAACAGTACACAGAACATACAACACAGAGAACGGAACACAGAACATACAACACAGAGAACGGGACACAGAACATACAACACAGAGAACGGAACACAGAACATACAACACAGAGAACTGGACACAGAAATATACAACACAGAGAACGGGACACAGAACATACAACACAGAGAACGGAGCATAGAACATACAAAACAGAATGGGATACAGAACATACAACACAGAGAACGGAGCATAGAACATACAACACAGAATAGAATACAGAACATACAACACAGAGAACGGAGCATAGAACATACAACACAGAGAACGGGACACAGAACATACAACCCAGAATGGAATACAGAACATACAACACAGAGCACAGAGCATAGAACATACAACACAGAAAACGGAACACAGAACATACAACTCAGAATGGAATATAGAACATACAACACAGAGCATAGAACATACAACACAGAGAACGGAACACAGAACATACAACCCAGAATGGAATACAGAACATACAACACAGAGAATGGAGCAGAGAACGGGACACAGAACATACAACACAGAATGGAATATAGAACATACAACACAGAGAACAGAGCACAGAACATACAACACAGAGAACGGGACACAGAACATACAACACAGAATGGAATACAGAACATACAACACAGAGAATGGAGCATAGAACATACAACACAGGGAACTGGACACAGAACATACAACACAGAATGGAATACAGAACATACAACACAGAGAACGGAGCATAGAACATACAACACAGAGAACGGGACACAGAACATACAACACAGAATGGAATACAGAACATACAACACAGAGAATGGAGCATAGAACATACAACACAGGGAACTGGACACAGAACATACAACACAGAATGGAATACAGAACATACAACACAGAGAACGGAGCATAGAACATACAACACAGAGAACGGGACACAGAACATAAAACACAGAGAACGGGACACAGAACATACAACACAGAGAACGGAACACAGAACATACAACACAGAGAACGGAACACAGAACATACAACACAGAGAACGGGACACAGAACATACAACACAGAGAACGGGACACAGAAATATACAACACAGAGAACAGTACACAGAACATACAACACAGAGAACGGGACACAGAACATACAACACAGAGAACGGGACACAGAACATACAACACAGAGAACGGGACACAGAACATACAACACAGAGAACGGGACACAGAACATACAACACAGAGAACGGAACACAGAACATACAACACAGAGAACGGGACACAGAACATACAACACAGAGAACGGGACACAGAACATACAACACAGAGAACGGGACACAGAACATACAACACAGAGAACAGTACACAGAACATACAACACAGAGAACGGAACACAGAACATACAACACAGAGAACGGGACACAGAACATACAACACAGAGAACGGAACACAGAACATACAACACAGAGAACGGGACACAGAAATATACAACACAGAGAACGGGACACAGAACATACAACACAGAGAACGGGACACAGAACATACAACACAGAGAACGGGACACAGAACATACAACACAGAGAACGGGACACAGAACATACAACACAGAGAACAGTACACAGAACATACAACACAGAGAACGGAACACAGAACATACAACACAGAGAACGGGACACAGAACATACAACACAGAGAACGGAACACAGAACATACAACACAGAGAACGGGACACAGAAATATACAACACAGAGAACGGGACACAGAACATACAACACAGAGAACGGAGCATAGAACATACAAAACAGAATGGGATACAGAACATACAACACAGAGAACGGAGCATAGAACATACAACACAGAATAGAATACAGAACATACAACACAGAGAACGGAGCATAGAACATACAACACAGAGAACGGGACACAGAACATACAACCCAGAATGGAATACAGAACATACAACACAGAGCACAGAGCATAGAACATACAACACAGAAAACGGAACACAGAACATACAACTCAGAATGGAATATAGAACATACAACACAGAGCATAGAACATACAACACAGAGAACAGAACACAGAACATACAACCCAGAATGGAATACAGAACATACAACACAGAGAATGGAGCAGAGAACGGGACACAGAACATACAACACAGAATGGAATATAGAACATACAACACAGAGAACAGAGCACAGAACATACAACACAGAGAACGGGACACAGAACATACAACACAGAATGGAATACAGAACATACAACACAGAGAATGGAGCATAGAACATACAACACAGGGAACTGGACACAGAACATACAACACAGAATGGAATACAGAACATACAACACAGAGAACGGAGCATAGAACATACAACACAGAGAACGGGACACAGAACATACAACACAGAATGGAATACAGAACATACAACACAGAGAATGGAGCATAGAACATACAACACAGGGAACTGGACACAGAACATACAACACAGAATGGAATACAGAACATACAACACAGAGAACGGAGCATAGAACATACAACACAGAGAACGGGACACAGAACATAAAACACAGAGAACGGGACACAGAACATACAACACAGAGAAGAGAACACAGAACATACAACACAGAGAACGGAACACAGAACATACAACACAGAGAATGGAATACAGAACATACAACACAGAGAATTAGTTTGGAACAATCCATGTACATTAGTTGTGGTCATGAGCACTGCTCTATACCAGTGGTGTATTTAGGTTTTGTGCTGCCCGAGGCCTAACTAAACTCATGCACCCCCTAACTAAAATATGGGCCACCCCTTCCTGTCAAGGCCACACCCCTTCCTGTTTAAGACTTGTCCTATCTATAAACCACACCCCTTCTTATTTAGGCTCCACCTTTTCCTTTTATAGCTCCACCTCTTCTGCTCTGTACATTAAAAGTGGGTACCAAGTGGCCTTGTCAGTGGCCATGAATGCAGCCTATTAGTGCCCATCAGTACAGCCTTATCAGTGCCCATCAGTGCAGCCTCATCAGGGGCAACCTGTGCAGCCTATCAGTGCTCACCAGTGCCGCCTATCAGTGGCCATCAGTGCGGCCCCATCAGGGGCAACCGGTGCAGCCTATCAGTGCCATTAGTGCCGCCTATCAGTGGCCATCAGTGCAGCCTCATCAGGGGCAATCAGAGCAGCCTCATCAGTGCCCATCAGAGCAGTCTCATCAGTGCCCATCAGTGTGGCTTTATCAGGGGCAACAAGTGCAGCCTAATAGTGCAGCTCATCAGTGCAGACCATATCAGTGCCCATATCAGTGCTGCCCATATCAGTGCAGCCCATATCAGTTCAGCCCAAAGCAGTGCCCATATCAGTGCTGTCCATATAAGTGCAGCCCATATAAGTGCCCATATCAGTGCAGCCCATATCAGTGCCCCTATCAGTGCTGCCCATATCAGTGCTGCCCATTTCAGTGCCCATATTAGTACAGCCCATATCAGTGCCCATATTAGGGCAGCCCATATCAGTGCCCATATCAGTGCAGCCCATACCAGTGCCGCCCATATTAGTGCAGCCCATATCAGTGCCGCCCATATTAGTGCAGCCCATATCAGTGCCGCCCATATCAGTGCCCATATTAGTGCAGCCCATATCAGTGCCGCCCATATCAGTGGCCATCAGTATAATAACTTCAATATTGAGCACTTGACACAGGCACAATAGTAATGGTAACCTTCTGTCCTGGCCGCTGGCTGGGGATTCCCCTCATGGTCCTCTCTCTCTCCTCCTATCACCCCGGGCTGGGGAGAAGATTCAGTGAAGTAAGCCGTGCAGAGGAGAGTGGGCGGAGCATTGAGCTCCGCCTCCGCCACTCAGCCGGTCTAGGCAATCACCGGCTGCTTATGGGGGTGCCACTGCCAGTCCTCGACGCTGCCGCCCCACCCCCTCCCCGCCGGCCAAGCACGCTGAGCACAATATTTACAAGTGCCGTGCTACAACAAGCCGGCCGCCGGGGCTGTATTTGTGCGGGAGGCGGCCGCGGGAACCGGGACTTGGAAAAACGGGACGGGGGGGCTTTTTTGCCACCCCCCGGCAAAGTGCCGCCCTAGGCCTGGGCCTTGTTGGCCTAAGCCAAGAAAAAGCACTGCTCTATACACCTTACCAATTCCATAGTCCATTGTCTATCTTGAGAGCAAGTAAAAGAGGGTGGTTACATTCCTACCTACAGTGGGACCGCGGAGAATGAAGGTAGCCACCTTCTAACAGCAAGTTGGATCACAGCCACAAAAAATAAAAAATAAAGGAATTTAGAGGCTGAGAGCAATAGAATGTACTTTTTTGAGTTAAGAATATATACTTGCATTGCATTTTCATAACTTATACTAGAGTTTGGTGTCACTTTAACTGTATAGATCATGTAAAGTACACAGTACTTACACAGTATACATTATTGATCAGAGGTCTCCAAACTTTCTAAACAAAGGACCAGTTTCCTGTCTTTCAGACTTTGGGGGGGTAAGACAGAGGCCAGCGGGAGTAGAAAATGTCCTAGTATCAGTGGGAGTAAACAACCTCCCATCGTTGGTTTAAGTGGGAGGAATAATGCCCCATTGTTGGTACCAGTGGCTCGAATAGTGCCCTGTTGTTGGTGTCAGTGGCAGTAATAGTGCACCACCATTGGTGTCAGTGGCAGGCATAGTGGTGTCAGTGGCACGAATAGTGCCCTACTGTTGGTGTCAGTGGAAGGAATAGTGTGCCATCATTGGTGTCAGTGGCAGGAATAGTGGTGTCAGTGGAAGGAATAGTGCCCTATTGTTGGTGTCAGTGGCTGGAATAGTTTTATATTGTAGATATCAAAGGGAACAATAGTGCCGCATTGTTGAAAAGGACCCAGTCAGTGGGAGGAATAGTGCTCCATCATTGGTATCAGTTGAGGATGGAAAAGTGCACCAAGGCCCAGATAGAGGCAAGCAAAGGGCCACATCTGGCCCCTGGGCCAGAGTTTGAAGACCAATGTTATAGGTGAAGATTTATGATTAAAGGGTAACTCCACTGTCTTGGGGAACAAAAATAGCAAATAAAGAAAAAAATATTATAGCGTATACAATTGCAACACACGTCATATTGTACTTGAATGTTATTAAAAATTTAATTTCAATTTCAATCTGCAGCCACTGTAATTTTCTGAAAATGCAATGCAATATGGCTAAATGGAGGTATTCTGTACACAGAACGCCCCACAGATACGTCATTTCCTGCTTGTGTAATTGGCTCACTGATTTTCCCAGAAGTCTGCACTAAGATGCAAGTCAGATTTCAGGCATCCCCTGCAACAAAAATGTCATTTTTGGAGGGATATTCCCAATAGGAAATCACGTCTAAAGGGATGCAGACCCCGCAATTTTCCTCATTAGTGTCCTGCAGGTGCACAGCTGATTGATCATTCTGAAACCAATTCCATTAGACTCACTTTACCACATGGACACAGACAAACACACATGCATTTCTTAGGAAATAACAAAAGGTAGGAATCTGCAACAAAGTTTGTTAAAATCCCTGCAATGTACATATATCTCTCCCAGAGAATAATGTTTTTTTTATCAACAAAAGTGGAGTTACGTTTTAAATGACTTGCACGAAACATGCAGCCAGGGAAACCCAACGATATAGATGTGTCTGGTGGGTATACCATAAATACGACCATATATCATACATAATATAATATCATGATATATCTAAAATAGTAGCATAAGAAAACTTTATTCCATAACATAATACATAATAATATGATGGCATAATGGCATAAAAACATAATAGTTCACAGTAATAGCATCATTATAGCATCATTATAGCGTGTCTCCACAGTAAATAACATAATTGAAATTGGTATGATCCAAAGAAATATAATGTTGATAATAATCTTAAGATGTAAAAGGAGAAGCATCTAATAGCTCAACGCGTTTTGTGGCTAAAGTGCCACTCTTCTGGAGCAGATGCAGGATAGGTGTCTATAAAAATTTTAAAAGTAAACATAAAATGGGTAAAAAATTAGGGAAAGGGGGAAGAAAAATAAGTACAAGGGTAGGTCCCCCACTTATACTTACAAGCCAGCTATGTCTGGTGTTTTTTCATGATGCTATTACTGTGAACTATTATGTTTTTATGCCATTATGCCATCATATTATTATGTATTATGTTATGGAATAAAGTTTTCTTGTGCTACTATTTTAGATGTATCATGATATTATATTATGTATGGTATATGGTCGTATTTATGGTATACCCACCAGACACATCTATATCGTGGGGTTTCCCTGGCTGCATGTTTCTTATAAAGTCCCAAATCCTGCTCCCATACATTTCCAAAATGGATGGCCAGCTCCTGATGACACCAGAGAAGAAGATGGTGGCGTGGAACCCAGGCTGTGCAGCAGGAGAAAACTGGATTCGCAGGGCAGGTGAGTATGTCTTCTGGTGAGAACTCAGCATAACAAGAAGGAAGGGATATGGAAAAAAGGAGGGGGTGAACTTTGTCTTTAAGGCCTACATTAAAAAGTCAGAAGAGCAACTGTTCTTTACACCTTGAGGTGACGGCACAATATGCATTCCAAAAGGGACAACCACAAGGGAAATGTATGGGATGGACTGTCCACTGTACATTGCCATATGAGTGCTACTAACAGTTTAAATCTACCTAAGGTATCATCAGATATACAGTACATCCTTGGTTTATACTTATGTGCAAGCCGATTGCAGACAACATTTTAGAATTTCTTCATCAGAATTTGGATGGTCCATTGATGTGGTTTATCTTTACTGTTATTGCAATTTTTTTTTTTTTAACAATAGATTTTTATTGAAGGGATTTTCTTAACAATACAGATTGACATTGTCACGATAATAATTGTGACTAACTTCTTTGCAATAGTTCTTAAGAATATTCTCATACAAATAGAGTAACTGATAGTCTGTACCAGCCTACCCCTATTGGGTTCAAACTGTAGGCATGGATAGGCCATCAATTGCGTTAATTAGTTGAATACAGAAAATTATAAGGAAAACAAAAAAAACAAAACAAAAAAAAAATATATATATATATATATATATATATATATATATATATATATATATATATACACATACATATGTTATTGCAATTTAATGTATTTGTGCTGCTTCTTGCTTTTGCAGAATGTTTTCTGGTTACTGGCTCTGGCTTTTCCCCCTTCACACCAGCCCAAGCTCTAAAACACATGGGCGGTGGTCGGTGGAGTATATTGTGTGGAGGCCGTGAGGGGCTATGATTTTATTAAAGTGTCACAAAATTAAACTTCATTCAAGTTTATGCAATGCAGCACAAAGTGATGCGCTGCGGTGCTGTGACAGCGGTGAGGTGCAATAATGCAGATCAACATAGCTCAACTGACATGATGTAAATGAGCCCTAAGCAATGCCAACGATCACAGTCATGGCACAGAAGTAAGGTGTGGGTGGTAGGCCAATGCCAGCGTCAAGGAATCTTTTGCACATACTGTATAACTAAAGGAAATAATTAAAAGACTATACATTCCCAATAGGGTGTAATATTAGGGGTTGGGTTGAGTTTTAATCCTTGGATTAGGGTAAGTTAAAGTAGAATACCTTGAATGGAACTGTTATGGGAAACAGATGGTTTTAGTTCCACTTTAACCACTTGCCTACTGGGCACCTATACCCCCTTACTGCCCAGGCCAATCTTCAGCTTCCAGCGCTGTCGCACTTTGAATGACAATTACGCGGTCATACGACACTGTACCCATATGAAATCTGTATAATTTTTTTTCACACAAATAGAGCTTTCTTTTGGTGGTATTTAATCACCACTGGGTTTTTTTATTTATTGCTAAACAAACGAAAATAAAACGAAAATTTAAAAAAAAAGTTTTTCTAGGATTATTATAAAATTCTGCAACAGGTAATTTTTTGCAACAAGTAATTTTTTTTTTTAGGCAGCACTGATAGGTGACACCGATAGAAGGCACTGATATGCAGCACTGATTGGCAGCACTGATGAGGACTGATTGGCAACACTGGTGGGCACTGATTGACAGCACCTGTGGGCACTGTTGGGACTGCACTGATAATCAGGACACTGACAATCAGTGCCCTGCAGGGGCGTTGCCAGGTCTACAAAAGATCTGGGTCTAGAGCCAATAGCAGCGAAGTAAAGAAAGTCACACGCTTGGGCGGGCATACACATGTATATAATATACGTGTGTTTATATATATATATATATATATATATATATATAACACTATATATTATTACATAAGGGTCCCCAATTCCCCAATGCCCCCCTCATTACACCAGGGTCCCCAGAGAGCCTCCCCCTTACATCAGGGCCCCCAGAGAGCCTCCCCCTTACATCGGGATCCCCAGAGAGCTTGTCACGTCACCTGCCAGCAGATGCGGGTTGTTACATACAGAGAGGCTAGGGTATATAGAAGAGAGGCTAGTGTATACAGAGAGGCCAGGTATACAGAGAGGCTAGTGTATACAGAGAGTCTGGGTATACAGAGATGCTAGTGTATACACAGAGAGGCTAGTGTATATACAGAGAGGCTGGGTATACAGATAGGCTGGTGTATATACAGAGAGGCTGGGTATACAGATAGGCTGGTGTATATACAGAGAGGCTGGGCATACAGAGAGGCTGGTGTATATACAGATAGGCTGGTGTATATACAGAGAGGCTGGGTATATACAGAGTGGCTTGTATATACATAGAGGCTAGTGTATATACAGAGAGGCTGAGTATACAAAGAGGCAAGTGTATATACAGAGAGGCTGGGTATACAGAGAGGCTAGTGTATATACAGAGAGGCTGGGTATACAGTGAGGCTAGTGTATATACAGAGAGGCTGGGTATACAGAGAGGCTAGTGTATATACAGAGAGGCTGGGTGTATACAGAGAGGCTGGGTGTATACAGAGAGGTTGGGTATACACAGAGAGGTTGGGTGTATACAGAGAGGCTGGGTGTATATAGAGAGGCTGGGGGTATACAGAGAGGCTGGGGGTGTACAGAGAGGCTGGGGGTATACAGAGAGACTGGATATACAGAGTTTTCCCCCACCCCCATGGTCTGCACTCACCTGCTCAGGAGCTCAGTGTGAGAAACCTCCTCCCAACTCTATGATATGGGCGGAGCAAGGAGGAAACTCACTCTCACACTCATCTCCCTTCTCTGGATGTCAGTGAAACACGGAGTGCAGACAGCGATGTGTCAGGCAGCCCAGGACATTCTCATGATAGGGCCAGCGATGGACTCGGGGCTATGGGCCTCAGATTCGGGGCTCCAGCCTCAATAGCCACCCCTTAAAGTGGTTGTAAACCCATTACAACCACTTTAACCTACAGGTAAGCCTAGATTAAGGCTTACCTGTAGGTGCAAGAAATATCTCCCAAACCTAAAAGGTTTAGGAGATATTTGCAGAAATAGCGGCACCGATGTCTACGGCGCACTGAGCGTGCCATTTCTAACGGCGATCACGCCGTTATTGGCTGCACCAGCACGCATGTGCGGGAGTGACGTCATCGCGACTCCAGCCAGTCACAGCGCCGGAGCCGCAATACCCGGAAGTCACTCCGGGATAGATGGCGCCTTCGGAGGAGGCGAACGAGGACCCATGCGGGGGCTTCGATCTCAGGTAAGTAATTCATAATGAGCTAGTATGCTATGCATACTAGCTCATTATGCCTTTGTCTTGCAGGGTGTATTTTTTTTTTTTCAGAGGCTTTACTTCCTCTTTAACGACGCCACTGATGCAATGGTTATCAGTGTAGATGTCCCTTTCACACAAGCCAGTTATCGGCTCTCTTTTCCTCATCACGCTGTCAGCACGAGGAAAGGAATGCCACCAACCGGGTTGTGTTTACATTGTGATCAGCGTTGATTGGACACAGCTGATCGAGTGGTAAAGAGACACTGATTGGCTCTTTGCCCTGATCTGTGATCAGCTGTGTTCGGAGGACACAGTGATGCGCACAGCGGGCGCAATTACGGGAGGACATCATATGATGCCCTCCCAGAGCTGGCCGGCCACGCTGTAGCCGTCATTTGGCTATAGTGCATCTTTACAAAAACTGCCTATTCAGGTAAGGTGTGTTTGTAGATAAAAACAAACTGGACAGCTCTAACTAATGTTGAATAATGCCCTTGCTATAGGTGTAGGCCAATCACACACTTTCTGAAGCCTGACTGGAATACTCCCAGGATGTTGCTAGGATGTGGCTAAGTGAGGCCTAGTCATTACTGCTCACCTCCACCATCAGGAGTGAGCTTTTTCTCTGATTCATACCTCCTCACATGCTTTTTCTCTCCCCTGATGCAGTAGCTCCAAGCTCAGCATTTGAGAGCTCAATCCTGCATTGGCGTCTCCAGCTTTCATATTTAGGGGGGGCACATTGGGGGACAGGCACAAAAATAGGGGGGCAATATAAAATGCAAATATATATATATATATATATATATATATATATATATATATATATATATATATATATATATATACCGTATATACTCGAGTATAAGTCATTCCGAGTATAAGTCGAGGCCCTAATTTACCACAAAAAAATGGGAAAAACTTATTGACCCGAGTATAAGACGAGGGTGAGAAATGCACAGCTACTGTAAGTGGAAAAGAGGGTCAACAATGCCCATTTGCAGCCTCACTGTGCCCATTTGCATGCCTCACTGTGCGCATTTGCAGCCTCAATGTGCCCATTTGCATGCCTTACTGTGCCCATTTGCAGCCATAGGTCCCCCGAACTTCAAACTCGGTTAAGGGTTAATAGATGCCCCCTAACTGCAGCCAAAATGTGGGGTCTCTGAACCCAAAGGGTCCCGAAATGACATTGCTGCAGATGGACACAGTTGACCGACTTTGGGGCCCCGTATCTCGGGGCCACTTGGAGCTAGGAACCCCAAATTTGGTGTGCTAACCCAGTGGAACTCGTACCACAACATATTTAAAGCAGGGGTTTCTAGCACCAAGTGGCCCCGAGATACAGGGCCCCAAAAATCAGTTCAGAAAATGTCAAGCACTTTTCTGCAGCAGAGAATGTCATTTTCCGGACCGGTTTTGGGGCCCCGTATCTCGGGGCCACTTGGTGCTAGGAACCCCAGCTTTGGACATGTAATGGTACGGGGCCCCAAAGTCGGTTCGGAAAATGAATTTTTTTGCTGCAGAAAAGTGCTTGACTCGAGTATAAGTCGAGGGAGGCACTTTCAGCACAAAAAAAATGTGCTGAAAAATTCGACTTATACTCGAGTATATACGGTATATATATATATATATATATATATATATATATATATATATATATATTTTATCTATCCTGGGGCCCTTTACCCCTTTACTACGATCCCACAATGGCCCTTTCACATGTTCTGCAGTGAGCTCCCTTCCTACTGTATTGGGGCCCCCCCAGGGTGACAGAGAACAAGAGATATATGTCACCAGCATACCAAGAAAATATAAGGGTCCAAAGCAGTGAGAGAACTATCAGGGTTGCAAAGGTTGTCTTGCCACCGGGCCCTGGTGTTCTGCCACTGTGGGGTTCCCCAGCCCCCTCTTGCTGTCCTGCCCCTGCTATTGACAGCGCTGGTCTGGCATTTCTTGGAATTTACAGGCTTGTTCTCCTGTCCTAAGGACGGGAGAAATCAGTCTGTTTTTTCAGTAACTGAAAGTCCTGGTGGAGTCCTTCCTGCAACTCGTTCTTCTTCCTGCCAATGAGGATGCAGGGGAAGGAGCAGATCGGGCGGCCGTGGTTGTGTGAGCGCTTGCATTATGCAGTGTCAGCGAGCAGAGGGAGGGGGGAGGAATCACCCGCAGGAGCTGACTGGGGACGTTCTCCCTCTCAATAGAGACTGTGTTACCCCAGCGGTGGCCCGAGTAAGATGCGGCACATCCGATATGAATACAAACAAAAAGAAATTGCCTTTTTGTAAAAAAAAAAAAAAAATGTTTTTTTTTGGGGGGGGGGGGGGGGGGGGCACATGGTGGGGTCCAGCATAATGTTGGGGGGGTCATGGCCCCCTCTGCCCCCCCTAGGGTCGCCATTGCAATCCTGTGATGGGGAAGGTCAGCAGTAACGATTAGGCCTCATTTAGCAACATCCTGGGAGTATTCCAGTCAGGCTTCAGGAGGTATGTAAATGGCCTACACCTATAGCAAGGGCATTATTCAACTTCAGTTACAGCTGCATAGTTTGTTTTTATTTACAGAGGCCCCTTTATCTGCATAGGCAGTTTTTTGGTAAAGGTGAACTAACCCTTTCAGTGCTGGGCACAGTGTAAGGGTTAGCTTATGTTTGGGTATCTGCAGCAAGTTGTAATGTACATATGTGCAGCTTGTTCTTAAAATTGAACTAAATTTCCACTTTCAAAATCTGCAAGTAGGCAGAAATCTGCTTTGGAATGTACACTGACCTGCACAACCACAACCCAGTTTACATTCTGGCACAGTGCATTCACAGGAGTGATGTCATCCCACACCAGCCAATAAAGAAAGCCACAGCCGGTGTTCTATCTATAAATGCTCTCCATCGAAAAATGCCTCAGATGGGTCTGCGCAAGCGCAGTATGCAACGTCACTCCATCTGATATGTTGATCAGCTGGCGTGACGTCAACATGGCGCATGCGCAGATCATCTGAGGCAGTATCTGACTGTAACGACACCCCGAGTATAAAAGGGGTTAAAGTCGTTTAGGACATTCCATACTTGAACACAAAGGCAGCTACCAAACACTCCAATCAGCCGAACAAGAAACCCATACGAATAATTCTCCCCCCAAGTACGAGACAAGGCTCTGTGTTGAGGTTCAAGACAGGAATGAACTCATTTATTATCACACATGGACACAACAGATAAAATACAGGTCAGGTGTGTTTAACGTCTCATCAGTACACAGTCTTAGCAGGGAGAGCTGTTGGAGGAATCCCCCTCCCTCTATAGGGATAAACATCCTGTGATATCCCAGGCAGACAGACACAATAGAACATTGGAATACAGCCCCACCCCAAACTAGCACAGCAAATAGTACACAATAGCATGAGACAACACACGATATATACACACAACATTGTGAAGTAGTTACTATCTATAATATGGCACATACAGGGTTCCCAGAGTTTTGTGTTTTGGGGGGGACATGGACTTGAATCCAAAGTAATATTACTTCCAGGATCCCCAGGCATACAGCTCACAATGAGCACCGTTCCCCCAAATGCCAGGGCCCATAATCCGTCCGCAAGAGGCTGGCATTCAGTCCCCTCCAAAAGCCTCTGTCCCGGCTAGGTCTGTCATACTGATGATCTACTAAGCGCTGATAGAGAATGTAATTTTCAGATTCTGGAGAATGTAATTTTCAGATTCTGCCTCACTGTTGCAGGGCGGGTTCTGGCTGTATTGAACATTGTGTTTTCTGTCTGTTGTAGGCGGCTTGAGTGTGTTAAACGGCGGGTTTTGGCTGTGTCTAAGGGCGGGTTAAAACACACCTAAAACCCGCCCTTCAACACACCCACAACCCGCCCCGCAATAGCGAGGCAGAATCTGACAATTACATTCTCCCTCGGATACTGCCTCCGATGATCTGCGCATGCGCCGCATTGACGTCACGCCAGCTGATCAACATAGCCAGAATGACGTTGCTTACTGTGCATGCGCAGACCCATCATAGGCATTTTTTGATGGAGAACATTTCTCAATAGAACACCGGCACCCGAAAGAAGCTGGGGAGAAGGTGTTGGTGCGTACAAGGAACATCAGAATTTTAAAGGTAAGATAAGTATTACAGAGTTTTATCCTGTATTAGACCAAGATTTATGTTTGTTTTGACAGTAAGTGAAGTGAATTCTATGCTATGGTGGCACAGACAAAAATACAGAAGAGTTGAAAATTCTGGTAATGATTTTATCATGGCCCCCAGCTGCCCCTAATTTTTTCCTTTCATTTGCCCCTTGTTTTGGTTATATAGACCTCTATAAAAAAAATGCACTATTTACCCACCAAAAGTGCTAAACTTTTCATCCAATTTCTAAGTAGTTTTTTATTATTATTGATAAATTCCAAAATCAATATACAGGTAGTGGGAAAGAAAAGCACTTGCGATTCTATATAACGAGGTGGCAGGAGTGTGTACTTTGCCCTACATACTTTTCACTAATAGGAGTCCCTCTTTTTTCCATCTCAGAAAGTTGGGAGGTATAATTATATTGTTATCTGTCTTCCTGTCCTGGTGACAACAGCCCCTTGTTTTTTGTTGTAGTCACAGAGAGAAAAAGTGAAGGAAATTCTCCCCATGGGAATCGCAGACTCCCACACTATATTGTATGTAGAAAATGATTTTATCTTTTTTTGTTTTTTCCAGTAAAAGATTCTGTTTTCTGTCTATACCACAGGAGGGGGATTCAGTCCCTACATAATGTGTGTGCTGTTTTATGTAGAAGCATTAAAGTAAATAATTCTGCACTCTACATGTTTGTTTTTTACGATCTCGCTATTTTCCATTCTGCATGTCAGATAGGAGTAGGCTAGTCCTTATAAGCCTAGCTAGGCAAGCCTCTCGTCTCCTCCTCTCATGCTCGTCTCCAGGATTTCTCCAGAGCCTCTCCTATCCTCTGGAACTCGCTACCTCCTATGGCCCGGCTATCCCCTACTCTTGCTACCTTCAGGCGATCCCTGAAAACTCATCTCTTCAGGCAATCCTATCACGTCTCTAACTAATCTTCTACCACTTCCATCAACTCATTCCCCACAGTTACAACCTTTTGTACCACCTGCCCCACCCTATTAGATTGTAAGCTCTTCTGAGCAGGGCCCTCTTAATCCTCTTGTATTTTATTGTATTATAACTGTATCGTCTCCTTTTTATATTGTAAAGCACTGCGTAAACTGTTGGCACTATATAAATCCTGTATAATAATAATAATAATAAATAATAATAATAATAAAGACACGGATGAATGAGTTTGGGGTGGAGGAACTTGACTGGCCTGCACAGAGTCCTGACCTCAACCTGACAGAACACCTTTGGGATGAATTAGAGAGGAGACTGCGAGCCAGGACTTCTCGTCCAACATCAGTGCCTGACCTCACAAATGCACTTCTGGAAGACTGGTCAAACATTCCCATAGACAGTGCTAAACCTTGTGGACAACCTTCCTAGAAGAGTTGAAGCTGTTATAGCTGCAAAGGGGGGGCCAACTTAATATTGAACCCTACAGACTAATGCCCTGTACACACGATCGCACATTCCGACAACAAAATCCATCGGATTTTTCCCAACAGATGTTGGCTCAAACTTGTCTTGCATACACACGGTCACACAAAGTTGGTAGGAAATTCCGAACGTCAAGATCGCGGTGACGTACAACATGTACGACGAGCCGAGAAAAATGAAGTTCAATAGCCAGTGCGGCTCTTCTGTTTGATTCTGAGCATGCGTGGAACTTTGCGCATCAGAATTGTATACACACGATCGGAATTTCAGACAACCGATTTTGTTGTCGGAAAATTTTAGATCCAGCTCTCAAACTTTGCGTGTCGGAAATTCCGATGGAAAAAGTCAGACGGAGCCCACACACAGAATTTCCGACAACAAGCTCCGATCGTACATTTTCCGTTGGAAAGTCCGATCTTGTGTACAGGGCATTAGACTTGGATGCCATTAAATTTCATGCGTGTGTAAAGGCAGGCGTCACACTACTTTTGACAATATAGTGTTCATTTGCTAATAGGGTGTCTCTTGTTTCCCTCTCGGAAAGTTGGGAGGTATGACCATAGGAATATATTCTTTGTTTGGATTTTCATATATAATCTGCTACAAATCTAAATGACTATTTAAGCGTCACATATTTCTTTTCTTTTTTGATCACAGTTTCCAATATTGAATTGTTGATACTACTGATTTATAATCACTGCTGATTTAATGTTGATTTGCATATTGTTTTTTTTTTTTAATTAGAGGAGCGCCCCAATTTATTTGTTTTATTCCCACGCTATATTCAAAGGTGAAAATTAAAATGGATGGAGATAGGCTAAGTAGAGCAAGAAAGACAAACTGGGGTGTTAGAGGAAAGGAATAATAAAATTGACTGGGTAGAAATACATGTTGTATACAGTAATGTAGGCTGAATGTTCCAAATACAGTGTTAAACTCTGCCAGCACATGGCTCTGTAACAGCAGGTGGGAAATAGGCTCCTTGTAATAACAATAGCAGGAGGTCTTTTGACCTCAATGTAAATTACTGAATGACAGGTGACGTCTGTTCCCATTTGGAGGGAGAAGGAACTATAGATGCCCTGAGGCCATGTCTTGTGTTGGACATATAACACACATAACTAAGTGCCAACTAACATCTGCAACAATTACCTAAGTGAGAAAATCATTTTATCTGTATATTATCAGCATGAAACCACCACTTTTACAGTAAAGGGAACTAATGCTTCATTTTAAGTGTTTAAGTGCAGACGCTACAAGATGTCCGCTATTGCTATAATTAAAGTGGAACTACACTGAGTACCACAAACCAAAAGTGCTGTTCAATTCATTTTTAAAGTGGAGGTCCACCCTGAAAAAAAAATACCTAAAAAAATGGAGGAAAAGAAAAAAATTTTTTTTTTTACTTACGTGAAATGGCTGTTGCTAGGCAGTCTTCCTAATCTGCCTCTTCCTACGCCGCGGTGATGTTGTCTCTTCTCCTCCCCGCGTTGTCTTCTGGGGAATGGGGCGCGGTGTGTTATGGGAACTGTGTGTGTCCCACAACACATCGCGTCCCATTCACACAGCGCTGCGCGACTCGCGCATGCGCAGTAGGAAACGGGCAGTGAAGCCGTAAGGCTCCGCTGCCTGTTTCCCTTAGTTGGAATGGCGGTGCCGGGACCCGAGAGTCGAGGGACGGGTCGGCCTCGGGCGGCCGACATCGCGGGCACACAGGACAGGTAAGTACTTATTTAACCGGTTCAATACAGGGCAATTTCACCCCCTTCCTTCCCAGGCCAATTTTTAGTTTTCAGCGCTGTCGCACTTTAAACGTCAATTGCGCGGTCGTGCAACGTTGTACCCAAAAAAAATTGACGTCCTTTTTTCCCCACAAATAGAGCTTTCTTTTGGTGGTATTTGATCGCCTCTGCGGTTTTTATTTTTTGCGTTATAAACAAAAGAAGAGCGACAATTTTGAAAAAAACACAATATTTTTTACTTTTTGCTATAATAAATATCCCATTTTTTTTTAAAAAAAACAAATTTTTTCCTCAGTTTTGGCCGATACGTATTCTTCTACATATTTTTGGTAAAAAAAAATCGCAATAAGCGTATATTGATTGGTTTGCGCAAAAGTTATAGCGTCTACAAAATACGGGATAGATTTATGGCGTTTTAAAAAAATATATATTTATTTATTTTTTTAGCGCCGATCGCGATTTTTTTTCGTGACTGCGACATTATGGCGGACACATCGGACACTTTTGACACATTTTTGGGACCATTCACATTTATACAGCGATCAATGCTATAAAATTGCATTGATTACTGTGTAAATGTGACAGGCAGTGAAGGGGTTAACCACTAGGGGGCGGGGAGGGGTTAATATGTTTCCTAGGGAGTGATTACTAACTGTAGGGGGAGGGGACGCACTAGGGGAGGAGACCGATCAGTGTTCCTCCGTTCTGGGAACACAGATCGCTCTCCTCAGAGCTGACAGGCTGTGGATCTGTGTGTTTACACACACAGATCCACATGCCGGTCCGGTTAACCGGCAATCGCGGCCCCCCCTAGGCGGCCGGGAATCCCAGGACGTCATATGACGCCCACCCAGGATGGGAGATCCCATCTGTGGACGTCATATGACTATGGGCGGGTAATGAAGTGGTTAAAGTCAGCAGCTACAGTGTTTGTAGCTGCTGACTTTTAATTTTTTTTTTTTACGGCCGGAATCCTGCTTTAATATTTAAAGCAAACTCCCCCATCCATCCATGTCTCCATGCTTTATTTTGCTGAGAAATCACACCCCCTAGTATTTGTGGCTGTGGCCATCTTGAGTAAGGGCAGATGATTCATGTAGTATTTACTTCCTGGAACTCATCTGCCCTAGGCTCTCATGCAGACAGGAGGGTGTTCTTAACTGAGAAAACCCATCCTCTCCTCCTGAAGACTCCTGGGATGAATGACATCATTTTCCTAGGAATGGAAACTAGGAAGTAATTAAAAATAAAAATGTTTAAATATAATATATCTTCCTATCTATTTACTAATGCCAGCAGCATAAAGATTCAAATAGTCAATGTTGATTGAGAGAGTGAAGTTCCACTTTAAGCAGACAAGCCCGTTCTGTGCCTTCCAATGGTTTTCTTGAACTCTGTTACAGGACGCTGACTTCATGATTAAAGCGAAACTAAGCCTGAAATATAAAATTTGCCCCGCAAATATTTTTTTTTCGGTTGAAGATATTTTATAAGGCTTTTTTGCCTTTTTTACAAGGCATATTTTGGCATCCATGGAGCAGAGGTGGCACGTACACCAATCAGTCATAACATTCTAATCTTATAAAATAATAGGGGTAGTGCAGTGCAATGAATAAAGCTAAAATAGAAAATATAAAAGTCCAATGTGCATCCGGAGTATAGTGGCTGTCAAATATCCTATGACTCATGAATGATGGATATTCAATATTGCAATCAGTCATATGCAGCTTCTCCCGGATAAACAAAAATGCGCTTTCCAGATTCCGTGGACCTCTGGTCACCCACCAAAAAATATGACCACCCACCTAATATTGAGCAGGTCCCCCTGACCCTTCAAGGCATGGACTCCAAATTAACATCTACATGAATGACAGGACACAAGGTTTCCCAGCAGAACATTGCCCAAAGCATCACACTGCCTTCACCGGCTTACCTTCTTCCCATAGTGCACCCTAGTGCCATCTATTCCCCAGGTAAGTAATGCACCCCGCCATCCACATGATGTAAAAGAAAACATGATTCATTAGACCAGGCTGTCTTCTTCCATTGCTCTGTGGTTCAGTTCTGATGCTCACATGACCATTGTAGACACGTTTGGCTGTGGACATGGGTCAGCATGGGCACCCTGTCCAGTCTGCGGCTACACAGCCCCATACACAACAAGCTGCAATGCACTGTGTATTCTGACGCCTATCGGAACCAGCATTAACTTTTTCATCAATTTGAACTACAGTAGCTCTTCTATTTGATCAATGGGCCGGAATTCGCTCCCAGTGTGCATCAATGAGCCTTGGCTGCCCATGTTGCTGGTTCGATGGTTTTCCTCCCTTGGACCACTTTTGGTAGGTCCTGGCCACTGCAGACTGGGAACATTCCACATAAGCTGCAGTTTTTGAGATGCTCTGACCCAGTCATGGAGCCATTACAATTCAGTCTTTGTCAAAGTTGCTCAAATCCTTATGTGTGGCCATTTTTTCTGCTTTAGCACATCAATGTCAGGGACAGTGGCGTCGCTAGGGGGTGGCTTTTGGGGCTATAGCCCCGAATCTGGGACCCATAGCCCCGAGTCTCTGCAGGGGTCCCCGAGGGGAGGGGAGGCTCTCTGGGGACCCTGATGTAAGTGGGAGGCTCTCTGGGGACCCTTCTGCAATGGGGAAGCTCTCTGGGTACCCTGATGCAAGGGGGAGGCTCTCTGGGGATCCTAATGTAAGGGGGGGCTCTCTGGGGACCCTGATATAAGGGGGGACTCTTTGGGGATATACACAAACACACGTATATTATATAAATGTGTATGCCCGCCCAAGCGTATGACTTACGTGGCTATGGGCTCTAGCTGCAGATCTTTTGTAGACCTAGCAACGCCCCTGGTCAGGGACAACATGTTCACTTGCTATCTAATATATACCACCCACTTTCTGATGGCATTGTAACAAGATGATCAATGTTATTCGCTTTACCTGTCAGTGGCCATAATGCTAGGGCTGATTGGTGTATAGCCTGCTGCCAGCAGCCTGTCAAAATCAATGACAGGCTGAAATGCATTTTGCCTGTATGCACATAGAAGGTCCAAATTTGGAAAAAAGGAAACAGAATTGGCAGCAATGGCGTTGCAGAGCTCACACCTCTAATTGCTGGAGGAAAGCAACCCCAGAGATAAGAGTGTCATAACGTGCAAGTGTGCTGTCTATACATTCTAGCAAATTTCTTTTGGCCACCCCTAGTTATATTCTCTTTTAGGCCTCATTCACATGAGGCCCATACACTGTGAATGGGTCATTTGTTTATGCAGCATGCAGGTGGTCTATGTGAGTGTATGGGGATGCAGCTGATGCATGGATACAGCTGCTCCTCCTAATCTGACAGTTGCACGGTTGTGGGTGAGTGGCCCCAAATGCAGACGTTTACCGGCATGCCTTTCAAATTAATATGAGCAGCTGTGGCTGTGCATCTGCTGCATCCCCATAAACCTACATGGACTGCCTGCATGCAGCACCTATCGGCTCAAGTTGCATAAACAAATGGCCCATTCACAGCATGTGAATGAGGCCTTAAAGGCACAGTTTACCTTCACCAAAAAATTGCCTATGCAGATAAGGGGTGTCTGTAGATAAAAAAGAACTGTGCAACTTTGACCAGAGTTGAATAATGCCCTTGCTATAGGTGTAGGCCATTTACATACAGTACCTACTGAAGCTTGACTGATAAACTCCCAGAGACTGCATCCCCCCGTCCTGTTTTGTTGCTTGAACGACACTAAGGCCCCCCCATCAACACAGTCAGCGATGATATGGCAATCCCTCCTGCCGAGCAATCGTCTTCTCCCGGTGGGGAGGCAGGGGTGGGCGGGAGAAGCCGTCCCCGCCGGGAGAAGACAATGATTATTGCTAGCGGCTATAGCAAAGAGAATGCGGTAGACGGGTTGTACCCAAGTTGATCGATCGTTCAACTTGGTACATTCAGCCTGCCCAATAACGGTAACGCCGCGTACACACGGTCGGACTTTCCAACGGGAAATGTTAGATGTGAGCTTGTTGTCGGAAAGTCCGACCATGTATATGCTCCATCGAACATTTGCTGTCGGAATTTCCAGCCACAAATGTTTGCTAGCAGGTTCTCAAATTTTCCGCCAACTTCACTTGTTGTCGGAAAGTCCGATCGTGTGTACACAAGTCTGTCACACAAAAGCCCACGCATGCTCGGAATCAAGCAGAAGAAGCCACACTGGCTATTGAACTTCCTTTTTCTCAGCTTGTCGTCCGTCTTGTACGTCACCGCGTTCCCACGATCGGAATTTAGGACAACATTTGTGTGACCATGTGTATGCAAGACAAGTTTGAGCCATTAGAATCTCGGCCGATTCCTGCTGAACTGGCCGAGATTCAAACCGTCTATGGCCGGCCTAAGAGACTCACAGCTGTTACTGTTCACCATCACAGGAGTGAGTTCTTTCTCTGTCTCAAACCTCCTCACTTGCTCTTTCTCTCCCCTGATGCAGTAGTTGTAAACTCAACATTTGAGAGCTCACTCCTGCAATGGTGGAGTTGAACAGTAATAGCTGCGAGTCTCCTAGCAATGGCCTAGCAACAAGGCAGGATGGGGAAACGATTTATTAGTCAAGCTTTATGAGGTATGTAAATGTCCTACACCTATGGCAAGATCTATGTTCAGTTTTGGTCAAAGCTGTACAGTTTTTAACTACAGACACCCTTTACCTGCATAGACAGCTTTATTGTAAAACCAAACTTTGCCTTTAAGCTCCACCAGTGGGTCATGGCATGGGACGTCACCACGCATGTGTGCAACACCAACGCTCCTGCACCTGAAGTCATTGTGCGGTGCGGCTGGGCAGGCGCAGCCATTTTTTGGTCCCATGGTAACATCTCCACCTCCAACATGTGCGTGGGGGTGGACCACATGAGATGCCTCATAGCCATTACTATCTTGGGCTGTGTTGAGACTGAGATTGGATCAGGCACACTTGGTGGCTGTTCTGATATATGTGATTACTTTGCCCCCTCCTTTCTTTATACTATATACAGTAAGCTGGTTTTCCCCCAAATTGAAGAAACTCTTAGGAAGTTCAGGCGTAATCTGTCTGAACACAGGTTCTGAAGAGTTTTGTAACTAACACTATCATTTTTAGAAATTTTCTCCTTTGAACAGGAATACGTATGAAAGTGTATGTACTAGCTATACATTAAAGTTTACAATGCTACAGCTTATATCTTTTTTTTTTATAGGATATAGATTTCTGGTATTGGGGGCTCAATATTTTAGGGCCTCCTTGTTTGTTCTTATTCCTGCTCCCCTTTATTTTTATTTTTACTTATCATTATCACTCCATAGCCTGTAAACTTTCTTTAACACCAACATATGTGTATCATTATTGGGCTTTTTTTTTTTTGGTGCATATGTCAGAAGATTATTATAGATATACCAATTAGAAGCTCATGGTTGGATCGGGTCACACATTTTTATTTACTTATTTTTTCTGGAATACATTATTTACTGATTATTTTTACTGGGGATTCTCACATCTATTTTTTTCTTTCCAGGAGGTTGTCTTTCTGACCGGTTGTATATTCTCATATGGTCTCTTGCGTGCTAATTTGTGGTCCTTGTGAGTTTCTGGGGATTGGAGGGTGTGAGGGGATGGCACCTCTTCTTTTAATCATTCTGGCTTGTATGTAGTGATGACATATGGTTATATAAGTCTTTTTTAATGTATTATAATTTCTTTTTAGACCTACATACCCTTTTCCTGGGGAATATTTGCAAGAAACAAATTGAAACGCGTTGGGTTCTCCTGGTAGGGGGCACACTATCAAGGAATTTCTACAGTTTATACATGCATTTTGTTTAATCCAGCCAATAAGTAAATGGGTATTGTAGCCTTTGTGTCACCAGGAGGTTCAACACAATGCCGTAACTGTTTTGATTTATGTAAAGATGTTTTAAAGTATTGTATAAATAATACATATGTGCTCTGTTTTATATAAATTTGTGCTATTTTGCTGTTGTAAGTCAGATGGGAGAAAACATGGTACTGTGTGTAAGCTCCGCCAGCTTCCTACCCCTGTACAGTAACAGTGTTCTTACTGGGCATTTATATAATCTCAGGTCCAAAGAAAAAATATTCATTAATTTTTCTGATCAAAAGCTGTTTGAAGTTGCCCGAAAATTAGGGTTGTAAGGCTGTAAGGCTGATGTAAAGTTTAATGTCGTGGGTAAATGTACCAAGAAAATGTCTTCTTACCCATAACAACCAATCAGAAGTATTGTTTTAGTCTCAGACCTGGACAACGGATAATGTTAGAAGCTAACTGATTGCTAATAGTAACAAGAACATTTTTTTCCAACAGATTTTCATAGCCTAAAGTTGTTGTTTTTTTTTTTTTTACATAGGCAGTTTTACCTTTTTGAAATTCTACTGCAGTTATGTAGATGTAAACAGGCTAGAATGTGTGAATGAATCCATAAAAACATCAACATTATAATAATTCCAGTGAAAACAATCCCACTGTACAAATAACTGAATCTACATTTCCTTCCAAGACAAAAGGTCTTAAGCCTTAAATAGATGGTTCAAATCTCCTGCTGAACCGGCTGTGATTTGAACCATGTATGGGCACTTGGGTACAACCAGCCTACCAGATTTTACTTGTGATTATTGCTAGCAGCTGTTATAGCTGCTAGCAATAATCACTGTGTTCTCCTGGTGGGAACAACTCCCCCCCGCCCCCCCACCAATGGCTCCATGGAGGGATTCCCTATCAACACAGTTTCTTTCTTGCAACTATTCTCAACCAGGTTTCCCTGGATCAATAGGGTTCATCGAGAGGTTGTTAGGGGTTCCTTGAGCTGTAGCTGATTAAACTTCCATTTGATTGTGTCTGCATAGTTCTAGAGTAGAGTCCAATTCCATTTGTCAGAGTCTATGGCACGACACCAATAGATTTTTCAGATCTCTCTAAGGGTGACATTCTGACCACAGGTGCAATGGGGGCTTTCTCCTACCACTGAGCACCAATGTAAGAGGCATTTTCCCACTGAAACCCTATAATTTGGATTTGGCAAAGGTTGTCCAAGGCCTAAAAATCATTTCAAGGGTTCCTCTGGGTTGAGAAAGGCTGCTGTAAGGGACTCTACAGAATTAAAGCCATTGACTTTGTTTTCTTGGGTACAATATGTTTATAGATACTGAAATAAATCTGGGTCTTCTTAATGTGTTTTGGGACATTTATTGCTAATGTGCTAACCACTACACCACTGGGCGGCACAGTGGTGTAGTGGTTAGCACTCTCGCCTAGCAGTAAGAATCCCAACCACGACGTTACCTGCCTGGAGTTTGCATGTTCTCCCTGTGCCTGCGTGGGTTTCCTCCGGTTACTCCGGTTTCCTCCCACACTCCAAAGACATGCTGGTAGGTTTATTGGCTTCTGTCCAAAATTGGCCCTAGTATATGAATGGGGACCTTGGATTGAGGGTAGGGACTGATGTGAGTGTGCGATGTACAGGGTTAGGGACAAGGGTCAGGGTTGTAGACACACACTCACTCAGGTTGAACTGGATGGACTGGTGTCTTTATTCAACCTTACTAACTATGTAACTATGTAACTATGAAAAGTTGTTTGCAGGTCCTTCATAAAAATGTGTTTGATCAAAGAGAACCTGTAGGGACAAACAAGTCTCGCATTCAACGCAACCTACTTGATAACTACTTTTGCACACAAATAACCAGGGCTGCAACTAACGATTATTTTCATAATCGATTAGTTGGCCGATTATTATTTCGCTTAATCAATTAATCGGTTAATAGCCTTAAAAAAAAAAAAAAAGTGTGTTGTATAATTTAGTTAACATGTAAAGTTTTAAAAAAAGGCAATTTATTCGTAAATATCTCTATATGCAGTAGTAAATATAAATAACCAACTATATGGGTAGGGAGCAAAATATCTAGTCCCCTCTGAGAATAACAGACAGAAGTGATATATACTATTAGAGGAGAGATATACTGTATATGCTATTAGAGCGGATATACTATATATACTATTAGAGGATATATACTATTAAAGGGTGAATCTGGTAAATATCATCAGACTCAGAGATCAAATTTTTTTATTTAAAAAACAAAAAAAAAACAATGTCCTCCTGTTACATTAAAAATTTAATTTTAAGAATTTGTTTGATTTTCTAATCGTTAGTGGGGTCAAATCGACGTTCATTTTCAACCACACTGACAATTTGGAAATAATAGAAAACTTCTTGGTCAAAGGAATTTTCAGACAGTATGTTTTCGTTCAGAAATTACAATTGTTTTAAAAACAATTTTTTTTGGCCAATTTGTTGTTGGGCAGATCAGCTTCTCCATTGTATATTGAACCAAAAAAGCACAGTTTTGCTTTAAAAAAAAGTCCCTGACCCCTTTCCAAATACGGAGCTGCTGAAAAAAGCATAGATGTGAACGTGTCCCATAAGAAACCATGTAAATGAACTGTAGTCAGTTTCTGCAAAAAGCACCAAAAAAGCACATAGATGTGAACCAGGTCTAAGATGTTTAAGTAACATAATGGGGTTAAAAAAACTAAAATTAGCCCTTTATAGTACAAAAGAAAGCAGATAATCACTACTTTAAGGGGTTCATTTTTTTACTGTAGAACTGTGAAAGTAATAATTACAATAGTGATTATTTGCTCTTTTTGTACTATAAAAGGGCTCATTTTAGTCTTTTTTTTAACACCATTATGTTACTGGCCGAATAATCGATTATGAAAATAGTAATCAATTAATTTCATAATCAATTAGTTGTTTCAGCCTACAAATAACGGCCTGTTTTACAGCTCTACAATAAATATCTTTTGAGTTTTCAATTGGGATTTTGTTCAAACTAAAAAAAGCAACAAAATGTATTACACAAAGATAGCACTCCCTTATGTGATTCATTGAAAAAAAAAATACAAATATACATGAATAGTGCATGCTAAGATGTGACCCCCCCCGAGTCACACACAGCAGTCATTAGGGTATTGCTGTTTAACTGACAAGTGCAGTAGTAGTCTGAAGCTTCTTTTGCTTAGCGTGGGAATTAAAGACGTGGGGGAGGGGAACGCACAGCTCAACGTATTTTGTTCCTTTAGTCTATGACCCTGATGAATATAATCCCTAAATGTAATCTAGCATAAATAAACCATTTGTAAAACAACAACAAAATTATTTTCTGCCTACTTTTATTAATGATAAATGATACAAAATAATATTATAAAAGGCAACGTTTAATAAAATATCAGATATAGCTTAGCCTGGAAGCGTCAGAGCAGAAAAGCAGTAGATGTCATCTCTGATAGCATCAGTAAAGGAGAGGAGTATGCAAAAAAGAGGTCACGTTTACTTAAAAAAAGCGTTGGCCATACACATCCCAAATGAATAAAGCTATTGAATGTTTGATTTCATTATATATCAAAATCACAAAGCAGCGGTAGACATAAAATGCTGCTTTCAATCATCCCCAAAGAGCCTAGCTTTCATTTCACAATAAATTGCTGGTAGTCGAACATACTCATAAGTGGTAGATTGTTTGGTTTCTGGGGATCGTGTTGTCCCAAAAGTGATTGAAATTGACTGGAATGTATGGCTGCTTAGTGTGAGGGTTAGGGTAAGAGGAAGAATTAGTATGAGGGGGTCCTTAGGGAAGACCATCACTCTTGGCACTAGGAACTCTAATGCCGCGTACACACGGTCGGACTTTTCGTCTACAAAAGTCTGATGGACGCAGATGGACTAAAGCCGGCTGACAATCCGATCGTGTGTGGGCTTCCCCGGACTTTCAGTGGACTTTTCCAGCCGCAAATCTGACGGACTTTAGATTTGAAACATGCTTCAAATCTTTACGTCGTAACTACGACAGACCCAGAAATCCGCTCATCTGTATGCTAGTCCGACGGACAAAAACCCACGCTAGGGCAGCTATTGGCTACTGGCTATCAACTTCCTTATTTTAGTCCGGTGTACGTCATCACGTACGAATCCATCAGACTTTTGTGTGATCGTATGTAGGCAAGTCCGTTCGTTAGAAAGTCTGCCGCAAGTCCGCCAAAAGTCCGTCGAAAGTCTGTCGGACTTTTTTAGCCGAAAAGTCCGACCGTGTGTACGCGGCATAAGTTAAAAACTACCAGCAGCTCCTCTATAGCTTAGTTACAGTATATAACAGGATATCCATTGTCTCTCTGGCTGCTGTACACCCCCCATCCAACCTAACCGTCCCCATTCCACTATGCCCCTTGTTAAAATGGTTCAAGGATATCTGTATGTTTATTCTCGGGTTATGTAAATATTCAAACATAATGAGCCTCTCAACACTGTCTTACATTGTGTTGCACTGTACAATTTCTCTTAAACTCAATAAAATGTGCAGCAAAAAAACAAAACAAAAAAACAACAACACCATGGCTTAGTGGTTAGCGCTTCTTCTTTGCAGCACTGGGGGCCTTGGTTTGAATCTCAACCAGAACACTACCTACATGGAATTTGTATGTTCTCCCTGTGTCTGTGTGGGTTTTCTCCCACACTCCAAAGACATGCCGGTAGGTTACTTAGCTCTTGTCTCAGGTTCTATTCACATGGGTGGTCCAGTTAGTTTTTCAGGTGGACTTGATCAAAAGCTCCATGTTAGCCTACATTTTAAAACCAGAGCTTTCCAGACCCATATTAGATCTATGGGTGGGATGTAAACTTGTGTCTGTTTACATCAGACTACCCCAGATCTGTCGCATTTAGGTCCAAAATAAAAGGATGCAGACATATTCAATTTTTTCCCAACCCAAACATATTTGGAACTCAGATGTAGTGGATGCACATCCATTCACATCCAACCGCCCATAGATTAACATAAAACCTCCTATCAGGGTCCACCTGAAAAACTGACAGGCAGACCTGATCAAACAGCCCATGTGAAAAGGGCCTTAGACGGTAATCTCCTTGAGGGCAGGGACTGATGGGAATGTACATTATGTAAAGCGCAGCATAAATTGCCTGTGCTATATGTATTATGTAATCACCTTTAAAAAATAATTAATTAAAATACATTAAAAAGAAGGCCACCAGCAGCAATATACTGTTGTCTAAAGCCAACGTATCACAGACCAGACCATCCAAGGAACACTGAGAGAAGAAGACCTTCCCTGCGTGTTTCCAACACGCAGGGAAGGTCTTCTTCTCTCAGTGTTCCTTGGATGTTTTACACTTGGATTGTTAATCAATTCTGTGTATATTGAAGCGTTTTGGTGATCCGGAGTGCTTTCGCCTGAAGAGGAATTTGGACTTTTTGTTTGGAATTTATTCTAGGATATTTATATAAAACAACATTTGCAAATATGTATGAAATTTAGAGGTGCTAATGGCACTACAACCTTGTTTGTAAATGTAAATAGCTCACAGAACAGAAAGTCATTCATGCCGCTGAAAAGGGGACTTGCTAACTAATCTTTTATCATGTAAATACTCCTACATATCAGTCAGTGCTAAATGTTCTACCTACAAAGCAAATAAACATTGTGTTGTTCCACTTACAGGCCTCTGGTGTTTCCTACAGCTTACAGTTAAAGTGAACATATAAGGACAGAAATACGAAAGCTGCCACTACTGATTTGGTATTTAGGTCCTATTCAAACTTGTAAATGGTGCGATTAGATGCGGGGCTTCCCTGAGATTAACTGGGGGCGGGACACCACATTGAACGCATCGAGAGGTTGACAGCTCCCGCCACTATATGTGGCTGGTCACATGTAAGCACTCATGCAGCGATTACCTGCAAAAGGATTAGCCCTAGACAAGGTCTGTTCTTGGGAAAAAAAATCGTCCATGGACCCCAGATTCATTCAAATTGTTTGGGGAACCTGGGTCCTAGGTCTGTGAAACGCAGGACGTGAGCAGCGCCCGGATACATCTGCTAATCCATTTTACATGCCTGTTTTTAACAGATATTTTGTAAGTACCCAATCTTGTGTAGAATAAATTTTTTAAACGGTACTTTTACTATTAGATCCTTTTTTTTATTAACCTTGGGTACCTGGGATTTCTACTGAAAACCTTCACTAAGAATTTCATTGATCTGACGTGTACTTCACTTCTCCTGAACACCTTTGGTTATCATCATTTAAGCCTGAAGCGACCCCCAGACTGCATAGCTGGGGGTCATCGCAATCTGGTGAGTGGGGACACATAAGGGGGTGTTGACGTGCACCTGAAAAGCTCTGAAGCATCCGTGTTTATTTGCACCTGAAAAGCTTTGCAGCATTTGTGGGGGGTTTTTTTTCACTATGGATTCAAACACTTTTGAACACTTTGTTACTTTATTTGGACTTTGTTTTGTCTAATATTATTTACACCTATTTACATCTGCAAGCGCCGCATTTATATATTTTTACATTTGCACTTAGTGTGTGGCAGCTGCTTTTGTTTTTTATTTTCACTGTTCTTTCACCATTAGCGCGAGTATATACTTAAGTATATATTTTTTTTTCACCCTATTAGGATATGTAAGCTGATATAAAGAAATAGTGGTTCACACAGTTATGCCGCGTACACACAGTCGGACTTTTCAGCTACAAAAGTCCGACAGCCCGTCCGACAGACTTTCGACAGACTTTCGGCGGACTTTCAACAGACTTTCTAACGACCAGACTTGCCTACACACGATCACACAAAAGTCAGACGGATTCGTACATGATGACGTACACCGGACTAAAATAAGGAAGTTGATAGCCAGTAGCCAATGGCTGCCCTAGCGTGGGTTTTTGTCTGACGGACTAGCATACAGACGAGCGGATTTCTGGGTCCGGCGGAGTTACGACGTAAAGATTTGAAGCCTGTTCCAAATCTAAAGTCCGTCAGATTTGTGGCTGGAAAAGTCCGCTGAAAGTCCAGGGAAGCCCACACACGATCGGATTGTCCACCGGACTTGGTCCGTCGGCGTCCGTCGGACTTTTGTAGCCGAAAAGTCCGACCGTGTGTACGCGGCATTATAATTTGATTGTACAATATGGGTACTGATCTAATGATTTATTACTTTTTCAATCACTTAAGCTGGCCATGTGCATCAGATTTTGCTTAGATTTGAGTATTAGTTCAGCAAAATTTAAAGCAGAACTCCAGGATAAGCAAATATTGTCTAAATACAAGAGCCACATGTATTATTAGTTGAAAGATGCCAGGAGGGGGGATTTGGTGGGGTTGTGCTAGGAGGGGGGATTTGGTGGGGTTGTGCTAGAAGGGGGGATGTGGTGGGGTTGTGCTAGGAGGGGGGATTTGGTGGGGTTGTGCTAGAAGGGGGGATGTGGTGGGGTTGTGCTAGGAGGGGGGATGTGGTAGGATTGTGCTAGGAGGGGGGATGTGGTGGGATTGTGCTAGGAGGGGGATTTGGTGGGATTGTGCTAGGAGGGGGGATTTGGTGGGGTTGTGCTAGGAGGGGGGATTCGGTGGGGTTGTGCTAGGAGGGGGGATTTGGTGGGGTTGTGCTAGGAGGGGGGATTTGGTGGGGTTGTGCTAGAAGGGGGGATGTGGTAGGATTGTGCTAGGAGGGGGGATGTGGTGGGATTGTGCTAGGAGGGGGATTTGGTGGGGTTGTGCTAGGAGGGGGGATTTGGTGGGGTTGTGCTAGGAGGGGGGATTCAGTGGGGTTGTGCTAGGAGGGGGGATTTGGTGGGGTTGTGCTAGGAGGGGGGATTTGGTGGGATTGTGCTAGGAGGGGGGATTTGGTGGGATTGTCCTAGGAGGGGGGATTGGGTGGGGTTGTGCTAGGAGGGGGATTTGGTGGGATTGTGCTAGGAGGGGGGATTTGGTGGGGTTGTGCTAGGAGGGGGGATTTGGTGGGATTGTCCTAGGAGGGGGGATTGGGTGGGGTTGTGCTAGGAGGGGGATTTGGTGGGATTGTGCTAGGAGGGGGGATTCAGTGGGGTTGTGCTAGGAGAGGGGATTTGGTGGGGTTGTGCTAGGAGGGGGGATTTGATGGGATTGTGCTAGGAGGGGGGATTTGTTGGGGTTGTACTAGGAGGGGGGTGTGGTGGGATTGTGCTAGGAGGGAGGATTTGGTGGGGTTGTACTAGGAGGGGGGATTTGGTTAGATTGTGCTAGGAGGGGGGATTTGGTGGGGTTGTGTTAGGAGGGGGGGGATTTGGTGAGATTGTGCTAGGAGGGGGGATTCGGTGGTATTGTGCTAGGAGAGGAGATTCGGTGGGGTTGTGCTAGGAGGCGAGATTTGGTGGGGTTGTGCTAGGAAGGGGGATTCGGTGGGGTTGTGCTAGGAGGCGAGATTTGGTGGGGTTGTGCTAGGAGGGGGATTTGGTGGGATTGTGCTAGGAGGGGGGATTTGGTGGGGTTGTGCTAGGAGGGGGGATTTGGTGGGGTTGTGCTAGGAGGGGGGATTTGGTGCGGTTGTGCTAGGAGGGGGAATTTGGTGGGGTTGTGCTAGGAGGGGGGATTTGGTGTCTAGGAGGGGAATGTGCTAAAAAGCCCAAGGGCTCAGATGCACTTACTGGTGTGAACGAGCCCTCAGACTGGTGTGCCACGGGATTGTTTGCGATTCTAAAGGGTGCCTTGGCTGAAAAACTTTTGCAAAATGCTGCTCTAAATACAGGTTTCCTCTAAGGGCATATAGACACAACCAGTACTTGTGGTTTTGGCAATATTTGGCGATATGCAGGAATTCAGAAACCCACAGTCACTAGACACTTTGTGGATTCTGCTGAAATAAGCAGGATATGGCATAAACAAAGATCACAAAGATATGGGATATCCCAAGCAGCGTTTTTCTACAAGGATACAGCAAGTAGCAGCGGGTTTCAGATTAACCTTTGCCTAGTTTTAGCAGGGGCATTCTGACTAGTTGGCTTTTTTACAAGGTCAGAAGGTGCTTGTGATCTTTTATAGATGATACTAATATATCCAGAGATGTGGATGGTGCACTGCCAGTCCCCAGAGGATTTTACATTACTATAACATGAGAGTTTATGTTGACATACTGCTTTTTACAAGGATCTTACTGGTGTACCAGATACTAAAGCACAGTATCTCACAAAATGAGTACACCCCTCACATTTTTGTAAATATTTTATTATATCTTTTCATGTTGAAGAAATGTCACTTTGCTACAATGTAAGGCTCGATTCACACCTATGCATGTTGCTTTTGAGCGTTTTTGGAGGTTTTTTTTTCATGCTTGCCACGTTTTTGAGCAGCGTTTTTGCCGCGTTTTTGCCGCGTTTTTGCCGCGATTTGCGTTTTGCGTTTTTTTTTGTTTTTTTTTTTTACAGTTTTTTTTTACAGTCTAATAAAAAATTTAAAAAAAATTAAGAAAAAAAAAAAAAAACGGCAAAAACGCATCAAAAACGCATCAAAAACGCTGCAAAAACGGTGCACTTGCGTTTTTGATGCTTGTCCATTGAAATCCATTACATGCAAAACGCTGCATTTTGCATGAAAAAAAGTCCCCGACCCTTTCCAAAAACGCAGAGATACAAAAAAGCATTGATGTGAACGTGTTCCATAGGAACCCATGTTAAAAAATTCCCATGCATTTCTGCAAAATGCAAAATGCATCAAAAAACGCGCTAGTGTGAATCGAGCCTAAAGTAGTGAGTGTACAGCTTGTATAACAGTGTCAATTTGCTGTCCCCTCAAAATAACTCAACACACAGACATTAATGTCTAAACCGCTGGCAACAAAAGAGTACATTTAAAAATCCTGTAGGTACAGAATCCCAAGAGCACTAACAGGTTTCCAGTGATGAGAGTGAAGAGATAAACATAAATGGTGACTTCTGTGACACCCTCCACCAACATATGGAATGGCCCCTCACCTCATGTAGTGGACCCCTGAGTAAATCAGTCAAATCTCGAACAGCATTCCCATAGATTGAATGGGTCGGTAAGCACAAACAGCAAATGCAGTAGAATGGCGATAAGAGTGTCTAGATGAGATATCCTCTTCAACTCCGATATACAGGTACATGAAATAGAATTAACAATATCTAGTGCTCTCTGAATATAGTATCAAAACTGATGTTTATTAAAAATTGATAAAACTCACAAGGCTTGCACTGTACCCCAGTGCTAAGGATTGTAGCAGTGTATATCACAACGTTTCTGCGGGGATCAGCATTTGTTATTATGAATTTACCAGTTCGTTTTTATCTTTGAGCACTGTACTGCCTTTTATATATTTTTGTGTTTGGGATTTGATATTTTGACTCCTAGTATTTCAGCTGCTAGTTTTTAGGGATTACTGTTGCGCTAGTTGATTTTCTTTGTTTAACAAAAGATTACACCCCTACGTGAAAATGTCCAAATTGGCCCCAATTAGTAATTTTCCCTCCCCGGTGTCATGTGAATCGTTAGTGTTACAAGGTCTCAGGTGTGAATGGGGAGCAGGTGTGTTAAATTTGGTGTTATTGCTCTCACTCTCTCATACTGATCACTGGAAGTTCAACATGGCACCTCATGGCAAAGAACTCACTGAGTATCTGAAAAAAATAATTGTTGCTCTACATAAAGATGGCCTAGGCTATACGAAGATTGCCAAGACCCTGAAACTGAGACCATACAGCGGTTTAACAGAACAGGTTCCACTCAGAACAGGCCTCGCCATGGCCAACCAAAGAAGTTGAGTGCACATGCTCAGCATCATATCCAGAGGTTGTCTTTGGGAAATAGACATATGAGTGCTGCCAGCATTGCTGCAGAGGTTGAAGGGGTGGGGGGTCAAGCCTGCCAGTGTTTAGACCATATGCTGCATACTGCATCACATTGGTCTGCATGGCTGTCGTCCCAGAAAGAAGCTTCTTCTAAAGATGATGCACAAGAAAGCCCGCAAACAGTTTCTGAAGACAAGCAGACTAAGGACATGGATTTCTGGAACCATGTCCTGTGGTCTGTTGAGACCAAGATAAACCTATTTGGTTCTGATGGTGTCAAGCGTGTGTGGCGGCAACCAGGTGAAGAGTACAAAGACAAGGGTGTCTTGCCTACAGTCAAGCATGGTGGTGGGAGTGTCATGGTCTGGGGCTGCATGAGTGCTGCCGGCACTAGGGAGCTACAGTTCATTGAGGGAACCATGAATAGCAACATGTACTGTGACATACTGAAGCAGAGCATGATCCCCTCCCTTCAGAGACTGGGCTGCAGGGCAGTATTCCAACATGATAAAAACACCAAACACACCTCCAAGGCGACCACTGCCTTGCTAAAGAAGCTGAGGGTAAAGGTGATGGACTGGCCAAGCATGTCTCCAGACCTAAACCCTATTGAGCATCTGTGGGGCATCCTCAAATGGAAGATGGAGGAGTGCAAGGTCTCTAACATCCACCAGCTCTGTGATGTCATCATGAAGGAGTGGAAGAGGACTCCAGTGGCAACCTGTAAAGCTCTGGTGAACTCCATGCCCAAGAGGGTTAAGGCAGTGCTGGAAAATAATGGTGGCCACACATAATATAGACACTTTGGGCCCAACTTTGACATTTTCACTTAGGGGTGTACTCACTTTTGTTGCCAGCAGTTTGAACATTAATAGCTGTGTATTGAGTTATTTACACTGTTATAGAAGCTACTACTACTTTATATTGTACTTTATATTGTAAGAAAGTGTAATTTCTTCAGTGTTGTCACATGAAAAGATATAATAAAATATTTACAATAATGTGAGGGGTGTACTCACTTTTGTGAGATACTGTACTTTGGGGCAGACTTTTTTCAGGGATGTTGGCCAGGATGGATTTCTACTACGGTCCAAGAAAAGCAATGTGACTTTACAGATTTATTCTTTCATCAGCTAACATGAATAATTGGATCCATTACTCACTTACATCACTTGAATACACATTTATATCAATTGAATACAAATCTGTATATTTTGCCAATTTATAGAGATTCTATCAAGTAACTGATGTATGTAAATCTATATTCTTTTCACATAGAAGACAGGGAAAATAAAGGAGGTTACTACATGATTTATTCATGTATTCACAAGAGTTTAGGCTGTCAGCATAGCTTCTCAAATCTGTCACAAGCAATATAAATACTCTGATCTGTCAGCTTTCTGCATCATATTTTACTGCTGTTGATCCATAAATCCCAGCTATGATACTAATAAACCTGTACAGAGCAAAGTGTAGATAACCAAGGTTCTGCAAAAAATAAAACATTATGAAAATACAATTGCATCTTTTCTTTGTAATAGTAACATATTTCTTAATCAAAAGTTTTACAAATACATATGTATTTAAAATTTATTGATTAATTATTATACATAATTCTAACGGAAAAAAAGAAGTTTGCTCATATTTAACTGACACCTTGCAAAAAAAAAAAAAAAATGTATTTGGTCTGGCTGGAAGTTTATAAACTGTTCATGCTTGTTAAATGGTTAAATAACCTTGGTATGAGACAGATTATACCATTTCCATTGAATTGTTTTCCAAGGGAGCAGGCTTTCCTTGGTCTGCTGTGTTTTTGCCTCTCATGTTCGCATAACAAGTTGTGCTCTGTAGATGTATGCACATCGGAATGTAGCTAACTTCTGGCCCAGAGATTTACCAACTAGGCTTTTATTCATGGTGGTAGACATACTGACAGATATTACATGATCATGATTAGATGTATACAAGTGACCCCAGACATCAACAGATGGATTATATAGTTACTATGGGTTGTGAAAAAAAGTTACATTGACCTGGTTGCACTTTGTTGCAGAGAGATTATCGCTCCTGCATGAGAAATGGGATGCTTCCCTGCTATGCATATAAACTTACACACAATGCAGTGTTATGCAAATTGGCATGTCTTAGCTCTAGGCAGTTCTTGCTTTTACCCCAACTACTTTCTTAAAGTGAAACTTTACCTTCCCTGTCAACTTTATAAAATTCTTCCCCTTTCCTGCTCCTCTAACAGAAATTTTTTGGGGTGGGTGGGGAAGGAACTCCTTTTTCTGGGAACACCTCCCCACACTTCCTTATTTCTGACCTAGGCAAGACTGACATTCACTGTGCCCACAAGCCTCCTGGTATACCCTTGTCACAGGTCCCAGGAGGCCATGGGCTACACTATGGTGCATGCAGTGCGCCATGTCATTAGGGGGTTGGCTGTTATTCATGTTTTTTGCAGCCACCAAGCTGATGACACAACATGTAGCACGTGCACGTCATCGGGGGTGGTTGCTGCTGCAAGCACAATCTAGAAAAGGTGACATTAGAAGATGACAGAACGGGACCGGGTGTGATGCAGCAAACCGAAGAAGCAGATCCCTCTAGAGCACAGCTGGATCTCCAGTTTTATGAATATACTTTTGGTTAACAATCCAGCTATACAGATAAGAGGGGGGGGGGAGTGGGAGTTAGGTTCCTCTTTAACATGCTTATGTACAGTGAGGGAAAAAAGTATTTGATTGCCTGCTGATTTTGTACATTTGCCCACTCACAAAGAAATGATCAGTCAATAATATTAATGGTGCGTTTATTTTAACAGTGAGAGACAGAATAACAACAAAAATATCCAGAAAAACACATTTCAAAAGAGTTATAAATTGATTTGCATTTTAATGAGTGAAATAAGTATTTGACCCCTTTGCAAAACATGACTTAGTACTTGGTGGCTAGATCACTCCAGGACCCTAATGTGCTTCTTCTTGACCCACTCCTTTGTTGCCTTGGCCGTATGTTTTGGGTCATTGAGGGAAGGAGGTTCTTGCCCAAGATTTGACGGTACATGACCCTGTCCATCGTCCCTTTGATGCAGTGAGGTTGTCCTGTCCCCTTAGCAGAAAGACACCCCCAAAACATAATGTTTCCACCTTCATGTTTGATGTTGGGGATGTTGTTCTTGGGGTCATAGGCAGTATTTCTCCTCTTCCAAACACGACGAGTTGAGTTGATGCCAAAGAGCTCGATTTTGGTCTCATCTGACCACAACACTTTCACCCAGTTCACGTCTGAATCATTCAGATGTTCATTAGCAAACTTTAGATGGGCCTGTACATGTGCTTTCTTGAGCTGGGGGACTGGTATAAATTTAGCGCTAAAGGGTGAAAAGCAATAATCAATAACAATATACCAAATGATAAAAATTTGTGCAAACATGGGATAAAATCAATCACAAAATGAAATTAACATGTGAAGATATATAAATATATAGTGTATAGAAACACAAGTGGAAAGTCCCAAAGGTGGAAAGACCTTAAGGTAAAACTATATAGAGTCCACCACAAATAAGGTTGTTGCTCAGAAGTGGGGAACAATGGCCTCGGCAGGCATGTAGAGTGCCAGGGATAATGTGTCCTCCATCCAAGTTAAGGGGTATGTACTCTTACCGAAAGTAGTGGACTCGAGCGTCAGCGACGAGTCAATCACGCAAGAATGGCCCAATCAGTGGACTTCCAGACACGATCCAGGGAATCCAACAAATTGCAAGAAAGGATTCAGGGAATTGTGCAGATGAACGTGAGGCTGGAACTCAGATTTTAAACAGCCAGAGTGGGAAACTCTCATCCGAGGGGATATAGAAAGAAAAAAGGCCTCCATATGGTGTAGGTCAAAAAGGTGGGTTTTATTGAAAAAACCAACATACATCCATAAATATAAAACTGTGATCACAGAATAAAAAGCAATGTGGGAAGCTGAAAAACCAGGCCTGACGTGTTTTGTCTCAATGGACTTCAACTGGGGCATACATCAGCCCCCCCCCCCCCCCACATTGCACATTTTTCTAAATTACAAATAAGTTAAGAAACCAATCAGCAAGACATGGTATGCGACATGAACCGGAAGGGGCACGGCCGGCATGAATTCCACGCCCAAAATCCCAAGACCAGTGATTGGAGCAAAGCCAATCACATGACGGCATGAGTCCCAAGCCTCAGTCCTGGAGCCAATGAACAGAGCAGACCTGGTCCCACGACACCAAGAATAACCTCATGGGCGGCGTGAAGGCACCTATGGTGTCAACCCGGAAATGACGCGGCCAACACGAGGCCGACACCTCACTTGGAAAGCCTGTGAACCGAGTGACGCCGGTCACTTGACCCACGACGGCTAATCAAAACCTCGCTGGGATCAGAGATGTAATCTCATCACCACTTGGTCACATGACCATAAATACAACGCCATGGCAACGTGACTTTGTGCAAGGCGTCAACCCGGAAGTAAAACTACTACGGGGCAGACATCTCATTCTCAACCAATAGGTCGCATAACGTTGCTTAATGGATGAAGTGAATGTGTCCGTTCTGCGTCTCCTACAAATATTGTGGAGACACACATTACACCTGCGGCATGGGTAAAAGCCCTTACATTGCTGAAAGAATTAAATAGTTTTAGGGGGTCTTTCACATTGGGCGCAATTTAAGCTGGGGGACCTTGCGGGCGCTGAAGGATTTCAGTCCTTCACAGCATAGTGCGTTACCAATTGTTTTCTTGGTGACTATGGTCCCAGCTGCCTTAAAATCATTGACAAGATTCTCCCGTGTAGTTCTGGGCTGATTCCTCACCATTCTCATGATCATTGAAACTTCACGAAGGTGAGAACTAATTGACAGTTATTTTGTGTTTTTTCCATTTGCGAATATTCGCACCAACTGTTGTCACCATCTCACCAAGCTGTTTGGCGATGGTCTTGTAGCCCATTCCAGCCTTGTGTAGGTCTACAATCTTGTCCCTGACATCCTTGGACGACTCTTTGGTCTTGGCCATGGTGGAGACATTGGAATCTGATTGATTGGTTGCTTCTGTGGACAGGTGTCTTTTATACAGCTAACAAGCTGAGATTAGGAGCACTCCCTTTATGAGAGTGCTCCTAATCTCAGCTCATTACCTGTATACAAGACACCTGGGAGCCAGAAATCTTGCTGATTGATAGGGGATCAAGTACTTATTTCACTCAATAAAATGCAAATCAATGTATGACTTTTTTGAAATGCGTTTTTCTGAATATTTTTGCTGTTAATCTGTTTCTCACTGTTAAAATAAACCTACCATTAAAGTTATAGACTGATCATTTCTTTGTCAGTGGGCAAAGGTACAAAATCAGCAGGGGGTCAAATACTTTTTTCCCTCACTGTACATGACAGGGTATCTTTAAGGGTTGTTACACCTTCTTTTGGATCAGTGACAGCACTAAGGTTGGAGTTCTCCTGCTTACAGAGTTGCAAATCAAAAGCTAAACTGCATGCTTGCTCAGGGTTAGTATCTAAGACATTGTTAAGGTAAGTGGATTGGTGTGATAGCCTGGTATATACAATTTTAAAAGACAAGTAAGCCAGACCAGTCAATGTATTGCTCTCAATTACCCTTTACAGTGCTTGACTAACTAGCCCTTACTGGAGTTACTCTACTCCAAGATTAAAACTAGGTTAAAGCAATGTGGTTCCAAGAAGACACTGCACATAAATAGGCCAAAAGCGGCGTCTGCTGTTTAACCTTTGTAACTTTTGCTTTAAAGAAAAAAAAAAAGTAGTAGGTCTCCAGGGTTTATGAACAGACAGGTCCCTACTAGGCTACACTGGTCCAAGGGATTTTGAATCAGCTTAGAGAATATAGAAACCTTAATAACAAAACTAAATTGTCAAGTGAAACTCTAATGCCCCGTACACACGGTCGGATTTTCCGATGGAAAATGTCCGATCGGAGCATGTTGTCGGAAATTCCGACCGTGTGTGGGCTCCATCGGACATTTTCCATCGGATTTTCCGACACACAAAGTTTGAGAGCAGGCTATAAAATTTTCCTACAACAAAATCCGTTGTCGGAAATTCCGATCTTGTGTACACAAATCCGACGGACAAAGTGCCACGCATGCTCAGAATAAATAAAGAGATGAAAGCTATTGGCCACTGCCCCGTTTATAGTCCCGATGTACGTGTTTTACGTCACCGCGTTTAAAACGATCGGATTTTCCGACAACTTTGTGTGACCGTGTGTATGCAAGACAAGTTTGAGCCAACATCCGTCGGAAAAAAATCCTAGGATTTTGTTGTCGGAATGTCCGAACAAAGTCCGACCATGTGTACGGGGCATAACAATGCTAGTTCCTTACCACTGTTCGAATTAGGTCCTATTAAGTGCTACTTTCTGTTTGTCAGAAAAGTTTGTTTCCTTAGCAACAAATGACAGTACAATATAATTTCCTGTTTCACGGTCCTTTTACTTTCTGCGCTTCCTGTTTACTAGTATTTCTGAGCAGAGTAAAACACATGCACTCAAACTAGGAGAACTTTTTTTCTTATAATTTTTATCCTGTATTTACTACATGCGAATAGGATGGAACCAATAATATATTAAAGCACAGTGTTAAAAGGGCAAGTCTACCTTAGTTAAGCCTAGACCCTGCAGGCCCTCAAACTCTCCTTCCTAGACTGGGGGACATCCCCCTGGTGGATGTCAGCCTTCGATGGCCTATTTGTTTGGTATCAATTTCCTGGTCACCAGTGGACCCGATGACCTTTTTTCATTTGGTTGCAAATTACTACTGTATTTAATGCTCTTTATTTGCACCTTTTTTCATATGTTGTTGCATGTTACCTTGTTTACTCACAAATGGAGGGCAGGGATGCATCTCCCCCCCGACTGTTTTTGCCCACACCCCCACATAGGCCTGAGCTCACATAGCCCGGCAGCTAGCATTCGTAAGTGCCCCTACACCCTTTTGCTAACTTCTAGCCTGAGTAGCAGGGTTTTCCTACACTTTATTTACTCCCTGCTAGGTCCCCCCTCACTTTCCATTTTTCACCCCTCTCCCCTTCCTTCTCCCAACTTGGTTGAAGCATGCTCCAGTTATGCTGAAACTTGCCCTCACAGAGAACCCTTTATCTACCACCAGACACTGGAGACTTAATGAGAGTCTTCTGCAAGATAAAGTTGTAGCCACAGATGTGGTTAAAGAACTTCAGTTCTACTGCCAGACTAATGGCACCCATGGCAGTGACCTGGGAATAGTGTGGGGAGCCCATAAGACTGTAATCGGGGGGTTCTGTTCAAAATCAGGAGGGATCGGGAGGCTAAGTTGGTGACCCTACTAGAAAATATACAAAAGCTACAAACCCACCATAAACTCTTAAACCGTCGCAGACAGGTCATCTACCTCCTTCAATACAAGGACAAGGCAGCAATACAATCCAGTCGAAAACTTTGACTATGAGTCTGCCGATATGTGTGGTCACCTCGTGGTTCCGGATGGCTGAAAAATGACCCTCCCCAATCAACTAAGCTTTACCTTTCATGAGTTCTATCAGACCTTATATAATTTGCCCAACAGACCATTGTCCCATGCGCACATTAAGGGCTATATAGCATCCTCCTGCTTTACAAAACTACCTCTCTCAGTACGCAAAACCCTTGAATCACCCATCACCATCGAAGAACTTCAGTTGGCTGTGGGCTCGTCCAAACTGGAGAAAACAGACGGCTTTACACTCAAATACTACCAACTTCTTTTCCCACACTTATGCCCCATACACACGGTCAGGGCATAACAGTCACTGATATAGATAATGTACCTATCTGATTAATACAACTTTTTTTAAATAAAAGTAAGAGAGCAACATAAAATTAGTGTGATATTTGACACTGTTTTTGATAAACCAATGCATCAGAATTCTCAATGTGCTCACCAGATATTTTGGTTCTAGTTTTGCCCTTTCTGTGCTTCATCCTTGCAAATAGTTGCTCACATATAAAGGTGCTGCCAAAAACTGAAGACATGAATAAGGTGTGATTGTGAAGAGTGGGATATTTTTCTTTGGCAAGATACAACTTATAAAAGTCCAGTAAAGAGACACTAACATTTTTCTTCACCCAAATGTGTTCCTAAAGTGTAAACGCAATTTTAGAAAAAAAAAAAAAAATCAAAAAATATTTTTAAGCAAATTTACAATTTTGTGTTGGGCCGCATTCATAGCCGTCTTGGGCTGCATATGGCCCATTGGCCACAGGTTGAACACCCCTGAGCTACATTTGTTTTTTTAACATTATCTTACTTTTTCTGGGTTGCCCATCCATTTTTTATGGGTTTTTCCCCCCTCTGAACCTTTATAATAGATCTTGGTGAGAGAAAAATCTAAATGTGGCACAAGTAATTTTTAAGAGGGTTGTAGGGAGCACAATTGTAGCATGCCTGCAGTCTTTGACCTCCTGTAGCATGACTGCAGTCTAACAGTTTGTGTAATATTACTTTCGCCTGCCCTTTAGTGACATCAGGGGCCACACTTAAGGCCCCCTATTATCAAGTAAGTTGACCACTACTGATCTATATTCAAAGATCTGATGTGTATCTTTGTATTGCTATATATGTTTTTATTTTACAACTGTTTGTACTTCTCAGAAAAAGGCAAATCACCGCGCTATACCTTAACTGAATTGGTGCATAGAAACATATTGAAAGACAGAAATTGAAAACAATCTAATGTGACAAATCAGTGATCAAAAATCAATATAAAGCAGCCGCTAAAACGTGAGATACACACATACAAAATAGATACAAGAGGAGCAGCGCTGTGATAAAAAAGTTCTATATGATAAAACCAGAACAAAAAATGTGAAAATATTAAGCCCAAAAATTGGGATAGGCTCCAAGTTCATAAGTTACATAAACAGCTGGACCGTCCTATTCAAAAACCAATCTTGGATGGTAAATAGAAGAAGCGTGAATAAATGGAAATCAATGAGTCCTTCACCACACCACTGTGATAGTAAAAATGCGCGCTTACCAAATGGCAAGCTTGGAAGAGCTTGCGACCTTAACCCGGTCGGGGCCTTTCAGGGTGGAACCATCAGGGAGAGGCACGCCACTTTGGCTTGGATTAAGCACGCTGTTCTTCCAATTACCACTCTATGTGGAGATGTGACCCCTGGCTAGGGCTAAACCTCTACCTGGGTGCTGGGAGCTCCACCAGGGAAGATGCAAGCGGATTATCTCGGTACATGTAAGAGGAGATATTATGCACAGATGACATGGAGTTTCGACTAGTTTCGCGGAATAACCGCTTCATTAGGAACTATATCCATGTTGCGGTGCATGCAAGGCATAGGATATCCCGGCAAAGTCTCCCGCGGCGATTGGGAAGGACATGTATGAGAAGTCACCAGGAACCTAATGTATTGCTTTGCTTTCTCCCATGTTTGTACTTCTCATTGAAAATGGTTTATGGAAATGTAGTATCTCTATTATCCACCCTGGAATGTACATTTTTTTTTTGTTTATAAGCTGTCATGAGACACGATAATAGATATATCAGTAATAATAGTATGAATGCCAAAATGGAAGTATGGTGACTAATAATAAACCATGACAGTAAAACCTCGGATTGCGAGTAACGTGGTTTGACTTGGTTTGCGAGCGTTGTCTTGCAAGATGAGCAGGATTAAAGCCTCTGGGGTGTGCAATACCGCATGTGGCCAGAGGTGCAGGGGCGCGGTGACGCTTGGAGACACTCTGGAAAACTCGCTTTGATATACGAGTGCTTTAGATTACAAGCATTCTTCTGGAATAGATTATGCTCGTAATTCAAGGTACTACTGTATATAGTAAACGTTTATTTAGGCTAGCATTTGAACCTTTCTTTTAACCTGCACTGACCAAACATGAAGTTCCAGCAAACATGAAATGCAACAAACTGGGGAATCAATGATCATTTATTTATATGTATATAAACAAGAAATATCCATCGTGAGTAAAAAAGAGAAAAGTGGAAAGACCGTTTATCACATTCAAATTAGACCCTTTAGCGTGACCACTTTTATATGGTACAAAATTGGAGACTCCAATCCCAGAAGCCACCTTGTGTGGAGAAATGCGTCGAGCAGAGCTAGTTCTGTGCTGTCATCACGCTGAGGTCCACTGCATGACGCAGCGGCCGATCTGCAATAGCGTTTGTGTAACGCCTGTCATTTCTGAATCTATGTAAGTGTAATACTTTAGTGAATAGAAGGAGCATTTTAAAGTGTTGCGTTATGAGGCTTCTCCCTTTTTATATTTGATGTACCTGTGTCGGAGCTTGTTGATGGAGCGCTGGCGGAGGTCTTTTATTATATACTGGGGATTTCGCTGCTAATCCCAGTCTGTGGGGTCACTGAGCTGTGTGGAGATCAGAGGGTGAGAGCCTCCGCTTTTCTAAGCCATAAAGATTAAGCGCAATTGATTTCTATAATTTGAGATCATTGCGGTCTGGTAAGAGGCCTCATTATCTAACTACTACACTTTGGAGCATTGGAGCACTTTGTATATTAAAGGACAGAGCACTTTGTTTTGCACGTGGATGGACTCCATAAGATTGTCGATTTATGAATGGTTTATTTATATATATATTCACATTTTGGATATGTCATTAATAAGTTGCATTTTTCACTGATTTACTTATTTATTTTGCTTGATTTTTCAGTTTTGATGAATTCTATTAGTGTTTTTTCACATGTATATGCGTGGGAGTTAAACCTATGAATTTATCATTATTTCAAGGAGACAGCACACTTTATACCATGTACTTGTTTTAAAAAGTATCCTGTACTTTTTGCATTGCTTTCCGTGGGTGAAAAGCCTGGTGATCTTGCCAGTCCTCCTTTCCTATTTCAAACTGAACAGGCTAAGCTTGGGAGCACATTCTTCCCAGTGTGGTCAGGTTTCTGCCCCCCCCCCCCCCCCAACACAGCTGAAATATGGTATTAAAAAAGTTGGGCCATACTGAAGCATCTTTTATTCTACTATACCACACAGTTGTGGCAATCTTCTTACCCTTCACACATATTAACAAAAAAAATCATGTCAATGATAATTTACTGAGAACAGAAGCTTAAAAACTAAGTATATTCTGCTGAATTAAAGAAAAATGTACAGAGTTTATGGAGTATGCTGAGATAACTATCATATTTGAATGCTGATACTTTGATCTTAGTGAGCAAACTTACAGTCAATAGGTTGGCTGTTCAATCTCTCATGAGTACTGATGACCATTTAAATCTACATGAAAAATGGCAAATGATAGATATGATATGAAATACAGGTTTATTCAAAAAGATGGAGCAGATTTCAACTTTTTATTTCAAACTGTAAAGGATACAGGCAGATTCTGCACATCACTGGATAGAGGAAGGTTCAACACTTTATGGTCCTTGAGGTTGTATGCACTCAACATGAGTACCATGTGTTGCGCGACAAACATCAAAACAGTAGACCAATTCTTGCCACATGCGCATCAACTGGTCTCTAGATATTGAATTCACACCTTCAACAATTTGTTAAGATATTGAGGAGGGGCAGGCATTGGTGGGCCAAACACTCTTTGTTTTATGTACCCCCACAGATAAAAAAAGGTCTGGTCACCTGGGTGGCCACAGACGATGAACAAGATTTTGTTGTCCACCTCTTCCAATTAGTCGAACTGGGATGATGTCGTTCAAATTTTTATTTTTATGGCACTTTTAACTTTGCTTATGATGAGACGACTGTTTGTTGAACTGACAATGGCATTCACACTTTGCAAACTACAGCACACATGAGTTACTTCACCTGTGGTGTTGCTATTTTCCTATAAACAAGAAACAGCACCTCTGTGTTGCACTGAATAGAACTTCCTGATTGGATTTCAATTTTGAACCTTCCTCTATCCAGTGATGTGTGGAATGTGCTTCGATCCCTTTCACACTGGGGCATTGGCGGTAAAGCGCTGCTATTTTTAGCTGCGCTTTACCATAGTTTTAGCGGCGGTTTTCGGCAGCTAGCGGGACGCTTTTAACCCCCGTTAGTGGCTGAAAAGGGGTTAAAAGTGCAGTTTTGCCGGCGCTGCCCACTGATTTCAATGGGCAGGGGCGCTTTAGAAGGGGTGTATACACTACTCCTAAAGAGCCTCAAAGATGCTGCTTGCAGGACTTTTTTTGACGTCCTGCCAGCGCACCGCTCCAGTGTGAAAGCACTTGGGCTTTCACATTGGAGTGAGAGGAGAGGCGCTTTGCAGGTGCTATTTTTAGCGATATAGTGCCTGTAAAGCACCTTAGTGTGAAAGGGGTATTACAGTTTGTTTAAAACAAAAAGTTCAAATCTGCTCCATCTTTTTGAATAACACTGTATAATGTTATAGGAATTAATGCAAATAGCCTTACAATTGTTCTTGGTGTAAAAAAACTGAAAGTTTAAGAGATAATTTGGTGGGCTAAAGAGAACCTATTTAAGGCAAAGTGATAGAGTCTCTCTGATAAAAGGATATGAGTCTTAATATAAATACTGAGGTCATTACATGTCAGCAAAAACTGAGTTTATTGTGCTTCTTCAGATAACATTTATACAGACTAATATATGAAAATATAGCCTTTCCTATGTACCATTACATATATTTACAACTAATCATTGTTAATTCAAATGATATTAGCTAAGAGTGCTAATAACAATGATCTATATATTGCTTCATAAAGCTGATATTGATAGTTAAAGATATGTTTTATTTCCAGCAAAATGTACCCATATGCTTTATGGGACCTCTGAGGAGGCTGTAAACTAGGTTTTGTTTTACATTGTACATCCATGAATAGGGAGCTGTAAGAAACAAATCATCCAATGCTCCCATGCAACTGACACCATTGTTATTGAAACCCTTTATGACTGTGCATCAAACATTCAGCTAGACCAGAATCCTAACCTTTGTGGTGTTGATTAGCTACAATTGCATATACAAGTCAACACATGGTATGCTACAGTGCCTTGAAAAAGTATTCATACCCTTTCCACATTTTGTCATGTTACAACCAAAAATGTAAATGTATTTTATTGGGATTTTGTGTAATAGACCAACACAAAGTGGCACATAATTGTGAAATGGAAGGAAAATGATAAATGGTTTTCAAAATGTTTTACAAATAAATATCTGAAAAGTGTGACGTGCATTTGTATTCAGCCCCCTCTACTCTGATACCCCTAACTAAAATCTAGTGGAACCAATTGCCTTCAGAAGTCACCTAATTAGTAAATAGAGTCCACCTGTGTGTAATGTAATCTCAGTATAAATACAGCTGTTCTGTGAAGCCCTCAGAAGTTTGTTAGAGAACCTTAGTGAACAAACAGCATCATGAAGGCCAAGGAACACACCAGACACGTCAGGGATAAAAGTTGTAGCGAAGTTTAAAGCAGGGTTAGGTTTTTAAAAAAATATCCCAAGCTTTGAACATTTCACGAAGCATTGTTCAATTCATCATTTAAAAATGTAAGGAGTATGGCACAACTACAACCCTAACAAGACATGGCTGTCCACCTAAACTGACAGGCCAGGCAAGGAGAGCATTAATCAGAGAAGCAGCCAAGAGGCCCATGGTAACTCTGGAGGAGCTGCAGAGATCCACAGCTCAGGTGCGAGAATCTGTCCACAGGACAACTATTAGTCGTGCACTCCACAAATTTGGCCTTTATGGAAGAGAGGCTAGAAGAAAGCCATTGTTGAAAGAAAGCCATAAGAAGTCCCGTTTTCAGTTTTCGAGAAGCCATGTGGGGGACACAGCAAACATGTGGAAGAAGGTGCTCTAGTCAGATGAGACCAAAATTTTACTTTTTGGCCTAAATGCAAAACGCTATGTGTGGTCGAAAACTAACACTGCACATCACCCTGAACACACCATCCCCACCGTGAAACATGGTGGTGGCAGCATCATGTTGTGGGGATGCTTTTCTTCAGCAGGGACAAGGAAGCTGGTCAGAGTTGATGGGAAGATGGATGGAGCCAAATACAGGGCAATCTTAGAAGAAAACCTGTTAGAGTTTGCAAAAGACTTGAGACTGGGGTGGAGGTTCACCTTCCAGTAGGACAACGATCCTAAACATACAGCCAGAGCTACAATGGAATGGTTTAGATCAAAGCATATTCATGTGTTAGAATGGCCCAGTCAAAGTCCAGACCTAAGTCCAATTGAGAATCTGTGGCAAGACTTGAAAATTGCTGTTCAGATACTCTCCATCTAATCTTACAGAGCTTGAGCTATTTTGCAAAGAGGAATGGGCAAAAAGCTTACTCTCTAGATGTGCAAAGCTAGTAGAGACATACCCAAAAAGACTTGCAGCTGTAATTGCAGCAAAAGATGGTTCTACAAAGTATTGACTCAGGGAGGCTGAATACAAATGCAGGCCACACTTTTCAGATATTTGTAAAAAATGAAAACCATTTATCATGTTCCTTCCACTTCACAATTATATGCCACTTTGTGTTGGTCTATTACATAAAATCTCAATAAAATACATTTAAGTTTTTGGTTGTAACATGACAAAATGTGGAAAATGTCAAGGGGTATGAATACTTTTTGAAAACACTGTAAGCTTTCAACAGATCAAATCCTATGATGAGGATTTACTAAAATCCATAGAAGGCATACAAAAAAAAAAACACAACAACAAAACATGATCTAGTCTATACAATAAATACTGTACATAGTTGCTATAATTCACAGTACTCTTGAGCAATTCATGAAGTTGATGCTTCCTATGCAGTATCAAAGAATGTCATCAGTGCATTCTGTTCATAATTGTCCAAAATCTCCAGCAAGAGGGGCACTTTAGTTTTCACATTTGTGCCTTTGAATTTGAACTTATCAATGAAGAGATCTGTTATCATTCCTACAAAACAAAAAAAGAAGAAAATGTTAAACATCTTTTAGATGACAGTAACAAAAAGAAGCTGCCTAGCAATATTTCCCTATGTGAAAGATCGCCTGACACCCCACCTGGGTGCCTCCTCCAAGATACAGCTTCCTCCACTCTGGAACCAGGAACAAGGTATTATAGCTGAGAATTGCACTCAAGAACTAGACAGCACTAGCTTAGGTGCAAACTGGAACTCTTTATCGTACGTTCACACAGAATTTATTCCACACAAAATCAGATAAGCGCTTGATCACATTATCTTAAACAATGCAAACTTTAAACAGTAATATCATCAGTACATTTGACAGTACATCTAAAGAACAGCTAGCAGCTAACAGTGGTCTGATTAAACAGCAATCCAGTCAACAGCTAACTTAGCCAGTAAGCTAATCAACTGCTAGGCCCCCAGACACGCCTTGATTAGTCAGGGAGTGCCCACCCCAGACAGTCCGGCAACAGATCTCATTAACCAGTCTTCTTTTCACATCCATCTTCTCACTGAGTTTCAAGTTGGCAGAGACCACCGTGGCTTCCTTGATTGTTAAATGTGGTAATAACATATCATCTTGCATTATATAACAGGACATCTCTCTGAACACATTTAGCTCCCTCAAATGCCAGGGCCCATAGTCAACAGGCAAGAGGCTACTCTGTAGTTCCCTCCAAGTGCCCCTGTCCCCATTGGGTCTGTCACATCCTACATTTAACAGGGGTTCTATAAAAAAAAAAAAAATGTAGGTGATAAATACACCAAAATATCTAAAATAGCATGTAAAGTCCAAGGTTCAGTTCCAAGAAACCAGAGAAGTCATCCAAGGAGACTAAAAACAGGGCTAGACAGTTACTAAAGCACAGCCTTGCTAACAAAAGCTCACTTTACACTAGTAGATTTTTGTATGAAAAAATTTGTCAACTTGCCGACTGCCGCACGCCAATTTACATTGGCAGAATGGGACGGGTGCGCAAAAGGGCGTACCCGTAAGTCCTTTCGTATTTTTCGCCTAGTAGGCGCGCGCACGCCCGCAGACTCGATGTTTGCCGGCGGCCCGCGATTGCAAGGAGGAGAGGCAGAACGGGGAGATGCCTATGTAAACAAGGCATTTCCCTGTTATGCCTAGCAAAATGACAGAGATCTACTGCTCCCAGTGATCGGGAGCAGTGATCTTTGTCATGTTCTAGTGAGCCCACCCCTACAGTTAGAACACATTTAACTCTTTGATCACCCCCTAGTGTTGAATCCCTTCCCTGCCAGTGACATTTATACAGTAATCAGTGGCTATTTTTGCTGTATGTATGTCAATGGTCCCAAAATAGTGTAAAAAGTGTCCTATCTGTCCGCCGCAATGTCGCAGTCACGATAAAAATCGCAAATCCCCGCCATTACTAGTAAAAAAAATAATAATAAAAATGCCATAAACCTATCCCCTATTTTGTATACGCTATAACTTTTGCGCAAACCAATCAATATACACTTATTGCGATTTTTTTTTTACCAAAGATATGTAGAAGAATACATATCAGCCTAAACTGTGGAAGAAATTTGTTTTTTTTATATATTTTTTGGGGATATTTATTATAGTAAAAAGTAAAAAATATTGCTTTTTTTATCAAAATTGTCGCTCTTTTTTTGTTTATAGCTCAAAAAATAAAAACCGCAGAGGTGATCAAATACCACCAAAGAAAGCTCCATTTGTGGAAAAAAAAGGACGTCAATTTTGTTTGGGTACAACGTCGCACGACCGCGCAATAGTCAGCTAAAGAGACGTAGTGCCTAATCGCAAAAAAATTTGGTAAGGAAGGGGGTAAATCCTTCTGGGGCTGAAGTGGTTAACATTCAACTTTGGAATGAATTGACTGAATAGCAGGCTAATTGCAATCCTCCTGCTGGCTGCTTGGATCTAACCTATCCAGACCCTGTGAGATCTACAGTACATGAAGCGTAGCTTAGATAGTATTCTCTATCTGCACCTTTTTCATGCTGTGAGATATGGCTGAGTGTATTTTACCTATTCTTTTTTGGACTGGGTTTCATTATGTATACAGGTTTCTGATTTCCTAATTTGTTTACCACAGATGTCTTATGCATGCTACCAAATATTAAGAATCCCTATTTGGACTCTGGACTCTCCATCTTGGAATTTCTCTATTCTTTCCTTGCGTGCTCATTGATTGAGGCACTTTTTGTTTGAGTGACCACATTCGGTACACTCATCAATGGGGCTCATAATAAATATAAATATATATATGAGATAGATATATTTTTTACCAATATACTTACTATTTTATGTTTATCGCCAGATCTCTGCCATCTTGAATCTCAGTGTGGGTCCACCTGCTGGGTCGGGTTTCGCTCCCTTGCCCCCCCTTTTGGTTGTCACCCAGGGTGGCCGTTTTAATCTTCAGACTCCTGGGTGGTGCGGGGCCAGCACAGTCATACTTACTGGCTTTTAGGGCCAGTTCACACTATAGAAACGCAGTGTGGATGCGCTCCAGATGCTTTTTTGCATGCGCGTTTTTGATGCGTTCCAGTGCGGTTTTGATGCACCCCAATGCGGTTTTGATGCAGTCCAGTGCATCCCCCCCCTTTTTTTCCTTAACCTTAAATAAGAACATGGGTGTTCCAGTGCGTTTTTGGTGCGTTTAGGTGCATTCCCGTGAGTTTTTGATGCTTTTTACAGCGTTCCAGTACAGTCCAGTGCAGGAAAAATGCAGCATGTTCTTTTTTTTTCTGGAACTGGAACGCAATGGAACTGCAAGCACTGGTGTGAACTGTGCCATTGAAAACCATATAACCTACTTTCTATGCGTTTTTGATGCAGAAAAAAGAAAACGCACTGGACTGCATGTGGTGTGAACTGGCCCTTAAAGTCTTGATGATATACACCAAAACACCTGCTTCTACATGTTTAGTAGACACTGGATCTACCTAATGTAATGACTGTTTGCCTGTGTATCCATTTTGTATAATTATTTGCATACATACATCTGTTATTCATTGTTCTCTTTTCTGCTTCATAAACTGTAGATATCATAGATATTTCCACCACTTGCTCCTGATAAAGAGGAATAAACGTGATCTCGAAATGCGTTGGGTATTACTCTATACACAAGTATAATGCCCCGTACACACGGTCGGATTTTCCGACGGAAAATGTGTGATAGGACCTTGTTTTCAGAAATTCCGACCGTGTGTGGGCTCCATCACACATTTTCCATCAGATTTTCCGACACACAAAGTTTGAGAGCAGGATATAAAATTTTCCGACAACAAAATCCGTTGTCGGAAATTCCGATCGTGTGTACACAAATCCGACGGACAAAGTGCCACGCATGCTCAGAATAAATAAAGAGATGAAAGCTATTGGCCACTGCCCCATTTATAGTTCCGACGTACGTGTTTTACGTCACCACGTTTAGAACGATCGGATTTTCCGACAACTTTGTGTGACCGTGTGTATGCAAGACAAGTTTGAGCCAACATCCGTCGGAAAAAATCCTTGTTGTCGGCATGTCCGATCAATGTCCGACCGTGTGTACAGGGCATAAGAGTGATTTAAAATAGTGATTTCATGATGAACAATGTTACACACTTTTTATCCATTTTTGTATCTTGTCTGACACAACCATTGCTGTGTCTTTTATATGTTTGCAACAATAAAAAAAAAACACTTTTTAACTAATTTGTATACATCCTCTTGGAGTCACTGCCCTTTAAAGTCCCACTAGAGGCTTTTCTTTTTGTTTTGTGTTAACATTCAACTTTGGAATCAATTGACTTTCCAAAGTGAACCACATTCACTGTTAGAAATGTATTTGTTCAGGAAAAGGTTTCATCATCCCCCTTTATTTTTATCGTCACGGTGGTAAAAAAATGAATGTGGATTTGACCCCACTAATGATTAGAAAATAAAATGAATGTTCTTTGCTACAGTAAATATCTCCTAAACGTGCACCATTTAGAAGATATTTACTTGCAAAGCCGCCGCTGACGTCAACGGCGCATGCGCTCTGAAGGTACGGCATACCCACGCCATTCCTTCAGAGTCCTGTGCCGTAAACGGCGCCATCACAGCTCATCCAATCAGAGGATCGGAGCCCACCAACCCGTAAAGAAGACCGGGTGAAGATGGAAGCCCTGCAAGCGGTGACATTGCTCCCCTGAAAGGGCTTAGTTTTAACGTAAGTTTCACGTGTGCTAGTATGTGATGCATACTAGCACATTATAACTGCCTTGCAGGTTTAAAAAACAAAATGTAAAAAATAATGGCGGTTTACTACTGCTTTAAAAAAAATTTAACAAAATCCTGCTAGTGTATGGCCAGATTAAAGTAGAATTCCAGCCTAAACCAACAGCTCGGAATTCTGGGAGCGGTGATGTCACCCATAGGCTCCCACTTTCCAGTCGCCGTCTGCGCTTCCTGCTTTCCCTTGCAGCCACCGCTTACTGATATAGGGGAGCTGGATCATGTGCCTGGACTAGAGAGAGCTAAAAATTGGTAAGTATATACAGTACATCTTTTTTACACAGGTTAGTCACTATAGATGTTAGGAGGGGGGACAGGAGCATTTTTAAGACTAGTTTAAACCAAAGTAGGGCACCATGAGATCAGAGGATTTATACTGCTGCCTGCAGTACACTGAGCCCAAAGGCGGAATCCTCATGTCTTTTTACATCCACCAGACAGGATCTGGTAAATGTATGGATTGAAGACCAAGTTGCGGCCTTGCAGAATTGAGCCATGGAGGCTTGGTGATGCACTGCCCACGAAGCACTAACAGCACTAGAGGAGCGCGCTTTGATTTGAGAGGGTAGAACTACCTCTTTAAATCATAAGCTTGAGCGATTACTTGTCTAATCCATTTAGAAATAGTAGATTTCGATGCCGCCTGTCCTCTTTTAGGACCTTCAGGCAACACGAACATAACATCCGTTTTCCGAATCTAAGCAGTCGCCTTTAAGTAGACTTTGACTGTTCTCACCACATCAAGCGAATGTAGTGATTTTCCTTCCATAGAACAGGGTTCTGGAAAAATGAAGGTAGAACAATATCCTGGTTTAGATAAAAACCTGATGATATTACCTTTGGTAAAGAGTTAGGATGAGAACGCAATACTACCTTATACTTGTGAACAATAAAAATATGGCTCATTATAAGAAAGAGCAACCAATTCTAATACCCTTCTTGCAGCAGATATGGTTACCAGAAAAAATAGTTTCCTTGTCAAAAAAGGACCAAGGGAATATGTTGTATCGGCCCAAAAAAAGGCTGTTTTGTAATGCCGACAAAACTAAATTCAAGTCCTAAGGGTTCAGGGGTTACCTAACCAGAGATTAAGCCATGTTACTCCCTGAATAAAGTTATGAACCAAAGAATGCGAAGCAAGTGGTCGTTGAAATAATACCAATAAGGCTGAGACCTGTCCTTAGAAAGCACTCAAGGCCAGCCTTATTTCTCACCCCATCTGCAGAAAGTCAAGGATTCTACCTTTGACCTATTTCCTGGGGTGCAACTCCTGGTTTCACACCAGGAGACATATGTTTCCGAGACTCCATAATATATAACTATGGAGGCCGGTGTTCTGCCGAGAAAGTTCCCCTCGGTGGATAAGGACCCCCCTGTACTGCGCCGGCACAGCGCTTGCGCAGTACGAGCCAGCGGAAATAGCCGAAGGCGAATAGTTCTAAATCAGCTGTACACGGCGCCTGTAAGAGGGCCCCTCGCGGGCTCGCTTCGCTCGCCGAGCTTCGCTCGCCACGCTTCGGGCACGGCCTCGCTTCGCTCAGCACTTTTTTATTCTACCTCTAGGTCCACTTGGATGGTGGGGCTTGAACCTGAACTCAGGGTGCAGGCGCCGTGTACAGCTGATTGAAGGTTTTCAGGTTTGGCTATTTTCGGTGGCTCCTTAGTCGTTCATACTGCGCAAGCGCTGCGCAAGCGCTGCGCCTGCGCAGTACAGGGGGTCCTTATCCGCCGGGGGAACTTTCTGGGCAAGACACTGGCTTCCTTGCATTAACCAAGGTAGAAACTACTGAACCTGACAGCCCACGCTTCTTCAGAGTGTGGGTCTCAATAGCCAGACCGTTAAATTTAGCGCTTGTAAAGTAGGATGGAACACCGGACCTTGCGAGAGAAGGTCTGGCCGAGATGGTAAGGTCTATGGGTCCCCTACTGTCATCTTTACGATCTCTGCATACCAAGATTTCCTGGGCCCCGCTGGGGGCCACAAGAATCAACGACTTGCCTTCCTGCTTGATCCTGCAAAGAAGTCGTGGACGCAGGCAGAATAGGAGGGAATGCATAAATCAGTGAGAACCGATTCCATGGGAATAGCAAGGCATCTGTACAGCATGCTAGCGGATCCTTTGTTCTTGACACAAAGTTGTCGATTTCTTTGTTGAACCTGGACGCAAACAGATCTATGTCTGGAATCCCCCATTTTTGACACATTGACAGAAAGATATCAGGGTGAAGGAACCATTCTCCCGGGAACAACTGCTGACGACTCAAGTAGTCCGCCTGCCAATTTTCTATTTCTGGAATGAAGACTGCCGATAGGCAAAGTACATTGTTTTCTGCGCAGGATAGGATACGATTCACCTTTCTCTGGGCCGCACAACTTCTTGTGCCCCCTTGGTGATTAATATAGGCCATTGCTGTGGCATTGTCGGATTGAATCCTGGCAGGACAATACCGTTAAACTGAACGTTCAGGCCCTCAGGACCAAGAGCTCTGCCTGAATTTCTAAAATGTTAATGGGCAAGGCCATTTCTGATCTTGGCCACTTCTCTTGGACAGTTGCCTCTTCCAGGACTGTTCCCCAACCTAAACAAAAAAGGTTGGCATATGTTGTTACCACTTCCCAGGTAACTGAAGGAAAGATTTTCCCCTTAGTAGATTTTTGGATATTAACCATAAACTGAGGCTCCGGCATACCCAGCCTACAGCACCTGGTATTTCCAGGTGGTCTCTCATCCGGGTACTAACCAGGCCCGACCCTGCTCAGCCTCCAAGATCAGACGAGATCGGGCGCTATCAGGGCGATGTGGCCATAGGCTTTGGAGTCAGACACATTGGGAATGTAGAGCTTGAACCCTTTGTTCCAAGCCGATAGGATACTGTTTTGCAGTAGTCTCGAATGAAACTGAGCATAAGGAACGGCCTCGAATTAAGCCACCATCTTTTCCAACAACCTCATGCAAAGTTGAATAGAAGAAATTCATCTTGCTTCGACCACCTAAATAAGTTGCTTTATGGCGCTGATCTTTACCTGGGTTAACAATACCCTTTTCTGGGTGTACCTATGATCGAACCCAAGTATTTTAGCCTTCTTCATGTTTTAAAGAAGATTTCTCCTAGGTTGAGTATCCGACCTAGATATTACAGGTAGTTGAATGAACAGGTAGTTAGACCAAAGTTGTACTTTGGTCTAAGCGGGCTACCGACTGGTCTATCAAGAACAGATCGACTAGGTAAACCATAATTGTTATACCTTGGGCCCTTAATCTGGCTAGAAGAGGGGCCAGAACCTTTGTAAACACTCAAGGTGCAGTACTGGAAAGCAGAGCTACACACTGAAAATGAAGATTTTCCACCTTGAAAAGTAGATATTACTAGTAAGCAAGGAAATAGGCATATGGAGGCATGCATCTTTGATGTCGATTGACGCCAAAAGTTCTCCTCCTTGGAGGATGGAAATAACTGATTTGGATTGACTCCATACAAAAAAAGTGTAGTTATATTCAGGAATTGAATTTAGATTTTTGAGATCCAGAATGTCCATTCGGATTTGGGACCGTGGAAAAAAGAGGTTTGGATCAAACCCCAACCTCTGTTCTTACATGGGGACCCCCATGATCACTTTTTTTCTTTTTCTCTGGATCCTTGGAAATGTTTGATCTGAGAAAACGAGGAGATGGGAACTCTTGGAACTACAGCTTGTACCCTGGAGCTATTGAGGAAGTCCCCCATTCTTCTTGACACTCTTCCTGCCAGATCCTTGAGAACTGAAGAAGAATTCCCCCTATTCGATTGAACCTGACGGTGGAAGCCGCCGTGGCTGCCTGGAGGCTGATGCCTCTGGCACAGGAGAAGGAGCTTTAAAACAAAAATACATTTACTCCTTTTCTTAAATGGCAAAAGGGGTGCTTTCCACTAGAATTTCTTTCGATGTATTATCCAAAACATCCCCTAATAGCTGTTTCACCGCAAAAAGGCGTATAGCGAAGGGCGCAAGGCCTGAAGGATAGAATCTCTCATAGCAACTATTGCAAACATAAAGCTGCTTCCTGGGACTGCTGAGCAGGATAACCTTGAACACCTGTTTAAACTGGTCTCTCAACGATTAACCAATTACTGTCAGCGCAGGCTGAGACACTCAATCTGCCAGAGAAAAATTACAAGTTAGACTTACCGGTAACTTGTTTTCCAATAGGCTTTCAGGACAGCACCCGAGAGATCATGGCTCCTCCTCCCACAGGAAACACCTCATCAATTAAGTCTTTAAATTGGAATCCTCCACGTTGCCTCATCAGTTGTTTGTAGAGAACTCCAGCCCCAGCTGCAACACATAAGTGACAGTTATATCATAGTATTACAGCATTAGCATAAACAAAGGGCGGGTTACTGCTGTCCTGAAAGCCTATTGGAAAACAAGTTACCGGTAAGTCTAACTTGTAATTTTCCAAAACGTCTTTCAGGACAGCACCCGAGAGGATAATTGAGACTTACTCCATTTAGGGTGGGACAACAGCCTGTAAGACTTTCCTTCCAAAAGCCTGGTCCCCAGCCGTCATGAGGTCTAACCGATAATGACGGGCAAAGGTTGTCAGACTTGTCCAAGTAGCTGCCTTACAGATTTGTTCGGGGGTGGCGCCAGCTTTTTCTGCCCAACTCACCGCCAAAGCTCTTGTAGAATGAGCCCGGACATTTAATGGACTCTCTTGACCTGTAAGGGAATAGGCTTCTGAGATGGCCATTCTTAACCATCTGGCAATGGTTCCTCTAGAAGCTTGTCTTCCTTTTTTATTACCGGAAAATAAAACAAATAAAGCATCTGAACATCTAAAGTCTTTAGTGTTTTCCAAGTAACTCAAGACTGCTCTTTTAACATCCAGGGTATGGAATTCTTCTTCCTTCTTACCCGATGGATTAGAACAAAAAGGTAGGAAGTATTATTTCCTGAGTTCGATTCTGGATCGAAGCGACCTTCGGCAAAAAATTAGGATCCGTTTTCAGAACAATTCGGTCTGAAAAAATGGAAAAGAAAGGTTCCCTGATTGATAAGGCTTGCAGCTCACTGACTCTTCGAGCTGTTGTAACAGCCACTAAAAACACTGTTTTCAAAGTAATTAATTTCAGGGAGGCTAAATTAATGGGTTCAAAAGGTTCCTTGGTCAGGGCCTGTAGAACAACCGATAAGTCCCATGCTGGACAGCTTTTGATTACCACTGGTCTGGACCGGGTAAGAGCTTTGAAGAATCTTATTACTAGGGGTTCTGATGAAATGGATTTTTCCAGGAATACCCCCAGCGCAGTCACTTGAACTTTGAGGGTGCTGACTGCTAAGCCCTTGTCCGCTCCTTCTTGCAGAAACTCAAGAACAGAAGAAATTTGTTTTGGAGATCTGTCAGATGCTGTGCACCAGGAGTTGAAGATTTTCCAGACTTTGGAATAGATTGCTCTTGTAACCTTCTTTCTACTGGATAGCAGGGTAGCTACCAACCTATCCGAGAAACCTTTCCTCTTCAAGAGCTGCTCCTCAGTAGCCAGGCTGTGAGCTTTAGTTTTTCTACTTCCTGGTGAAACAGAGGACCTTGTAACAGAAGGTCTTTTCTTAACGGAAGGTGCCAGTAAGGTTCTTGTTGCATCTGAAGAAGGGATGAAAACCAAGGCCTTTTTGGCCAGAAAGGAGTGACGAGGATCACTGTTGTCTCCTCCTTCCTGATTTTTGCTATTACCCGAGGGATAAGCTGAAACGGGGGGAATGCGTAACAGAGGTGAAAATTCCAATCTTGTGCCAGAGCATCCACTCCCAGTGATGCCTCGTTCCTGTTCAGGGAGAAGAAACTAGACATTTGTGAGTTTTCCTGGGTGGCAAAGAGATCCACTCTTGGGCGCCCCCATTTCTGCACTATTAACTGGAAGACTTCTGGATTCAATTGTCACTCTGCCTCTAAAATCTGGTTCCTGCTTAGGAAGTCCGCTACTCTGTTTAGGGTCCCTTTTAGATGGACCGCGGATAAGGATAGAGTATGGAGCTCTGCCCAACTCAGAATGCCTTTTGCCAGGCTCTGCAGAACTTTGCTTCTGGTTCCCCCTGTCTGTTTATGTAAGCCACCGCCGTGGCGTTGTCTGACAGGATCTGAGTATGTTGCCCCTGGACTTCTTTCGCAAAGGTCAGTAAGGCCATTTCTATAGCTTTTAGTTCCCTCCAATTTGAGGACCTCAGCGCATCTCTTGTGTCCCACGAGCCCTGGGCCCACCGGCCGCTCATATGAGCCCCCCAACCCCAGGCACTGGCATCTGTTGTCAGCCTCACCTGAGTTGGGAAGGACCATAACAGCCCCTCTGAGTACCTTGTCTGGTTCTTCCACCACCACAGACTTCTTTTTACTGAAGTAGGTATCTTCACTAATGAATCTAGTGAATCCTGCTGGTGATTCCAGGTTTTTAACAGGAAACTTTGCAGAGGTCTGAAATGGAGCTTTGCCCACTGGATGGCTGGAATGGAAGAGGTCAGGGTTCCCAATGCTGACATAACCTTCCTGATGGATAGAACTTGATTGGACTGTAGCAGTGACACCACTTGTACCAACTTTTTCTGTTTTTCCTCTGGAAGAAAAATTTTTTGTTCTAAAGAGTTGATACGGAAACCCAGGAATAACACTTCCTGTGAGGGAATCAGATTTGATTTTTGAAGGTTTAAAATCCATCCCATGGATTCTAGATGGACACGGGCTCTGAGCAAGTTTTCCCGAAGACCTTCTCTGGTCTGGGCAAAAAACAGCAGGTCGTCCAGATAAGGAATAACTGAGATCCCCTTTAGACGCAGAGGCGCCAGAGCTTCGGCCATTATTTTCGTGAAGACCCTTGGGGATGATGACAGACCAAACGGGAGTGCTCTGAATTGCAGATGTACCACCTTCTTCCCTTCTTTCAGTGCTAACCTCAGATATTTCTGCGACCTGGCGGCAATAGGAATGTGGAGGTAGGCATCTTGTAAATCTATTGATGCCATATAGCACCCTTGATACAGGAGGTTTCTTACTGAAAATATTGAATCCATCCGAAACCTTCTGTATTCTACTGATTTGTTCAGCATTTTGAGATTCAGGATAAGACGGAACTTTCCTGAAGGCTTCTGAACCAGAAAGACATGTGAGTAGAACCCCTGGAAGAACTCCCCCGCTGGGACCGGAACAATGACTCTCTGATTTTTCAGTTCCTGAATTAGGGACTTCATGGCGAGAGCCTTGACTGCGTCCCTTGGGACGTTTGTCACCAGGAATCTTCTTGGAGGTTCTTCCGTAAATTCTATCACATACCCCTGGGAGAGCATATTCACAACGAATTGATTTGAGGAAATGGCTCTCCACTGAGGAAGAAACTCCTGGAGTCTTCCCCCGACCTTGACGGAGTCATTGTGGTTTTGCGGAGGCTGCAGGAGGATTGAAGAGCACTCCACCCCTACCTTTGGGCTTCTGAGAAGACCATGACTTCCTCTTGCCCTGCGTTTTTCCTTCCTGCTGACCTTTTTGGGGCCGAAAGAAACGCTTACGGGTTTGCACCTGTTTCTTCTTAACCGGAAACGACTTTTTCTTGTCTGCCGTGCGGTCAAGAATGGATTCTAGCTCTGAGCCGAATAGCAGATCACCTGCAAATGGAATACCACACAGTCTATTTTTAGATGCAGCATCCCCTGGCCACGTCTTCAGCCATAAGGCCCTTCTGGCAGAATTTGTTAAAGCTGCTGACCTTGCTGACATGCGGATAGATTCCGCAGACGCATCTGCAATATATGATATTGCTGCAGACAGGGTTGAAAAAGAGTCTAGAATCTCCTGTTTTGAGGAATCTGCTATGACATGGGCTTTCAACTGGTTAACCCAGTGATCTAAGTTCCTTGCAACACAGGTTGTTGCCATTGCTGGTTTCAGATTGTGCATTACTGATTGCCAGGTTCTTTTAAGAAGCAGGTCCATCCTTTTGTCCATGGGCTCCTTCAGAGTGCCCATATCCTCAAAGGCGAGGTCCATAGACTTATGCCGCGTACACACGGTCCTACTTTTCGTCTACAAAAGTCCAACGGACGCTGATGGACTAAAGCTGGCTGGTAATCCGATCGTGTGTGGGCTTCTCCGGACTTTCAACTGACTTTTTTAGCCTCAAATCCGACGTACTTTAGATTTGAAACATGTTTTAAAACTTTACTTCGTAACTACGACGGACCCCGAAATCCGCTCGTCTGTGTGCTAGTCCGACGGACAAAAAGCCACGCTAGGGCACCTATTGGCTACTGGCTATGAACTTCCTTATTTTAGTCCGGTGTACGTCATCACGTACGAATCCGTTAGACTTTTGTGTGGTCGTGTGTAGGCAAGTCCGTTCGTTAGAAAGTAGGCCGCAAGTCCGCCGCAAGTCCACCGAAAGTCTGCCGGAAGTCTGTCGGACAGGCTGTCCGACTTTTGTAGACGAAAAGTACGACCGTGTGTACGCGGCATTAGAGACCTGAGAAAAGGCAGAGTCCAATTTTGGAATCTTATTCCATATAGAATCTGGATTTTCTTCAAATGGAAATCTTTTCTTGTGAGCCCGGGAAAAGAAAGGCTTTTTCTCAGGTTCCAGCCACTCTTTTTTAATCATATCAGTGATAATTGAATGGACTGGAAAAGAACGGCCTTTTGAATCTCCTAAACCAGCATACATGCGGTCATGCAGGGAGAGTTCCTTCTTTTCCTCTTCTATCCCCAAAGTGGCATGGATTACCTTCAGGAGTCCTCCCACCTCTTCTAGTGACAATTTGTATTTAGAAGCGGCATCTGATTCATTTTCCTCCTCCTCAGAATCTGTATCATCTGGAGCGAGGGAAACGGACCCTTGAGAAGCGTCCTGGGATATCGGACCCCCAAAAATTATTTGAGAACCACTCTGGGGTTCTGAAGATGGCTGCGGAACCAGAGTATCCCTAGAGGGACCTGGCTCCTCTCTTAGGTTTGACCTAAAAGCTTGAAAGGTGGCCCGGAGCTCATCCTTTATTGTTGACACCAAGTCGCCACAAACGGATGGAGTCTCCTCTCTGACCAAATTTGTAATGCACTCTGCACATAGCGTTTTGGTCCAAGCATCGCTTAGTTTTTCTTTGCAGACAGGGCACCTTTTCTTGACTGGTTGGGCAGAACCTTTGGCCTGGACAAACAGAAAAGAGATATGGAACCACGCTTAAAAAGCTGTAATACAGCGCAAGTAAAAACACCCAGGTGCACTAAGGAAGAAACATCTCATTTCCATGTGCCCAGCAAGCCACCACCACCTAATCCCCTGTTGTAGGGCAGATATACTAAATCCAGCCACTACAACCTACCTTCTGAAGAGGGGGTGGGGGGGGGGTGGTGGGGGAAGGGGGGGAAAGGGTGAGTTACCCCCCCACAGGAGAAAACGGCCCAGTGTAATAGAGGACACAGTCCCTTACTTTAGCCTTGCTGGCGCCTTGGCTTGCCCCCTTATCCGCTGCATCGCTATCCATAGCTGTCTGCGGTGCGTGGTGAAACGACCGGTTCCAGATTCGAAAACGCCGCTGCGCTGACCTGGAACCGGAAATAAAGGCGCCAGGTGACCCTGCCCTCTCCCACTGCGCTTTGCGCCCGGAAATGATGCACGCGCCGACCCGGAAGTGCTGCCTCCTCCCTTTCAGGACGTGGCTGAAGCACTCTTCTGCCACTAGCAACATGGCGGCCGCCACCGCTCATCCCTCATGTAGAAGGGAACATAGGACGGCCGCCCGTTAGGCCAAAAAAAATTGGAGGCAGCCCCCCCCGGACGTACAGGCTCTCCCCGAGCACGGAAGAGGGAGAGGGAGCCCACGGGACCATCCATCAAGAGGCAAGTGGGAGGCTCACTCTCCTAGCCTAAAAAAGACTTAACAGGTGAGAACCTGTGTCTCCCAGGATAAACCTGAGAGATCATGGCTCCCACCAGAGGTGTTCCTCCAGCTGGAGGAAACACAAAAAACTGATGAGGCAACGTGGAGGATTCCAATTTAAAGACTTAATTGATGAGGTGTTTCCTGTGGGAGGAGGAGCCATGATCTCTCGGGTGCTGTCCTGAAAGACGTTTTGGAAAAAGTGTTTTTTTTAAAATAGGAATTCCACCTTTTCATCTGTTGGATCCCTAAGCATTTGAGCATTGTCTGCCGGACAAGTTAAACTTATGCACAGAGGATATAGCAGCGTTAATTGCTGGTATACCCCATTTAGTGAATTCATTCCACCATAGGATAAAGTGTGAAAACTTTTTTAGGAGGGAAAAACATGCTTATCTGGGTGATCCTCTCAGATACAAAAAAGCTTTTCCAGCAATGAATGGACAGGAAAAGGCATACACAGCTTGAGGAGGCTTTAGTGAACCCAAACACTCAGTTAAGGGTACATAAATGTAAAGCGATCATTCAGCAAGAAATTGCACCATCAATTTTAAGATTGGAACAGCTTATTTTCCCACATTCAACTTCTCAGAAGAGGAGTCATCAGCCTCACCACGTTCCCCTGAGGGAATTCATCTTCTCCTGGCCCTAGTTCCTCAGTTTAAGGGTCCTGGGTAGTGGAAGAAAATCTATCGCATTTTAAACCACACTGGGATGCGATTAAAGTCGCTAAACTTTTTTTTTTTTTTTTTAAATTATCATAGGGGGCTGCAGTGTTAAAAACAGTTGCAAACATTTCATGGCCCTGATGCTCACTCTGACTAGCCACCCTCTCTCAGGGGAGGATGCCATTTGTAGAGATGAGTAGGCTTTCCAGAGCTTGAGGGAGACCCTTTTAGCTCTTTTTTTGGAGGTGTTTCAACCCCCCCTTCTGACCATAGCCCGATGCACAAAGCAGAGGCACTATCAGAAGAAATCGCATCTACTGCCGCTGCTATTAATGCTCAGCCGGATGCAAATAGTAAATGTGTCAAATAGGAAATGCCTGTATCACCAGAACCTCTTTCATGCTCTTCTTTGCTCTTATGTCTCTCCGACAATTTTGCAGCCAGCATAAATGGAGTTTTTCTGTTTCTTTTTTTCTAAAAACACACTCCTGTGTTGGAGGACGCCAACGCTGAGCTAAGCCCCGCCCCCACCGTCGCATTGCACCCCCATCCTTTCTTTTAAAAAAAAAAAGTTTTCCCGCACAAGCAAGGGCCTCCGATCCGATGGGATCGGCTGAGTGAGAGAGGGATGGCGTGGAGGAGACCTGGAAGCCGCCGCCGTGTAGGGGCGGTGAAAGAAAACGGCATTGCCGATCGTTTTTAGTTCTCACTTATACTCAGCCTCTTGAAGAGGAGAAGAGTTCAGTTCAGGTGGGGGGTGTCTGGAGGAAGCAAAACCCCCCAAACTTACCGGAGGTCTGCCTGCTAGCCGGAGGAAAAAAGTCTGTTGCTTCTGTGACACAGCGTGATCTCTGAGCAAAGCATGAGAAGGTACGTGCTCCATACAGCCCCCAGTAGTGACACTTAGGCTCGGTTCACACTGGGGCGACTTGTCAGGCGACCTAATCGCCTGACAAGTCGCCTCCCGTTCTGTACAATGGAACCGTTCTAATAGGAGCGACGCAAGAAAAAGGTTCCTGTACTTCTTTTGGGGCGACTTGAGGCGACTTGCATAGACTTCTATACAGAAGTCGTTTTGCAAGTCGCCGTGCATGTCGTGTGCAGGTCGCCTCGGTGAGGCGACCTGCAAGTCGTGCCGCCCCTGTGTGAACCGGCACTTAGGCATGACAACATTTACTTTAAAGGAGACATTTCATAAGAAAATCAATATACGCTTATTGCGATTTTTTGTTTTACCAAAAATATGTAGAAGAATAAATTGAGAAAAAATTTGCTTTAAAAAAAAAAAATGGGGATATTTATTATAGCAAAATGTACAAAATATTGTGTTTTTTTTTCAAAATTGTCGATCTTTTTTTTGTTTATAGCGCAAAAAATAAAAAACGCAGAGGCGATTATATACCACCAAAAGAAAGCTCTATTTGTGGGAAAAAAAAAGGACGTCAATGTTGTTTGGGTGCAGGGTCGCAGGACCGCGCAATTGTCAGTTAAAGTGACGCAGTGCCGAATCGCAAGAATTTGGTCCGTTCATTTAGCAGCCAAATCTTCCGGCGCTGAAGTGGTAAAACTCCAAAGAATGGCTTCAAAACAAACAGGTAAAGCACAAATATGAGACAGCCCCACAGAATACACTGGCCATTGGATTTGCTCTCTTGTATTCCTGTAAAAAATATTTAGAAATTTTGTGCAGCATTTAAGGTCCAATATAGCAAAAAAATATTGCATTCTGGTATCTGTATGGGGTTACTAACTGTAATGCTAAGATTCGGTGTATAAATTCTTATTTTTACAGGCCTTTATTCAGCAGGCCAAACTATTCAGCAAAAGTGACAGTGCGGGGGTTACAAACAATTACATTGGCAGGGGGGCTTACAACAGTCATTTCTGAAAAAAATAAAACAAACTGCTGCTGTAAAATGTGTTGGCTGGAGGTGGGTTATAATGTGTTTCTTGCTAAAAGCTCATCTAAAAATATCTTGTCCACAAAGTGACAACATTGCAGTTATTTTATGGCAGGTTGAATAGTGTTTTCATCCTTTTTTTAGAAGTTAAAAATAAAAGCTCTACTAGCAGTATCAAGAAGGGGGGGGGGGAGCTCTACTAGCAGTATCAAGAAGGGGGGGGAGCTCTACTAGCAGTATCAAGAAGGATTGAAAGCTCTACTAGCAGTATCAAGAAGGAGTGAAAGCTCTACTAGCAGTATCAAGAAGGGGGGGAGCTCTACTAGCAGTATCAAAAAGGGGGGGGGGGGGGAGCTCTACTAGCAGTATCAAGAAGGAGTGAAAGCTCTACTAGCAGTATCAAGAAGGGGGGGGGAGCTCTACTAGCAGTATCAAGAAGGGGGGAAAGCTCTACTAGCAGTATCAAGAAGGGGGGGGAGCTCTACTAGCAGTATCAAGAAGGAGTGAAAGCTCTACTAGCAGTATCAAGAAGGGGGGGGGGCTCTACTAGCAGTATAAAGAAGGAGTGAAAGCTCTACTAGCAGTATCAAGAGGGGGGGGGGATCTACTAGCAGTATCAGGAAAAGGGGGGAAAGCTCTTCTAGCAGTATCAAGAAGGGGGGGGGGGGAAGCTGTACTAGCCGTATCAAGAAGGGGGGGGGGGCTCTACTAGCAGTATCAAGAAGGGGAGAAAGCTCTACTAGCAGTATCAAGAAGGGGGGGGGAGCTCTACTAGCAGTATCAAGAAGGAGGGAAAGCTCTACTAGCAGTATCAAGAAGGAGGGAAAGCTCTACTAGCAGTTTTAAGAAGGGGGGAAAGCTCTACTAGCAGTATCAAGAAGGATGGAAAGCTCTACTAGCAGTATCAAGAAGGGGGGAAAGAACTACTAGCAGTATCAAGAAGGGGGGGAAAGCTCTACTAGCAGTATCAAGAAGGGGGGGGGGAGAAGCTCTACTAGTAGTATCAAGAAGGAGTGAAAGCTCTACTAGCAGTATCAAGAAGGGGGGGAGCTCTACTAGCAGTATCAAGAAGGGGGGTAGCTCTACTAGCAGTATCAAGAAGGAGTGAAAGCTCTACTAGCAGTATCAAGAGGGGGGGGGGAGTTCTACTAGCAGTATCAAGAAAAGGGGGGAAAGCTCTACTAGCAGTATCAAGAAGGAGGGAAAGCTCTACTAGCAGTATCAAGAAGGAGGGAAAGCTCTACTAGCAGTTTTAAGAAGGGGGGAAAGTTCAACTAGCAGTATCAAGAAGGATGGAAAGCTCTACTAGCAGTATCAAGAAGGGGGGAAAGCTCTACTAGCAGTATCAAGAAGGGGAGAAGCTCTACTAGTAGTATCAAGAAGGAGTGAAAGCTCTACTAGCAGTATCAAGAGGGGGGGGGGGAGTTCTACTAGCAGTATCAAGAAAAGGGGGGAAAGTTCTACTAGCAGTATCAAGAAGGGGGGGGAGCTCTACTAGCAGTATCAAGAAGGGGGGAAAGCTCTACTAGCAGTATCAAGAAGGGGGGAAAGCTCTACTAGCAGTATCAAGAAGGAGGGAAAGTTCTACTAGCAGTATCAAGAAGGAGGGAAAGCTCTACGAGCAGTTTTAAGAAGGGGGAAAGCTCTACTAGCAGTATCAAGAAGGGGGGAAAGCTCTACTAGCAGTATCAAGAAGGAGGGAAAGCTCTACTAGCAGTATCAAGAAGGAGGGAAAGCTCTACTAGCAGTATCAAGAAGGAGGGAAAGCTCTACTAGCAGTATCAAGAAGGGGGGAAAGCTCTACTAGCAGTATCAAGAAGGGGGGGAAAGCTCTACTAGCAGTATCAAGAAGGGGGGGGAGCTCTACTAGCAGTATCAAGAAGGGGGGGGAGCTCTACTAGCAGTATCAAGAAGGAGTGAAAGCTCTACTAGCAGTATCAAGAGGGGGGGGGTTCTACTAGCAGTATCAAGAAAAGGGGGGAAAGCTCTACTAGCAGTATCAAGAAGGGGGGGGAGCTCTACTAGCAGTATCAAGAAGGGGGGGTCTACTAGCAGTATCAAGAAGGGGAGAAAGCTCTACTAGCAGTATCAAGAAGGGGGGGGGCTCTACTAGCAGTATCAAGAAGGAGGGAAAGCTCTACTAGCAGTATCAAGAAGGAGGGAAAGCTCTACTAGCAGTTTTAAGAAGGGGGGAAAGCTCTACTAGCAGTATCAAGAAGGATGGAAAGCTCTACTAGCAGTATCAAGAAGGGGGGAAAGAACTACTAGCAGTATCAAGAAGGAGGGAAAGCTCTACTAGCAGTATCAAGAAGGGGGGGGAGAAGCTCTACTAGTAGTATCAAGAAGGAGTGAAAGCTCTACTAGCAGTATCAAGAAGGGGGGGAGCTCTACTAGCAGTATCAAGAAGAGGGGTAGCTCTACTAGCAGTATCAAGAAGGAGTGAAAGCTCTACTAGCAGTATCAAGGGGGGGGGGGGGAGTTCTACTAGCAGTATCAAGAAAAGAGGGGAAAGCTCTACTAGCAGTATCAAGAAGGAGGGAAAGCTCTACTAGCAGTTTTAAGAAGGGGGGAAAGTTCAACTAGCAGTATCAAGAAGGATGGAAAGCTCTACTAGCAGTATCAAGGAGGGGGGAAAGCTCTACTAGCAGTATCAAGAAGGGGAGAAGCTCTACTAGTAGTATCAAGAAGGAGTGAAAGCTCTACTAGCAGTATCAAGAGGGGGGGGGGGGAGTTCTACTAGCAGTATCAAGAAAAGGGGGGAAAGTTCTACTAGCAGTATCAAGAAGGGGGGGGAGCTCTACTAGCAGTATCAAGAAGGGGGGAAAGCTCTACTAGCAGTATCAAGAAGGGGGGAAAGCTCTACTAGCAGTATCAAGAAGGAGGGAAAGTTCTACTAGCAGTATCAAGAAGTAGGGAAAGCTCTACTAGCAGTTTTAAGAAGGGGGAAAGCTCTACTAGCAGTATCAAGAAGGGGGGAAAGCTCTACTAGCAGTATCAAGAAGGAGGGAAAGCTCTACTAGCAGTATCAAGAAGGAGGGAAAGCTCTACTAGCAGTATCAAGAAGGAGGGAAAGCTCTACTAGCAGTATCAAGAAGGGGGGAAAGCTCTACTAGCAGTATCAAGAAGGGGGGGAAAGCTCTACTAGCAGTATCAAGAAGGGGGGGGAGCTCTACTAGCAGTATCAAGAAGGGGGGGAGCTCTACTAGCAGTATCAAGAAGGAGTGAAAGCTCTACTAGCAGTATCAAGAGGGGGGGGGGGTTCTACTAGCAGTATCAAGAAAAGGGGGGAAAGCTCTACTAGCAGTATCAAGAAGGGGGGGGGAGCTCTACTAGCAGTATCAAGAAGGGGGGGGGTCTACTAGCAGTATCAAGAAGGGGAGAAAGCTCTACTAGCAGTATCAAGAAGGGGGGGAGCTCTACTAGCAGTATCAAGAAGGGGGGAAAGCTCTACTAGCAGTATCAAGAAGGGGGGAGAGCTCTACTAGCAGTATCAAGAAGGGGGGGAAAGCTCTACTAGCAGTATCAAGAAGGGGGGGAAAGCTCTACTAGCAGTATCAAGAAGGGGGGGACTCATAAAAACAAAAAACGAATGCGTTGATGCTTTTGACATACTACAGCATATATTTTCTTCTTTTGCCTATTGTTCTATTGTAAAGGCCAATTGAACCCTCACCATTTAAAACTGTAATCCTGTTGAGCTGCATACACTATAATAAATATGCTGCTCTTCATTTTTGTTTTTTTTAATTGTCACTAAAGGCAATTTTTTATTTTTTTTTGGTTTTAGAGTGGAGAAGGTTTAGAACTCCTGTCAGTATTTATTGCGGGCTGTGCCCCCCGTTAGGGATATTCACCCTCTCTATTGGTTCTGTTTACCATTATCATCTAAAGTGCAAGTAAGTCCCAAATTTGGGGTTGACAGCAGAATAGTGAAAGAAAGGAAATCCTCCAGAGGGAAAACTAGTTCCAGTGACATCCTGGAATTCCCTCACCTTGGGGGGATTTTCTCTTACTTCCTGTTTTGGCTATGGGGAAGGAAGTGAAAGGAAATCTCTGCAATGGGACACAGATGGCAAACAAAGTGGTTATAACCCTCCCTTACTCTATTCAAAATTAAAGAAAAACATTTGTCTTTAGTGTTAAGTTAACCGTTTCCCGTCTGACCACATCCTATGTTTTTGTGCACAGTACATGGAAACAAGCGACTCAACTATGCATGAAAACATAGGAACTGGGGAGCAGAAAAATGGCAGCAGGTGCTCCGGACTCAAAATTTTAAATGTTTGGCTGTAGTAGGAGGCAGTTTATTTGTGAAGGGCTGGAATGGTGCAATAATGAGTGTCTGCGGGCAACAGTGAAGCATGGTGGAGGTTCCTTACAAGTTTGCTGCATTTCTACAGGAGTTGGAGATTTGGTCAGGATCAATGGCGTCCTCAATGCTAAGATATACAGGCAGATACTTATTGATCATGACATATCATCAGTAAGGTATGCGATTGGCCCCAAATTTATTCTGCAGCAGGATAATGACCCCAAACATACAGCCAATGTCATTAAAAACTATCCTCAGGGTAAAGAAGAACAAGAAGTCGTAGAAGTGATGGTTTGGCCCCTACAGAGCCCTTATCTCAACATCATTGAGTCTGTCTGGAATTACATGAAAAGACAGAAGGATTTGAGGCAGCCTACATCCACAGAAGATCTGTGGTTAGTTCTGCAAGATGTTTGGAACAACCTACGTGCCGAGTTCCTTCAAAAATTGTGTGCAAGTGTACCTGAAAGAATTGATGCTGTTTTGAAGGCAAAGGGTAGTCACACCAAATACGGATTTGATTTGGATTTCTCTTCTAAGCATTTATTTTCCATTTTGTTAATTTATAAAAATAAACTATTAAGACTTCTATTTTTGAAAGCAGTCTTAATCTACAGCCTAAGGCCCCTTTCACACGGGGTGGAATTTTTCCAAGCGGATCCGCCTACTCAGCAGGGGATCTCTCCGTTGATCCCCGCTGAGAAGGCTGATGACAGGTCGGTGTCTGCTCCGCTATATGCAGAGCAGACACAGCCCGCTGTTCTCTATGGGACGGTTGGATGGAAATGGACTGCATGCCTGTTTCCATTCAATCCTTCGGACAGATGGCGAACGTATACCCATCTGTCTGTTTTTAGCGGATTGGATGCCATGATATGAGAACAATGGGTGTTCCGATTGGGTCCGCCTATCCGTTCTTCAGGTGGACCCGATCGGACCACCCATTGCTCTCTATGGGGCGGCAGATGTCAGCAGATCGGTCCGCTGGTGTGTAATTATATTATAATATAATATATATATACACACACACACATACATATACACACACATTTTTTATATATATATATATATATATATATATATATATATATATATATATATATATATATATATATATATATATATATATATATACATACATACATACACATACAGTATCTCACAATTGTGAGTACACCCCTCACATTTTTGTAAATATTTTATTATATCTTTTCAGTGGCGACACTGAAGAAATGACACGTTGCTACAATGTAAAGTAGTGAGTGTACAGCTTGTATAACAGTGTAAATTTGCTGTCCCCTCAAAATAACTCAACACACAGCCATTAATGTCTAAACGGCTGGCAACAAAAGTGAGTACACCCCTAAGTGAAAATGTCTAAGTTGGGTCCAATTAGCCATTTTCCCTCCCCAGTGTCATGTGGCTCGTTAGTGTTACAAGGTCTCGAGTGTGAATGGGGAGCAGGTGTATTAAATTTGGTGTTATCGCTCTCACTCTCTCATACTGGTCACTGGAAGTTCAACATGGCATGTCATGGCAAAGAACTCTCTAAGGATCTAAAATAAGAATTGTTTCTCTACATAAAGATGGCCTAGGCTATAAGAAGATTGGCAAGACCCTGAAACTGAGCTGCAGCACGGTGGTCAAGACCATACAAAGGTTTAACAGGCCAAGTTCTACTCAGAACAGGCCTCGCCATGGTCGACCAGACAAGTTGAGTGCACATGCTCAGCATCATATCCAGAGATTGACTTTGGGAAATAGACGTATGAGTGCTGCAAGTATTGCTGCAGAGGTTGAAGGGGTGGGGGGGTCAGCCTGTCAGTACTCAGACCATACGCTGCACACTACATCATATTGGTCTGCATGGCTGTTGTCCCAGAAGAAAGCCTCTTGTAAAGATGATGCACAAGAAAGCCAGCTAACAGTTTGCTGAAGACAAGCAGACTAAGGACATGGATTACTGGAACCATGTCCTGTGGTCTGATGAGACCATGATAAACATATTTAGTTCAGATGGTGTCAAGCGTGAGTGGTGGCAACCAGGTGAGGAGTACAAAGACAATGTGTCTTGCCTACAGTCAAGCATGGTGGTGGGAGGTCTGGGGCTGGGGCTGCATGAGTGCTGCCGGCACTGAGGAGCTACAGTTCATTGACCGAACCATGAATGCCAACATGTACTGTGACATACTGAAGCAGAGCATGATCCCCTCCCATTGAAGACTGTGCTGCAGGGCAGTATTCCAACATGTTAATGACCCCAAACACACCTCCAAGATGACCACTGCCTTGCTAAAGAAGCTCAGGGTAAAGGTGATGGACTGGCCAAGCATGTCTCCAGACCTAAACCCTATTGCGCATCTGTGGAGCATCTGTGATGTCATCATGGAGGAGTGGAAGAGGACTCCAGTGGCAACCTGTGAAGCTCTGGGGAACTCCATGCCCAAGAGAGTTAAGGCAGTGCTGGAAAATAATGGTGGTGACACAAAATATAGACACTTTGGGCCCAATTTGGACATTTTCACTTAGAGGTGTACTCACTTTTGTTGCCAGCATTTTAGACACGAATGTCTGTGTGTTGAGTTATTTTGAGGGGACAGCAAATTTACACTGTTATACAAGCTGTACACTCACTACTTTACATTGTAGCAAAGTGTCATTTCTTCAGTGTTGTCACATGAAAAGATATAATAAAATATTTACAAAAATGTGAGGGGTGTACTCAATTTGTGAGATACTGTATATATATATATATATATATATATATATATATATATATATATATATATATATATATATATATATATATATATATATATAAAATCCATCTGCATGCCTGTCTGCTGAAAATATGTAGTTATTATTATATATTCCAATTACCTCTACCAAAGGATTAAGGCAGGCAGTGAGGCTTTATTAAAAAATAAACATAAGGGGAAAGCACACCAGCCTAGTGCATTACAGTAGGACTCTTTATTGAATATTGTAGCTGGATGACCCCGTGCCATTGGGTAAAATGGTGGTTTAAGCCAGATTTTGAAAGAAGCAAGCACATCAATGGCAGAGGTGTGCGCTGGCTTAATACGAGAGCCCAAGATAGAGCTCAGAGCCCCACCCTCCTAAAGGGGTCAGTGTCTGAAGAAGACAAGGGTGCATGTATGCATTATGGTGTCCAGGCCGGGACAGAGGAAGGCTCGAGCCTGAGAGAGAGTCCATGAGGGACAAGAACAGCTAGGAAGATGCAGAGCTGATGTACAGCATCTGTGCATAAACACTGGGACGTGTTTCATGGTCAAGAGGACCACAAAGGTATGAATGTTATGGAGGGACCCTGAAGAGGTACTTGGAGCAGTAAAGCCGCCACAAGAGAGCCAGGAGGCTGAATGTTATGTATTGCAGTGATGATGAGAACCCCTGGTGTGGGGAGATTTACCTGTGATGTTAATTTATATAACTATATCTAGCGTGAAGTAAACTCACTGTTTTGGCACTACCATTGAGCTAAGAAACCCAGACTTGTCACAATATATTAAAATACATGCCAATCTACTCACAAAATAACACAATTGCATATAGTATTTACCTAAAAGCCACCAGAAGCATGTCCATCCACCAGGGAGCAGCCTACACATTTCAAGGGCTATGCCCTCTTCCTCAGAGCTATTATGCCAAAAATACAAACGCCCACCCCTAAAAAGAGGGAGGGGTCAACTCATGACACAGCACCTAGTGAAATCAACCCTTAAAAAAGGGAAAAAGTCCTGGATACCACAATAGAAACAATATCCAAGGGTACACCATCAATACCTTAATTAAAACCTTATATGCCCTCAAGGCTATTAGACTAAGCTCACAACCATGCACTATCTACATAAACATTAGGGAGCAGTGCTAATACCGCATCACCTCATCTGAGTTCCTGACCATGCAAGAAATCATAGTAGCAGCTTTATGGTGATGCATGGCAAATATTGTACCGATGTCGATCATCCCTTCAATATAAGTTTACTGCATGTGTTTCTAGTTTCTCTTTATTCGTCTTTAGGAGCTGGGAAGCAATCTGATACAATGGAAAAATGTTTTGTAGAAAATAATAGGTTATTTATGGCCTATTTACAGTAGTCTAAGATAATATTTTCAAAAAATATTGTCCTGGCTCACTGCATTTTACTGGTTTACCTGGCTTACATAATGTATGACCAGGGATACACTAACTCAGAAAGGTCCTTCTTATCAATATTTTATACACAGGACCTGGAGACCTCACCATAGAGCCTTTCAAGATGTGCTGGCTGCTTCTTATATTCCTCCTGGAGCTTGTCGGCTTCATCCAGAATAGATCGATACTCTGGGATCAGAAAGTCAGTGTTCCCTTCATGAACTTGCAGCTCCTTTAGCAAAAAAATAAAAAAATAAACAAATCAGGAAAATCACACATACAACACACCTTCATTAATGCTACAGCTCTTTAACGCACATTACTTTTTCAATCCAGAATATCCCCATTAAGTGCAATGGAACCGTTCTAATAGGAGCGACTTGAGTCACTCCAACTTAGATAAAGGATCCTGCACTACTTTTGGTCTGACTTCGGCGCGACTTGCATTGACTTCTGTTAAAGAAGTCGTATGCAATTCGTGCCGAAGTCGCGCAGGGATGTCGGCTTCAAAGTCGCGGGGTGCGGGAGAATTTCCAGCCAGAATACATTAGTTTTTGCTAGCGGCTACAGCCGCTGGCAGTAACCGTATGTAGAAAAATCAGACTGGTTTTACCCGGCGTACCTGCTGCTCTGATCTTCTTAGCTCTACTTTTTGCAAATCAGCTGCAATGTATGGCTTTTAAAGATAAATAATGCATAAGGTTAGGTAAGATGTAAAAATAGTAGTAAGGACCCAACTGCAGAGTTAAAGCGAATTAAAGTGTCCTAAACCCACATCAATAAAAATGATCAATAAATGGTGTATTACATGCTGTCCATACTCACTCATGAGAGTCGTTTTCTGTATTCTGCAAAAAAAACTGGTTGATCCTGCTGTTCTCTATCTCCCCCTTCTGTCCATGTCCCCAGTGCAGTTGGTGATTTTGCAGAGCAGTGTTGGCAACTCTGCACATGCTCAGTTCTCAGTGAGTTTCTTTGCTGAGCATTTCCTCCCTATCACATCTGAGCAGCCCATGTGATTATAGAGTCAGAGTCACACATGTGGGTGTATACACAGTGGTAAATGACAGCCCACTCCCTCCCTCCTCCATCATGCCCATTAACCAGCTAAACACAATGGGGGCAGGATATTACATGTAGATCAATGGAGGCTTTAGCTCCCTCTTATTCTAAGACACAGGCTGGAGTGGCATGACACAGCCTGTGACTGGCAGAAATCCACCCACACCATGTTATTGCCAAAAAAATAATAAAAATGCATTTCAATTATATATTTGTATGACAATTTAAGACATTGATTTTACCCTGGATTCCAAAGGCTGTTTTTTTATTTTGATTAGGAAAAAGGTACTTAGCTTTTTTTTTTAATTGAAATAATTACAGTGCCATCATCCATATACAGAAAGTTAAGGGGCAATGTAAATTAAACAGAGTCTGCTTAGTATCATTTTAATCATAAGGCCACCAAGCATAATGTGTGAAGTTCAACATTTGCTAGAGAAATACTGCATATAGGAACAAAAACCTCTTGGTGTCCAACCTTCTGCAGGTAGGTTTATACAGCATTACACTGACAATCATAGAAAAGTCCCAACATGCTGGAAATTCTGCAGGCTTATCATAAAATTGTTTGAAAAAAAATAGCCATTTGCCAAGAAAGGAAATAACATTTTTACTGCACAGATATTCTTCTTTCAAAAACACATTTCGGTTATCAAAACTGAATTATAAGAGAATGTGCTACCAAATCTAGATGTTGTATCTGCCTGTGTGGCACAGCAGAAGATTTGAATGTACAATTCACAATACCCCTGAAGAAAGTTCATTGTGATAAAGCAAGGAATATTGACAATGTACCTTGAGAGCGTCAATCAAATGAACCTTTTTGGCCAAAAGTAGCTGATACTCCAACTTCGGATGGATCATTCTCAACGTGTGGCCAACAGATTCTTCACTTATATCTGCTTAGGAGAACAGTCATGATAAGGAGAAGGAAGACCAGGAAACACAAACTGGCTAAAGAAACCATCAGTTATAGACAGTTGGCAGTTATAGTATATCTAAAGCCTAAACTTGTTGTCAGAACAATTGTTGAAATATTTATTCTCCTGTTCTGATGACAGCCATACATTTTTGCATTCCTCGATGCGTCTTGTCCCGGTGATCAGGACAAACAGAGAGGCTGATTCTCCCCAATAGAAACAGCCATAAAACACTACAGAGGTTTTCAACATTTCCCCACTTATCCAAAACTTAAAGTGTAAAGTCTCCTTTTTTAAAAAAAATAACAAACATGTTATACTTACCTACCCTATGCAATGGTTTTGCACAGAGCAGCCTCTTTTTCTGGGGTCCTCCGCTGACACTCTAGGCTCCTCCTCATCTCCGAGTGCCCCCATTGCAAGCTGCTTGCAATGGGGGCACTCGTGCGGGTTCTCTCCTGAGCTGGGTGGTGTGCATCTATTGACACATACACAGTGCGGCTCAGCCCTGCCCCCCCCGCTCCCTCTTTACTAAATTTGACTCCCACTGCTGCCTGGCAGTCCTTGTGTGAAGAGGGAGAGAACAGAATACTGCAGCCAGGCACATCACTGAAGTGTGCCAGGTGCAGGGGCGGACTGACCATTCGGGCAAAGCCCGAGGGCCCGGGGTCAGTAAGGGGCCCTGTTTCCGGCATCTCACAGAACTGGGCTGGAGCTTTAACTCAATCACTTCCCTGGGGCTCGCTACTCTGGGTGCCTGACTATTCAGAGCACGGGATTAAATTTCCCTGGAGCAGCTAGCAGCAGCGATGTCCCGACGACACAGTGAGTGTCTGGAAGGGGGAACGCTCAGCCCCTGCCCTCTTCATACGAGACATATAGGATTGTCAGAGTGAGGGATCAGAGAACAAGTGCACTGTGTATATAGAGATGTGTTATGGATGGGTGAGCCAATAAAGCCAGCAATGTGTGTGCAGCTACCTACTTTCTTTACTTCCCCCCTCTCCCTAACCTGCCCGCTTGGTATGCTCTGTGGCCCTGCTGGAAGAATCATACCAGATTACTCAGCTGTGAGGGAAGGTGAGGGGACCATGAACTAGTCCTTAGGAAGGGAGGAGGGTTGTTCACCGGTTAGTGTCTGTTTGTACATATCTACTGCCTGTGTGTGTGCTACACTGAAACATGGGACAACACTGGCTGCATGGTAAGAGAAGCATTGTATACACAGCATGTCACAGTACACAGGGACTCTGATAGATAGAGAGACAGTATCTGACCTGGAGACCAGTCCCTCTCCTTTACCCACTACTATGTATAGCATTGTCCAGGTCCCTGATTAACCACTTCAGCTCCATAAGATTTACCCCCCTTACTGACCAAACCATTTTTTGCGATACGGCACTGAGTTATTTGAACTGACAATTGCGCGGTTGTGCGACGCTGTACCCAAATAAAATGGATGTCATTTTTTTCCCACAAATAGAGCTTTCTTTTGGTGGTATTTGATCACCTCTGTTTTTTTTTTTTTCACGCTATAAACAAAAAAAGACCGTCAATTTAAAAAAAATAAAAATAAATAATAATAATAATAAAACATCCAATAAAAAAATGTAAAAACAAAAAAATAAATTAAAAAAATCTAATATCTTCATCAATTTAGGCCAATATGTATTCTGCAACACATGTTTGGGAAAAAAAACAATAAGCATATATTGATTGGTTTGTGCAAAAGTTATAGCGTCTACAAACTATGGGATATATACTGGAATTTTTTTTTACTAGTAATGGCAGCGATCAGCGACTTATAGCAGGACTGCAACATTGCGGCGGACAAATCTGACACTAAGTGACACTTTTTGGGGACTAGTGACACCAATACAGTGATCAGTGCTAAAAATATGCAATGTCACTGTACTAATGACACTGGTTGGGAAGGGGTTAACATCAGGGGCGATCAAAGGGTTAAATGTGCTCCTAGGGAGTGCTTTGTAATTGTGGGAGAGGGGCTTTAACTGCGGGAAGACAGAGATCCGTGTTCCTGCTTAGCAAAAACACAAGATCTCTGTCTCCCCTACTAGCAGAATGGCAATCTGCCTTGTTTACATAGGCAGACCGCCATTCTGCCTCTCTCGTGAAAGATCAGTGGGTCCCAGCGGACATCGGGTCCAACGAACCCACAGATTGGCTCCTGCTGTGTCCAATCACAGCGGAAGCGTCGCCAGTGGCGCACCTGTGCGCCCCAGACCCGGAGGTGTCAGATCACATACAGGTACGTGATCTGGCACAGAGCGGCCGCCCTGCCACAGTATATCTGTCACTAAGTCCCTGCCTTATAAACAAACCCCTCTGTCATTTTATTGTCTTCTATCCCTCCAGTAAGTGTATATAGCATAGTTTTATTCCCTGTTTGGTAGGGATAGTCCTTGTTATACAGAGACGGTCCTTGTTATATAGAGACAGTCCCGGCTATATAGAGACAGTCCCGGTTATATAGAGATGGTCTTGTTATATATAGAGTCAATCCTTGTTCTGTAGAGAGATTGTTCTGTACAGACAGTCATTTTTTTTACTGATTGTGCTGAGGTTTATATGCGTCTGTGGGACTCTTGCTTGTGGCACAGTAATCAAAGCACATTTACAGGTACAGGTGAGCCTGGGCTTTAACTATGCCCCATAAGCCCCTCTCATTTGTTATTGCAATCTGGCCACACCCATTGTTCGCCATGGCACGCCAAAGCTTCTCTCCTTTTTTTTTCGAAACTAGGGGCCCCAGGGGACCCTTGCAATCCCCCCCGCCCCCTCCTCCCAAACAGGGGGATTGTGTGTGACCAGAGCAGGTGATCAGTGCAGGAGGTGGGGGAAGAAACTGGAACCAATCTTTTGTGGTTCTCACTGCAGAAGCTGAAAGCCGACATCTCCTGCTCTAGCTGCTGCAGTGAGAGCCACAAAAGATTGGTTCCAGTTATTTCCCTTTGTGTGGGTGAGACTTGAGTGTGGGCGGGGACACAGGGGGCCCCATGATCTAGTATTGTTCGGGGGCCCCATCAGTTGTCAGTCTGCCCCTGGCCAGAAGTGAGGGAAGTGATTCTTGTACTAACTCTACCTTTTGAAACTCCTCCTCTCAGCACCTCTGTAGATCAGAAGGCAGGCTCTGTGAAATGGGTTACACAGCAGTGCCTATCAACAGGACAAGTAAATGTGCGGAGATCTTCACAATGTATATTTAAAACTTCAAGATTGTTTAAATAGGAGTAGGCTAAAAATAATGGAAATACAATGTAGAAGTGAATATCTGAATTTACATTTTGACTATAGATATGCTTAAAAAAAATCTGCTATTGTTTAACGGACTGAGCTAAATATAGTGCCTTGCGAAAGTATTAACCCCCCATGGTGTTTTTCCTGCTTTTTGTTGAATAACAACCTGGAGTTAAAATGGGTATTTTAAGGCTTTCCCCTGAAAGTTTTTCTCTAAACCACCTTGTCCCTTTGCAAAACAAGAAAAAGCTCTTAACAAGAAAGCTGCTAACTCAAAAACAGGACTAATGCCGCATACACACGGGCGGACTTTTCGGCATCAAAAGTCTGACGGTCTTTCGACTGACTTTTGAACGGACGGACTTGCCTACACGCGATCACACCAAAGTCCGACGGATTCGTACGTGATGACGTACGACCGGACTAAAATAAGGAAGTTGATAGCCAGTAGCCAATAGCTGCCCTAGCGCCGGTTTTCGTCCGTCGGACTAGTACACAGACAAGCGGATTTTTCAACCGGACTCGAGTCCGTTGGAAAGATTTAAAAAACCATGTTCCAAATCTAAAGTCCGTCTGATTTTCGACCGAAATTCGTCCCATCGGACCAGTCTAGTCGAAAAGTCCGCCCATGTGTACACGGCATAACAGACACTATGGCAACCTCATGCCCTGTACACACGATAGGATTTTCCGATGGAAAATTTGTGATAGGACCTTGTTGTCGGAAATTCCGACCGTGTGTAGGCTCCATCACACATTTTCCATCGGAATTTCCGACACACAAGGTTTAAGAGCAGGCTATAAAATTTTCCAACAACAAAATCTGTTGTCGGAAATTCCGATCGTGTGTACACAAATCCGACGCACAAAGTGCCACGCATGCTCAGAATAAATTAAGAGACTAAAGCAATTGGCTACTGCTCCGTTTATAGTCCCCCATACGTGTTTTACCTCACCGCGTTCAGAACGATCGCATTTTCCGACAACTTTGTGTGACCGTGTGTATGCAAGACAAGTTTGAGCCAACATCCGTCGGAAAAAATCCACGGATTTTGTTGTCGGAATGTCCGATCAATGTCCGACCGTGTGTACAGGGCATAACAGGTGAGGTCTTTTAATCGTCTCTAATCGGTTCAAAGGGGATCTATATGAGCAACTCGTTGTAGAAAAGTTTTGATAAAGGATTATGTGGCAAGAGGTTTCTGGAAGGAGGGTGCATAAAGGGAAAAACCTGTCCCTTAGGGCCAGATGCTGGTCAAGACCAGAGTGAAGAAAGGCAAAAATACAAGTGATAGAGTATTCTATAGCCATTTCAATACAGGGCATTTTCACCCCGTTCCTGCCCAGGCCAATTTTTAGCGCTGTCGCATTTTGAATGACAATTGCGCGGTCATGCAACACTGTACCCAAATTAAATTTTTATCTTTTTTTCCCCACAAATAGAGCTTTCTTTTGGTGGTATTTGATCACCTCTGCGCTTTTTTTTTTTTTTTTTGCGCTATAAACAAAAGAAAAGCGACAAGTTTGAAAAAACACAATATTTTTTACTTTTTGCTATAATAAATATCCTAATTGCAAAAAAAACAAAAACAAATTTTTTCCTCAGTTTAGGCCGATTCTATTCTTCTACATATTTTTGGTAAAAAATCGTAATAAGTGTATATTGATTGGTTTGCGCAAAATTTATAGCGTGTACAAAAAAGGAGATAGATGTATGGCATTTTATTTATTTTTATTTTTTTACTAGTAATGGCGGCGATCTGCGATTTTTATCGTGACTGCGACATTTTGCGACCATTGTCATTTATACAGCGATCAGTGCTATAAAAATGCACTGATTACTGTATAAAAGTCACTGGCAGGGAAGGGGTTAACAATAGGAGGCAATCAAGGGGTTAAATGTGTTACCTAGGGAGTGATTCTAACTGTGGGGGTAGGGAACTCACAAGGGGAGGAGACAGATCAGAGATCCCCTGTACTGGGAACACACGATCGGTCTCCTCTCCCCTGACAGGATGTGAATCTGTTTACACACACAGATCCATGGTCCTGCTCTGTTATCGGGCAATCGCAGGTGCCTGGCGGAGATCGCGGCCGCCGGGCATGCGCATCGGCTCCTGAGTGACGCGGTGGCACGCGCGCATGCCCCCTAGATGGCTGGGAAGCCCCGGACATTATATGACGCTTGCCCAGTATGGGAGATCCCTCCTGCGGACATCATTTGACTATGGACGGGGTGTCAAGTAGTTAGGGTTAATCCTTCTATCCTCACACCATGCAAAGAATGCTTTCAATGTGCAATGGTAAATCTTGCAGGTGCATCTTACAGATGTCTCTCTACTCTGAGGAGTGGGGCGCCCCTTCAAATTCAAAAGAGCTTTTGGGAAGAAAGGCCAGGGCTAAACAATAAACAATAGGGCCTAAGGCTTCAGTTGTAAATTGTTCTAAGAGAACAGGGTCTTCAAAAGACAGAATCCTGGTCTCTGTTTATTTGTTTTCACCAGTAATGCCGCGTACACACGAGCGGACATTACGGCGGACTTTGCCCGGCGGACTGGATTTCGTCGGACAATTCGATGTGTGTGGGCTCCAGCGGACTTTGTTTTCTCAAAAGTTCGACGGAATTAGATTTGAAACTTGTTTTAAATTTATCCGTTGAAATCGAGTCCGGTCGAAAAGTCCGCCGTCTGTATGCTAGTTCGACGGACAAAAAGCCACGCTAGGGCAGCTATTGGCTACTGGCTATGAACTTCCTTGTTTTAGTCCGGTCGTACGTCATCACGTACGAATTCGACGGACTTTGGTGGATTGTGTGTAGGCAAGTCCGTTCATTCACAAAGTCCGTCGGAAAGTACGTCGAAAAGTCCGCCGGGCAAAGTCCGCCGTAATGTCCGCTCGTGTGTACGCGGCATTAGTGGTAGTCTGGCAAAAAGACATGGCAGCAATTGCTGGCTGCAGGAACAAATAAGGCCTTTAAAAGAGTCTCAAAAGACCTACGAACAGAACTCTTAGAGGAGGGAACATCCTCAATGGGAACTGTGAGGTGATTATTGAGAACTGAAATGGCAGGATCCACTTACGAAATGGTCCATTTTAATAAAAAATCCTTTTCCATGACATATACAGTATCTCACAAAAGTGAGTACACCCCTCACATTTCTGTAATATTTGTAACATTTTTTAACAAATGTAACATTTTTGTTATTCATTGGAAGATCTCCCATGACCTCCTCTTCTTGTAAGAAAACAAACATTTTGGATTACCCATCATCTTTTGCACTGAATACAAAGGTCACTAGGACCAATATTGAGGGGGAATATCCCCAGTATGGAAACAAATAGCAATATTAACATTTCTACATTCTATATAAAGCTAAAACTAAGTGTGGGCTTCACATACACTTTAAATTGTACATTTAACCCTATAAGGTTAGGATAACTTTCAAGGGTTAATATAGGGGTTTCTTTTAAAGGAGGGGGGTGAAGGATTTTGGATAGGCAAGTGTACAGGTGTATTTCTATAAACATTTGTATGCTCATTTTTGGTACCATAAGCCCAGAATATCTGCACCTGTCTCCAAAAGAACCAAATGTATGCCGTGCTACTGTCTGTGACTGAAGTAGCCTGTAAAGCAGGGGTCTCCAAGCTTTCTAAACAAAGGGCCAGTTTACTATCCTTCAGAGTTTAGGGGGGCTGGACTGTGGCCAGTTGGGGTAGAAATTGTCTTGGCATCAGTGGGATAAAACAGTGCCCCATCTTTGATATTTGGGGGAGGAATAGTGCCCCATTTTTGGTGTCAGTGGTAGGAATTATGCCCCCTTGCAGGTGTCAGTAGGAGGAATATGGTCTTATAGTGTCTTATATCAGTGGGAGGAAGAGTGTCCCAAGGGTCAGGTAAAGGCAAGCAAAGGGCTGCATCTGGCCCCCGGGCTGCAGTTTGGAGACCACTGCTGTAAAGTCTTTTTTTTAAATAAAAAAAAAAAACATACCATAAGATATATTGAGATTTATCTTTCTTTTAGTGGCTTCCTTTGACAAGACATCTTTCAGAATTGAAATTGTGGAAATATTGTCTGAGTTAAAGATTCCTTCACCTTTTCTGTAATGAGAATAACAAATGATTATAGCTACAAAATAGATTTCATTACAGTATTGCCTAACTGTTCAGCAAAACACTACAAAATATACTTCTGATGTTGGGTTTGGATTAAAACTATGCAGTTATATTTCTAATGCACATGGAACAGCTTGGAAATTTCATGCAAGGAAACAGCATAATATGTACAAGAGAAAAATCGAAAAATTTTGAGGTGAAGGAAAATTGGGTCAGTTAAAAGAAACTCTTTACTGAAAAAACAATGTGGGTTGTCAAGGGGGCGAGAAGTGAGACTTTGTATGAAGCACACAGGAGTAGATAAATGAATTGGATGTACAGTATATTAAAAAACACTTTTTTGGGTTCATAATGTCAAATAATTTCATATCTAAATTTTTTGCACATTATTATATAGTAATACTCTTTACATTCCAATCGAAATCGATATTACATAATGATTGACAATCCAGCAAAAAATCATATATTTACAAACACATGGGATAGTTGATACATACACAGTATTTCACAAAAGTGGGTACATCCCTCACATATCTGTAAATATTTTATTATAGCTTTTCATGTGACAACACTGAAGAAATTAAATTTTGCTACAATGTAAAGTAGTGAGTGTACAGCTTGTATAACAATGTAAATTTGCTGTCCCCTCAAAATAACTCAACATACAGCCATTAATGTCTAAACCGCTGGCAACAAAAAGTGAGCACACCCCTAAGTGAAAATGTCCAAATTGGGCCCCATTAGCCATTTTCCCTCCCCGGTGTCACGTGACTCGTTTGTGTTGCAAGGTCTCAGGTGTGAATGGGGATCAGGTGTGTTAAATTTGGTGTTATCGCTCTCACTCTCTCATACTGGTCACTGGAAGTTCAACATGGCATCTCATGGCAAAGAACTCTCTGAGGATCTGAAAAAAAGAATTGCTGCTCTACATAAAAATGGCCTAGGCTATAAGAAGATTGCCAAGACCCTGAAACTGAGCTGCAGCATGGTGGCCAATACCCTACAGCGGTTTAACAGGATAGATTCCACTCAGAACAGGCCTCGCCATGGTCGACCAAAGAAGTTGAGTGCACGTGCTCAGGGTCATATCCAGAGGTTGTCTTTGGGAAATGAACGTATGAGTGCTGCCAGCATTGCTGCAGAGGTTGAAGGGGTGGTGGGTCAGCCTGTCAGTGCTCAGACCATAGGCTGCACACTGCATCAAATTGGTCTGCATGGCTGTCATCCCAAAAGGAAGCCTCTTCTAAAGATGGTGCACAAGAAAGCCCGCAAACAGTTTGCTGAAGGCAAGCAGACTAAGCACATGGATTACTGGAACCATGTCCTGTGGTCTGATGAGACCAAGATAAACTTGTTTGGTTCAGATGGTGTCAAGCGTGTGTGGTGGCAACCAGGTGAGGAGTACAAAGACAAGTGTGTCTTGCCTACAGTCAAGCATAGTGGTGGGAGTGTCATGGTCTGGGGCTGCATGAGTGCTACCGGCACTGGGGAGCTACAGTTCATTGAGGGAACCATGAATGCCAACATGTACTGTGACATACTGAAGCAGAGCATGATCCCCTCCCTTCGGAGACTGGGCCACAGGGCAGTATTCCAACATAACGACCCCAAACACACCTCCAGGACAACCGCTGCCTTGCTAAAGAAGTTGAGGGTAAAGGTGATGGACTGGCCAAGCATGTCTCCAGACCTAAACCCTATTGAGCATCTGTGGGGCATCCTCAAACGGAAGGTGGAGGAGCGCAAGGTCTCTAACATCCACCATTTCTGTGATGTCGTCATGGAGGAGTGGAAGAGGACTCCAATGGCAACCTGTGAAGCTCTGGGGAACTCCATGCCCAAGAGGGTTAAGGCAGTGATGAAAAATAATGGTGGCCACACAAAATATTGATATTTTGGGCCCAATTTGGACATTTTCACTTATGGGTGTACTCACTTTTGTTGCCAGCGATTTAGACATTAATGGCTGTGTGTTGAGTTATTTTGAGGGGACAGCAAATTTACACTGTTATACAAGCTGTACACTCATTACTTTACATTGTAGCAGTGTCATTTCTTCAGTGTTGTCACATGAAAAGATATAATAAAATATTTACAAAAATGTGAGGGGTGTACTCACTTTTGTAAGATACTGTACATACAAACATACATTGCAGTTGACACCTATGCAAACTGTTGACCTAATAGGATATCTCTTTATGGAGATGAAAAAAGATGAAATATGTTGGAAAAACATCCATAAAAAAATAATGAATATAAACATGTATTGAATCATAAGGGAATCTTGACAGCTCATAATTGTTACTGGATTGGTAGTTAGCATAACGCGTTTCGCGGCCTTACAGCCACTCATCAGGAGGAGAACCGTAATAAATATCTATAAAAAAAAAAAAGACAATCATATCTGACAATCATAAATGATCTAAAAACCTCAGAAGAGTATGTTGGTTGTCACTGTTGACCTATCACCTGGCTGTTATGTTGTTCCAGTGGCTTTGAATCAATGATGAGGAAACAAGCATACAACAAGTAACTCCTTGTTCTTGATTAGTGATATAGAAAACATTGATTGAAGCCATGGGTGACCACCCACAGCAAGGCAACTACATTTTCTGGAGGGGATTGTTAGTAATCTATATTTTTTTTCCTTGAAGCCCCAGTTACACTTGTGAATAGGGTCATTTGCTGCAGGGGTTCCCTGTGATTAGCTGTGAGCAGGAAGCTTTTTTTGAAAGCCATAGGAGACTGACTACTGCCACAGCTATTTGTGGCGATTACATGCAAATGATCGGCCCTGGCGATTATTGCAGGGAATCCCCACTAGGTATCCCGCAGCTAATCGCAAACAGCCCCAATCTCAAGTGTGGTATAATGGCCCCATTTTGCAAGTGTAAAGGCCTTAAAGTGGTTCTAAAGGCTGAAGGTTTTTTACCTGCATGAAGGTAAAAAAACCTTCTTTTTGCAGTGCACCTCCCACCCCAACCCTCCAGCGATGTTCACAATAGCCTCGGCTGTGCCGGGACTCTCCCACCTCTCCCTCCCACTGCCGTCAATCACAGTCAGTGACCCAATGAGCAGATTGGGGGGGGGGGGGGGTTGTAGCTCTATGTTTCTTATGGCTCGGGAGCGAGCAAGCAGCTTTTCGAGGGGGGTGCTCTGCTCATGGGGGAGGAGCCAGGAGCGCTGGTGGGGGACCCAAATAGAAGAGGATCAGAGCTGCTCTGTGCAAAACCACTGCACAGAGCAGGTAAGTGCAACATATTTGTTATTAAAAAACCAAAAACAAAGCTTTAATACCACTTTAGGTAAATTTTTTTGTGCTAGAGGGCCTATTAAGCTGACAGTAGGAACCTACAGCCCTCTTTATGCACCTTCTACAGCACCAAGTTTGGAGCCCCCTAACTTGGGGTATTCCATAATGGGAATTTCAACTGAGAGATTCAATCTCTGATCTTTTTCCCCTTACTATTGTCTTCTCTGAATAAGGTTGGATTTACTAACCGACAATGAGGTACAAAAGGTGAGATGGGACAAACCAGATCATTTTCTTTACGGAAGTTTGGATATGCACAACAGAGCACCCTGGTTTTCAGGGCCCCTGGGTGCTCCAGCCAAAAGAGTGCACACACTTGCAGGAGCCTACTTTTAAAACCTGCTGGCTGTGAAATAGTGTTACTAGAAATTGGGATTCCATGAAGTTCTTTGTGTTCTGTTGAAATTAGTTTTGAGTTTTTACCTGTATGAGCATTCCAGCTGTGTGTCGAGAAAAGTATTCCGAAAGTAGAAGGTAATGTCTTCTCCAACTGGAGGCTTCTCTGGGACCTCAGGCAAGCAGAACACCATCCAGGAATGGATCTCAGCAAAACTAAACTGGCCAGTCAAGCTCAGAGTATTCATAGGCCTGCAACAGATAGAAAACCCTATTACCTGTGTTATGGGAATAAGTAAACGGATAGATACATAAAGAAGAGGATCAATGAGCACAGCTGTACAACGCACATACAGACTTGGCAAAAAACAAACTCGAGCATTAAAAAAGGCAACTTTCTCTAAATAATAATACGAAAAAAATTATGGGGTCATCATGCATTTAACAATCAGACACATACAGGAAATAACAAAAAACATAAAACTTAGGTGTTGCAATCCTCCCTTTTCTTCAGCTTGTCACGTATAACAAGGTCTAAACCAGGAAAAAAAAAGTCTGATGCAGCTGATGAACGGGAGGCTGTACAGCACAGAAACATGTAGCAAGAGGCTACAGTCCCATCCAGGTTCTCCAATACAATAATTCTGCTAAATCTACCTGCACAGGGAGAATAATAGAGGCTTAAAGTAAACCTTCAAAAAAAAAAAAAAATAAAAAAAAAAAAGAGATGAAAAAATCTATTACTGGTTGAGTGCTAGGCACCATCCCGTGCCTGAAATTACCCATAGTGCTACCACCCACTACAACCATCAAAAGTTAGCCAGCAATTTTTGACAATGGCTAGTATTGTTAATATTTGGCTCGAAGTCCCATTTTTTTTAAATGTGTTGACAATTGTCTTTAATATTACCAGAATAGTAATATTAAAGTGAAACTTTAGTCAGAAAATTAAGTCCCGCTAGATCACTTCAGGCTGGCCACTTTTGAAGGTATATCTATGTAAAACATTAAAAATAAGTGCTTATGGTTGTTTAAAATACAGTAAATACACTGTCTCACCCTACTCTGTACATTCCCAGTTACTCTCTACTTTTAGGCAATGTAATGACAGCCAACCTGGCCAACCTGCTGACAGGCTAAAGATTTACTGCTGCTCATGGGCTCTGGGCTTCAGCAAAAAGAAACAGTATCAATGCTGGAGGCAATTTACAGTACACACTAACTTTGGTAGCATAATTATTAATATATTTCGTGCTAAAGAATGTTATTTTTTATCAAGTTGGTATGGGTAAAGTTTCACTTCAATTATTTGACTGACCTCACTCGCTTCGCTGGCTGGAATTTCAATTTCAAAGAAACCAGTGCAGAGAGAAATATGGCATTGCCATTTAAAAAAAACAAACATTCTGCACAGAACAAGCATGCAGTGAGTGAAATCAGAAGCCCTGGTCTGCATACTTATTCTAAGCCTGTGTCTTAGAAAGAATTAATTGCCATTGGATAAGCATGATAGCCAGGGAACTAGCATTTTTTAGGAGAAGTCCACAACTGGAGCGTCTATATTCTTTTGGTACAGGTTTCCTTTAACATTTATAAAAACACTTGGGGTGCATGATCGTTTATTTTTCAGTTTCTAATTTTTTTTAGGTCAAATATATCGACTTTCAGGAAATGCTAAACAGAATTTCTAAGCAGCAGTAAAAGTCATGTATATTTACTGCCCATGACCCCAGGGACATTTCATGAAACATGCATTTTCCTGCATAGCATAAGTACCTGTTTTGATCGAATACATGGCTCCTCTGATGGAGAGACAAAGGTTTAATCAGGTACCGCCGCACCTGGCAGGTTTTGGGTTGAATTCTAGGTGTTACATAGGCTTGTAATGTTCCATACTGCCCTTCAATTGACCGAATCTGCAAAGCAGAAATGCCACCCAGGTTGGTATTAAAAAAAGCTTTGTGTGCTGGCAATACAACAAGAATAAATGTGTTCTACATATCACCTTCAGTTCCAGTCTGGTGGTGTTTGCCTGGCAACGATAAGTAGCAAGCAGGAAGTTTCCATTTGGCTGTGGGGTAAAGAATACATGGCAAAAAGCCATTTTAAAAGACATCAAAATATAAAAAAAAATCTATATAGTACCTGTAATGACATGAAAAGATCCTCACCTCACTTTCGCAGCCACTAAAACTCACAACCGCTGAATTCTTATCCACATCCAGCAGATCCACAGGAACATCGCTCTGCAAACATAAACATAGGTGCAGTGACATCCTTTCACAAAACGCTTTAGCTTTAATTCACTACTATGGTGAAGCACCGAAATAGCAAGGTTGGTTTTTTAATTGCGCCCCCCACCCCCACCCCAATTCCTGCATAATTACTAAGCATAACCAGGTAATTCTTCACTTTGATGGGGGTATCACCCCTGCACCACAGAAAATGGGGAAAGGGCACTATAATATTCACTTCCAGACGAGGACTTTTCTGGCACTTTATGTTTACATGTGATAATCAATATTTTTTGCCAGAAAATTACTTAGAACCCCCACAAAGAGAATAAATTGGTGGGTTTGGCATTTTTTTATGTCACACTGTATTTGAGCAGCAGTTTTTCAAATGCATTTTTTGGGGGGTAAAAATACACTTTTTAAAATTTTAGTTAAAAAAACAAAACAAAAAACACAATTCATAACCCAAATTTTCTTTGTACAATATAAAAAAAGAGGATGTTACACCGAGTAAATAGATACCAAACATGTCACGCTTTAAATTTGCACACGCCCGTGCAGTGGTGACAATTGATGTACTTTTTATTATCCATAGGCGACACTTTAAGAGCCTTTACAGGTTACCACTTTAGATTTACAGAGGAGGTCTTGTGCTAGAATTACTGCCCATGATCTGACGTTCACAGTGATACCTCACACATGTGAGTAGATCCCTGTTTGCATGCGTAGTTGGACCGATGCGTGCGTTAACCTTTATGCGGGACCACAGGGGGGGGGCAGGGGAACTTTAAATGTTTTTTTCAATGAATATTTTTTTTAAATATTTACACTGTTGCTTTACTTTTTTTTATTTTTTTATTGCTGTCACAAGGAATGTAAACATCCTGACAGCAATAGGCATCTGACATATAGTCTTTATGGGGAGATCTGGGGTCATCTGGGGTCTATAAGACCCCAAATCCCTTCTCTGCCCTTAAAAGCATTCAATTACACCAAGATTGGTGTTTTCAAATGCTTTAGATTTTTGAAAATGGCATGGTTGACATCCAGGTAAAGCGGAAGTTCATGTCATCGCTTCCGGGTTACCATACCCGAGAGCCAATCAAAGTTAGTCGTGGCTTTGTTTGGCTCGCCGGTCAGCTGGCAGAAGCGCCGGCTGGTCGCTCAGGTCTTCTGGTGGGACGGGAGTGTACGAGAAAAATGCGGAAGGTGGTGGGGGAGGGGAAATGGGGCAGAACTTCCCCTCCCGCTACTTGGAAAAGCAATCCACCTATTTTCTGCCATGTTCTAGGCCTAATCTATCTAGACCTGTTAAGAAAAAATTGCTATACTTACCTGTTCTGCAGCTGCTCCGGTCCGGCCCCACACTGAGCTGTCAGTGGTGGCTTCAGTGTGTAGGAAAGACAGCCGACAAGGGAAGCCCCATAGAAACTCTATGGGTGACGTCACTTCCCAGCCATTGTCGGTTCTCTCCTGCACAAAGCATCTGCTGCTGTAGATTAGGCTTAGAATGTGGCAGAGAGTAGGTTTAGCGTTAGTTTTGACTATAATTCCACTTTAAGATTATTTCTTTATTCACATGTCATACAACATAGTCTACAATCACTTACCTGTATAAGAACATTGTCAATAGCCATCTGAACCTCTAAAATAAGGCTGTAGCTGGCATCATCCTTATTAAGTGTAAACTTGTCATTTACATTGAAGACCGGCACTGCTGAGACTGCCGTGGTAGACTGTGACGAGTGCTGATACTTCTCTCTCTCCTGCACAACTTTGAACTGCAGCTGCTCCAGCTCAGACCTGGGTACATAGTAATGGATAGGACTGCTGTCAAGCATTCAACAAAACTAATTTCATTAGAACTGCATGAAATGCACTGTACATATTTGGTAGCACTCACCTTAAAGATGCTATTTTAGCTTGCATTTCTTGACTTACTTTGAGTTCCTCACCAGGACCAGATTCCCTGTGGACTGGCTCTGTGGTGAGTCCAGTCACCCAGCCTGACAGTAAAAACAGATAAACCTTCTATACATGCAGTTCTTTTCAACAATGTAACACATATATTGAGCAGGCCCTCAAACCTGGGGTCACGTTAACATGAGAATTCTATTTATTTCACACACATATACATACATACACACACATTATATTTTAATATATATATATATATACACTACCGTTCAAAAGTTTGGGGTCACCCAAACAATTTTGTGTTTTCCATGAAAAGTCACACTTATTCACCACCATACGTTGTGAAATGAATAGAAAATAGAGTCAAGACATTGACAAGGTTAGAAATAATGATTTGTATTTGAAATAACATTGTTTTTACATCAAACTTTGCTTTCATCAAAGAATCCTCCTTTTGCAGCAATTACAGCATTGCACACCTTTGGCATTCTAGCTGTTAATTTATTGAGGTAAGCTGGAGAAATTGCACCCCACGCTTCTAGAAGCAGCTCCCACAAGTTGGAATGGTTGGATGGGCACTTCTGGCGTACCATACGGTCAAGCTGCTCCCACAACAGCTCAATGGGGTTCAGATCTGGTGACTGTGCTGGCCACTCCATTACCGATAGAATACCAGCTGCCTGCTTCTGCTGTAAATAGTTCTTGCACAATTTGGAGGTGTGTTTAGGGTCATTGTCCGGTTGTAGGATGAAATTGGCTCCAATCAAGCGCTGTCCACTGGGTATGGCATGGCGTTGCAAAATGGAGTGATAGCCTTCCTTAGCTTTTACCCTGTACAAAGCTCCCACCTTACCAGCACCAAAGCAACCCCAGACCATCACATTACCTCCACCATGCTTAACAGATGGCGTCAGGCATTCTTCCAGCATCTTTTCATTTGTTCTGCGTCTCACAAACGTTCTTCTTTGTGATCCAAACACCTCAAACTTGGATTCATCTGTCCACAACACTTTTTTCCAGTCTTCCTCTGTCCAATGTCTGTGTTCTTTTGCCCATCTTAATCTTTTTCTTTTATTGGCCAGTCTCAGATATGGCTTTTTCTTTGCCACTCTGCCCTGAAGCCCAAAATCCCGCAGCCGCCTCTTCACTGTAGATGTTGACACTGGTGTTTTGCGGGTACTATTTAATGAAGATGCCAGTTGGGGACCTGTGAGGCGTCTGTTTCTCAAACTAGAGACTCTAATGTGCTTATCTTCTTGCTTAGTTGTGCAACGCGGCCTCCCACTTCTTTTTCTACTCTGGTTAGAGCCTGTTTGTGCTGTCCTCTGAAGGGAGTAGTACACACCGTTGTAGGAAATCTTCAATTTCTTTGCAATTTCTCGCATGGAATAGCCTTCATTTCTAAGAACAAGAATAGACTGTCGAGTTTCAGATGAAAGTTCTCTTTTTCTGGCCATTTTGAGCGTTTAATTGACCCCACAAATGTGATGCTCCAGAAACTCAATCTGCTCACAGGAAGGTCAGTTTTGTAGCTTCTGGAAGGAGCTAGACTGTTTTTAGATGTGTGAACATGATTGCACAAGGGTTTGCTAATCATCAATTAGCCTTCTGAGCCAATGAGCAAACACATTGTACCATTAGAACACTGGAGTGATAGTTGCTGGAAATGGGCCTCTATACACCTATGTAGATATTGCACCAAAAACTAGACATTTGCAGTTAGAATAGTCATTTACCACATTAGCAATGTATAGAGTATATTTGTTTAAAGTTAGGACTAGTTTAAAGTTAGCTTCATTTAAAAGTACAGTGCTTTTCCTTCAAAAATAAGGACATTTCAATGTGACCCCAAACTTTTGAACGGTAGTGTATATATATATATATATATATATATATATATATATATATATATATATATATATACACACACACACACAACACACACACACACACACACACACACACTGCCTTGAAAAAGTATTCATACCCCTCAAAATTTTCCACGTTTAGTCATGTTACAACCAAAATCGTAAATGTTTTTTATTGGGATTTCACGTAATAGACCAACACAAAGTGGCACATAATTGTGAAGTGGAAGGATAATGATAAATGGTTTTCAAATTTTTTTACAAATAAATATGTGAAAAGTGTGGTGTGCATTTGTATTCAACCCCCCAGAGTCAATACTTTGTAGAACCACCTTTCCCTGTAATTACAGCTGCAAGACTTTTTGGGGATGTCTCGACCAGCTTTGCACATCTAGAGAGTGACATTTTTGCCCATTCTTCTTTGCAAAATAGCTCAAGCTCTGTCAGATTGGAGGGAGAGCATCTGTGAACAGCAATTTTCATGTCTTGCCACAGATTCTGAATTGGATTTAGGTCTGGACTTTGATTGGGCCATTCTATCACATGAATATGCTTTGACCTAAACCATTCCATTGTAGCTCTGGCTGTATGTTTAGGGTTGTTGTCCTGCTGGAAGGTGAACCTCCGCCCCAGTCTCAAGTCTTTTGCAAATTCTAACAGGTTTTCTTCTAAGATTGCCTTGTATTTGACTCAATCCATCTTCCCATCAGCTCTGACCAGCTTCCCTGTCCCTGCTGAAGAAAAGCATTGCCACAACATGATGCTGCCACCACCATGTTTCACGGTGGGGATGGTGTGTTCAGAGTGCAGTGTTAGTTTTCTGCCACAGATAGGGTTTTGCTTTTAGGACAAAAAGTTCAATTTTGGTCTCATCTGACTAGAGCACCTTCTTCCACATGTTTGCTGTGTCCCCCACATGGCTTCTCCCAAACTGCAAACAGGACTTCTTATGGCTCCCTTTCAACAATGGCTTTCTTCTTGCCACTCTTCCATAAAGGCCAGATTTTTGGAGTGCATGACTAATAGTTGTCCTGTGGACAGATTCTCCCACCTGAGCTGTGGATCTCTGCAGCTCCTCCAGAGTTACCATGGGCCTCTTGGCCATTTCTCTGATTAATGCTCTCCTTGCCCGGCCTGTCAGTTTAGGTGGACAGTCATGTCTTGGTAGGTTTGCAGTTGTGCCATACTCTTTCCATTTTCAGATGATGGATTGAACAGTGCTCCGTGAGATGTTCAAAGCTTGGGATATTTTTTTATAACCTAACCCTGCTTTAAACTTCTCCGCAACTCTATCCCTGACCTGTCTGGTGTGTTCCTTGGCCTTCATGATGCTGTTTGTGTTGGTCTATTACATACGATCCCAATAAAATACATTTACATTTTTGGTTGCAACATGACAAAATGTGGAACATTTGAAGGGGTATGAATACTTTTTCAAGGCACTGTATATTGAGTAGGCCCCTAAACCTGGGGTCACATGAGCACGAGAATTATATAACAAATAAAAGATAATCCATGTTTATTAATTATTTAACAGCTCCTAAAGTGTATGTTAAATGGAGAGCACTAGATTCTGCAATTTTTCCTTATATATCTGCCAATGGGTGAGGGGTATCAGGGTCTTCCTGAGCCTATTGAAGAGAGGGTGAGAGACGGAGGATTTAAAGCGCTAGTACCACGAAAGAGATATTTGTCATCCCCAGGAGGAGAAAACTGTTGAATTTGACCCGCTGGTAAAACAGGGGTCAAATTGGGAGGTGAGCAGCCTGTGACACTGGTGGAGGCGAGCACGAGCACTTTCGGAATCATTGTTTGCATGTTTTTGGTGAACCATTTTTTGAGGATTTACTACAATCAGTCACTTATTATTATATTTCATGGACTCATATTAGAATCATGAACTTTTCTCTTTATTGCTAATTATTTAAGCACACGAGTATCATTGTTTGAGATATACCATTTCAATAGTGCAGCACTGTTTGTTTTAATTATTGATCTTGAGTGGAGTGAAAGCACTTTTAGTGATAGCGGCTACTGTGTTTGTTTTCGGTTTGATTTGTTGAATTTTACACGGAGATTGTGCCGATTGATTTTAGATCGCTAAACTCCAAGCATTGATTATGCAAGAATGGGATGCCATCTGTCAAGATGTGGCCTAGAAGTTGATTGACAGCATGCCAAGATGAATTGCAAAGGTCTTGAAAAAGAAGGGTCAACACTGCAAATATTGACTCTTTGCATAAACTTAATGTAACTGTCAATAAAAGCCTTTGACACTTCTGAAATGCTTGTAATTATATTTCGGTGTACCATAGTAACATCTGACAAAAAGATCTAAGAACACGCAGCAGACTTTGTGAAAATTAAGATTTGTGTCATTCTTAAAACGTTTGACCAGAGCTCCCAGCTGCTGCTCCAGTAATAATTTTTACAAGGTGATGACATTACGGGGAGTAATAAAAAATAAGTTCTTGCTACCAGAACAAGGTGAAAAATAAAACAAAAATGCTGGAACATGCTCTGCAGGGGGGAGGGAGGTTTAGGGGTACATTTTTTAAAATACCTGGAATATAACTTACACATACTGTATAGTCTTACATATACAAAATGCCTAGTTTACCAATGCTCTACACAGTACCCTTGAAGGTAAGTATGATTTCATAGTACACTACAAAACATATCTAGTTATACCCGAAACAGCAAAATATTTAATACAGTCTATAATTTTTTTTTTTTTTTGCTTACCGACACTACCTTGCCTGACCAGTGTATGGTTTACGTGGGTTGTATATCTGTTATTTACAGTCTGTTAGTTTTAGTGAGAAATGTAGTTAATAGTGAGCTAACTACATGACGCCAGCCTCAAAAGTGTTGAATTTACTGTAATAGATGCAGTTCTGTCCCCTCATCTGCCTGCCTTCCTGTCACACTGACTGATTCTTAGGGCTTGTTCACACGAGTGGTAGGGGGACAATAAAACCCATTGGTTGAGCTGCGCTTTTACCCCCATGGCCCCCACTGCTACCCCCTTTAGCTGCAGAGGCTGCAGCTGTGGGTGTAACACATGCCGCATCCGCAATGCTTTGCTTCATGGCCACAGCAGGAATGAGGCCACTCTGCAAGTGCCCTGCCACTGCAGGCGATGCATGTGGTTGTGGCGTGCTAAGGCAGGATTTAAAGGGTTAAAGCAGGCAGTGAGGAGGCGATACAACACCTTCTCACTGCCTGTCAAATGCTCTCTGAAGATTGACCTAAAGGCAGATCACCCTTCAGACAGCAAAGCTCATGTTTACAAGCCCTTACAGTCTCTCCAGCCCTGCCTAGTAATAGAGACCTGCCAATCCTACTAGCCTTGCTCTTGGTCTTCATTACCCAGCAGGCACCTTCCAACCAGCAGAACTGTAATCCACTGAAAAATGTTGCCAGTTCTGTGCAGGCCATGCAACAGGAAAAAACTACTCAAAATAATAAGGGTCTACAACACGTGGGTTGATAGAAAACCCATGTCTCATAGCCCATTAGGATTCCTTCAAAATAATTGACAAAATAAAATATAACATATCTAACTTTCCACTACTGCTCAACTGACCAGAATAAGTTGACAGCACAATTTCATCATAGCCTTCCTTCCCAACGCAGCCTCCCTGGATAGACGTTATACTTTCTGTCAAGGCCTAGAGAATAAGGAGAGGAACAGTAATACACTGGAACTCATTTTCACAAAACCTGAACCAATTTACTCAAGAAGCATATGTTAATCAGAGCACTGAGCAAAGATATAGAGACTCTAGTTTTATACTCATTAGCAAATGGCATTTATTTTGAACTACTGCTATTACAACAACAGCCTAATGCCCCGTACACACGGTCGGATTTTCTGATGGAAAATGTCCGATCGGAGCGTGTTGTCGGAAATTCCGACCGTGTGTAGGCTCCATCGGACATTTTCCATCGGATTTTCCGACACACAAAGTTGGAGAGCAGGAGATAAAATTTTCCGACAACAAAATCCGTTGTCGGAAATTCCGATCGTGTGTACACAAATCCGACGCACAAAGTGCCACGCATGCTCAGAATAAATAAAGAGATGAAAGCTATTGGCCACTGCCCCGTTTATAGTCCCGACGTACGTGTTTTACGTCACCGCGTTCAGAATGATCGGATTTTCCGACAACTTTGTGTGACCGTGTGTATGCAAGACAAGTTTGAGCCAACATCCGTCGGAAAAAATCCTAGGATTTTGTTGTCGGAATGTCCGAACAAAGTCCGACCGTGTGTACGCCCTATAAGATAGCCTGTTGACTTTTAGCCAGTTCCTTGGTTATTCCATGAATAAAAAAAAATGATTTCTACATAAAAAAAAAAAAAAAAAAAATCAATAAATTAAAAAATGCATGTGATGGTGCACAAAAGATTGAAACAATACTTCTATTTGATTATTTGCTTATCTTATCTAAAACTAAAAATATGAACAAAGCATATCCCTCTAGAGTGTGTACTTGTCTCAATCCAGAGCACTTAGGGGGTTATTTACGAAAGGCAAATCCACTTTGCACTACAAGTGCAAAGTGCACTTGAAATTGCCCTGAAAGTGCACTTGGAAGTGCATTTGCTGTAAATCTGAGGGGTAGATCTGAAATGAGGGGAAGCTCTGCTGATTTTATCATCCAATCATGTGCAAGCTAAAATGCTGTTTTTTATTTTCCTTGCATGTCCCCCTCGGATCTACAGCGACTGTACTTCCAAGTGCACTTTCAGTGCAATTTCAAGTACACTTTGCACTTGTAGTTTGCATTTGTAGTGCAAAGTGGATTTGCCTTTCGTAAAAAACCCCCTAAGTGTCATTTCTGTCTGCTGCCTTGTTCTTTTGCTATCAGCATGAATCACTTCTGACACCAAGAGAAAAATGGTGACATGGGAGGGACCTTCAGCTGACTGATATGAAAGAACTATCACCATAACGAACATTTAGAGACTTAAAATCACACTTTTCTTCAGATCTCTGTCTTAGATTTTTGACTTTGATTACATCTTGGAAACCAATTTTTAATATACCGCTCACAGCACCTGCAGGAGCCGAGGAATCTCCACCGGGGCTCGATCACTGGTCCTGGGATGATGGTTGCCCTGCCTCTGGGTTTCTTGTTGTCCATGTAATATGCCACTATTATTTAAAAATTTCAAGTTAGTTTTCTGAAAATCCTGGGCCTCCTGTTTGAAATCTCTTCCCTGGTTTCTTCAGCAGTTCATTTAATATAAATTATATCACTTGGATGATTTAAAGTTTATGAAAAGATCCTCTTGGTCTCCATCTGTTGCCCCTATGTCCTACAAATACCTGGCTGGGGTCAGTTCCCTTGGTACATAAACCTCAGTGACTCCCTGTTGACTGCTGTTCGTTCAATTTTTGAGTATAGATGCTGTGACAATACATAAAAAGCTTTACAGCTCCTGAAGAAGCCGACTGGCGAAACATGTCGAACGAAGAGCATTTGTCAACAACAAATCTGTGTTCGATATTCCTTGCTTGTTTTTAAAATTTGTACTTACACATGTTTAAAGTTCAAGTATAATAAACAAATAACTGTGTGTTATGGCACCTTTAAAGTCCCCTATTTACTGCTTCTAAAAACATCTTGGAAACCATTGATCTCTCTCTCTTGTCCCTGTTGAACAACATTGAGTTCTACATGGCTGGATGGTTTATAGGATGTGATGTTATTTTCTAAATTGGATGTTTGTTTTTTTTCTTCTCTATATATTCCTAATCTATAGATTATTGATTTAATGCCAATTTACACTTTAATAATGGATGTATACACTTTATTTGAAATAATATAATGATTTGTTTTTGATGCCTGTTCCTGATGTCTCTCAAACACATCAGAAGATATTTAAGAATTCAAGCACTCAGGAAATCATCATTTTAGTGTGTCTTAACAACATAAATATGGACTACAGCATCTCTCCATGTATGACCATTTAGCAGTAAACAAATACTCTTGCGCACAAGTGTGTTGATCGGGTGATCTATAGTTCAAGAAGCATAATGTCTCAGGCCTTGCTACCCTCCAGGATGGGGGTATCCTAGCAGTCAAAAAAGGAATAAAGAAGAGAGGGCGCACCAGCCTTGTGCATTATCCTTTGATAAGTTTATTTAAAAAACAAAGTAAAATCTACTCACAAGCATGTGAAAGAAACCCGCAATGTAAAAGCCTTCAAATGATGGCAATTGGTCTGATAACCACAGTCTCCAGATGATGAAAGAGAGGACATAAGGACCACTGCTGACTGACGCGTTTTGAAGGATTACCTTCTTCCTCAGAGCCCAGACGCGTTTCGAAGGTTTACCTTCTTCCTCAGAGCCCAGAGGCTCTGAGGAAGAAGGTAATCCTTTGAAACGTGTCAGCCAGCAGTGGTCCTTATGTTCTCTCCTTCATCTGTGGTTATCAGACCGATTGCCATCATTTGAAGGCTTTTACATTGCGCTTTCTTTTACATGCTTGTGAGTAGTTTTTAATTTGTTTTTTAAATAAACTTATCAAAGGATAATGCACAAGGCTGGTGCGCCCTCTCTTCTTTATTCCTTTTATGACCATTTAGCCCCTATCCATTGGTAACATTCCCTAGAAATGCCCCTCATATGAACAGTGACAGCAACTCCAAATATTTTCATGCAAGTGCCTGGAGTGCTTCTATTCACAAGGCTTATACAATACCTGTTTAATTGGAAAAGATACAAATATGTTATTTTAAAAGTTTATAACCAATGACTGACTTACATGGTCGAAGTGAAGCACAGGCTCGTTTGCACTGTCCAAGCCATAAATCTCCACTGTCCCATCATCCCGACCAATTAGCATGTCCTTGACTCCATCCCCCATGATGTCAAAGTTATCAATGCACGATACACCTGCCAGTATGTATAAGATTCAACATATTACTTACATACACCAAAATGAGACAAGATTAAGCAATGATAAAGTCTAAACTGAATAGGATCTTATTAAAGCTCCACACCAGTACTACTGATAATCACACTTAGGTAGCCCAACTGGCAAGTTGAACCAAAAAAAAAATGTACCCGTTTCTCCTATCCACACACTTGATGTGGATGGGGGAATCCTCCCCACTGAACTATTGTATTCTGAGAGTAGGGAGACTTCCCTGTTGTCAGAATACACTGATTAGCGTTGTAGGTTATGGCCTGCAACGCTGATCAAGCATGGAAAATCCAGCAGGGTGATTGTACAGAAGTTGATTGGTGGATCGACTTTTGTACAACCACCTTGCCCATACATGGATCGAAATCTGGCTGGTCCCTGCTTAACTGGCTGATATTTGATCCATTTATGGCCAGCTTCACCCAGACCGAAAGTCACCGGAAACCATGTTTACTTAAACAAAAAGCTACTGACTGCTATGCTTAGCCAAATAAAATGCTACTGAAAGTCATACTTCTCCAAACAGAAAACTTCCGAGAGTCACGCTTGCCCATAGAGAAAGCATCCCTTTCTCAAACAGAACACTGCAGAGAGACACACTAAAGCTGGCCATACAATTTTAGAAATTCCGCCAGTTTGCAGGAAGGTGTCAAATTTTGATCCATGTGATGTTGCCCCCGCTCGACAGAAGTTGATCGTTTCAGTAAATTCTGTTGAAGGGACATGCTAAAAAACTTTTATTGAACAGCAGCGGGTCCCTCCTTCAGAATACAATTTCCTGGAAGGTAGGACAGAAAATATTCCTCCATACACCTCATTTTCTGTGGCTGGAGTAATCTGTTTTCTTCAGTTTAACAGACTGAATGAAATAAAGCCAAGCACCTATTGCCAGCTTTATCCTAACAGCAAACTACTGGGATCCACACTTACCCAAACAGAAAGCTACCGAGAGCCACACTTACCCCAATAGAAAGCTACCGAGAGCCACACTTACCCCAATAGAAAGCTACCGAGAGCCACACTTACCCCAATAGAAAGCTACCGAGAGCCACACTTACCCCAATAGAAAGCTATCGAGAGCCACACTTACCCCAATAGAAAGCTACCGAGAGCCACGCTTACCCCAATAGAAAGCTACCGAGAGCCACGCTTACCCAAATAGAAAGCTACTGAGAGCCACGTTTACCCAACTAGAAAGCTACTGAGAGCCACGCTTACCCAAATAGAAAGCTACTGAGAGCCATGCTTACCTAAAAAGAAAGCTACTGAGAGCCATGCTTACCCAAATAGAAAGCTACTGAGAGCCACCCTTACCCAAATAGAAAGCTACTGAGAGCCATGCTTACCTAAATAGAAAGCTACTGAGAGCCATGCTTACCCAAATAGAAAGCTACTGAGAGCCATGCTTACCCAAATAGAAAGCTACTGAGAGCCATGCTTACCCAAATAGAAAGCTACTGAGAGCCACGCTTACCCAAATAGAAAGCTACTGAGAGCCACGCTTACCCAAATAGAAAGCTACTGAGAGCAACACTTACCCAAATAGAAAGCTACTGAGAGCCACACTTGCCCAAAAAGAAAGCTACTGAGAGCCACACTTAACCAGATAGTAAGCTAATGAGAACAGCATTTACTAGGTAGAAAGCTACTGAGAGCCACACTTACCAAAACAGAAAGCTACTGAGAGCCACGTTTAACCAAATAGAAAGCTACTGAGAGCCACGTTTACCCAAATAGAAAGCTATTGAGAGCCAAGTTTACTCAAATAGAAAGCTATTGAGAGCCACGTTTACCAAAATAGAAAGCTACCGAGAGCCACACTTACCCAAATAGAAAGCTACTGAGAGCCACACCTAACCAGATATAAAGCTACTGTAAACAACACTTACCCAAATAGAAAGCTGCTGAGAGCCACGCTTACCCAAATAGAAAGCTACTGAGAGACACGTTTACCCACCTAGAAAACTACTGAGAACCACGTTTACCCAAATAGAAAGCTACTGAGAGCCACGTTTACCCAAATAGAAAGCTACTGAGAACAACACTTACTAAATAGAAAGCTACTGAGTCACACTTGCCCAAATAGAAAGCTACTGAGAGCCACACTTAACCAGATAGTAAGCTAATGAGAACAGCATTTACTAGGTAGAAAGCTACTGAGAGCCACACTTACCCAAACAGAAAGCTACTGAGAGCCACGCTTACCCAAATAGAAAGCTACTGAGAGCAACACTTACCCAAATAGAAAGCTACTGAGAGCAACACTTACCCAAATAGAAAGCTACTGAGAGCCACGCTTACCCAAATAGAAAGCTATTGAGAGCCACGCTTACCCAAATAGAAAGCTACTGAGAGCCACGCTTACCCAAATAGAAAGCTACTGAGAGCCACGCTTACCCAAATAGAAAGCTACTGAGAGCCACGCTTACCCAAATAGAAAGCTACTGAGAGCCACGTTTACCCAAATAGAAAGCTACTGAGAACAACACTTACTAAATAGAAAGCTACTGAGTCACACTTGCCCAAATAGAAAGCTACTGAGAGCCACACTTACCCAAACAGAAAGCTACTGAGAGCCACATTTACCCAAATAGAAAGCTACTGAGAGCCACGTTTACCCAAATAGAAAGCTATTGAGAGCCAAGTTTACTCAAATAGAAAGCTATTGAGAGCCACGTTTACCAAAATAGAAAGCTACCGAGAGCCACACTTACCCAAATAGAAAGCTACTGAGAGCCACACCTAACCAGATATAAAGCTACTGTAAACAACACTTACTAAATAGAAAGCTACTGAGAGTCCCGCTTGCCCAAATAGAAAGCTACTGAGAGCCATGTTTGCCCAAATAGAAAGCTAATGAGAGCCACGTTTACCCAAATAGAAAGCTACTGAGCCACGTTTACCCAAATATAAAGCTACTGAGAACCACACTTACTAAATAGAAAGCTACTGAGTCACACTTGCCCAAATAGAAAGCTACTGAGAGCCACACTTAACCAGATAGTAAGCTAATGAGAACAGAATTTACTAGGTAGAAAGCTACTGAGAGCCACGTTTACCCAAATAGAAAGCTACTGAGAGTGACGTTTACCCAAATAGAAAGTTATTGAGAGCCAAGTTTACTGAAATAGAAAGCTACTGATATCCACACTTACCCAAATAGAAAGCTACTGAGAGCCACGCTTACCCAAATAGAAAGCTATTGAGAGCCACGCTTACCCAAATAGAAAGCTACTGAGAGCCACGCTTACCCAAATAGAAAGCTACTGAGAGCCACGCTTACCCAAATAGAAAGCTACTGAGAGCCACGCTTACCCAAATAGAAAGCTACTGAGAGCCACGCTTACCCAAATAGAAAGCTACTGAGAACCACGTTTACCCAAATAGAAAGCTACTGAGAGCCACGTTTACCCAAATAGAAAGCTACTGAGAACAACACTTACTAAATAGAAAGCTACTGAGTCACACTTGCCCAAATAGAAAGCTACTGAGAGCCAAACTTAACCAGATAGTAAGCTAATGAGAACAGCATTTACTAGGTAGAAAGCTACTGAGAGCCACACTTACCCAAACAGAAAGCTACTGAGAGCCACATTTACCCAAATAGAAAGCTACTGAGAGCCACGTTTACCCAAATAGAAAGCTATTGAGAGCCAAGTTTACTCAAATAGAAAGCTATTGAGAGCCACGTTTACCAAAATAGAAAGCTACCGAGAGCCACACTTACCCAAATAGAAAGCTACTGAGAGCCACACCTAACCAGATATAAAGCTACTGTAAACAACACTTACTAAATAGAAAGCTACTGAGAGTCACGCTTGCCCAAATAGAAAGCTACTGAGAGCCATGTTTACCCAAATAGAAAGTTAATGAGAGCCACGTTTACCCAAATAGAAAGCTACTGAGAACCACACTTACTAAATAGAAAGCTACTGAGTCACACTTGCCCAAATAGAAAGCTACTGAGAGCCACACTTAACCAGATAGTAAGCTAATGAGAACAGAATTTACTAGGTAGAAAGCTACTGAGAGCCACGTTTACCCAGATAGAAAGCTACTGAGAGTGACGTTTACCCAAATAGAAAGTTATTGAGAGCCAAGTTTACTCAAATAGAAAGCTACTGAGAGCCACGTTTACCCAAATAGAAAGCTACTGAGAGCCACGTTTACCCAAATAGAAAGCTACTGAGAGCCACGCTTACCCAAACAGAAAGCTACTGAGATCCACATTTACCCAAATGGAAAAAAAGAAACTAATGAGCAATGTTTTCTAAAACATAGATACTAAAGGCCACACGTACTCAAATATAAAGCTTACTCAAACAGAAAGATACTCAGAGCATCATTTACCCAACTAAAAGTATATGTTTTATGAAAATGTTGGAAAGGGAGCACGTGTTTTGCCTATATTATTATTGAACACCCAACCCAGTTTTTTTGTCCACCACATAGTAAAATAATGGAAGTATAAAGAAAGGAGTGAGATAACTTCTTGAGGCTCCCCCACAAAAAAACAAAAAACACACACATTGTGTGCCCTGTACAATCTTAGTCTAAACTGTATCTCTATAGATAAGACAGAATTTTTTGAATCAAACCTCCTCTCTTCTTCTCATTGAATATTTCCCATTTGGGCACAGGAGAATCTTTTGCGATTTGAATTAATCCAATCTTGCCATCTGATGTTCCATACAAAAGCTCCTCTCCGCTCTCACCTAGATATAAATGGAAGAAATATGGTTGATAATCAACAAAGTTACGATGCACATGTTTTATTTTATCCATCTGAATGAAAACCAAATTGCAAAAATTTGTAGATACTGAAAACTACCGAATCAATTCTATTGTTATTTCTGTTACAAAATAAGAAAAGAAAATAAGAAACCTTAGAATACTTTTTTTTCTTTTGAACCAGGAGAATTGTCTTATTACCTTAAACCACTTCACCCCCGGAAGATTTTCCCCCTTAATGACCAGGCCATTTTTTTGCAATACAGCACTTTGTCGCTTTAACTGACAATTGCGCGGTTGTGCAAAAGAGAGCTTTCTTTTGGTGGTATTTGATCACCTCTGCGGTTTAAATTTTTTGCGTTATAAACAAAAAAAAAAAAAAAAGGAGCGAAAATTTTGAAAAAAAAAAACCCTTTTGCTACAATAAATATAAAAAAATTAAATAAATAATAAAAAAAATGTCTTCATCAGTTTAGGCCAACATGTATTCTACAGATTTTTGGTTAAAAAAAAACACATCGCAGTAAGTATATATTGATGGATTTGTGCAAAAGTTATAGCGTCCACAAAATAGGGGCATTTTTATTATAATTTTTTTTTTACTAGTAATGGCAACGATCTGTGATTTTTAGCGGGACTGCGACATTGCAGCGGACAGATCGGACACTTTTTTTGGGACCATTGACATTTATACGGCGATCAGTAGATCTGTCTTCTCCTCCCCGTCTGAACGGGGATTTGTGTGTTTACACACACAAATCCCCGTTCTGGCTCTCGTGCCCGCGATCGTGGGTGGCCAGCAGACATCGCGGCAGTCGGCCACGCTCATCGCGTCCCCCACCGCACGCACACCTGCTATGGCTCTTGAGGGAGCCGATGTACCAGTATGGCGATTCGCGGGAACGAGCGACCTGCTGCCGTATAATGACGGTGCCTGGTCGGCAAGTGGTTGAAGAGCAAATTTTGGAAGCTGTGCATAAAAAAGGCAGGAATCATACAAAGGACTAGTCATCAGCGTTGCCTGTGGTCTCCGTGCAGCTGAATTTTCCCCATTACTGACTTTAAATGCCTTGTTCTGCACTGTGTCTCTGTGTGGAGGTCAGCCATCTTGGTCAAGGCAGGGCTTTGCTTTCTCATGTCAGAGCCTTGAGCAAGAAGAATGGTGAGCAGCACAGTAGTATCTTCTCCAAGTCTCATTCCAAATCTCCTGAGACTAGCAGGCAGAGGCAGCAATACCTTTGGTGTCACGCTGCAGATATACAGCTGCAGGCACACTCACATACCAGAAAAAGGATTTCTATTTTTCAGGTGGAATTCAAAACAAAATATATTTATTTTTAGGGTACTACTTAGTCACAATTAACACTTCCAGATGTTCCCTATAACCAACCTGGTTCCCTGTGCCTTTAAGGAGGCCCCCTCCAGACAAACCTGTCTTTAATTTATCTACTACCATAGGTGATCAAACTTGGGGCACTCTGACGTGTTAGGACCACAGTACAGAGAAGAACCTTGACAAGGCACTGCAGCTTTCACAAGAATTTGCAAATGTGTGCAACTAAGCCCTCAATCTTTGACTGGTCTAATTTCGTTTTTTTTTTGTAGGCTAGCTGGTAAATATGCTTGCCAATTATTTGATGTTTGTAATGAGCTATAACCAACCAGGGAAACACAGCACCGAAAACCGGAACTGACAATATCCTCACCGCTTCCGCCTTCATTTGCAACAGAGAAGATGGGGGAACAGATGGTCCTCCATTTCCTCTGTGGGCAGCCGACCTGACCGTGTGCAGCAGTCTCGGGCTCCATGGTGGAACGGTGGCAGGAGGGGGGCCCTTCTAAGCCCTGTAACGGTGACCAGGCAGCTGTGAAGTCGCTCGATCATTTTAACCTGAAAGCTGATCGGCAGCTGTAAAAATTGATACAAGGATCATGACTTCAGCTGCAGCCATAATCTTGGTACAACCGCTTCCCGTCCAGGAGAAATATGTACACTGGACAGGAAGTGGTTGAAAAGGTATTCTTTTGAGAATGTTACAAATCTATACATTTTCATCAGAAATGTTCACACGTGTATTCCTTATGAATACCAAAAACTCCTAGTAGTGAAAATGTGATGGAATCATGACTGATTTATATGAATCCAGAAGAATAACATAACATTAGAAGAAAAAAAAGGTGATTCTTAGGAAATTTGCTTAACGGTCGTTTTTATACCCAGGTGTAGGCCACTGTCTATATGCTTGTTATTTAACGTGATATTAAACGTTAAATAACAACGTACTGACATACCATGTACTGTAGCTGCTGACTTTTAATATTAGGACACTTATCTGTCCTGGAATCCGGCGATGTCGGCACCCCTAGTTGTTTCCATCGGCTCTCGGGTGCTGCCACCACCATTTGTGGTAAGGGAGACCGGCAGTGAAGCCTTTCGCCTTCACAGTCAGTTCCCTACTGCGCCACGGTGAGATTTCTCAGGAGTGGAGATGGGTACCTGTCAAAAACAGGTACCCGCTCCTCCCGAAAGGTGCCAAATGTGGCACCGGAGGGGAGGAGGAGGCAGATAAGTGGAGTTTTCACTTTTGGGTGGAACTCCTTTTAAAGTGATATTAGGCTTATATGTTTTTAACCCTTTTGCTGCCAGAGCCGTTTTTGCATTTTTTTGCACACATTTGAAAAATCATTTTAGCCCTGAACAGTGGCAGTTGGTGTTAAACTTTTTTTCTTTTTTGGGAGGGGGGGAGCGGCCCATCCACCCGCACTCAGGCTCTCCACGGTGATGGTCCCCCCCGCACTCACCCCTCCACGGCTTCCTTGGCTTCTCCTCCCGGCCAACACTAACCACCTCCTGTCCGGATTGGCTGGGAGGAGAAGCCGAAAGACAATAGCAAATTTTAACTGGCTATGGTAACAGGTGTGTGGGTTCAAGCCAATTAGAGCCTCTGGCTCCAATCATGTGGCTTCTCATACAAACGTATGAGTCCGGCGCCCAGCAGGGGGGCGGCGCCCCTAATGGACCAGACGCTCCTGGCCCTGAAGATGACAAGCAAACACCCCAAGCATTATGTATTTTCTGAAAGCAGACACCCTAGAGAATAAAATAGTGGTATTTCCAATTTTTTATGTCACACAATATTACTGCAAAGGTCTAGGAAATGCAAAATTCAAGTAAAAAGTGCACTAAAGTTAATTTTTGGGCACACAAACTTAATAAATTACCCAATTTTTTGGTAATATCCAAAAGAAGAGGTTGCACGAGTAAATAGATACCCAACAAGTCAAACTTTAAATTTGTGTGCGCCTGTGAAATGATGACAAACTTCAGTACCCTATATATTCCCTAGGCGACACGTTAAAAGCCCCCTATAGTTAATCAGTTTAGTGTTACGGAGGAAGTCTGGTGCTCTCACTCAAGCATGCTCGGCAATATGTAACATGTGTATTCCAATCAACGTTTTCATGCGTAGGCACCTCCAATGCATGTGTTTACATTCATATGTACGTATATGTGGGGGTAGGGGGCCTCAAAAAAAATTTTGGGAGGGATTTTTTCATCACATAGGTGACAGGTTCTCTTTAAACCACTTGCCGACCAGCCGCCACAGTTATACTGCGGCAGGTTGGCTCAGCTGCACAAATCGCCATAGGTGTACATCGGGCTCGTACACGACGATTTGTGGGCGCGGGCACGCTCATTGGCCAGTGGAGGAGCCAATCAGTGGGTCCGGCGGACTCGATGTCTGCCGGCCGCCCGGGATCGTTCACGGTAGTGACAAAACGGGGATCTGCCAAAGTAAACAAGGCAGTTCTCTGTTCTGACAGGGGATGACACAGAGATCCTGTCCAGGCAGCCCATCCCCCATACAGTTAGAACACACAGTGAGAGAACACATTTAACCTCTTGATCGCCCCTGATGTTAACTCCTTCCCTGCCAGTGCCATTACAATGTCAGTGCATATTTTTAGCACTGATCACTGTAATAAGGTCACTGGTTCCCAAAAAAAGTGTCAAACATGTCAGTTAGGTATGCGATCTGTCTGCTGCAATGTCGCAGATCACCGCCAATACTAGTAATAAAAAAAGATTTTAAAAAATGCCATAAATCTATCCCCTATTTTGTAGACGCTATAACTTTTGCGCAAAGGAATCAATATTTACGCTTATTGGGTTTTTTTTATTAAAAATATGTAGCGGAATACAAATTGGTCTAAATTGATGAAGAAATTAAATTTTTTTATTTTTTTGGGTGCGTTTTATAGCAGAAAATTTCAAAATTGTCGCTCTTTTTTTGTTTATAGCGCAAAAAATTAAAACCGCAGAGGTGATCAAATACCACCAAAAGAAAGCTCTATTTGTGGGAGAAAAAGGACATCAATTTTGTTTGGAGACAACGTCGCACGCCCGCACAATTGTCAGTTAAATCGATGCAGTGTCGTATTGCAAAAAATGGCCTGGTCAGAAAGGGGATAAATCCTTCCTGGGGGTGAAGTGGTTAATGAGACATCCAGGGTCTTTTAGACGCTCAATAGCTTCCATCTGACAGGCTTGAGCCTGCTTGTCAGATTTACACACCATGTTAGGGGGTAAACCCCCTGCTGTCCGGTCTGTATGACGTATGGACCTGGCAGCGAAAGGATTAAAGCACCTTCAGCAGCTTAATCATTTACTAAGCAAGCAGCTTCTTTATCTTTTAATTCTTGCCTTTGTTCCTGTTTAGGCTGGTGACATGACTATTACCCCCACGTTTTCAGTTTCAGAGTGACCCCTTTCTCTTGCAGCATTCCTATGGAGCCACCCTTATATTCAGGGACTAGAAGCTGCATCCCACTACTCTGTGTGTATAAATAGAAACACACAGCCCTGTAGTCTCAAATAGCAAGGCAATACCCTGCTACTCCCTCCTCCCCACTTCCTTCTCCAAGCCAAGAGGATGGCTGGAGACTGCATTGTACACTGTTAACTCTTTCCTGTGAAGACCAAAAGTTCAAGGGAGCAGCACAGAGAGCAGGAGCCAGAAGCATGTAAAGTTGTAAACAAAAAGTGCTGGAGTAAGGATTTTAACAAATAGTTTAATAGGGAATGTTTATTTGTATTAAACCCCAAGCCAAAAATGTAATATATAGCAGCTTACCAATTAGATGTAGTAGCTGCATTAGTTTCCTTTTTTCCCTCTGTTCAACTGGTGATCTGGCCAGTAACACACTTCCTGTCCAAAGGAAAGGTAACACGGCTCCAAGTGGGACCGCAATCCATATGCGGAGATCTCTGTGATGGGTGCTCGCCCCCGATCGCCACCGTCACTTTATTAAGAGCCCTTGCACACTGGGGCGGTTTGCAGGCGCTATTGCGCTAATAATAGCGCCTGCAAACCGCCCCGAAAGTGCCGCTGCTTTCATTCCAGTGTAAAAGCCCCGAGGGCTTGCACACTGGAGCGATGCGCTGGCAGGACGGTAAAAAAAGTCCTGCCAGCAGCATCTTCGGAGCGGTGAAGGAGCGGTGTGTATACCGCTCCTTAACCGCTCCTGCCCATTGAAATCAATGGGACGGCGCGGCTATACCGCCGGCAATGCGCCTCTGCAGAGGCGCTTTGCGGTGGTGTTTAACCCCTTCTCGGCCGCTAGCGGGGGGTAAAACCGCCCCGCTAGCGGCCGCATACCGGCGGTAAAACGCCGCTAATAATAGCGGCGTTTTACCGCCGACGCCGCCCCCCGCCCCCCGCCCCAGTGTGCAAGGGCTCTAAATAAAGAATTGGCTGCACGCCACTTAAATGAAGATGCTTAAAACTTTACTCCATGTATAACACTGGGACAGCACAAGTGACACCAGAACTGCAATCATTAACGCGTTTCGCATATGTCTCAGTGTAAAACGCGTTACCGATTGCAGATTCGGTGTCACTTATGCTGTCCCCGTATAGAATAATGTTTGAGCATCTTCATTTAAGCGGTGAGCCCCAACTCTTTCTATTTCAAAACACACCTCCTGTATCAGGGTGCCGACACTCAATGTAGGTGTTCTGCTGTTTGCTGCAAGCAAGCAGTTTTTTGGGGGTTTTTTTTTGCAGAAAACCAGCACACAGGAGATGCCAGCGCCGGTGAGGGACAGGACATTTGGAGGAAAGCGGAGTATAAACTGCCTTTAGTTCCGCTTTTCATGCACTTTCATGCAGATTGAGGTACACTAACAAATTTTAAGCCAAACTCCAACTAATACTATAATACCAGTTTAAGCAATACTTTTTTTTTCTTTTGGGGATAAAAGTTTTACATAAATAAATAAAAGATTATAATTGTAACCACCCCTGTCAGTAATAAATGGATTGTCTCAGCCCTCCGACTGTTACTTCTGCAGGACAGCTTGTTCTGTTGAAAAACAAAAGACTTACTGGCCAGATCACCAGGTGAAAATAAGGGAAAGAAAGCCTAAAAAAAAAAAAAAAAAACTAATTGCAGCCATCATGTCTAAGAATTGGTAAGTTGTAATATATTAAATGTTTGCTTTTGTGTTTATTACCACCTTAACATCCTAAAGCTGTAAGAAAGCTCACCTCCATCCCCACCGTTTAAAGCTAACACAGAAGGTGGTCCAGGAACTTCAACTTCATACGTTAAATCAGAACCCTAGAAAAAAAAAAAAACATCAGGATATGTTGTCTTCTACAAATATACAAAAAGGATGACCATTTCAGATATTCAGGGCTACTTTACACCATGAATCGCACAGGAACGCTCTGCGATTGTACTAATGCTAGAAAAAATGCCTCTTTGCGTCTGCCTCCTATATGCACAGGCTCACAATGCTTTATGAGAAATGTGGTTCTGTTCATAGCTGAATTCTTTTTTTTGTATTCCTTATTTAGTCTTGGAATTCAGCAAAGCAATACAGAACAGCTTGCATACATTACGTAACAGAGTATCATTGCCCAGAGTGGTTGAATACGGTTTTAACATTTGCCACTAAATATCTCTATTTTGAGATAGACCATATACTAAGCCCTGGTTCACACAGTGCGGTTTTGAAGTCAAGCTACTTCAGCGTGCCTTTAAAGCATTGCGATTTCATGTGCAGCTTGCTGATATCTGTGTGACTTCTTTTAACAGATGTCAACGCGAGTTGCACTGAATCTGCACAGAAATCGCGCAGGAACCTTTTTCAGAGTCACAGCAATTTGAATGGTTCCATTACCGCGGATGGGGTGCGATCTGTAATCCAACTTTGAACTGTCAAGTTGCATGACAAGTTGCACTGGTGTGAACCAGGGCTTAGGAAAGAGTCACATCTTTCAACTGGTATTACAATGTGCAAATCTATCTTTCCTGACGCCTCCATGGCAGCACACACTGGGTTGTGACTCCGCCCCCACAACCTGACAGGATTGGTTAGCTATAAATTTGAAGGGGAGACACCCCGCTGCATTCTCTTTTTTATCCTCACCTGACAGATTGAGAAGCAAGCTGGCAACTGTTGTCAAGATTAAGAAAAAGCCTCTTACCGCACTCGCCCCAGCAGGTTCAAGCCTCTCCTGTTTGGAAGTCCCTCCTGTACAGTCTCTAAAGGAGCTTCTATGGAGGGAACCCCCGGTCTGGTGGTCTCAGGGGGCGTCTGGACATCTGGCACAGTAAGCTTTAAAGAAGCTTCATATTTGCAGTGGTCTCCTTTCTTTTTGTTTTGCCTGTACCTTTCTTTCTGCTCAGGGGGCTTGCTGGCACTTGCTGTCCACCGCTGTGGAGCCGTCATGGCCGCCGACGCTCCTCCTCTGCTCTCAGTGCTAGGTGCTGCCTTGGGAGGGTTATGCCCTTCTCCAAGATGGCGCCGAGGTGTTCGGGACGCTCTGCGCATGCGCGGGAGCGTCATTTTGCCGCGACGGCGGCGCCAAATTTAAAAACACAGGAAATTCTGTGTTTTTTGCTGAGGATTCTTACAAGACAAGCTGGATTTCGCCGTACGTTCCACTGCTTTGCAGAAAACAACTCAGCAAGCCCAGGTAAGTTGAATCATCCGATTTAGACTGTATACAGATTTAAAAAAAAAAAAAAAAAAAAAAAAAGTAATGGAATTTAAAAAAAAAAAAAAAAAAAAAATGTTTTTCTCTTATTACTCTTCAGTCTTACTGTCACTTTTACTATGGAGACCACTGCCCGCGCAGACCACCATCAGCAAACTAGGTAAGAGGCCATCCGTCATTGGTACGTATTGAAGAAGGGGAGAGAAAAAGAGAGCCAACCGCTAACGCTGCGTTTTTGGCAGCCCTACCAGGTCAAGAGCCGCAAGTTCCAGGCGTGAGGGGAGATCAAGTCACGCGTCAAGCAAGAGGTCTCGCAGAAGCCGTTCAAGGTCTTCTTCCCGCCACGAAGACATAGCCGCTCACGTCACAGCCGCTCAAGACGCAGCCGCTCCCGTCATAGTCGGTCACACCGCAGACGGTCACCTTCATCACACCGCCAGAGCCGCCACACCCGTTCTGCAGCAAACGCTTGCTGGGTATGCGGCGCGCCGGCCTTGCCAGAGAAATTAGTCTGCAGATCCTGCTTCAATGAAGCAGCAAAGAACAAGGAATTAGACGCAAGAGTCGCTACGGAGCTCATAAGAGAATCTGTGCGGGAATCCATAAGGGAGACAACGGCACCACTAATGGATAGCCCTACGCCCAGCACATCGGTAACAGACGACCATCAACCCCAGGCGTCAGAACCCTCCTCAGGAATTGAGGATCAGGACATGTCAGCAGGTTTTGACTTCTCCCTTGTACAGCCTTTCGCAAAGTCAGTTAAAGAGGCGATAGGCTGGGAAGAAGATAAAGCGGGGAGAGATCTGATAAGCAGACCAGTCTCACCAACAGACTGACAAAGATGTATCCTCTGAAGGAGTCAAAAGTCAATTAGTTGATGAACACCCCAGTAGTTGACTCCTCCTTGATGCGTCTTGCACGGTATGTCACTCTGCCTATTGAAGACGCGGTTTCCTTTCGGGATGTTCTGGATCGGAAATTGGATCTGGAATTAAAAAAAGCATATTCCACTGCTGGGGGCGCGTGCAGACCAGCAATTACCACAGCAGCAGTGGCTAAAGCCATATCAGGTTGGACAAGACGGTATGGAAGTAGACAAGATAATATCTTCTCTTTAGGAGATCAAGTTGGCAGGTGACTTCGTGGCAGAAGCTTCAGTGGATATTATAAGATCCTCGGCGATATCAATGCTAGCCTCAGTCACGGCAAGAAGGGCCCTGTGGCTGAAACCATGGATGGCCGATACTGCATCTAAAACAAGCTGGTGCAGAATTCCATATGATGGCTCAAACCTGTTCGGGTCTAAATTGGACACCGCTATCTCGAAGGTGACAGGAGGGAAGTCGGGATTAATTCCCCCAGACAGGAGACCCAAGGCCCAACCTTCCTGAGAAATATAAGGAAGCTAGATCCTACCGTCCCGGTAGAGAGTTTAGAAGAGACTGGAAAAACACAAGACCTTCCTTCCTTAGGATGCAAAAGTCCAAGACTACCCCGGCAGGGGAGCAGCAGAAGTCTTTTTGAAGGTTCGCCTGCCCACCCAGTACAGGTGGGCGCCAGGCTCAAGGACTTCGTACAGATTTGGTCAAGCCATATAAAGGACCCGTGGACTCTTTCCACAATCAAATTTGGACACAAGTGGAAGTTTATGGGCAAACTTCCAAAAAATCACTTCCAATCAACAAGACTGCCATCTTCTCCAATCAAGAGGAAGTTACTATTAAAATATACAGTGGAATTGAAGGAAAAAGGGGCAATCCTGGAGGTTCCGTCAGATCAAAAGGGGAGGGGGTTCTATTCCCCACTATTTTTGGTAAAGAAGAAAACCGGAGACTTACGCCCTGTATTGGATTTAAAAGATCTCATCAGGAACATAAAAATAGAGGCCTTCAAGATGGAGAGTATGCAGTCCATACTTCTGGCTGTGAACCTGGGCGACTGGATGCTTTCTGTAGATTTATCGGGCGCTTATCTACATATTCCAATTCATCCCGCCTTTCAGAAATTCCTCCGATTTGCCATCAACAAAAGCCACTTCCAATTCCAGTGCATTCCTTTAGGCATTTCGTCGGCTCCCAGGATATTCACCAAGGTCCTCCTACCCTTGGTTGCATTCCTCAGGGAAAAGGGTCTGCGAGTCCACCATTATCTGGACAACATCCTGCTCTTGGCAGAAGATCAAAGAACCTTGCTATGTCATCAGAGAATCTTACTCACGACTCTCCAGGACTTCGGTTGGCTAATCAACTGGAAAAAGAGCAGTCTACGACCCACACAAAACATGGTATTTCTGGGAGCGGATCTGAACACCAAATTGAACAGGGTACAACTCCCTCAGGAGAAGATTCAGCCTCTAGTACAGAAGAGGTGGAGATTACTATCAGCGAGGCATCTCCCAGCCAGAATCTGCTTGAGTGTGCTAGGGTCCATGGCTGCAACCCTGCCCATGGTGCAGTGGTCACAATGGCACATGAGAGTCCTGCAAAACTCCTTTCTGAGGCAGTGGGATGGAGTATCGATGCGTCAGACCATTACCATCTCCAGACCAATGAAGCAATCAGTGTGGTGGTGGACACACTTGACCAACCTCAGGAAATACAAGCTGATAGTTTCCCTAGATCCAATAATAGTCACTTCGGATGCCTGTCAGAGCGGCTGGGGAGCCCACTGTCAAGATCGAGCAGCACAGGGCCGATGGCAGTTCCGGGCCCAGGGGATAGTATTGAATATACTGGAACTCAGGGCAGCCTTCCAGGCCCTCATGGCATTTGCACCAGTCCTCAAAGGGAAGAACGTGCTTATCCGGATGGACAACAAGGTGGCAGTGTCCTACATCCAGAAGCAAGGGGGTATCAAGAGTCTCACACTGTTGGAAGAAGTCCGTCCTATCTTGGAATGGGCACAGGCACACCTAGCAGACTTAAAAAAACAATATATGTTCCTGCGGCACAGAACATGTTAGCCGATTACTTGAGTCGAGAGACTCTTTCCAACAACGAATGGTCCCTGAGTCTCCAGGCCTTTTCTCTTCTTATGGAGACATAGGGAATGCCAGAGATCGACTTAGCAGCCACTCCTGCGAATACGAAGTGTCGGAGGTTTCTGTCCAGAGCATCTTTCCCTTCAGCCGAAGGGATAGATTGTCTAATTCACCCATGGAACTTCAAGTTGGGGTACATATTCCCGCCAACTCCGTTAATTGCAAGATTCCTATCCAGGCATCGGAGATCTTCAGCCACGATAATCGCGGTAATCCCTCTTTGGCCGAGAAGACCATGGTTCACTATTGCAGCTCAGCCTTCAACCTCCAATCCTTCTTCCGGTAACTCCGGATTTACTATTTCAAGGCCAATTTCTACATCCAGTTCCAGAGAAGCTGCATCTGATGGCATGGAAGTTGAGAGGGTTAGGTTAAGGGAGCAAGGCTGCTCACAGGAAGTAATATCAACCCTGATGCAAGCCAGGAAAAGTACCACCAACACCACCTATACAAGAATTTGGAACAAATTCTTTACAATGGCGCAGCAGAAGGGATGGGATCCTATTGCTCCAGAACCTTCTCAAATCCTAGAGTTCCTCCAGTCAGGAGTCAACAAAGGTCTAAGTTCAAGTACCCTTAAGGTACAAGTATCCGCCTTGTCGGCCAAAACAGGCACCGGATGGGCATTGCATCTACTGGTTATCCAATTCCTGAGAGCCTGTCTAAAAATCAAACCTCCTAAGAAACCAGTTTTTCCATCATGGGATCTCTCAGTAGTTCTCGATGCCTTCACCAATCCTCCTTTTACTCCATCCGAATCAATATCTCTGTGGGATCGAATCCTAAAACTGTCTTTTCTCATTGCAATTACATCAGCAAGGAGGGTATCTGAAATCCAAGCACTGATGGCATCAGAACCTTACTTAGTATTCTTCCCTGATAAGGTAGTACTAAGACCTTCAGACCACTTCATCCCGAAGGTAGCAACTTCCTTCCACTACAACCAAGATATTGTCTTACCATCCTTCACTAATGATCAGGGTGAACCTCATCCTCTGGATGTTAAAACTACCATCATTAGTTACCTGGCGGCTGCAAATTCTTTTAGGAAGACGGATACCCTCATGGTCATTCCACATGGAAACAGACGAGGTCAAGCGGCTACTTCACGCAATATCACCTCCTGGTTAGTCAAGTCCATCAAGAAGGCATACTCCATGCGGCATATGGCAATTCCTGAAGGCATCAGGGCTCACTCGACCAGGGCAGTGGCGACCTCCTGGACAGCATATTGCAGGGTTTCTCCGGAGACTATTTGCAAAGCAGCAACTTGGTCCTCCAGACATACTTTCATTTCTCACTATAGAGTAGATTCTGCTCACTTGGCTATGGCAGACTTCAGTAGATCCGTTGTTAGAGCCAATTCTTCCGCATTATAAGGAATAAATATTATTTTCTTGCACCCACCCGACTGGCGAGTTATTTCCCAGTGTGTGCTGCCATGGAGGCGTCAGGAAAACGGAAAATTGTATACTCACCTTTACGTAATTTTCCTTTCCTGACGCCTCTCCATGGCAGCACACAGATTCCCACCCCGTTTTATGGTGATATATTTACAGAGAATGCAGCGGGGTGTCTCCCCTTCAAATTTATAGCTAACCAATCCTGTCAGGTTGTGGGGGCGGAGTCACAACCCAGTGTGTGCTGCCATGGAGAGGCGTCAGGAAAGGAAAATTACGTAAAGGTGAGTATACAATTTTCCGTTTTTCCCCGTTTAAAATGCAGTACTCCTAAAGAAGCGTATGCTACACTTTTACCACATTTAACTTTTTCTTTCTCTCAATCCTGACTGTGTTGAATTAGTACAAAGCATGCCCGATCCAAAACTTGCATGACTATCCAGATGATGTGAAACGCGTTGAGATGCCATGCTGATTCCATTGTTACTGTCCTTTTTTTACAAGCGCTTTTATACTACAAAAAAAATGTGTGTATTACCTCTGTTTACCTATTAAATACTCATTTACTTTTACGGAATTACACTATGTGCCTTCCTTCTCCTTCTTCTGTTTATCTGAATGGTTTGACTGAGAGTCGGTTCTGATTATATCTACTGATCTCCATCATTCTAAAACACCCCTCTGGAGACTGTGTTCGTATAGTGAGCCTCAATCATCCTGGGTACATTACATCACAAAGTTCAATCTCTCTGGTAAGCGACTGGTGCTATTGGTGGTGGATCTCCTATCAACTCTTATCATTATATTTTTTTATGCACATTTAAGATTCAATAGATTGTCACCAATTATTGGACTTTATGTTTAAAATTCTTTTCACCTTTAAGGTTTTTTTTGTTTCACATTTTATCCATGGACATTTACATGCGATTTATATATTGAATCGAATATCACTATACACCTAATTCTTTTTACACAATTTTTACTCATTTTCAAAATTGTTATTTGTTAGCACTGCACTTTCTTTTCACTGTGTAAAACCAGGGCTGACACAATGGCACAGATCAATATTACAGTGCCTTGCAAAAGTATTCGGCCCCCTTGAACTTTTCAACCTTTTGCCACATTTCAGGCTTCAAACATAAAGATATAAAATTGTAATTTTTTGTGAAGAATCACCAACAAGTGGGACACAATTGTGAAGTGGAACGAAATCTATTGGATATTTTAAACTTTTTTAGCAAATAAAAAACTGAAAAGTGGTGCGTGCAAAATTATTCGGCCCCTTTACTTTCAGTGCAGCAAACTCACTCCAGAAGTTCAGCGAGGATCTCTGAATGATCCAATGTTGTCCTAAATGACTGATGGTGAGAAATAGAATCCACCTGTGTGTAATCAAGTCTCTGTATAAATGCACCTGCTCTGTGATAGTCTCAGGCAGAGGCGGCTCTAGGCTTTGTGAGGCCTTAGGCAAAACTTCGACATGAGGCCCCACTGATGCCCTTGAACTATGCAGCAGTAGAGTTGCCACCTCATCCCTTTAAACCCGAACACATATGAATTACACAGGTTCTGAGACCAATTTAGTGCAGATAAGGCACCAAGTGAGTTTAATTATCACCTTAATCAGCCACAGAACCTGTGTAATCAATATGTGTTCGGTTTTAAAGGGATGAGGTGGCAACTCTATGCAGCAGGCTTCACCTTATTATAGGATATAGGCAATAAACAATTACACACGTGTTTAGTGGTAGACACTATTTGTCTAGAATTAGGAACTTGCATAAATGACAAAAAGTGCAGTTCACAAAGCAGAGTAGAACTGCCCTCAGGTTAGAAAGGTAAACAAATATATCTATAAAAGCAGCTCTATATCAATAGCAAAAAAATCAATACGAGAATAGGTAAATCAATATATAGGAACACAACTGTAATCTAAACGTGTTTAAAGGAATAGCAGTTTCCTAATTGTTTTCGAGTGCACTCGAAAAAATGAGAGAAGGTGGGGTCCCCCTTTTAAATGGCAACAACAAACTGTGCAGGGCCAGTGCAAGGATTTTTGTTTACTTATCCCTGGTCCAAGAAGTGACGTCATACAGGTGAGGGATGGCAGCCTGTCCAGTCAAGTGGCCCATTGAACCACCAAATCAGCTCATCCATGCCCACCTGTTTTTTCAATGCAGCCTCACCAGTGCCACCTCATCAGTGCCCATCAATGCAGACTCACCAGAGTTGTAGTTTCCTGTGCCCTGCTCGGGAGCTTGAGCACGGACTACAACTCCCAGAATGCAACAGCAGCCGGCTGGGCCGCCGGCCCAACTTCCTACAGAAGAAAAAAAAAAGGCAGCGGGCAGCGGCTGCCAGCTGTTTTCAACATAGATTAGAGTGGCCTAGGGGGCACTATGCCCCCCCCCCCCCGGCCAAGCCTGCCCCTGACGTCATACATGACACTTCCCGGTCTGTGTACAGGAGGGTGGCTGAGTGGACAAAGGTCTGCTGAGCTACGGCCGCCAATCCCAGTGCCACCCATCATGACAGCACCGGGCCCGCAGGCGGGACAGTGGCGCCCGGTAAACATGGTGAAGGGGGTTGCACATTGTGTCAGTTCTGGAAGTGATAGGCGGCTTCCCAGCCACTTGTAACACTTTCAGATGAAAGGCGGCAGTCAGCTTTACTATAGTACACACACTTCGAGCTGCTATAGGGGCTGGGAGTGTGTAAAAAAAAACAAAGAACATTCAGCACTGTAAAAATCAGAATCCCCAGCAAGTGGTTGAGGATTAGGATTTTACTGCCCCCCTATCCTGGTGCCCTGAGGTGGCTGCTTAAGCCACCATATGGTAGTGCCGGCCATAGCCCTAGGGCCACTACAGTTATAGGGCAGTCTTTAGGCTCGGTTAACACCAGTGTGCTGTGCAACCTCACATGTGATTTGCACTACACTGCAGTGCAAATCACATGTGAAGTCTATGCTATGCGATTTCTGCCATACAGATAGTATTGCTGAATTTGCATCGCATTTGGACCAAGGTCATGCAGGACCCTTTTTTGGTCCACACCAGAATCGGATCGCATGGGTGTTCACACCCATGCGATCCGATTCATGTCTAAATTGACAGTTTACACAGCAATATGTGAACTGATCTGGGGGTGTCATTAACTTTGTATTTACACTTTCAGCGGTTTGCATAAGGCAGTGTGAACTGCCGGCGAGTCAGGTGCGATGCAGGAATCGGCAGTGGATTTGCAGGGTTCTCGCACCGCACCAGTGTGAACCGAGCCTAAGTGTTGGTTCACACTGCAGCGATGTGGGAACCCTGCAAATCCACTGCGGGTTCCCGCATCGTATGTCTCCCTGTGGCAGTTAACACTGCCCTATGCGAACTGCTTGGAGTGTCAATACAAAGTTAATGACACCCCCAAGTCAGTTTGCATATCGCAGTGTGAACTGCAAATTCGGACAGGAATCGGATCACATGGGTGTGAACACCCATGCGATCCGATTCTGCTGCAGATCAGAAAAGAGGTCCTGTGTGTTTGGTCCGAATGCGATACGAATTCAGCCATACAATCTGTATGGCTGAAATCGCATAGAAGTCGCATGTGATTTGCACTGCAGTGTGGTACAAATCACATCCGATGTTGAACATCGCTGCAGTGTGAACTAGCACTAAGTCCTAAATCTTCATCTCTAATCGCTGGTGCATGTTGCAGCTGTGAATAGGGCCTGCGGGCAGTATTAGGGTCAGAGAATAACATGGTCGGCAGTTACTATAGATGACAGTAGATAATGGCCAATCAACCCTCTTACCAGACCCAGGGATACAGCAACACAATGGTTCCTCTGATCAGGAGTTAGCTCATTCTGGGTTGCCTGTGGCAACTCCGCTGGGTAGTGCCCACATCTGTATTCTGGAAATAACTTCATGCCTTTCTTCAGAAGGGATGGTGCTAGGCTGTGGGGATTTCTCTCTCTGATGGAGTCCTGGGTGCACTTCCCCAAAATTCTCCCGGGCTTATGGATCTCTCCCTCTTCTTATGCTGGGGGCTGCAGTTTCTTCCCTTAGTTTTGCAATGTCCACCACTCGATACTACATTTCCCACAATCCTCCTCTCTGTTTCCTTCTAGTGTTTTTTTCCCCCTTGTCCAATAAGAAGGAGGGGGAAGAAACATGAGTACAGTGCTGAGAGGAGGAGAGGGGGGGAGAAGAGCCCGCAGCAGCTTCTCTCTCTCTCTCCACACAGACACAGCCGCTCCTCCGATCTTCTGCTGCTCTGCTCAACTCTGACAGGAGGAAGGAGGGGGGATGGGTAGGAAGCAGAGAGAGAGAGTCCTCCAGTCTTTTAGCGGCGGCTGGAGCGGGGGTGAAGGAGGTCTCCTCGGACCCGCTCCTGTCATTTGCCAGCGGCACATATCAGGCAAATTCGGCGATGGCGAGGCCCCTATGATGGCGAGGCCTGAGGCGATCGCCTAATTTGCCTAATTGGAGAGCCGCCTCTGGTCTCAGGGTTCTGTTGAAAGCGCAGAGAGCATCATGAAGACCAAGGAACACACCAGGCAGGTCCGTAATACTGTTGTGGAGAAGTTTAAAGCCGGATTTGGATACAAAAAGATTTCCCAAGCTTTAAACATCCCAAGGAGCACTGTGCAAGCGATCATTTTGAAATGGAAGGAGTATCAGACCACTGCAAATCTACCAAGACCTGGCTGTCCCTCTAAACTTTCAGCTCAGACAAGGAGAAGACTGATCAGAGATGCAGCCAAGAGGCCCATGATCACTCTGGATGAACTGCAGAGAACTACAGCTGAGGTGGGAGAGTCTGTCCATAGGACAACAATCAGTCGTACACTGCACAAATCTGGCCTTTATGGAAGAGTGGCAAGAAGAAAGCCATTTCTCAAAGATATCCATAAAAAGTCTCGTCTAAAGTTTGCCACAAGCCACCTGGGAGACACACCAAACATGTGGAAGAAGGTGCTCTGGTCCGATGAAACCAAAATCAAACTTTTTGGCCACAATGCAAAACGATATGTTTGGCGTAAAAGCAACACAGCTCATCACCCTCAACACACCATCCCCACTGTCAAACATGGTGGTGGCAGCATCCTGGTTTGGGCCTGCTTTTCTTCAGCAGGGACAGGGAAGATGGTTAAAATTGAGGGGAAGATGGATGCAGCCAAATACAGGACCATTCTGGATGAAAACCTGTTTGAGTCTGCAAAAGACCTGAAACTGGGACGGAGATTTATCTTCCAACAAGACAATGATTCCAAACATACAGCAAAATCTACAAAGGAATGGTTCACAAATAAACGTATCCAGGTGTTAGAATGGCCAAGTCAAAGTCCAGACCTGAATCCAATCGAGAATCTGTGGAAAGAGCTGAAAACTGCTGTTCACAAACGCTCTCCATCCAACCTCACTGAGCTCGAGCTGTTTTGCAAGGAAGACTGGGCAAGAATTTCAGTCTCTCGATGTGAAAAACTGATAGAGACATACCCCAAGCGACTTGCAGCTGTAATCGCAGCAAAAGGTGGCTCTACAAAGTATTAACGCAAGGGGGCCGAATAATTTTGCACGCCCCACTTTTCATTTTTTTATTAGTTAAAAAAGTTTCAACAATCCAATAGATTTCGTTCCACTTCACAATTGTGTCCCACTTGTTGGTGATTCTTCACAAAAAATAAAAATTTTATATCTTTATGTTTGAAGCCTGAAATGTGGCAAAAGGTTGAAAAGTTCAAGGGGGCCGAATACTTTCGCAAGGCACTGTATATAGTAGTAAATAGCAACCAATCAGAAACCAACTTCCAGTAGTTTGCATTAGGAAGACTACAAAAACTCAAACTGAACTGGCTGATGGGAATGTCTGTGAACCACCCGTCCTTTTCTGGCAACACAGAAGGAATGCTACACTGCCAGGTTCCCTTTCCTACAATGGCAGTGTCAGCACCTGACAGCTGATAGAAACATCAGCTGCGGTGCCGACATCGCTGGACTCCAGGACAGGTAAGTGTCCTATTATTAAAAGTCAGCAGATGCAGTATGTGTAGCTGCTGGCTTTTAATTTTTGCAGGGATGGGCAGACCTCTGCTTTAAGGTTGCCATACACAGTTTGAATTTCAGCCAATCATAATGCCATTTGGCTGTGGGTGCTGCTGTCAGTATCCTGGGCTCAACAAAAGGTCAAATCAAAAGTCAAATTTCATCTGATTCAACATGAATTGGCCATAAGGAACAAGGTGGAAAATTGTTGGCTAAACAGCACCTGCATCAAAAGCACATGCAAGAACTGTTCAGGTATTCTGACAGCCTGGTTGATGGAACACAACAGCCCACAGCAGGAGTTTCGTCCATCAATACTGTTAACATGGATGAAAGACTCTATCAGATATCTTTTGTTCAGCCTGCTGTCAGGCCAACTTTAGAGACCACTGTGAAAAAAACGGACACTCAGGCCAGCCATACGTGGTTTGAATCTTGGCCTGTTCAGCAGGAACCGGCTGAGATTTGAGCTGTGTATGGGTAGAATGAATGTACAAAGTTGATCAATCAATCACCTTGGGTACAACCAGCATGCTGGGTTTTACTTGCGATTATTGCTAGCCGCTGCTATAGCCGCTAGCAATAATCACTGTCTTCTCCCGGCAGGGACAGCTCCCCCCCGCTGGGAGAAGACAATGACCCGGTAGGAGGGGTTCCTGCAGCAACACTGTCTGTATTGATGGGGGAATTGAGTGAATTTCTTTCCTGCAACCCGTGGTTGCAGGAAAGAAATTCACTCCATGTATGGCCGGCCTAAATCCCCTTCAAGGGAGACAAGGACAGGAGTTCAAACTCAACAGATGTTCTTAGCCTTTCCTGATGGTAACCAGTCAGATCAGGTGAACATTCTCCTGTGTTTGAAGGCACCTAGTTATACATGTCTAGTTATGCAAGTCTAGGAGTTGCAGTGGAATAGAAGGAGCACAAGAAGCTAAATGATAAAAAGAAAACACGTTACCTCTAAAATACGAAGCACTCGGTCCTGACACGCTAGTATAGGGGTGATTCGCTCCAACTTTTCTACTGGTAGACAAAGTACATCACTAATTTTATCCCCGGACAAATAGTAATGTTGGTCTTTGCAATCACAATAGTGGTTGTAAATATAACTTGCACACAAAAAAAGATCAGAACCAGATATATGCCTAGAAAAGACAGCATAAACATTAAATCGTAAACATATTCTTCAATCTGCTTTAAATATCACAAAATACAAAACAAGATATTTAAACACAGTAGATATTCACTATGTAAAAAAAGCCACATTTTCGTGTTTGGTTAAAGCAGTGTTTTGCAACCTTTTTTCATTCAAGGCACTCTTTAGAACTGTACACAATCCCGGGGCACACCAGTCTGAGGGTTTGTTCACACCAGGAGGTGCATCTAAGCTTGCACGCTTTTTTCTGCGTTCCCGCACAGCGCATTTTCTAATAAGCTGCTCATGTGTGCGAAAGATGTAAAAAGGTGCCGGCATGATTTTTAAAATTGCACAGCAGCAAAAACGCATGGTACTGCAGTACCACGAGATTAAGCAGGCACGAATGTACGCAAATTTGCTAGAAGCGCGTCGGTGTCATTAAGAACTAATGGCACTTATGTGCGTCTACAAAGGGCAGCACATTTTTGTGTGGTACGGGAAAACGCACAGTTTCGCATGTGTTATCGCACTGCACCTGGTGTGAACAAGCCCTAAAATGTAGTCTGTAGATTGCAAATCTTCTCCCCCCAAACTCCCCCCAGAATAACTCCCCTCCCCAAATCCCCTCCCCTCCTAGTAGAAACTCCCATAAACCTCCACCTCAAATCCTGCCTCTTAACACCCCCCCCCCCAACTCCAACTGTTCAGGGTTTGATTACCTCCCCCACCCACAATTGCTGCTTCCTGTACAGGAGCAGTGTGGGGTGAAGGTAGGGGGTGGTAATCAAACCCTGTACATTTGAATGCAAGAGAGATCCTGTGTTAAATCCTGCGTACAGAGAGGAGAGAGAAAGCGCAGCTCGCAACTCCTCCTGGCTCACTCCTCCTCCCTACTGCAATCTGTACTGTTGTCTCTAACTGCAACTTTGTTGGACAGATTGGCTGTTAATGTGAACTAAAGTCTTTTTTTTTTTTTTATTGCGAGCAGGCAGGCTGTTTATTGCAAACGAGATATGCAATGTTATTTGCCCTTTGCTTTGCCAGTTTGGGTCCTCTTTAATTTAAAGTGGAACTAAAGGCAGTAATACTAATCTCTGTTTCAATGGTCCGATGCCCATGAGGTCCATCACAGACACCTTCTCCCTGGCTTTCCCTGGGTGCTGGTCTTCGGCAGTGGCTGGAGTGTAAACGGAGCTGTGCATGCGCAGCTCAGTGTTTATTCTACAGTGTATTGGAAACGGACAGGTAAGTGTATTTTATTGCAGAAGAGACATTGCATGTCTCTTCTGCAATAAAGAGCCAACCTTGTTTGCAATTTTTATTTTTCCACTTTGATTTCAGGTTGTAGGAGCTGTTCCTACAGCTAAGAGAGTAATGTAAGACATACACAAGGAGACACATAATGCGATCCTGAGATTTTAATCAATTGTAAGCCACGATTGAAGCATTATAAAAGCAAAAATAAACACAATTGAATAAAAGACCACACTACTTACATCGCTCTAATGCTTTCTGTTAGATTGGTTTCAAATGACAGAAACGGCTTCCCCCTTTTTGTAAAACCACGAACTTCAGACCCGGATGACACAAATATCTTCTCTTGTACAGTTCCAAGGGCACCTCCAAGCTCTAATCTGGATATCTTCTGTCCTGGCAAAGTCTTGAATACAGGCTAGGGAAAAAAAAAAATAATAGGAACGTTGTACTCATCACAAAATCAACCAAGGGAAACAGAATTTGTAGACAACTGGGATATAACACTGCTTACAGGAGGAATGAACGCAGGGGTAAACAAAAAAAAACAGCCCAACCCCAACAAGCTGGTGGGGTCTTTACTGCAACTGAAATGGATGCCAAAGCCAGAAAGGGTTGCTTCCAAAGCAGAAGGTCATCTATATAGCAGGAGAAGGCATTGTGACTTTTATTAGTGATAGTCACTAGCTCATCACTGGAATGCCTAAAAACATAGCAGACCCCCAAAACATAGCAGACCTCATCACTGGAATGCCTAAAAACATAGCAGACCCCCAAAACATAGCAGACCCAGAATCAAAGCTTGCACCTTGGTAAATACATGAGGTGCAGAAGAGAAGCTGATGGGAAAGCCCATGAATTGGTAGTGAAAGGATCCAGCGGAGAGCTGAAGACATAGCTTGTGTGCAAGTAGGATGGGCATGTAATGATACGTTTTAGTTAAAGGTAAACGTAAAAACTGTGGGCAGGAGGTGTTTCCAGAAGGTCATCTAGGTACCTCATCACTGGAATGCCTTAAAACATAGCAGACCCAGAATCAAAGCTTGCACCTTGGTAAATACATGAGGTGCAGAAGAGAAACTGATGGGAAAACCCATGAATTGGTAGTGAAAGGATCCAGCGGAGAGCTGAAGACATAGCTTGTGTGCAGGGAAGATGGGCATATAATGATACGTTTTAGTTAAGGGTATACATAAAAACTGTGGGCAGGAGGTGTTTCCAGGGCTTATAGGTGAGGGAAACCGTAACAGACTGGCATGGTTTGTATGATCCAAGGCCTCAAATGGAGCTAGAATAAGCAACAAGTTGACCCTCTAGCTTCAGTATTGTTTGCATCACATTAATCAAACAGAACACAAAATCCTTCACTGGAAGTGACAGCAAAGGCCTGCAAGTCCACTCGTCAGAGATCCTCGCCTAAAGACCACAGTGTTTCATAGCTGGATAGAAGGTCATCCACCAATGCGTCAGTAGCAATTAAGGAAGCCCCTGAATCCTCAGATATAGCAGGAGAAGGCACAGCCTGATGTTTGTGACTTTTATTAGTGATAGTCACTAGCTGCTTAAGTTGAGCCATAAATCTCTCTATAATGGAAAACTAATAACTATAATAAGAATATTTCTACAGTAAGAGCCCTTTCACACGGGGCCGCCCATAGCGTCGGCGGTAAAACGCCGCTATTTATAGCAGCGTTTTACCGTCGGATTAGCGGCGCATTTTGGCCGCTAGCGGGGCGCTTTTACCCCCGCTAGCGGCCGAGAAAGAGTTAAAACCGCCCGCAATGCGCCGCAATAGCGGCGTTTTGCCGGCGGTATCCCAGCGCTGCCCCATTGATTTCAATGGGGAGCAGCGGTGGAGGAGCGGTAAACACACCGCTCCAAAGAAGCTGCTGGCAGGAATTTTTTTCCCGTCCTGCCAGCGCAGTGCTCCGGTGTGAAAGCCCTCGGGCTTTCACACTGGAGACAATGCTGCAGCTGTTTGAGGGCGGATTGCAGGCGCTATTTTTAACGCTATAGCGCCTGCAAAACGCCCTCGGTGTGAAAGGGGTCTTAGGATAAAAGACACAAAAAAGGGCAGAGAGGGTACAGAAGGGGGTACGAATGCCATACGTTTTGATAATAGGTAACAAGATGCTCAAACAAGACTGCCTTCTCACCTTCACTTCCAGAGAGTTACTGCATGCCTGAGAAGACTGTGTGCCAGGAAGACAATGGCATGACTGCAAATGCAAAGCAGTAATAACAGGAACTGATAAGGTGCTAGACCCCTATGGGGTACAAACATAACACCAGCAGAAATAACAGGCACTAACAAAAAACTAAAATATGCTGGTCATGGGAGAGGTTAAACCCCATAGGGATGGCCTATAGTTTACTAGTGTCTAGTCCTCAGTATAAGCCAGTTGTCTAAAAATCCTGTGTCCTTCAATGGATAATAGAGAAAAAAAAAAGCTATTATTTTTTACTAATTAAAGGCGTACTGTACGTGGCACATTCTTTAAAAAAATATTCTTACCACTGCTTCACTTTTCTTGATACCAAAGCAGGTTACAACCCCATCTTGATCTCCAACCACCACCTAGCCAACAGTAGATTGGAATGATTAAAAATGGGCACAAGCAGTTTAGAGTTGCATATGAAGTTGATGAAATCTAGATGCAGGTATACCAACCTTTTGAGTTGCTCTTCGTCCAGATGCTGGAAGCAATCTCATTGTTTTCTGTGAGGTAACCCCCACCTGTTGAAATATACAAGAAAGATGAGAAATCGCCATGGCTCGTCTAACTTATGGATCTAAAATTGTCAGTCACTGAAGTTACTAGATATAAACAATGAACAAGTTTACTAAGGTGACCATCCCTTCTTGCTTGTTGGGGAACGTTTCAATCACTCTTGCCCAAAACAAAAGAGAACCTTGGGTGTTATACTGAAGAGGTCATCTTTCTGTAGAACTGTGGATCGGAAACTGCCTACTTCCATCCCGAAACAAAAAGGTGGGAAGAACAAGTCTATGCTTTTCAGTAACACAAACAGCATGACCGCCCCCCCCCCCCCCCCCCCCATTGCCAGGCATTATGTTTAAAAGGTTGGTCTACTCATTGTCCAAATATAAGCCAAAACCCTCTCTCTCCTTCGAGAGCACATCTCAGTCCATTTTACTTTCATTACTCACTATACAGCTGTCATTTCTCACTATAACATTAGAACCCGGAATGTAAAACTATTTACAGACAGCCACTGGGAGCTTAGTTAGGCCCCTTTCACACTGGAGCGGTTTTCAGGCGGTATTGCGCTAAAAATACCGCCTGAAAACCGCCCCTAAACAGCCTCCGCTGTTTGTTGTGTGAAAGCCTGAGGGCTTTCACACTGAAGCGGTGCGCAGGCGGGGCGGTGAAAAAAGTCCTGCAAACCGCTTTTTTGGAGCGGGGAAGGAGCGGTGTATTCACCGCTCCTGCCCATTGAAATCAATGGGACAGCGCGGCTATACCGCGGCAATACCGCGGCTATAGCCGCGCTGTACGAGGGATTTTAACCCTTTTTCGGCCGCCAGCGGGGGGTAAAACCGCACCGCTAGCGGCCGAATACCGCTGCAAGAACGACGGTACAGCAGCGCTAAAAATAGCGCTGTTGTACCGCCGACGCCCCCACCGCCCCAGTGTGAAAGGGGCCTTAGGGCTGACAATCCTGGTTGGGATTTCACCACAGCAAAAGTAGTCAACCCAAACAGAAAATGTTTTGTAAATAGATAAAACCAATGGAAAAATGTGCATGCATTACAGAGATGTGAGGAATAACATGTTTTTTTACTTAACCACCTCAATACAGGGCACTTTCACCCCCTTCCTGCCCAAGCCATTTTTCAGTTTTCAGCGCTGCCGCACTTTGAATGACAATTGCGCGGTCATGTTACACTGCACTCTAATGAAATTTTTATCATTTTTTCCCCACAAATAGAGCTTTCTTTTGGTGGTATTTGATCACCTCTGCGGTTTTTACTTTTTGCGCTATAAACAAAAGAAGAGGGACAATTTTGAAAAAACACAATATTTTTTACTTTTTGCTATAATAAATATCCAATTTTTTTTTTTTTTTTTTTAACAAATTTTTTACTCAGTTTAGGTCGATACGTATTCTTCTACATATTTTTGGTAAAAAAAATTGCGATAAGCGTATATTAATTGGTTTGCGCAAAAGTTATAGCGTCTACAAAATAGGGGATAGATTTATAGCATTTTTATTATTTATTTATCTTTTACTAGTAATGGCGGCGATCTGCGATTTTTATTGTGACTGCGATATTGCGGCGGACACATCGGACACATTTTTGGGACCATTCACATTTATACAGCGATCAATGCTATAAAATTGCATTGATTACTGTGTAAATGTGACTGGCAGGGAAGGGGTTAACACTAGGGGGCGATCGAGGGGTTAATGTATGACCTAAGGAGGTGATTCTAACTGTGGGGGGAGGGGACTGACTGGGGGAGGTGACCGATCGGTATCCCTATGTACAAGGGACACACCATCGGTCTCCTCTCCTCTCTGACAGGACGTGGATCTGTGTTTACATGCACAGATCCACAGTCCTGCTCTGTTACCCGGCAATCGCGGGTGCCCGGCGGACATGGCGGCCGCCGGGCACGCGCACCGGGTCCCGAGCGACGCAGCGGGCACTCGAATACTGTGTGCGAGCTGCGGAGCCATTTATATAGGCGGTGACCCCGCCCCCTTACGACGTCATTGGCCCTGCGCATGCGCAGGGACTCTGGCGTCACGCCCCCTTATGACGCCAGAGTCCCTGCGCATGCGCAGGGCCAATGACGTCGTAAGGGGGCGGGGTCACCGCCTATATAAATGGCTCCGCAGCTCGCACACAGCATTCGAGCCGGAGAGAGCGTCGCGTCAACATCGGGGAAGAAAGGAAGCGGCAAGACAGCGGCAGCAGACCGGGCCCCTCGCTGGCAATAGAGCTGGAAGAAGATAGCGGCGGGGCCCGGGAGAAGAGGCCGAACACCGGGAGAAGTCGGAAGGAGACCCCCCGAAGTCGGAAGAAGATCCCGGAGCAGACTAATAAATGACTCTTAAAACCTGTGTACTGTGTTTTTTTTTTATATTGACACTTTTCCCCAAGTGAATGAGTAGGGGTACCATGTACCCCAAACTCATTCACACAGGGTGGGGGGCCGGGATCTGGGGGCCCCCTTGTTAAAGGGGGCTCCCGGATTCCGATAAGCCCCCCGCCCGCAGACCCCGACAACCAACGGCCAGGGTTGTCGGGAAGAGGCCCTTGTCCTCATCAACATGGGGACAAGGTGCTTTGGGGTGGGGGGGCCCCGCAGGGCGCCCCCCTCCCCCAAGGCACCCACCCCCCCATGTTGAGGACATGCGGCCTGGTACGGCTCAGGAGGGGGGGCTGCTCGCCCGTCCCCCCCTCTCCTGGCCGGCCGGGCTGCATGCTCGGATAAGGGTCTGGTATGGATTTTGGGGGGGACCCCCACGCCGATTTTTCGGCGTAGGGGGTTCCCCCTTACAATCCATGCCAGACCTAAGGGCCTGGTATGCCCCTGGGAGGGGAACCCACGCCGGTTTTTTCATTTAAAATTTGGCGTGGTGTTCCCGCCTCAGGATTCATACCAGACAGCTGTCAGCACTGCCTGTCACTCATCGCGGAAGGAAAACAAAGTTTTCCTTTCCGATGGCGCTGGCTCCTGCAACAGGGCTCGCAGGTGTCAAATCTCGCCGAGAAATGCGGGGAGATTCACACAATATCGCAGTCACCTACTGTACATTGCCCTTTGATTTCAATAGCACCCCAAAAGCAGAAAGATTTTCCCGCAATTCATTGGGCGACAGTGTGGTAAAAACATGCAAATAGGATCGCAGGACACCTGTCACCCAAAAGAAATACAGGAGCTTCTTTTGGGCAACGGCCATCCCGCGATTCTATTTGCACATTTTTAACGCGATTGTCACCCCCATACACCTAGATGTGAGCAGAGTCTTAAATTTATTAAAACCATGTACTGCAAATGCCTGCGAGATTGCATACAAATTGAAACTCTTAAGGTTTGACCTCATATTATATGGTTTTGGTAAATCTGAAGGAAATTGTATAGTGTGTATCCAGCTTTAGTGATCTTAAAGTGATCTTAGTAGTAAAGTCTTTTTTTTTTTTTTTTTTTAATTATACCTACAGGTAAGCCTATAATAAGGCTTACCTGTAGGTACAGTGAATATCTCCTAAACTTGCAGTGTTTAAGAATTTTTACACTGCATGCAGCCCATGACAACACCGGCGAATGCGCTCTGAAGGGACGGCATACCTGTGCCATCCCTTCAGAGCTCTGTGCCCAGGGGCCGTGACTCCCGCGTGCATGCGTGGGAGTGAAGAAGAAAAAGGGAGTCTTCCATCATGACAAGTATGGAGTGTGGTGGTCCCATCCCTAGCGTATTGAAACAGAAAAAGATATCCCCCTTGGACTGGGACTTTAATAGACCACCAACTCTTGGAATAAAATTTGTAATTTTTATTAATATACTTAAAAACAGGCGTAAGGACGTCTATGACATACAGACAAGAGTATGTCATAGACGTCCTTACCCCTGTTTTTAAGTATATTAATAAAAATTACAAATTTTATTCCAAGAGTTGGTGGTCTATTAAAGTCCCAGTCCAAGGGGGATATCTTTTTCTGTGTTTCAATGTGTAGGAGTGACGTCATCGCGGCACGGCCAATCAGATGGCTGGAGCACCTGAACCTGAAAAGAAGACTGGGTGAAGATGGAAGCCCTGTCAGCGGTGACAGCGAGCCGCTGGAGGGCTTCATTCTAAGGTAGGTTATTCATAATGTGCTAGTATGTGATTCATACTAGCACATTATGTCATTGTCTTGCAGGTGCTTTTTTTTTAAGGGAAGGCCTAAAATTGGAGGGTGGGCAATACAGGGGAGATTCGATAGAGCCCAGAGGGTAACCTGGAGAACCGTGTGGCTGAAGCTGAAAATCCATCTGTTAAAATTTAGCAAATTTTCTGCTGGTCAGGCATCTGGGTGGATCCTGACATTATTGTTAGGATCCTTCCAGAGTCTGGGCGAGCTCTGTGACATCAGCTGACAGGGGGCATTAATCTGCTCTAGGCTGATTCTGGGTTACAGGAGAGCACAAGTAAGTGCACTCCTGTGACCTACAATAGAAGTATGGTCAAAAAAGCTTTGGCCAATGGCCATAGTTCTCTATTTAATATGGTGGCTGCATTAGTTTTCTTTTTATATGAATTTTTTTATATGCCTCGCATAAAGCTCTCTGAAGACATATGTTTAAGAGTAGTTGATCTGCATAAGGCTGGACAGGGATACAAAGCAATCTCAAGGTGTTTATGCATCCAACATTTGACAGACAAAATGTCTGTAAATGGAGACAGATTAGTACTGTCATGGTCTGGATCGGAACCTGCAACCTCTGTGGTGTCTGTTTGTAGCTCTTCTCCCTGTGCCAACTGAAATGCTGGCAGCTCCCTGTCTGATCCCTTGGACAATCTTGCCTTGTTTCTGGTGAACCTTGAACTCTTTGCTCCTCCCATGAACTTCCTTATTTAAAGTGGAGTTCCACCCACTTTTACAACTCTTCAGCATCCCTCACTAAACTGCGCACTGTAAACAAATTGGATATTTTTTTATTTTTTTTCTCAACACCTACTGTATATCTGCTGTGTTCATTTTTCACTTCCTCCTCCCTGGCCGCGGCCCATCGCATCATTTCCTGTTTGCAATGCCTTCTGGAAAGGGGCGGCAACTTCCTCTGAAACTGCCATTGCTATGGAAACCTGACCTGAAACCTATTACACTGCTTGTGCTGCACTGAGCATGTGGGGCGGCAACTTCCTCTGAAACTGCCGTTGCTATGGAAACCTGGCCTGAAACCTATTACACTGCTTGTGCTGCACTGAGTATGTGCGAGATCTGCAAGGATGAGATCCAGGAAGAAATACAGTCTGGCTTCAGATGCCCACACTTAAGATGGCCACGGCCTGCTGTAAGTTTATAAAATAACAAACTACTGCTATAAACTAACAAAACAGACCTGAATTTACAGACTAACTTTACTAGAATACATTAAGCTTGTATATTATAGGGGTATTTTTATTTAAAAAGTATAATTTTGGCCGGAACACCACTTTAACTGCTTCAGATCCGGGCCATTGCCAAATGACGGCAACAGCGCGGATCTGAATTGCCGGGACTACGTCCATTGACGTCGTCCCGTGCACGAGCGGCCTGCGCGCCCCCTGCAGGGCGCGCGCGGCGCGCTCGGTGATCAGCGAGTCTATGAGACTCGCCTGATCACAGATCAGAGTAAGGGGTTGGTCCCAACCCCTTACCACATGATCAGCTGTCAGCCAATGACAGCTGATCATGTGATGTAAACAGAGCCGGTAATCGGCTATTTTTCCTCCTCGCGCTGACAGCGTGAGGAGGAAAAAAAAACCCGATCACCGGCGGCCGTGATCGGGACATCAGTCCCGATCACGGCGATCTTACAACAAGAAGCAATAGGCAGCAGTGCTGCCTACCAGTGCCCACCATATTAACCCATCAGTGCCCACAGTGCCATCAATCAGCGCCACCCATCAGTGCCCACAGTGCCACCCATCAGTGCCCACAGTGCCACCCATCAGCACCCACATCGGTGCCACCCATCAGCACCCACATTAGTGCCACCCATCAGCACCCACATCAGTGCAACCTATCAGTGCCCATCAGTGTCACCTACCAGTGCCCATAAGTGCCCAGTGCCACCCATCACTGCCCATCAGTGCCACCCATCACTGCCCATCAGTGCCACCCATCAGTGCCCCCCATCAGTGCCCCCCCATCAGTGCCACCTATCAGTGCCACCTATCTGTGCCACCTATCAGTGCCACCTATCAGTGCCACCTATCTGTGCCACCTATCTGTGCCACCTATCTGTGCCACCTATCCGTGCCGCCCATCTGTGGCCATCAGTGCCGCCTTATCTGTGCCCATCAGTACCGCCTTAACTGTCCCCATCAGTGCCGCCTTAACTGTGCCTATCAGTGCCGCCTTAACTGTGCCTATCAGTGCCGCCTTAACTGTGCCTATCAGTGCCGCCTTATCTGTGCCTATCCGTGCCCATCAGTGCAGCCTATCAGTGCCCACCAGTGCCGCCTCATCAGTGCATATCAATGAAGGAGAAAAATTACCTGTTTGCAAAATTTTATAACAAACTATTAAACATGATTTTTTTTTTTTTCAAAATTTTCCATCTTTTTTTGTTTGTTTAGCAAAAAATAAAAACCCCAGCTGTGATTAAATACCACCAAAAGAAAGCTCTATTTGTGGGAAAAAAATGATAAAAATTTCATTTGGGTACAGTGTTGTATGACCGCGCAATTGTCATTCAAAGTGCGACAGCGCTGGAAGCTCAAAATTGGTCTGGGCAGGAGGGGGGTTTAAGTGCCCAGTAAGCAAGTGGTTAAGCCATGTCTCTACACTTCCTGTTTGTCAGATTATTATGCGCTCTCCAGCCGATATCTTGCTTCTTTGCATAACTGCAAAACTAGCTTGTCCCTTGACTATGCTTCTGCTTGAACCCAAACGGCAACCATTCATTATTGATCTTTGGCTTGTTCCTCGTCAACGCTTACACTTGAACTCAACTAGCAACCACTTGTTACTGACTTTTGGCTTGTTTACTGACTACACTTCTGCTTGATCACCATTTGCTATAATATCTGCTACTGCCCCCGCCCCCCCCCCCCCCCCCCCGGCTTGCCCACCCCCTGGTGGGGCGATCCCTATGACCTGGTACTAACACACAGCAAAACCCATTGTTACCATCAGGATCTCTGGTGAATACCATAAGTGCTTAGACCCCACACCTCGGGTGTGTTTGAGTCATTTGCCAGGGTGAACTCTTGTGTTCTTATCCTGCTGGTTGGTGGGAGCCTCACTACTGCTATAGCTATTGGTCTCCAAGTCTGACCCCTGACTGACAAGAACTATGGCTACTCTGTGGCTACTCTTCCTAGAAGTGGGCGCCCAGCCAAGAAGCCTCTCAAGGCACAATGAAACCGGCAAACATCCCTGTTCATGAGTCTACCATACATAAGTCTTTGAACAGGCAGGGTGTCCATAGCAGAACCCTACAGGTGAAGCCGCTGTTCTCCAAAAGAAAAAAAGTGTTGAGCACCTGAAGTTTGCCAAAGAGCACCACAGGAAACAGCAAAGTTGAATCGTTCAGGAAGAATACTCAGCACTATGTATCTCGCAAAAGAGGCACAGCTTACCAACATCGAAACATCATCCCAACAGTCCTGTATGGTGGAGGAAACATCATGATTTGGGCTTGCTTTAGTATCACAGGGTCTGGACCACTTGCCATCAAGGAAAAAATGAATTCCCAAGTTAACCAAAATATCCTTTCAGGATAATGTCAGGTTGGCTGTCCGCCAGCTGAAACTTAGTAGAAGTTGGGTGATGTAGCAGGACAATGACCCTAGGCATCAAAGTAAATCCACCACAGACTGGCTTCAGACAAAGGAAATGCACCTTATAGAGTGGCCCAGTCAGAGCCCAGACCTTAAACCCATAGAGATGCTGTTGAATGACCTCAAGAGAGCTATTCACACCAGACATCCTACAAATGTGTCTTTTCTGAAGCAGTTTTGTAAAGAGCAATGGTCAATAATTCCTCCTGAACGTTGTTGCAGGTCTGATCCAGAGCTACCAAAAGTGCTTTCTTGAAGCCATTGCTGCCAAAGGAGGTTCAACCAGCCACCAGTGCCCAGGGTTCACTTATTTTTTCCCTCTAGCAATGTGAATGTTTAAAGGGTGTGCTTAATAAAAACACACAAAAAAAAGAATTGTTTGTGTGTTATCAGCTTAAGCACTTTGGGGTTGATTTACTAAAACTGGAGAGTGCAAAATCGGATGCAGCTCTGCATAGAAACCAATCAGCTTCCAGATTTCCTTTTTTGTTAACCACTTCAGCCCCGGAAGGATTTACCCCCTTCCTGACCAGAGCACTTTTTACAATTTGGCACTGCGTCGCTTTAACTGCTAATTGCGCGGTCATGCAATGCTGTACCCAAACGAAATTTGCGTCCTTTTCTTCCCACAAATAGAGCTTTCTTTTGATGGTATTTGATCACCTCTGCCGTTTTTATTTTTTGCGCTATACACGGAAAAAGACCGAAAATTTTGAAAAAAAATGATATTTTCTACTTTTTGTTCTAAAAAAAATCCAATAAACTCAATTTTAGTCATACATTTAGGCCAAAATGTATTCGGCCACATGTCTTTGGTAAAAAAAATGTCAATAAGTGTATATTTATTGGTTTGCGCAAAAGTTATAGCGCCTACAAACTAGGGTACATTTTCTGGAATTTACACAGCCTTTAATTTATGACTGCCTATGTCGTTTCTTGAGGTGCTAAAATGGCAGGGCAGTACAAAACCCCCACAAATGACCCCATTTTGGAAAGTAGACACCCCAAGGAAATTGCTGAGAGGCATGTTGAGCCCATTGAATATTCATTTTTTTTGTCCCAAGTGATTGAATAATGACAAAAAAAAAAAAAAATTACAAAAAGTTGTCACTAAATGATATATTGCTCACACAGGCCATGGGCATATGTGGAATTGCACCCCAAAATACATTTAGCTGCTTCTCCTGAGTATGGGGATACCACATGTGTGGGACTTTTTGGGAGCCTAGCCGCGTACGGGGCCCCGAAAACCAATCACTGCCTTCGGGATTTCTAAGGGCGTACATTTTTGATTTTACTCCTCACTACCTATCACAGTTTTGAAGGCCATAAAATGCCCAGATGGCACAAAACCCCCCAAAATGACCCCATTTTGGAAAGTAGACACCCCAAGCTATTTGCTGAGAGGCATGGTGAGTATTTTGCAGCTCTCATTTGTTTTTGAAAATAAAGAAAGACGAGAAAAAATTTTTTTTTTTTTTCTTTTTTCAATTTTCAAAACTTTGTGACAAAATGTAAGGTCTGCAAAATACTCACTATACCTCTCATCAAATAGCTTGGGGTGTCTACTTTCCAAAATGGGGTCATTTGGGGTTTTTTTTTGCCACCTGGGCATTCCATGGCCTCCGAAACTGTGATAGGCAGTGAAGAGTGAAATCAAAAATTTACGGCCTTAGAAAGCCTGAAGGTGGTGCTGGGTTTTCGGGGTCCCGTACGCGGCTAGGCTCCCAAAAAGTCCCACACATGTGGTATCCCCGTACTCAGGAGAAGCAACAGAATGTATTTTGGGGTGTAATTTCACATATCTCCATGGCATGTTTGAGCAATATATCATTTAGTGACAACTTTGCGCAAAAAAAAAATAAAAAAAATAAAAAATTGTCTCTTTCCCGCAACTTGTGTCACAATATAAAATATTCCATGGACTCGACATGCCTCTCAGCAAATAGCTTGGGGTGTCTACTTTCCAAAATGGGGTCATTTGGGGGGGTTTTGAACTGTGCTGGCATTTTATGCACAACATTTAGAAGCTTATGTCACACATCACCCACTCTTCTAACCACTTGAAGACAAAGCCCTTTCTGACACTTTTTGATTACATAAAAAAATAATTTTTTTTTTGCAAGAAAATTACTTTGAACCCCCAAACATTATATATTTTTTTAAAGCAAATGCCCTACAGATTAAAATGGTGGGTGTTTCATTTTTTTTTTCACACAGTATTTGCGCAGCGATTTTTCAAACGCATTTTTTGGGGAAAAAACACACTTTTTTAAATTTTAATGCACTAAAACACACTATATTGCCCAAATGTTTGATGACATAAAAAAGATGATCTTAGGCCGAGTACATGGATACCAAACATGACATGCTTTAAAATTGCGCACAAACGTGCAGTGGCGACAAACTAAATACATTTTTAAAAGCCTTTAAAAGCCTTTACAGGTTACCACTTTAGATTTACAGAGGAGGTCTACTGCTAAAATTACTGCCCTCGATCTGATGTTCGCGGTGATACCTCACATGCATGGTGCAATTGCTGTTTACATTTGACGCCAGACCGACGCTTGCGTTCGCCTTAGCGCGAGAGCAGGGGGGACAGGGGTGCTTTTTTTTTTTTTTCTTTATTATTATTATTTTTTTTTATCTTATTTTTAAACTGTTCCTTTCATATTTTTTTTTTTAAATCATTTTTATTGTTATCTCAGGGAATGTAAATATCCCCTATCATAGCAATAGGTAGTGACAGGTACTCTTTTTTGAAAAAATTGGGGTCTATTAGACCCTAGATTTCTCCTCTGCCCTCAAAGCATCTGACCACACCAAGATTGGTGTGATAAAATGCTTTCCCAATTTCCCAATGGCGCTGTTTACATCCGGCGAAATCTAAGTCATAAAATGCTCGTAGCTTCCGGTTTCTTAGGCCATAGAGATGTTTGGAGCCACTCTGGTCTCTGATCAGCTCTATGGTCAGCTGGCTGAATCACCGGCTGCATTTTCAGGTTCCCTGTTGAGACAGGAGAGCCAGAGAAAAACACGGAAGACGTTGGGGGGGGGGCATTCCCTCCCACGGCTTGTAAAAGCAGTCTAGAGGCTAATTAGCCTCTAGGATTGCTTTTACATGAAAGCCGACCGCTGGCTGAAAAGAATGATACCAAGATGATACCTAAACCTGCAGGCATCATTCTGGTATAACCACTCAAAGTCGTGAATGGCGTACCTGAAGACAAAAAATTACAAGTTAGACTTACCGGTAACTTGTTTTCCAATAGGCTTTCAGGACAGCACCCGAGAGATCATGGCTCCTCCTCCCACAGGAAACACCTCATCAATTAAGTCTTTAAATTGGAATCCTCCACGTTGCCTCATCAGTTGTTTGTAGAGAACTCCAGCCCCAGCTGCAACACATAAGCGACAGTTATATCATAGTATTACAGCATTAGCATAAACAAAGGGCGGGTTACTGCTGTCCTGAAAGCCTATTGGAAAACAAGTTACCGGTAAGTCTAACTTGTAATTTTCCAAAACGTCTTTCAGGACAGCACCCGAGAGGATAATCGAGACTTACTCCATTTAGGGTGGGACAACAGCCTGTAAGACTTTCCTTCCAAAAGCCTGGTCCCCAGCCGTCATGAGGTCTAACCGATAATGACGGGCAAAGGTTGTCAGACTTGTCCAAGTAGCTGCCTTACAGATTTGTTCGGGGGTGGCGCCAGCTTTTTCTGCCCAACTCACCGCCAAAGCTCTTGTAGAATGAGCCCGGACATTTAATGGACTCTCTTGACCTGTAAGGGAATAGGCTTCTGAGATAGCCATTCTTAACCATCTGGCAATGGTTCCTCTAGAAGCTTGTCTTCCTTTTTTATTACCGGAAAATAAAACAAATAAAGCATCTGAACATCTAAAGTCTTTAGTGTTTTCCAAGTAACTCAAGACTGCTCTTTTAACATCCAGGGTATGGAATTCTTCTTCCTTCTTACCCGATGGATTAGAACAAAAGGTAGGAAGTATTATCTCCTGAGTTCGATTCTGGATCGAAGCGACCTTCGGCAAAAAATTAGGATCCGTTTTCAGAACAATTCGGTCTGAAAAAATGGAAAAGAAAGGTTCCCTGATTGATAGGGCTTGCAGCTCACTGACTCTTCGAGCTGTTGTAACAGCCACTAAAAACACTGTTTTCAAAGTAATTAATCTCAGGGAGGCTGAATTAATGGGTTCAAAAGGTTCCTTGGTCAGGGCCTGTAGAACAACCGATAAGTCCCATGCTGGACAGCTTTTGATTACCACTGGTCTGGACCGGGTAAGAGCTTTAAAGAATCTTATTACTAGGGGTTCTGATGAAATGGATTTTTCCAGGAATACCCCCAGCGCAGCCACTTGAACTTTGAGGGTGCTGACTGCTAAGCCCTTGTCCGCTCCTTCTTGCAGAAACTCAAGAACAGAAGAAATTTGTTTTGGAGATCTGTCAGATGCTGTGCACCAGGAGTTGAAGATTTTCCAGACTTTGGAATAGATTGCTCTTGTAACCTTCTTTCTACTGGATAGCAGGGTAGCTACCAACCTATCTGAGAAACCTTTCCTCTTCAAGAGCTGCTCCTCAGTAGCCAGGCTGTGAGCTTTAGTTTTTCTACTTCCTGGTGAAACAGAGGACCTTGTAACAGAAGGTCCTTTCTTAACGGAAGGTGCCAGTAAGGTTCTTGTTGCATCTGAAGAAGGGATGAAAACCAAGGCCTTTTTGGCCAGAAAGGAGTGACTAGGATCACTGTTGTCTCCTCCTTCCTGATTTTTGCTATTACCCGAGGGATAAGCTGAAACGGGGGGAATGCGTAACAGAGGTGAAAACTCCAATCTTGTGCCAGAGCATCCACTCCCAGTGATGCCTCGTTCCTGTTCAGGGAGAAGAAACGAGACATTTGTGAGTTTTCCTGGGTGGCAAAGAGATCCACTCTTGGGCGCCCCCATTTCTGCACTATTAACTGGAAGACTTCTGGATTCAATTGTCACTCTGCCTCTAAAATCTTGTTCCTGCTTAGGAAGTCCGCTACTCTGTTTAGGGTCCCTTTTAGATGGACCGCGGATAAGGATAGAGTATGGAGCTCTGCCCAACTCAGAATGCCTTTTGCCAGGCTCTGCAGAACTTTGCTTCTGGTTCCCCCCTGTCTGTTTATGTAAGCCACCGCCGTGGCGTTGTCTGACAGGATCTGAGTATGTTGCCCCTGGACTTCTTTCGCAAAGGTCAGTAAGGCCATTTCTATAGCTTTTAGTTCCCTCCAATTTGAGGACCTCAGCGCATCTCTTGTGTCCCACGAGCCCTGGGCCCACCGACCGCTCATATGAGCCCCCCAACCCCAGGCACTGGCATCTGTTGTCAACCTCACCTGAGTTGGGAAGGACCATAACAGCCCCTCTGAGTACCTTGTCTGGTTCTTCCACCACCACAGACTTCTTTTTACTGAAGTAGGTATCTTCACTAGTGAATCTAGTGAATCCTGCTGGTGATTCCAGGTTTTTAACAGGAAACTTTGCAGAGATCTGAAATGGAGCTTTGCCCACTGGATGGCTGGAATGGAAGAGGTCAGGGTTCCCAATGCTGACATAACCTTCCTGATGGATAGAACTTGATTGGACTGTAGCAGTGACACCACTTGTACCAACTTTTTCTGTTTTTCCTCTGGAAGAAAAATTTTTTGTTCTAAAGAGTTGATACGGAAACCCAGGAATAACACTTCCTGTGAGGGAATCAGATTTGATTTTTGCAGGTTTAAAATCCATCCCATGGATTCTAGATGGACACGGGCTCTGAGCAAGTTTTCCCGAAGACCTTCTCTGGTCTGGGCAAAAAACAGCAGGTCGTCCAGATAAGGAATAACTGAGATCCCCTTTAGACGCAGAGGCGCCAGAGCTTCGGCCATTATTTTCGTGAAGACCCTTGGGGATGATGACAGACCAAACGGGAGTGCTCTGAATTGCAGATGTACCACCTTCTTCCCTTCTTTCAGTGCTAACCTCAGATATTTCTGCGATCTGGCGGCAATAGGAATGTGGAGGTAGGCATCTTGTAAATCTATTGATGCCATATAGCACCCTTGATACAGGAGGTTTCTTACTGAAAATATTGAATCCATCCGAAACCTTCTGTATTCTACTGATTTGTTCAGCATTTTGAGATTCAGGATAAGACGGAACTTTCCTGAAGGCTTCTGAACCAGAAAGACATGTGAGTAGAACCCCTGGAAGAACTCCCCCGCTGGGACCGGAACAATGACTCTCTGATCTTTCAGTTCCTGAATTAGGGACTTCATGGCGAGAGCCTTGACTGCGTCCCTTGGGACGTTTGTCACCAAGAATCTTCTTGGAGGTTCTTCCGTGAATTCTATCACATACCCCTGGGAGAGCATATTCACAACGAATTGATTTGAGGAAATGGCTCTCCACTGAGGAAGAAACTCCTGGAGTCTTCCCCCGACCTTGACGGAGTCATTGTGGTTTTGCGGAGGCCGCAGGAGGATTGAAGAGCACTCCACCCCTACCTTTGGGCTTCTGAGAAGACCATGACTTTCTCTTGCCCTGCGTTTTTCCTTCCTGCTGACCTTTTTGGGGCCGAAAGAAACGCTTACGGGTTTGCACCTGTTTCTTCTTAACCGGAAACGACTTTTTCTTGTCTGCCGTGCGGTCAAGAATGGATTCTAGCTCTGAGCCGAATAGCAGATCACCTGCAAATGGAATACCACACAGTCTATTTTTAGATGCAGCATCCCCTGGCCACGTCTTCAGCCATAAGGCCCTTCTGGCAGAATTTGTTAAAGCTGCTGACCTTGCCGATATGCGGATAGATTCCGCAGACGCATCCGCAATATATGATATTGCTGCAGACAGGGTTGAAAAAGAGTCTAGAATCTCCTGTTTTGAGGAATCTGCTATGACATGGGCTTTCAACTGGTTAACCCAGTGATCTAAGTTCCTTGCAACACAGGTTGTTGCCATTGCTGGTTTCAGATTGTGCATTACTGATTGCCAGGTTCTTTTAAGAAGCAGGTCCATCCTTTTGTCCATGGGCTCCTTCAGAGTGCCCATATCCTCAAAGGCGAGGTCCGTAGACTTAGAGACCTGAGAAAAGGCAGAGTCCAATTTTGGAATCTTATTCCATATAGAATCTGGATTTTCTTCAAATGGAAATCTTTTCTTGTGAGCCCGGGAAAAGAAAGGCTTTTTCTCAGGTTCCAGCCACTCTTTTTTAATCATATCAGTGATAATTGAATGAACTGGAAAAGAACGGCCTTTTGAATCTCCTAAACCAGCATACATGCGGTCATGCAGGGAGAGTTCCTTCTTTTCCTCTTCTATCCCCAAAGTGGCATGGATTACCTTCAGGAGTCCTCCCACCTCTTCTAGTGACAATTTGTATTTAGAAGCGGCATCTGATTCATTTTCCTCCTCCTCAGAATCTGTATCATCTGGAGCGAGGGAAACGGACCCTTGAGAAGCGTCCTGGGATATCTGACCCCCAAAAATTATTTGAGAACCACTCTGGGGTTCTGAAGATGGCTGCGGAACCAGAGTATCCCTAGAGGGACCTGGCTCCTCTCTTAGGTTTGACCTAAAAGCTTGAAAGGTGGCCCGGAGCTCATCCTTTATTGTTGACACCAAGTCGCCACAAACGGATGGAGTCTCCTCTCTGACCAAATTTGTAATGCACTCTGCACATAGCGTTTTGGTCCAAGCATCGCTTAGTTTTTCTTTGCAGACAGGGCACCTTTTCTTGACTGGTTGGGCAGAACCTTTGGCCTGGACAAACAGAAAAGAGATATGGAACCACGCTTAAAAAGCTGTAATACAGCGCAAGTAAAAAACACCCAGGTGCACTAAGGAAGAAACATCTCATTTCCATGTGCCCAGCAAGCCACCACCACCTAATCCCCTGTTGTAGGGTAGATATACTAAATCCAGCCACTACAACCTACCTTCTGAAGAGGGGGTGGGGGGGGTGGGTGGTGGGGGAAGGGGGGGGGAAAGGGTGAGTTACCCCCCCACAGGAGAAAACGGCCCAGTGTAATAGAGGACACAGTCCCTTACCTTAGCCTTGCTGGCGCCTTGGCTTGCCCCCTTATCCGCTGCATCGCTATCCATAGCTGTCTGCGGTGCGTGGTGAAACGACCGGTTCCAGATTCGAAAACGCCGCTGCGCTGACCTGGAACCGGAAATAAAGGCGCCAGGTGACCCTGCCCTCTCCCACTGCGCTTTGCGCCCGGAAATGACGCACGCGCCGACCCGGAAGTGCTGCCTCCTCCCTTACAGGACGTGGCTGAAGCGCTCTTCTGCCACTAGCAACATGGCGGCCGCCACCGCTCATCCCTCATGTAGAAGGGAACATAGGACGGCCGCCCGTTAGGCTAAAAAAAATTGGAGGCAGCCCCCCCGGACGTACAGGCTCTCCCCGAGCACGGAAGAGGGAGAGGGAGCCCACGGGACCATCCATCAAGAGGCAAGTGGGAGGCTCACTCTCCTAGCCTAAAAAAGACTTAACAGGTGAGAACCTGTGTCTCCCAGGATAAACCTGAGAGATCATGGCTCCCACCAGAGGTGTTCCTCCAGCTGGAGGAAACACAAAAAACTGATGAGGCAACGTGGAGGATTCCAATTTAAAGACTTAATTGATGAGGTGTTTCCTGTGGGAGGAGGAGCCATGATCTCTCGGGTGCTGTCCTGAAAGACGTTTTGGAAAAATGGTTAACAATAAAGCACAGTAAACGGTAAAGTATAAAAAATTGCATACCTGAAAAGCAAACATGATAAAACATAATAACAATAAAACATTGCAGAATAGAATACAGTAAAAAAGAGCAGAAGAGAGAATAGAGAGGGAGAGAACAATAAAACGACAACTATTTTTTTTTTTTTTATATTTTTGTATGTGTTTTTTTTTTTTTTTTTTACACTTTTTTTTGTAACTGTAACTTTTATAACTGTAACCGGTTCCAGGTTCAGGTCTCTCAAAATGCGATGGCATCTTGGGAGACCCTGTGAAAGTGCGCCTAGTCTGTGCAATGCTGTACCCTACGCTAATACTCAACTAGTGCATAGTAGCGTTCAAAACATTCACCAATGCAAAGACCAGGATTGTCAGGACAGGAGGGACAATAATAGCGGGTGTCACGCCTATATCCGCGCTTGCTGCAGACACAACATCTTTTTTGGGGGGTTCGCTGGGTAGGGGTACTCAGGAGGACATAAAGAAAATGCCTCTCATGCAGCCGACTGCATTTGGTTGGGGATGTGAATGGGGGAAGTACGGGCGCTGCAGAAGCGGTGGGTTCCCAATTAGGATTGGCGAATGCAGCAGGAAGGGCATTATGGGCACGACGGGCCTGTGTTTGTCTTTCTGGTGGCAGCGGACACTACTTGTGCTTGCCACCTCACCAGCTTGAACTGCACTTATGGGACTCGCCACGTCACCAAGTGTTACTGCAGTGCTGGTTTGACTACGACCGGGGTGTACTAGGCCGCTGGTGCTTGCCAGTTCACCAAAACGCTACCAAAAAAACTGTTAGCGATCGCAGGGATCAGGCCTGACTCTGCGAACGCTGCAGTTATGCGTTTAGTGTTTTGTAAGTGACAGTGATCGATCGATACTGCACTTGGGTGGGCTGGGCTGGGTCGGGCGGAGGGGCAAAACGCAGGTGCTAGCAGGTATCTGGGCTGATCCCGCTAACACTGCGTTTTTGGGAACCCTAAACTGCTGGGGACGCTAGTATAGATCTGATCGGATCAGATATTGATCCGTTCAGATACTATACCACTAAGGGAGGCGTATGCTGCGTGCGTGGGTGTTAGCGGTACTGGCGCTAACCTGACGCTGCCTGGGGCTGGTGCTTGCCAGTTCACCAAAACGCTACCAAGAAAATTGTTAGCGATCGCAGGTATCAGGCCTGACTCTGCGAACGCTGCAGTTATGCGTTTAGTGTTTTGTAAGTGTCAGTGATCGATCGATACTGCACTTGGGTGGGCTGGGCTGGGCCGGGCGGAGGGGAAAAACGCAGGTGCTAGCAGGTATCTGGGCTGATCCCGCTAACACTGCGTTTTTGGGAACCCTAAACTGCTGGGGACGCTAGTATAGATCTGATCGGATCAGATATTGATCCGTACAGATACTATACCACTAAGGGAGGCGTATGCTGCGTGCGTGGGTGTTAGCGGTACTGGCGCTAATCTGACGCTGCCTGGGGCGACGCATATCACCGCCGGGCGATCAGGGGGCTAAACCTTTATTCGGTAATAAACGGCGGGTGCCCTGACACTATAAAAAATAAACGAACTAACCAGCGTCACCCGTAACACTTATACGGTGATCAGTGGTGAAAGGGTTAACTAGGGGGCAATCAAGGGGTTAAAACATTTATTAGGTAGTATATGGGGGTCCCTGACGCTATAAAACGCTGACGGCGAACCTAAATATTTACGTCCCTAACTAGCATCACCAGCGACACTAATACAGCGATCAGAAAAATGATCGCTTAGTGACACTGGTGACGGGGGGTGATCAAGGGGTTAAAACTTTATTAGGGGGGGGTAGAGGGGTATCCTAGACCTACAGGGGGCTAACACTCACTGCCCTACCACTTCTAACTGTCACAAACTGACACCATGCAGTAATCAGAAAAAAAAAAAAAAAACCTGCTTGGTGTCAGTTTGTGACAGGGGGGGGGGGGGGGGGTGATTGGGGGGGATCGGGGGGTAATCGGGGGGGGGGGGGGGGGGGAATCGGGGAGTTTTGTGTGCCTGGCATGTTCTACTGTGTGTGTGTGTGTTGTGCACTCACATTCCAGTCTTCTCTCCTCGGCCCGGAACGGAAAATACCGAGCCGAGGAGAGATGACATCATTTCCTCTGCCTCTGTGTACAATACAGAGGCAGGGAAATGATCCCATTGGCTGGAAGCGATCGCGAGGGGGGAGCCACGAATGGATGGCCTCCCCCTCACCACCGATCGCCGGGGGAGATTTGCCGACCGCCACAGGCACCGGGGGGGGTCCGATCGGACCCCCCACCCGCGGGCAGGCAAGGACGTACAGGTAAGCCCTTTTGCCTGCCCGTGCCGCTCTGCCGACGTACATCGGCGTGCGGCGGTCGGCAACTGGTTAAAGGTTAATTGAAAAATCTGAAGTTAGAAGCTGATTTGCTACCATGTGCAGCTGCACCAGGATTTTGTACTCTCCAGATTTTCGGTTATCTATTGTTGTGACTTAAGCTGGCCATACACCTATAGATTATCTGCAGATTTTCTATGGTTAGATGGAAAAAGTGCAACAGATTTCTCCATGCTCGCTAAACTGTGTGGATGGAGGAATCTCCCAATTTTTCCATCTAACCATAGAAAATCTGCAGATAATCTATAGGTGTATGGCCAGCTTTAGATGAGAATTGGATCAAATTTTATGGCAAATTACTACAGAAAACCAGTTAATTACAATGGGTTCACATACTTTTTTTGCCACTGTACAATAAACAGCAGAAATGCTCATCCCTGCACAGAGGGACCTAATCGTGGTATTAAACTGCTATGCAGTCTGTTATGGATTAAAGCCACTTTAGGTAAGGAATAATGCTGTACTCCCTAGCTTCACAACACTTCTCCTTGACAACAGTATAACAAGGATTATTTAGTGCTGTACCTGTAAGTAATCCACGCGGTTTAATTGTAGCTCCATGGTGAGGACAGCCAGCTACCTACTATTCTTGTTAGAAGCTCAGTTCCTGGATTACAACGGTACTGTGTGGATGGTGTTTAGACTGATCATTCACATCACATCTTCATTTAGCACAGAAGGGTGCATCACTGCAAAGGGATATCATATGAATGGTTTAGAAAAAACCATAAAAAACAAAAAAAAACATCAAGTTATAGTCACAGGATTTAAAGAGGAACTAAACCCTCCTATCGTTTTCATCCTGGCTTCTGTTTGACCTACACCTGCCATGGTGCTGCACATGTTATCAGTTATGCCCTCAGCCATTGGATGGTTTGACAGTTTGGTTGTGAGCACATCCAATGTGACAGTTACATTCCCAGCACTGTTTTTTGAAACTGTTAAATCAATGGGTTTAGTCTCACTTTAAGGAATGCTACATTACTAAGAAAGGTAAATTGATGGTCATAACTCTCAGGCACCCAGCAATATAAGCACGCTCTACCAACATCAGCACTGTGCTAAGAGTAAATACCTGTAAAACGTTTCCGAAAACACTTTAAGAACACCTATATGATTACAAACTATTAAAAAATGCCTCAATTTAAATAGTAAGTTCAGCCAAGTGAAAAAAGCACCAAAGGACATGATTCTAGGATTTCAGGGCATGCAGTCTTTTAAACTGACTATTGGAACCACACAGACTTTAAGGCCTCATGCACACTGGTTTTTTGTAAACGCTGTACATCCTGACATCCTGACAGTCTGCGTTATAAACTCACCTAAGCTGCATTTTTTTCAAATGAGTTAAGGCAAGTTTAGCAGTGTTTGGAGTTTTGGCATTTATTTCATTGGCCAGAATTTATGCGTTATGCACTCCTGAGCCCAGCACTCTCTGCATTGCACACTCCTAAGTCTTGCACACTAGGGGTTGATTTACTAAAGGCATATAGTCTATAGGCTCTAGATCTAAGGGGAACATGCAAGGAAAATAAAAAACCAGCATTGCACATGATTGGATGATAGACATTAGCAGAGCTTTCCCTCATTTCAGAGCTTCCCCTCAGATCTAGTGCAAGTGCACAGTATATTTGTCTTTAGTATATCAACCTCCCTGTGTTATACACTTCTGGGCCCTGCACACTCCTGAGTCCTGCACTCTGTGCATTGCACACTCCCGAGCCCTGCACTCTCTGCATTGCACACTTCCGAGCCACGCACTCTCTGCATTGCACACTTCCGAGCCACGCACTCTCTGCATTGCACACTTCCGAGCCACGCACTCTCTGCATTGCACACTTCCGAGCCACGCACTCTCTGCATTGCACACTTCCGAGCCACGCACTCTCTGCATTGCACACTTCCGAGCCACGCACTCTCTGCATTGCACACTTCCGAGCCACGCACTCTCTGCATTGCACACTTCCGAGCCACGCACTCTCTGCATTGCACACTCCTGAGCCACGCACTCTCTGCATTGCACACTTCCGAGCCACGCACTCTCTACATTGCACACTTCCGAGCCACGCACTCTCTACATTGCACACTCCCGAGCCACGCACTCTCTGCATTGCACACTACCGAGCCCTGCACTCTCTGCATTGCACACTCCCGAGCCCTGCACTCTCTGCATTGCACACTCCCGAGCCCTGCACTCTCTGCATTGCACACTCCCGAGCCCTGCACTCTCTGCATTGCACACTCCCGAGCCCTGCACTCTCTGCATTGCACACTCCCGAGCCCTGCACTCTCTGCATTGCACACTCCCGAGCCCTGCACTCTCTGCATTGCACACTCCCGAGCCCTGCACTCTCTGCATTGCACACTCCCGAGCCCTGCACTCTCTGCATTGCACACTCCCGAGCCCTGCACTCTCTGCATTGCACACTCCCGAGCCCTGCACTCTCTGCATTGCACACTCCCGAGCCCTGCACTCTCTGCATTGCACACTCCCGAGCCCTGCACTCTCTGCATTGCACACTCCCGAGCCCTGCACTCTCTGCATTGCACACTCCCGAGCCCTGCACTCTCTGCATTGCACACTCCCGAGCAGTGCACTCTCTGCATTGCACACTCCCGAGCCCTGCACTCTCTGCATTGCACACTCCCGAGCCCTGCACTCTCTGCATTACACACTCCCGAGCCCTGCACTCTCTGCATTACACACTCCCGAGCCCTGCACTCTCTGCATTACACACTCCCGAGCCATGCACTCTCTGCATTACACACTCCCGAGCCATGCACTCTCTGCATTACACACTCCCGAGCCATGCACTCTCTGCATTACACACTCCCAAGCCATGCACTCTCTGCATTACACACTCCCGAGCCATGCACTCTCTGCATTACACACTCCCGAGCCATGCACTCTCTGCATTACACACTCCCGAGCCATGCACTCTCTGCATTACACTCTCTGCATTGCACACTCCCGAGCCCTGCACTCTCTGCATTGCACACTCCCGAGCCCTGCACTCTCTGCATTGCACACTCCCGAGCCCTGCACTCTCTGCATTGCACACTCCCGAGCCCTGCACTCTCTGCATTACACACTCCCGAGCCATGCACTCTCTGCATTACACTCTCTGCATTGCACACTCCCGAGCCCTGCACTCTCTGCATTGCACACTCCCGAGCCCTGCACTCTCTGCATTGCACACTCCCGAGCCCTGCACTCTCTGCATTGCACACTCCCGAGCCCTGCACTCTCTGCATTGCACACTCCCAAGCCCTGCACTCTCTGCATTGCACACTCCTGAGCCCTGCACTCTCTACATTGCACACTCCCGAGCCATGCACTCTCTACATTGAACAATCCCGAGCCCTGCACTCTCTGCATTACACACTCCCGAGCCATGCACTCTCTGCATTACACTCTCTGCATTACACACTCCCGAGCCCTGCACTCTCTGCATTACACACTCCCGAGCCATGCACTCTCTGCATTACACTCTCTGCATTGCACACTCCCGAGCCCTGCACTCTCTGCATTGCACACTCCCGAGCCCTGCACTCTCTGCATTGCACACTCCCGAGCCCTGCACTCTCTGCATTGCACACTCCCGAGCCCTGCACTCTCTGCATTGCACAATCCCGAGCCCTGCACTCTCTGCATTGCACAATCCCGAGCCCTGCACTCTCTGCATTGCACAATCCTCAGCCCTGCATTCTCTGGTATGTTCACTCCTGAGCCCTGCACTCTCTGCATTGCACAATCCTAAGCCCTGCACTCTCTGCATTGCACAATCCTAAGCCCTGCACTCTCTGCATTGCACAATCCTAAGCCCTGCACTCTCTGCATTGCACAATCCTAAGCCCTGCACTCTCTGCATTGCACAATCCTGAGCCCTGCACTCTCTGCATTGCACAATCCTGAGCCCTGCACTCTCTGCATTGCACAATCCTCAGCTCTGCACTCTCTGCATTGCACAATCCTCAGCCCTGTACTCTCTGCATTGCACAATCCTCAGCCCTGTACTCTCTGCATTGCACAATCCTCAGCCCTGCACTCTCTGCATTGCACAATCCTCAGCCCTGCACTCTCTGCATTGCACAATCCTCAGCCCTGCACTCTCTGCATTGCACAATCCGGAGCCCCGCACTCTCTGGTACATGCACTCCTGAGCCCTGCACTCTCTGGTACATGCACTCCTGAGCCCCGCACTCTCTGGTACATGCACTCCTGAGCCCCGCACTCTCTGGTACATGCACTCCTGAGCCCCGCAATCTCTGGTACATGCACTCCTGAGCCCCGCACTCTCTGGTACATGCACTCCTGAGCCCCGCACTCTCTGGTACATGCACTCCTGAGCCCTGCACTCTCTGGTATATGCACTCCTAAGCCTTGTACTTTCTGACTACTGCATTCTGGGCTGTATAATACATACTCCTGAACAATACACTTCAACTACATACTCCCAAAGTTTTTCTTTTGCTGCTGTGATCTAAATTCCTGTTAGAGGGTGGCTGTTTTTGTTCTCTATGGTGCCACTGTATGTGGCAACGTAGCCACCCTCTATTGTTCACTCTCAAAATGGACCAGGGACTACGTACTATGGGATTTGTAGTGGAACTAACGAGCAAGGAGTCAGAAAAACACAGTAAGAGATCATTTCATGAAAACAGATTACAGGGTTATTAGATAGTGGATGTGTATGGATTAATTTTGGAGATTAAGGATGTTGTTTACTATAAAGACGTAAAGGGAAAATTCCACTCTGACCATAAGTAAAACAGAAGTTTTGCCTGGAGTTCCACTTCAAAGAGACTGGGACAGGGATGCATGCCTCTCTTACTGATACAGGACTTAAAATGTATCTCTAGAAAGAAATACTTTGTTTCGTATAGAGTTGGAAAAGGCCAGAAATTCTGTCAAGTTTTAGGGTCCTTTCACACTGGGGCGGGGGCATTGTCAGCGCTATTTTACCCCCCTGCTAGCGGCCGAGAAAGGGTTAAGAACCATCGCGGTATAGCCGCGCCGTCCCATTGATTTCAATTGGCAGGAGCGGTAAAGGAGCGGTATACACTCCGCTCCGAAGATGCTGCTGGCAGGACTTTTTTTTACCGTCCTGCTAGTGCACCGCTCCAGTGTGAAAGCCCTCGGGCTGGCCCTGTGTGGACGCCTGCCTAACCACTTGCAGGCCACATACCGTACATTTACTGTGGCAGGGCGGCAGCTCTGTGCCGGATCATGGACCTAGTCCATTATTTGACACTTCTGGGTCTGGGGTGCCAGTGACCCGCTCATTTCAATTACTTTTTTTTTTTATTGGATGTGTTTTATAGCAGAAAGTAAAAAATATTATTTTTTTTTTTCATAATTGTTGGACTTTTTTTGTTTATAGCGCAAAAAATAAAAACCTGCAGAGGTGATCAAATACCACTAAAAGAAAGCTCTAGTTGTGGGGAAAAAAAAAGAACATTCATTTTATTTGGGTACAGCGTCGCACGACCGCGCAATTGTCAGTTAAAATAACGCAGTGCCGTTTCGCAAAATATGGCCTGGTCATGAAGGGGGGTAAATCTTCCAGGGGGTGTAAACTTTCGTGTTTTTTCATCTTAATGCATTCTATGCATTAAAAAAAACAAAAAAAAAAAAAAACGAACACTTACAAATCACTTTAAGAAGTTTTCCTCTAACTTCCTGTTGCAACCCTAGGACAGGAAGTGAAGAAAAATGTCCCCAATTGTACACAGACTGGAGAAAATAAACCTTCCTTACGCTGGCCACACATGTATAGATTTTAGTTGGACAATTTTCATTTTAGAAATCAGAGATGACAGTGATCAGTATACATACCTCTCTATGTGACATGATCCTTGGCTTCTAGGATAGCTAACTGGATCCTAATAGGAAAATCAAGAAAAGAAAGTTACACAATCGAATAGAACAGCATAGAAATGGGAAGATGTAACCTGATGATCCTATATGATGGAATACAGATACCTTGTGTCATGTGGAATATCAGGATATGACAGCACAGGATCTCCAGCAGACCTCTTCCCATCAGGTAATCCCAGCAACCAGAACAACATCCAATCATACCATTCATTGACTACGGACGACAAACAATGCACTGCGGCCCCTCCACATCACCGCCCACACGTGACGTCACCTAGCCCGACTCTCCCGGTGTGCAGAGCAAACGGCAGCAGGAACTCGGGTGAGCGTATCCAGGAGGCCCCAGCAACCATAGCCCGGGCAACCAGCGCGTCCGGGGCGGAGCCATTCCACCAGCCCTCAGCAGTCACATGACTCGTACGTTCCATCCCCACGGTGGGTGGGGAGTGGGCGGAGCCTCGCTTAGGTTGGGAAGGGAAGATGAGAGCGCTGAGTGTTGTGCTGTATACTGGACAGGTCTGTCCTCTGTGGATCCATGACAAAACGGTCCTTTCCATCTATTTGTGAAGACATCGATGGGGTTGGAATGCACTGTTCGTTGTGCTGCAGCAAATTATTTTCTATGGGTAGAGATGGATGAAACCCTCAGTATATTTTAGGCTAAACTTTTTTTTGTATTATTAACCACTTCAATACCGGGCATTTTTACCCCCTTCCTGCCCAGGCCAATTTTCAGCTTTCAGCGCTGTCACACTTTGAATAATAATTGTGCGATATCCCTCCAGGTCAGGGCTGGTGCTACCACTAGGCAAACTAGGCGGCCGCCTAGGGTGCCCCGGCCGCTGGTTTCCCTACTCTATCTCCGAGCTATGTACATTTTCAGTGCTGTATTATAAATACCTCTGTAATAAATGTTCTAACCTCTAGTGGGCGCTGCTGGGATAAAGCATGCACATCTAGGGGATGCCTCTGCTGCATGTTACTCAGGCAGCTACTCTAGTGTCATTATAGAACAGTGATGTGCAATTAGCGGACCTCCAGGTGTTGCAGAACTACGAGTCCCACGAGGCATAGCAAGACTCTGACGACCACAAGCATGACACCCAGAGGCATGATGGATTGGGACTTGTAGTTTTGCAACAGCTGGAGGTCTGCTAATTGCATATCCCTGTTATAGAGCAATGTTTCTCAACTCCAGTCCCAACAGGTCATGTTTTCAGGATTTCCCTCAGATGAAACCGCTGTGGTAATTTCTAAGGAAGTGGAACTGATCAAATCACCTGTGCAAAATAATGGAAATCCTGAAAACATGACCTGTTGGGGAGCCTTGAGGACGAGTTGAGAAAAACTGTTATAGAGGAGCAGCACTGGAGAACATGTCCTGATGGAACGGAAGCAAAACATCCCCTGCGCGCCTCTATGATCAGTGCTCTCTACTGCAGCCGCATGCTTCCTCTAGTGTCGGCTCCTGTCACACAGATGCTCGGGCAAAGGGGGTGGATTCAGGAGTGGTGCCAGTGGGGAGAGGCAAAGTTAGGTTTCGTCTGGGGTATCAAATCCTTGCACCAGCCCTGCTCCAGGTGCTCACCCCGACCCACCACCGTAACTGGATTGTGTAGAAGAAAGAAAGTGGCCGCACACTGGAAGGAGAAGTTTGCTTGACAGGAATCTTTATTTTAGTCACATGTCAGACAGATGATACAGGAGCAAAGTTAACATTTCACACAGGAGGCGTAGCTTGAAGCTTGTGGGCCCCCATTCAAAAGTTGACCTGGGCCCCCCTTATATTAGAGGACAGGGATCACCGCTGGAGAATCAGAGGACGGGGATCACCGCTGGAGAATCAGAGGACGGGGATCACCGCTGGAGAATCAGAGGACGGGGATCACCGCTGGAGAATCAGAGGACGGGGATCACCGCTGGAGAATCAGAGGACGGGGATCACCGCTGGAGAATCAGAGGACGGGGATCACCGCTGGAGAATCAGAGGACGGGGATCACCGCTGGAGAATCAGAGGACAGGGATCACCGCTGGAGAATCAGAGGACAGGGATCACCGCTGGAGAATCAGTGGACAGGGATCACCGCTGGAGAATCAGAGGGCAGGGATCACCGCTGGAGAATCAGAGGACAGGGATCCCCGCTGGAGAATCAGAGGACAGGGATCCCCGCTGGAGAATCAGTGGACAGGGATCACCGCTGGAGAATCAGTGGACAGGGATCACCGCTGGAGAATCAGTGGACAGGGATCACCGCTGGAGAATCAGTGGACAGGGATCACCGCTGGAGAATCAGTGGACAGGGATCACCGCTGGAGAATCAGTGGACAGGGATCACCGCTGGAGAATCAGTGGACAGGGATCACCGCTGGAGAATCAGTGGACAGGGATCACCGCTGGAGAATCAGTGGACAGGGATCACCGCTGGAGAATCAGTGGACAGGGATCACCGCTGGAGAATCAGTGGACAGGGATCACCGCTGGAGAATCAGTGGACAGGGATCACCGCTGGAGAATCAGTGGACAGGGATCACCGCTGGAGAATCAGTGGACAGGGATCACCGCTGGAGAATCAGTGGACAGGGATCACCGCTGGAGAATCAGTGGACAGGGATCACCGCTGGAGAATCAGTGGACAGGGATCACCGCTGGAGAATCAGTGGACAGGGATCACCGCTGGAGAATCAGTGGACAGGGATCACCGCTGGAGAATCAGTGGACAGGGATCACCGCTGGAGAATCAGTGGACAGGGATCACCGCTGGAGAATCAGTGGACAGGGATCACCGCTGGAGAATCAGTGGACAGGGATCACCGCTGGAGAATCAGTGGACAGGGATCACCGCTGGAGAATCAGTGGACAGGGATCACCGCTGGAGAATCAGTGGACAGGGATCACCGCTGGAGAATCAGTGGACAGGGATCACCGCTGGAGAATCAGTGGACAGGGATCACCGCTGGAGAATCAGTGGACAGGGATCACCGCTGGAGAATCAGTGGACAGGGATCACCGCTGGAGAATCAGTGGACAGGGATCACCGCTGGAGAATCAGAGGACAGGGATCACCGCTGGAGAATCAGAGGACAGGGATCACCGCTGGAGAATCAGAGGACAGGGATCACCGCTGGAGAATCAGAGGACAGGGATCACCGCTGGAGAATCAGAGGACAGGGACCGCTGGCAGGTCACTTGGCAGAGCTCCTTTCCCATGCCAGCACTGCATACAGCTCTCCCCCACACAATACACAGGGCTGAAATCACATTCCTTTACAAACAGTCTGTCAGCCTTCACAGGGTGTATCTGTATATTGCCTTTCTGACCTGTGAAATTCCCTGATCGGAACGGCAGTGTAGTTGCAGTAGGCAGATAAACCCTGTGCAGATCATGGCTAACTGGCTATGTTTTCAGCCCTGCGGAGGAGGAACAGTATAGAGTGCTGTAATGGGAAAGGAGCTCAGCAGCCGGGCGAGGGTGGAGGGGGTGGTCAGGGGGCTTGGGGGATCACCGCTGGAGAATCAGGGGGCTTGGGGGATCACCGCTGGAGAATCAGGGGGCTTGGGGGATCACCGCTGGAGAATCAGGGGGCTTGGGGGATCACCGCTGGAGAATCAGGGGGCTTGGGGGATCACCGCTGGAGAATCAGGGGGCTTGGGGGATCACCGCTGGAGAATCAGAGGGCAGGGATCACCGCTGGAGAATCAGAGGGCAGGGATCACCGCTGGAGAATCAGAGGGCAGGGATCACCGCTGGAGAATCAGAGGGCAGGGATCACCGCTGGAGAATCAGAGGACAGGGATCACCGCTGGAGAATCAGTGGACAGGGATCACCGCTGGAGAATCAGTGGACAGGGATCACCGCTGGAGAATCAGTGGACAGGGATCACCGCTGGAGAATCAGAGGGCAGGGATCACCGCTGGAGAATCAGAGGGCAGGGATCACCGCTGGAGAATCAGTGGACAGGGATCACCGCTGGAGAATCAGTGGACAGGGATCACCGCTGGAGAATCAGAGGGCAGGGATCACCGCTGGAGAATCAGAGGGCAGGGATCACCGCTGGAGAATCAGAGGGCAGGGATCACCGCTGGAGAATCAGAGGGCAGGGATCACCGCTGGAGAATCAGAGGGCAGGGATCACCGCTGGAGAATCAGAGGGCAGGGATCACCGCTGGAGAATCAGAGGACAGGGATCACCGCTGGAGAATCAGAGGACAGGGATCACCGCTGGAGAATCAGAGGACAGGGACCGCTGGCAGGTCACTTGGCAGAGCTCCTTTCCCATGCCAGCACTGCATACAGCTCTCCCCCACACACTACACAGGGCTGAAATCACATTCCTTTACAAACAGTCTGTCAGCCTTCACAGGGTGTATCTGTATATTGCCTTTCTGACCTGTGAAATTCCCTGATCGGAACGGCAGTGTAGTTGCAGTAGGCAGATAAACCCTGTGCAGATCATGGCTAACTGGCTATGTTTTCAGCCCTGCAGAGGAGGAACAGTATAGAGTGCTGTAATGGGAAAGGAGCTCAGCAGCCGGGTGAGGGTGGAGGGGGTGGTCAGGGGGCTTGGGGGATCACCGCTGGAGAATCAGTGGGCAGGGATCACCGCTGGAGAATCAGTGGGCAGGGATCACCGCTGGAGAATCAGTGGGCAGGGATCACCGCTGGAGAATCAGTGGGCAGGGATCACCGCTGGAGAATCAGTGGGCAGGGATCACCGATGGAGAATCAGAGGGCAGGGATCACCGCTGGAGAATCAGAGGGCAGGGATCACCGCTGGAGAATCAGAGGGCAGGGATCACCGCTGGAGAATCAGAGGGCAGGGATCACCGCTGGAGAATCAGAGGGCAGGGATCACCGCTGGAGAATCAGAGGGCAGGGATCACCGCTGGAGAATCAGAGGGCAGGGATCACCGCTGGAGAATCAGAGGGCAGGGATCACCGCTGGAGAATCAGAGGGCAGGGATCACCGCTGGAGAATCAGAGGGCAGGGATCACCGCTGGAGAATCAGAGGGCAGGGATCACCGCTGGAGAATCAGAGGGCAGGGATCACCGCTGGAGAATCAGAGGGCAGGGATCACCGCTGGAGAATCAGAGGGCAGGGATCACCGCTGGAGAATCAGAGGGCAGGGATCACCGCTGGAGAATCAGAGGGCAGGGATCACCGCTGGAGAATCAGAGGGCAGGGATCACCGCTGGAGAATCAGAGGGCAGGGATCACCGCTGGAGAATCAGAGGGCAGGGATCACCGCTGGAGAATCAGAGGGCAGGGATCACCGCTGGAGAATCAGAGGGCAGGGATCACCGCTGGAGAATCAGAGGGCAGGGATCACCGCTGGAGAATCAGAGGGCAGGGATCACCGCTGGAGAATCAGAGGGCAGGGATCACCGCTGGAGAATCAGAGGGCAGGGATCACCGCTGGAGAATCAGAGGGCAGGGATCACCGCTGGAGAATCAGAGGGCAGGGATCACCGCTGGAGAATCAGAGGGCAGGGATCACCGCTGGAGAATCAGTGGACAGGGATCACCGCTGGAGAATCAGTGGACAGGGATCACCGCTGGAGAATCAGTGGACAGGGATCACCGCTGGAGAATCAGTGGACAGGGATCACCGCTGGAGAATCAGTGGACAGGGATCACCGCTGGAGAATCAGAGGGCAGGGATCACCGCTGGAGAATCAGAGGGCAGGGATCACCGCTGGAGAATCAGAGGGCAGGGATCACCGCTGGAGAATCAGAGGGCAGGGATCACCGCTGGAGAATCAGAGGGCAGGGATCACCGCTGGAGAATCAGAGGGCAGGGATCACCGCTGGAGAATCAGAGGCCAGGGATCACCGCTGGAGAATCAGAGGCCAGGGATCACCGCTGGAGAATCAGAGGCCAGGGATCACCGCTGGAGAATCAGAGGACAGGGACCGCTGGCAGGTCACTTGGCAGAGCTCCTTTCCCATGCCAGCACTGCATACAGCTCTCCCCCACACACTACACAGGGCTGAAATCACATTCCTTTACAAACAGTCTGTCAGCCTTCACAGGGTGTATCTGTATATTGCCTTTCTGACCTGTGAAATTCCCTGATCGGAACGGCAGTGTAGTTGCAGTAGGCAGATAAACCCTGTGCAGATCATGGCTAACTGGCTATGTTTTCAGCCCTGCAGAGGAGGAACAGTATAGAGTGCTGTAATGGGAAAGGAGCTCAGCAGCCGGGTGAGGGTGGAGGGGGTGGTCAGGGGGCTTGGGGGATCACCGCTGGAGAATCAGTGGGCAGGGATCACCGCTGGAGAATCAGTGGGCAGGGATCACCGCTGGAGAATCAGAGGGCAGGGATCACCGCTGGAGAATCAGAGGGCAGGGATCACCGCTGGAGAATCAGAGGGCAGGGATCACCGCTGGAGAATCAGAGGGCAGGGATCACCGCTGGAGAATCAGAGGGCAGGGATCACCGCTGGAGAATCAGAGGGCAGGGATCACCGCTGGAGAATAAGAGGGCAGGGATCACCGCTGGAGAATCAGAGGGGAGGGATCACCGCTGGAGAATCAGAGGGGAGGGATCACCGCTGGAGAATCAGAGGGCAGGGATCACCGCTGGAGAATCAGAGGGGAGGGATCACCGCTGGAGAATCAGAGGGGAGGGATCACCGCTGGAGAATCAGAGGGCAGGGATCACCGCTGGAGAATCAGAGGGCAGGGATCACCGCTGGAGAATCAGAGGGCAGGGATCACCGCTGGAGAATCAGAGGGCAGGGATCACCGCTAGAGAATCAGAGGGCAGGGATCACCGCTGGAGAATCAGAGGGCAGGGATCACCGCTGGAGAATCAGAGGGCAGGGATCACCGCTGGAGAATCAGAGGGCAGGGATCACCGCTGGAGAATCAGAGGGCAGGGATCACCGCTGGAGAATCAGAGGGCAGGGATCACCGCTGGAGAATCAGAGGGCAGGGATCACCGCTGGAGAATCAGAGGGCAGGGATCACCGCTGGAGAATCAGAGGGCAGGGATCACCGCTGGAGAATCAGAGGGCAGGGATCACCGCTGGAGAATCAGAGGGCAGGGATCACCGCTGGAGAATCAGAGGGCAGGGATCACCGCTGGAGAATCAGAGGGCAGGGACCACCGCTGGAGAATCAGAGGGCAGGGATCACCGCTGGAGAATCAGAGGGCAGGGATCACCGCTGGAGAATCAGAGGGCAGGGTTCACCGCTGGAGAATCAGAGGGCAGGGATCACCGCTGGAGAATCAGTGGACAGGGATCACCGCTGGAGAATCAGTGGACAGGGATCACCGCTGGAGAATCAGTGGACAGGGATCACCGCTGGAGAATCAGTGGACAGGGATCACCGCTGGAGAATCAGTGGACAGGGATCACCGCTGGAGAATCAGTGGACAGGGATCACCGCTGGAGAATCAGTGGACAGGGATCACCGCTGGAGAATCAGTGGACAGGGATCACCGCTGGAGAATCAGTGGACAGGGATCACCGCTGGAGAATCAGTGGACAGGGATCACCGCTGGAGAATAAGTGGACAGGGATAACCGCTGGAGAATCAGTGGACAGGGATCACCGCTGGAGAATCAGTGGACAGGGATCACCGCTGGAGAATAAGTGGACAGGGATCACCGCTGGAGAATCAGAGGGCAGGGATCACCGCTGGAGAATCAGAGGGCAGGGTTCACCGCTGGAGAATCAGAGGGCAGGGTTCACCGCTGGAGAATCAGAGGGCAGAGATCACCGCTGGAGAATCAGTGGACAGGGATCACCGCTGGAGAATCAGTGGACAGGGATCACCGCTGGAGAATCAGTGGACAGGGATCACCGCTGGAGAATCAGTGGACAGGGATCACCGCTGGAGAATCAGTGGACAGGGATCACCGCTGGAGAATCAGTGGACAGGGATCACCGCTGGAGAATCAGTGGACAGGGATCACCGCTGGAGAATCAGTGGACAGGGATCACCGCTGGAGAATCAGTGGACAGGGATCACCGCTGGAGAATCAGTGGACAGGGATCACCGCTGGAGAATCAGAGGACAGGGACCGCTGGCAGGTCACTTGGCAGAGCTCCTTTCCCATGCCAGCACTGCATACAGCTCTCCCCCACACACTACACAGGGCTGAAATCACATTCCTTTACAAACAGTCTGTCAGCCTTCACAGGGTGTATCTGTATATTGCCTTTCTGACCTGTGAAATTCCCTGGTCGGAACGGCAGTGTAGTTGCAGTAGGCAGATAAACCCTGTGCAGATCATGGCTAACTGGCTATGTTTTCAGCCCTGCGGAGGAGGAACAGTATAGAGTGCTGTAATGGGAAAGGAGCTCAGCAGCCGGGGGAGGGTGGAGGGGGTGGTCAGGGGGCTTGGGGGATCACCGCTGGAGAATCAGGGGGCAGGGATCACCGCTGGAGAATCAGAGGGCAGGGATCACCGCTGGAGAATCAGAGGGCAGGGATCACCGCTGGAGAATCAGAGGGCAGGGATCACCGCTGGAGAATCAGAGGGCAGGGATCACCGCTGGAGAATCAGAGGGCAGGGATCACCGCTGGAGAATCAGAGGGCAGGGATCACCGCTGGAGAATCAGAGGGCAGGGATCACCGCTGGAGAATCAGAGGGCAGGGATCACCGCTGGAGAATCAGAGGGCAGGGATCACCGCTGGAGAATCAGAGGGCAGGGATCACCGCTGGAGAATCAGAGGGCAGGGATCACCGCTGGAGAATCAGAGGGCAGGGATCACCGCTGGAGAATCAGAGGGCAGGGATCACCGCTGGAGAATCAGAGGGCAGGGATCACCGCTGGAGAATCAGAGGGCAGGGATCACCGCTGGAGAATCAGAGGGCAGGGATCACCGCTGGAGAATCAGAGGGCAGGGATCACCGCTGGAGAATCAGAGGGCAGGGATCACCGCTGGAGAATCAGAGGGCAGGGATCACCGCTGGAGAATCAGTGGACAGGGATCACCGCTGGAGAATCAGTGGACAGGGATCACCGCTGGAGAATCAGTGGACAGGGATCACCGCTGGAGAATCAGTGGACAGGGATCACCGCTGGAGAATCAGTGGACAGGGATCACCGCTGGAGAATCAGTGGACAGGGATCACCGCTGGAGAATCAGTGGACAGGGATCACCGCTGGAGAATCAGTGGACAGGGATCACCGCTGGAGAATCAGTGGACAGGGATCACCGCTGGAGAATCAGTGGACAGGGATCACCGCTGGAGAATCAGAGGACAGGGATCACCGCTGGAGAATCAGAGGACAGGGATCACCGCTGGAGAATCAGAGGACAGGGATCACCGCTGGAGAATCAGAGGACAGGGACCGCTGGCAGGTCACTTGGCAGAGCTCCTTTCCCATGCCAGCACTGCATACAGCTCTCCCCCACACAATACACAGGGCTGAAATCACATTCCTTTACAAACAGTCTGTCAGCCTTCACAGGGTGTATCTGTATATTGCCTTTCTGACCTGTGAAATTCCCTGATCGGAACGGCAGTGTAGTTGCAGTAGGCAGATAAACCCTGTGCAGATCATGGCTAACTGGCTATGTTTTCAGCCCTGCGGAGGAGGAACAGTATAGAGTGCTGTAATGGGAAAGGAGCTCAGCAGCCGGGCGAGGGTGGAGGGGGTGGTCAGGGGGCTTGGGGGATCACCGCTGGAGAATCAGGGGGCTTGGGGGATCACCGCTGGAGAATCAGGGGGCTTGGGGGATCACCGCTGGAGAATCAGGGGGCTTGGGGGATCACCGCTGGAGAATCAGGGGGCTTGGGGGATCACCGCTGGAGAATCAGAGGGCAGGGATCACCGCTGGAGAATCAGAGGGCAGGGATCACCGCTGGAGAATCAGAGGGCAGGGATCACCGCTGGAGAATCAGAGGGCAGGGATCACCGCTGGAGAATCAGAGGGCAGGGATCACCGCTGGAGAATCAGAGGGCAGGGATCACCGCTGGAGAATCAGAGGGCAGGGATCACCGCTGGAGAATCAGAGGGCAGGGATCACCGCTGGAGAATCAGAGGGCAGGGATCACCGCTGGAGAATCAGAGGGCAGGGATCACCGCTGGAGAATCAGAGGGCAGGGATCACCGCTGGAGAATCAGTGGACAGGGATCACCGCTGGAGAATCAGTGGACAGGGATCACCGCTGGAGAATCAGTGGACAGGGATCACCGCTGGAGAATCAGTGGACAGGGATCACCGCTGGAGAATCAGTGGACAGGGATCACCGCTGGAGAATAAGTGGACAGGGATCACCGCTGGAGAATCAGAGGGCAGGGATCACCGCTGGAGAATCAGTGGACAGGGATCACCGCTGGAGAATCAGTGGACAGGGATCACCGCTGGAGAATCAGAGGACAGGGATCACCGCTGGAGAATCAGTGGACAGGGATCACCGCTGGAGAATCAGTGGACAGGGATCACCGCTGGAGAATCAGAGGGCAGGGATCACCGCTGGAGAATCAGAGGGCAGGGATCACCGCTGGAGAATCAGAGGGCAGGGATCACCGCTGGAGAATCAGAGGGCAGGGATCACCGCTGGAGAATCAGAGGGCAGGGATCACCGCTGGAGAATCAGAGGGCAGGGATCACCGCTGGAGAATCAGAGGGCAGGGATCACCGCTGGAGAATCAGAGGCCAGGGATCACCGCTGGAGAATCAGAGGACAGGGATCACCGCTGGAGAATCAGAGGACAGGGACCGCTGGCAGGTCACTTGGCAGAGCTCCTTTCCCATGCCAGCACTGCATACAGCTCTCCCCCACACACTACACAGGGCTGAAATCACATTCCTTTACAAGCAGTCTGTCAGCCTTCACAGGGTGTATCTGTATATTGCCTTTCTGACCTGTGAAATTCCCTGATCGGAACGGCAGTGTAGTTGCAGTAGGCAGATAAACCCTGTGCAGATCATGGCTAACTGGCTATGTTTTCAGCCCTGCAGAGGAGGAACAGTATAGAGTGCTGTAATGGGAAAGGAGCTCAGCAGCCGGGTGAGGGTGGAGGGGGTGGTCAGGGGGCTTGGGGGATCACCGCTGGAGAATCAGTGGGCAGGGATCACCGCTGGAGAATCAGTGGGCAGGGATCACCGCTGGAGAATCAGAGGGCACGGATCACCGCTGGAGAATCAGAGGGCAGGGATCACCGCTGGAGAATCAGAGGGCAGGGATCACCGCTGGAGAATCAGAGGGCAGGGATCACCGCTGGAGAATCAGAGGGCAGGGATCACCGCTGGAGAATCAGAGGGCAGGGATCACCGCTGGAGAATCAGAGGGCAGGGATCACCGCTGGAGAATCAGAGGGCAGGGATCACCGCTGGAGAATCAGAGGGCAGGGATCACCGCTGGAGAATCAGAGGGCAGGGATCACCGCTGGAGAATCAGAGGGCAGGGATCACCGCTGGAGAATCAGAGGGCAGGGATCACCGCTGGAGAATCAGAGGGCAGGGATCACCGCTGGAGAATCAGAGGGCAGGGATCACCGCTGGAGAATCAGAGGGCAGGGATCACCGCTGGAGAATCAGAGGGCAGGGATCACCGCTGGAGAATCAGAGGGCAGGGATCACCGCTGGAGAATCAGAGGGCAGGGATCACCGCTGGAGAATCAGAGGGCAGGGATCACCGCTGGAGAATCAGAGGGCAGGGATCACCGCTGGAGAATCAGAGGGCAGGGTTCACCGCTGGAGAATCAGAGGGCAGGGTTCACCGCTGGAGAATCAGAGGGCAGAGATCACCGCTGGAGAATCAGTGGACAGGGATCACCGCTGGAGAATCAGTGGACAGGGATCACCGCTGGAGAATCAGTGGACAGGGATCACCGCTGGAGAATCAGTGGACAGGGATCACCGCTGGAGAATCAGTGGACAGGGATCACCGCTGGAGAATCAGTGGACAGGGATCACCGCTGGAGAATCAGTGGACAGGGATCACCGCTGGAGAATCAGTGGACAGGGATCACCGCTGGAGAATCAGTGGACAGGGATCACCGCTGGAGAATCAGTGGACAGGGATCACCGCTGGAGAATCAGTGGACAGGGATCACCGCTGGAGAATAAGTGGACAGGGATAACCGCTGGAGAATCAGTGGACAGGGATCACCGCTGGAGAATCAGTGGACAGGGATCACCGCTGGAGAATCAGTGGACAGGGATCACCGCTGGAGAATCAGTGGACAGGGATCACCGCTGGAGAATAAGTGGACAGGGATCACCGCTGGAGAATCAGAGGGCAGGGATCACCGCTGGAGAATCAGAGGGCAGAGATCACCGCTGGAGAATCAGTGGACAGGGATCACCGCTGGAGAATCAGTGGACAGGGATCACCGCTGGAGGATCAGTGGACAGGGATCACCGCTGGAGAATCAGTGGACAGGGATCACCGCTGGAGAATCAGTGGACAGGGATCACCGCTGGAGAATCAGTGGACAGGGATCACCGCTGGAGAATCAGTGGACAGGGATCACCGCTGGAGAATCAGTGGACAGGGATCACCGCTGGAGAATCAGTGGACAGGGATCACCGCTGGAGAATCAGTGGACAGGGATCACTGCTGGAGAATCAGTGGACAGGGATCACCGCTGGAGAATCAGAGGACAGGGACCGCTGGCAGGTCACTTGGCAGAGCTCCTTTCCCATGCCAGCACTGCATACAGCTCTCCCCCACACACTACACAGGGCTGAAATCACATTCCTTTACAAACAGTCTGTCAGCCTTCACAGGGTGTATCTGTATATTGCCTTTCTGACCTGTGAAATTCCCTGGTCGGAACGGCAGTGTAGTTGCAGTAGGCAGATAAACCCTGTGCAGATCATGGCTAACTGGCTATGTTTTCAGCCCTGCGGAGGAGGAACAGTATAGAGTGCTGTAATGGGAAAGGAGCTCAGCAGCCGGGGGAGGGTGGAGGGGGTGGTCAGGGGGCTTGGGGGATCACCGCTGGAGAATCAGGGGGCAGGGATCACCGCTGGAGAATCAGAGGGCAGGGATCACCGCTGGAGAATCAGAGGGCAGGGATCACCGCTGGAGAATCAGAGGGCAGGGATCACCGCTGGAGAATCAGAGGGCAGGGATCACCGCTGGAGAATCAGAGGGCAGGGATCACCGCTGGAGAATCAGAGGGCAGGGATCACCGCTGGAGAATCAGAGGGCAGGGATCACCGCTGGAGAATCAGAGGGCAGGGATCACCGCTGGAGAATCAGAGGGCAGGGATCACCGCTGGAGAATCAGAGGGCAGGGATCACCGCTGGAGAATCAGAGGGCAGGGATCACCGCTGGAGAATCAGAGGGCAGGGATCACCGCTGGAGAATCAGAGGGCAGGGATCACCGCTGGAGAATCAGAGGGCAGGGATCACCGCTGGAGAATCAGAGGGCAGGGATCACCGCTGGAGAATCAGAGGGCAGGGATCACCGCTGGAGAATCAGAGGGCAGGGATCACCGCTGGAGAATCAGAGGGCAGGGATCACCGCTGGAGAATCAGAGGGCAGGGATCACCGCTGGAGAATCAGAGGGCAGGGATCACCGCTGGAGAATCAGAGGGCAGGGTTCACCGCTGGAGAATCAGTGGACAGGGATCACCGCTGGAGAATCAGTGGACAGGGATCACCGCTGGAGAATCAGTGGACAGGGATCACCGCTGGAGAATCAGTGGACAGGGATCACCGCTGGAGAATCAGTGGACAGGGATCACCGCTGGAGAATCAGTGGACAGGGATCACCGCTGGAGAATCAGTGGACAGGGATCACCGCTGGAGAATCAGTGGACAGGGATCACCGCTGGAGAATCAGTGGACAGGGATCACCGCTGGAGAATCAGTGGACAGGGATCACCGCTGGAGAATCAGTGGACAGGGATCACCGCTGGAGAATCAGTGGACAGGGATCACCGCTGGAGAATCAGTGGACAGGGATCACCGCTGGAGAATCAGTGGACAGGGATCACCGCTGGAGAATAAGTGGACAGGGATCACCGCTGGAGAATCAGAGGGCAGGGATCACCGCTGGAGAATCAGAGGGCAGGGTTCACCGCTGGAGAATCAGTGGACAGGGATCACCGCTGGAGAATCAGTGGACAGGGATCACCGCTGGAGAATCAGTGGACAGGGATCACCGCTGGAGAATCAGTGGACAGGGATCACCGCTGGAGAATCAGTGGACAGGGATCACCGCTGGAGAATCAGTGGACAGGGATCACCGCTGGAGAATCAGTGGACAGGGATCACCGCTGGAGAATCAGTGGACAGGGATCACCGCTGGAGAATCAGTGGACAGGGATCACCGCTGGAGAATCAGTGGACAGGGATCACCGCTGGAGAATCAGTGGACAGGGATCACCGCTGGAGAATCAGTGGACAGGGATCACCGCTGGAGAATCAGTGGACAGGGATCACCGCTGGAGAATCAGTGGACAGGGATCACCGCTGGAGAATCAGTGGACAGGGATCACCGCTGGAGAATCAGAGGACAGGGACCGCTGGCAGGTCACTTGGCAGAGCTCCTTTCCCATGCCAGCACTGCATACAGCTCTCCCCCACACACTACACAGGGCTGAAATCACATTCCTTTACAAACAGTCTGTCAGCCTTCACAGGGTGTATCTGTATATTGCCTTTCTGACCTGTGAAATTCCCTGGTCGGAACGGCAGTGTTGCAGTAGGCAGATAAACCCTGTGCAGATCATGGCTAACTGGCTATGTTTTCAGCCCTGCGGAGGAGGAACAGTATAGAGTGCTGTAATGGGAAAGGAGCTCAGCAGCCGGGGGAGGGTGGAGGGGGTGGTCAGGGGGCTTGGGGGATCACTGCTGGAGAATCAGGGGGCAGGGATCACCGCTGGAGAATCAGAGGGCAGGGATCACCGCTGGAGAATCAGAGGGCAGGGATCACCGCTGGAGAATCAGAGGGCAGGGATCACCGCTGGAGAATCAGAGGGCAGGGATCACCGCTGGAGAATCAGAGGGCAGGGATCACCGCTGGAGAATCAGAGGGCAGGGATCACCGCTGGAGAATCAGAGGGCAGGGATCACCGCTGGAGAATCAGAGGGCAGGGATCACCGCTGGAGAATCAGAGGGCAGGGATCACCGCTGGAGAATCAGAGGGCAGGGATCACCGCTGGAGAATCAGAGGGCAGGGATCACCGCTGGAGAATCAGAGGGCAGGGATCACCGCTGGAGAATCAGAGGGCAGGGATCACCGCTGGAGAATCAGAGGGCAGGGATCACCGCTGGAGAATCAGAGGGCAGGGATCACCGCTGGAGAATCAGAGGGGAGGGATCACCGCTGGAGAATCAGAGGGCAGGGATCACCGCTGGAGAATCAGAGGGCAGGGATCACCGCTGGAGAATCAGAGGGCAGGGATCACCGCTGGAGAATCAGAGGGCAGGGATCACCGCTGGAGAATCAGAGGGCAGGGATCACCGCTGGAGAATCAGAGGGCAGGGATCACCGCTGGAGAATCAGAGGGCAGGGATCACCGCTGGAGAATCAGAGGGCAGGGATCACCGCTGGAGAATCAGAGGGCAGGGATCACCGCTGGAGAATCAGAGGGCAGGGATCACCGCTGGAGAATCAGAGGGCAGGGATCACCGCTGGAGAATCAGAGGGCAGGGATCACCGCTGGAGAATCAGAGGGCAGGGATCACCGCTGGAGAATCAGAGGGCAGGGATCACCGCTGGAGAATCAGAGGGCAGGGATCACCGCTGGAGAATCAGAGGGCAGGGATCACCGCTGGAGAATCAGAGGGCAGGGATCACCGCTGGAGAATCAGAGGGCAGGGATCACCGCTGGAGAATCAGAGGGCAGGGTTCACCGCTGGAGAATCGGTGGACAGGGATCACCGCTGGAGAATCGGTGGACAGGGATCACCGCTGGAGAATCGGTGGACAGGGATCACCGCTGGAGAATCGGTGGACAGGGATCACCGCTGGAGAATCAGTGGACAGGGATCACCGCTGGAGAATCAGTGGACAGGGATCACCGCTGGAGAATCAGTGGACAGGGATCACCGCTGGAGAATCAGTGGACAGGGATCACCGCTGGAGAATCAGTGGACAGGGATCACCGCTGGAGAATCAGTGGACAGGGATCACCGCTGGAGAATCAGTGGACAGGGATCACCGCTGGAGAATCAGTGGACAGGGATCACCGCTGGAGAATAAGTGGACAGGGATAACCGCTGGAGAATCAGTGGACAGGGATCACCGCTGGAGAATCAGTGGACAGGGGTCACCGCTGGAGAATCAGTGGACAGGGATCACCGCTGGAGAATAAGTGGACAGGGATCACCGCTGGAGAATCAGAGGGCAGGGATCACCGCTGGAGAATCAGAGGGCAGGGTTCACCGCTGGAGAATCAGAGGGCAGAGATCACCGCTGGAGAATCAGTGGACAGGGATCACCGCTGGAGAATCAGTGGACAGGGATCACCGCTGGAGAATCAGTGGACAGGGATCACCGCTGGAGAATCAGTGGACAGGGATCACCGCTGGAGAATCAGTGGACAGGGATCACCGCTGGAGAATCAGTGGACAGGGATCACCGCTGGAGAATCAGTGGACAGGGATCACCGCTGGAGAATCAGTGGACAGGGATCACCGCTGGAGAATCAGTGGACAGGGATCACCGCTGGAGAATCAGTGGACAGGGATCACCGCTGGAGAATCAGAGGACAGGGACCGCTGGCAGGTCACTTGGCAGAGCTCCTTTCCCATGCCAGCACTGCATACAGCTCTCCCCCACACACTACACAGGGCTGAAATCACATTCCTTTACAAACAGTCTGTCAGCCTTCACAGGGTGTATCTGTATATTGCCTTTCTGACCTGTGAAATTCCCTGGTCGGAACGGCAGTGTAGTTGCAGTAGGCAGATAAACCCTGTGCAGATCATGGCTAACTGGCTATGTTTTCAGCCCTGCGGAGGAGGAACAGTATAGAGTGCTGTAATGGGAAAGGAGCTCAGCAGCCGGGGGAGGGTGGAGGGGGTGGTCAGGGGGCTTGGGGGATCACCGCTGGAGAATCAGGGGGCAGGGATCACCGCTGGAGAATCAGAGGGCAGGGATCACCGCTGGAGAATCAGAGGGCAGGGATCACCGCTGGAGAATCAGAGGGCAGGGATCACCGCTGGAGAATCAGAGGGCAGGGATCACCGCTGGAGAATCAGAGGGCAGGGATCACCGCTGGAGAATCAGAGGGCAGGGATCACCGCTGGAGAATCAGAGGGCAGGGATCACCGCTGGAGAATCAGAGGGCAGGGATCACCGCTGGAGAATCAGAGGGCAGGAATCACCGCTGGAGAATCAGAGGGCAGGGATCACCGCTGGAGAATCAGAGGGCAGGGATCACCGCTGGAGAATCAGAGGGCAGGGATCACCGCTGGAGAATCAGAGGGCAGGGATCACCGCTGGAGAATCAGAGGGCAGGGATCACCGCTGGAGAATCAGAGGGCAGGGATCACCGCTGGAGAATCAGTGGACAGGGATCACCGCTGGAGAATCAGAGGACAGGGATCACCGCTGGAGAATCAGAGGACAGGGATCACCGCTGGAGAATCAGAGGACAGGGATCACCGCTGGAGAATCAGAGGACAGGGATCACCGCTGGAGAATCAGAGGACAAGGACCGCTTGCAGGTCACTTGGCAGAGTTCCTTTCCCATGCCAGCACTGCATACAGCTCTCCCCCACACACACTACACAGGGCTGAAATCACATTCCTTTACAAACAGTCTGTCAGCCTTCACAGGGTGTATCTGTATATTGCCTTTCTGACCTGTGAAATTCCCTGATCGGAAGGGCAGTGTAGTTGCAGTAGGCAGATAAACCCTGTGCAGATCATGGCTAACTGGCTATGTTTTCAGCCCTGCGGAGGAGGAACAGTATAGAGTGCTGTAATGGGAAAGGAGCTCAGCAGCCGGGCGAGGGTGGAGGGGGTGGTCAGGGGGCTTGGGGGATCACCGCTGGAGAATCAGAGGGCAGGGATAACCGCTGGAGAATCAGTGGACAGGGATCACCGCTGGAGAATCAGTGGACAGGGATCACCGCTGGAGAATCAGTGGACAGGGATCACCGCTGGAGAATCAGTGGACAGGGATCACCGCTGGAGAATCAGTGAACAGGGATCACCGCTGGAGAATCAGTGGACAGGGATCACCGCTGGAGAATCAGTGGACAGGGATCACCGCTGGAGAATCAGTGGACAGGGATCACCGCTGGAGAATCAGTGGACAGGGATCACCGCTGGAGAATCAGTGGACAGGGATCACCGCTGGAGAATCAGTGGACAGGGATCACCGCTGGAGAATCAGTGGACAGGGATCACCGCTGGAGAATCAGTGGACAGGGATCACCGCTGGAGAATCAGTGGACAGGGATCACCGCTGGAGAATCAGTGGACAGGGATCACCGCTGGAGAATCAGTGGACAGGGATCACCGCTGGAGAATCAGTGGACAGGGATCACCGCTGGAGAATCAGTGGACAGGGATCACCGCTGGAGAATCAGTGGACAGGGATCACCGCTGGAGAATCAGTGGACAGGGATCACCGCTGGAGAATCAGTGGACAGGGATCACCGCTGGAGAATCAGTGGACAGGGATCACCGCTGGAGAATCAGTGGACAGGGATCACCGCTGGAGAATCAGTGGACAGGGATCACCGCTGGAGAATCAGTGGACAGGGATCACCGCTGGAGAATCAGTGGACAGGGATCACCGCTGGAGAATCAGAGGACAGGGATCACCGCTGGAGAATCAGAGGGCAGGGATCACCGCTGGAGAATCAGAGGGCAGGGATCACCGCTGGAGAATCAGAGGGCAGGGATCACCGCTGGAGAATCAGAGGGCAGGGATCACCGCTGGAGAATCAGAGGGCAGGGATCACCGCTGGAGAATCAGAGGGCAGGGATCACCGCTGGAGAATCAGAGGGCAGGGATCACCGCTGGAGAATCAGAGGGCAGGGATCACCGCTGGAGAATCAGAGGGCAGGGATCACCGCTGGAGAATCAGAGGGCAGGGATCACCGCTGGAGAATCAGAGGGCAGGGATCACCGCTGGAGAATCAGAGGGCAGGGATCACCGCTGGAGAATCAGAGGGCAGGGATCACCGCTGGAGAATCAGAGGGCAGGGATCACCGCTGGAGAATCAGAGGGCAGGGATCACCGCTGGAGAATCAGAGGGCAGGGATCACCGCTGGAGAATCAGAGGGCAGGGATCACCGCTGGAGAATCAGAGGGCAGGGATCACCGCTGGAGAATCAGAGGGCAGGGATCACCGCTGGAGAATCAGAGGGCAGGGATCACCGCTGGAGAATCAGAGGGCAGGGATCACCGCTGGAGAATCAGAGGGCAGGGATCACCGCTGGAGAATCAGAGGGCAGGGATCACCGCTGGAGAATCAGAGGGCAGGGTTCACCGCTGGAGAATCAGAGGGCAGAGATCACCGCTGGAGAATCAGTGGACAGGGATCACCGCTGGAGAATCAGTGGACAGGGATCACCGCTGGAGAATCAGTGGACAGGGATCACCGCTGGAGAATCAGTGGACAGGGATCACCGCTGGAGAATCAGTGGACAGGGATCACCGCTGGAGAATCAGTGGACAGGGATCACCACTGGAGAATCAGAGGACAGGGACCGCTGGCAGGTCACTTGGCAGAGCTCCTTTCCCATGCCAGCACTGCATACAGCTCTCCCCCACACACACTACACAGGGCTGAAATCACATTCCTTTACAAACAGTCTGTCAGCCTTCACAGGGTGTATCTGTATATTGCCTTTCTGACCTGTGAAATTCCCTGATCGGAAGGGCAGTGTAGTTGCAGTAGGCAGATAAACCCTGTGCAGATCATGGCTAACTGGCTATGTTTTCAGCCCTGCGGAGGAGGAACAGTATAGAGTGCTGTAATGGGAAAGGAGCTCAGCAGCCGGGCGAGGGTGGAGGGGGTGGTCAGGGGGCTTGGGGGATCACCGCTGGAGAATCAGAGGGCAGGGATCACCGCTGGAGAATCAGTGGACAGGGATCACCGCTGGAGAATCAGTGGACAGGGATCACCGCTGGAGAATCAGTGGACAGGGATCACCGCTGGAGAATCAGTGGACAGGGATCACCGCTGGAGAATCAGTGGACAGGGATCACCGCTGGAGAATCAGTGGACAGGGATCACCGCTGGAGAATCAGTGGACAGGGATCACCGCTGGAGAATCAGTGGACAGGGATCACCGCTGGAGAATCAGTGGACAGGGATCACCGCTGGAGAATCAGTGGACAGGGATCACCGCTGGAGAATCAGTGGACAGGGATCACCGCTGGAGAATCAGTGGACAGGGATCACCGCTGGATAATCAGAGGACAGGGATCACCGCTGGAGAATCAGAGGACAGGGATCACCGCTGGAGAATCAGAGGACAGGGATCACCGCTGGAGAATCAGAGGACAGGGATCACCGCTGGAGAATCAGAGGACAGGGATCACCGCTGGAGAATCAGAGGACAGGGACCGCTGGCAGGTCACTTGGCAGAGCTCCTTTCCCATGCCAGCACTGCATACAGCTCTCCCCCACACAATACACAGGGCTGAAATCACATTCCTTTACAAACAGTCTGTCAGCCTTCACAGGGTGTATCTGTATATTGCCTTTCTGACCTGTGAAATTCCCTGATCGGAACGGCAGTGTAGTTGCAGTAGGCAGATAAACCCTGTGCAGATCATGGCTAACTGGCTATGTTTTCAGCCCTGCGGAGGAGGAACAGTATAGAGTGCTGTAATGGGAAAGGAGCTCAGCAGCCGGGCGAGGGTGGAGGGGGTGGTCAGGGGGCTTGGGGGATCACCGCTGGAGAATCAGGGGGCTTGGGGGATCACCGCTGGAGAATCAGGGGGCTTGGGGGATCACCGCTGGAGAATCAGGGGGCTTGGGGGATCACCGCTGGAGAATCAGGGGGCTTGGGGGATCACCGCTGGAGAATCAGGGGGCTTGGGGGATCACCGCTGGAGAATCAGAGGGCAGGGATCACCGCTGGAGAATCAGAGGGCAGGGATCACCGCTGGAGAATCAGAGGGCAGGGATCACCGCTGGAGAATCAGAGGGCAGGGATCACCGCTGGAGAATCAGAGGGCAGGGATCACCGCTGGAGAATCAGAGGGCAGGGATCACCGCTGGAGAATCAGAGAGCAGGAATCACCGCTGGAGAATCAGAGGGCAGGGATCACCGCTGGAGAATCAGAGGGCAGGGATCACCGCTGGAGAATCAGTGGACAGGGATCACCGCTGGAGAATCAGTGGACAGGGATCACCGCTGGAGAATCAGAGGACAGGGATCACCGCTGGAGAATCAGTGGACAGGGATCACCGCTGGAGAATCAGTGGACAGGGATCACCGCTGGAGAATCAGTGGACAGGGATCACCGCTGGAGAATCAGAGGGCAGGGATCACCGCTGGAGAATCAGAGGGCAGGGATCACCGCTGGAGAATCAGAGGGCAGGGATCACCGCTGGAGAATCAGAGGGCAGGGATCACCGCTGGAGAATCAGAGGGCAGGGATCACCGCTGGAGAATCAGAGGGCAGGGATCACCGCTGGAGAATCAGAGGCCAGGGATCACCGCTGGAGAATCAGAGGACAGGGATCACCGCTGGAGAATCAGAGGACAGGGACCGCTGGCAGGTCACTTGGCAGAGCTCCTTTCCCATGCCAGCACTGCATACAGCTCTCCCCCACACACTACACAGGGCTGAAATCACATTCCTTTACAAGCAGTCTGTCAGCCTTCACAGGGTGTATCTGTATATTGCCTTTCTGACCTGTGAAATTCCCTGATCGGAACGGCAGTGTAGTTGCAGTAGGCAGATAAACCCTGTGCAGATCATGGCTAACTGGCTATGTTTTCAGCCCTGCAGAGGAGGAACAGTATAGAGTGCTGTAATGGGAAAGGAGCTCAGCAGCCGGGTGAGGGTGGAGGGGGTGGTCAGGGGGCTTGGGGGATCACCGCTGGAGAATCAGTGGGCAGGGATCACCGCTGGAGAATCAGTGGGCAGGGATCACCGCTGGAGAATCAGTGGGCAGGGATCACCGCTGGAGAATCAGAGGGCAGGGATCACCGCTGGAGAATTAGAGGGCAGGGATCACCGCTGGAGAATTAGAGGGCAGGGATCACCGCTGGAGAATCAGAGGGCAGGGATCACCGCTGGAGAATCAGAGGGCAGGGATCACCGCTGGAGAATCAGAGGGCAGGGATCACCGCTGGAGAATCAGAGGGCAGGGATCACCGCTGGAGAATCAGAGGGCAGGGATCACCGCTGGAGAATCAGAGGGCAGGGATCACCGCTGGAGAATCAGAGGGCAGGGATCACCGCTGGAGAATCAGAGGGCAGGGATCACCGCTGGAGAATCAGAGGGCAGGGATCACCTCTGGAGAATCAGAGGGCAGGGATCACCTCTGGAGAATCAGAGGGCAGGGATCACCGCTGGAGAATCAGAGGGCAGGGATCACCGCTGGAGAATCAGAGGGCAGGGATCACCGCTGGAGAATCAGAGGGCAGGGATCACCGCTGGAGAATCAGAGGGCAGGGATCACCGCTGGAGAATCAGAGGGCAGGGATCACCGCTGGAGAATCAGAGGGCAGGGATCACCGCTGGAGAATCAGTGGACAGGGATCACCGCTGGAGAATCAGTGGACAGGGATCACCGCTGGAGAATCAGTGGACAGGGATCACCGCTGGAGAATCAGTGGACAGGGATCACCGCTGGAGAATCAGTGGACAGGGATCACCGCTGGAGAATCAGTGGACAGGGATCACCGCTGGAGAATCAGTGGACAGGGATCACCGCTGGAGAATCAGTGGACAGGGATCACCGCTGGAGAATCAGTGGACAGGGATCACCGCTGGAGAATCAGAGGACAGGGATCACCGCTGGAGAATCAGAGGACAGGGATCACCGCTGGAGAATCAGAGGACAGGGACCGCTGGCAGGTCACTTGGCAGAGCTCCTTTCCCATGCCAGCACTGCATACAGCTCTCCCCCACACACACTACACAGGGCTGAAATCACATTCCTTTACAAACAGTCTGTCAGCCTTCACAGGGTGTATCTGTATATTGCCTTTCTGACCTGTGAAATTCGCTGGTCGGAACGGCAGTGTAGTTGCAGTAGGCAGATAAACCCTGTGCAGATCATGGCTAACTGGCTATGTTTTCAGCCCTGCGGAGGAGGAACAGTATAGAGTGCTGTAATGGGAAAGGAGCTCAGCAGCCGGGCGAGGGTGGAGGGGGTGGTCAGGGGGCTTGGGGGATCACCGCTGGAGAATCAGAGGGCAGGGATAACCGCTGGAGAATCAGTGGACAGGGATCACCGCTGGAGAATCAGTGGACAGGGATCACCGCTGGAGAATCAGTGGACAGGGATCACCGCTGGAGAATCAGTGGACAGGGATCACCGCTGGAGAATCAGTGGACAGGGATCACCGCTGGAGAATCAGTGGACAGGGATCACCGCTGGAGAATCAGTGGACAGGGATCACCGCTGGAGAATCAGTGGACAGGGATCACCGCTGGAGAATCAGTGGACAGGGATCACCGCTGGAGAATCAGTGGACAGGGATCACCGCTGGAGAATCAGTGGACAGGGATCACCGCTGGAGAATCAGTGGACAGGGATCACCGCTGGAGAATCAGTGGACAGGGATCACGGCTGGAGAATCAGTGGACAGGGATCACGGCTGGAGAATCAGTGGACAGGGATCACCGCTGGAGAATCAGTGGACAGGGATCACGGCTGGAGAATCAGTGGACAGGGATCACCGCTGGAGAATCAGAGGACAGGGATCACCGCTGGAGAATCAGAGGGCAGGGATCACCGCTGGAGAATCAGAGGGGAGGGATCACCGCTGGAGAATCAGAGGGCAGGGATCACCGCTGGAGAATCAGAGGGCAGGGATCACCGCTGGAGAATCAGAGGGCAGGGATCACCGCTGGAGAATCAGAGGGCAGGGATCACCGCTGGAGAATCAGAGGGCAGGGATCACCGCTGGAGAATCAGAGGGCAGGGATCACCGCTGGAGAATCAGAGGGCAGGGATCACCGCTGGAGAATCAGAGGGCAGGGATCACCGCTGGAGAATCAGAGGGCAGGGATCACCGCTGGAGAATCAGAGGGCAGGGATCACCGCTGGAGAATCAGAGGGCAGGGATCACCGCTGGAGAATCAGAGGGCAGGGATCACCGCTGGAGAATCAGAGGGCAGGGATCACCGCTGGAGAATCAGAGGGCAGGGATCACCGCTGGAGAATCAGAGGGCAGGGATCACCGCTGGAGAATCAGAGGGCAGGGATCACCGCTGGAGAATCAGAGGGCAGGGATCACCGCTGGAGAATCAGAGGGCAGGGATCACCGCTGGAGAATCAGAGGGCAGGGATCACCGCTGGAGAATCAGAGGGCAGGGATCACCGCTGGAGAATCAGAGGGCAGGGTTCACCGCTGGAGAATCAGAGGGCAGAGATCACCGCTGGAGAATCAGTGGACAGGGATCACCGCTGGAGAATCAGTGGACAGGGATCACCGCTGGAGAATCAGTGGACAGGGATCACCGCTGGAGAATCAGTGGACAGGGATCACCGCTGGATAATCAGTGGACAGGGATCACCGCTGGAGAATCAGTGGACAGGGATCACCGCTGGAGAATCAGTGGACAGGGATCACCGCTGGAGAATCAGTGGACAGGGATCACCGCTGGAGAATCAGTGGACAGGGATCACCGCTGGAGAATCAGTGGACAGGGATCACCGCTGGAGAATCAGTGGACAGGGATCACCGCTGGAGAATCAGTGGACAGGGATCACCGCTGGAGAATCAGTGGACAGGGATCACCGCTGGAGAATCAGTGGACAGGGATCACCGCTGGAGAATCAGTGGACAGGGATCACCGCTGGAGAATCAGTGGACAGGGATCACCGCTGGAGAATCAGTGGACAGGGATCACCGCTGGAGAATCAGTGGACAGGGATCACCGCTGGAGAATCAGTGGACAGGGATCACCGCTGGAGAATCAGTGGACAGGGATCACCGCTGGAGAATCAGAGGACAGGGATCACCGCTGGAGAATCAGAGGACAGGGATCACCGCTGGAGAATCAGAGGACAGGGATCACCGCTGGAGAATCAGAGGACAGGGACCGCTGGCAGGTCACTTGGCAGAGCTCCTTTCCCATGCCAGCACTGCATACAGCTCTCCCCCACACAATACACAGGGCTGAAATCACATTCCTTTACAAACAGTCTGTCAGCCTTCACAGGGTGTATCTGTATATTGCCTTTCTGACCTGTGAAATTCCCTGATCGGAACGGCAGTGTAGTTGCAGTAGGCAGATAAACCCTGTGCAGATCATGGCTAACTGGCTATGTTTTCAGCCCTGCGGAGGAGGAACAGTATAGAGTGCTGTAATGGGAAAGGAGCTCAGCAGCCGGGCGAGGGTGGAGGGGGTGGTCAGGGGGCTTGGGGGATCACCGCTGGAGAATCAGGGGGCTTGGGGGATCACCGCTGGAGAATCAGGGGGCTTGGGGGATCACCGCTGGAGAATCAGGGGGCTTGGGGGATCACCGCTGGAGAATCAGGGGGCTTGGGGGATCACCGCTGGAGAATCAGAGGGCAGGGATCACCGCTGGAGAATCAGAGGGCAGGGATCACCGCTGGAGAATCAGAGGGCAGGGATCACCGCTGGAGAATCAGAGGGCAGGGATCACCGCTGGAGAATCAGAGGGCAGGGATCACCGCTGGAGAATCAGAGGGCAGGGATCACCGCTGGAGAATCAGAGGGCAGGGATCACCGCTGGAGAATCAGAGGGCAGGGATCACCGCTGGAGAATCAGTGGACAGGGATCACCGCTGGAGAATCAGTGGACAGGGATCACCGCTGGAGAATCAGAGGACAGGGATCACCGCTGGAGAATCAGTGGACAGGGATCACCGCTGGAGAATCAGTGGACAGGGATCACCGCTGGAGAATCAGTGGACAGGGATCACCGCTGGAGAATCAGTGGACAGGGATCACCGCTGGAGAATCAGTGGACAGGGATCACCGCTGGAGAATCAGTGGACATGGTTCACCGCTGGAGAATCAGTGGACAGGGATCACCGCTGGAGAATCAGAGGGCAGGGATCACCGCTGGAGAATCAGAGGGCAGGGATCACCGCTGGAGAATCAGAGGGCAGGGATCACCGCTGGAGAATCAGAGGGCAGGGATCACCGCTGGAGAATCAGAGGGCAGGGATCACCGCTGGAGAATCAGAGGGCAGGGATCACCGCTGGAGAATCAGAGGCCAGGGATCACCGCTGGAGAATCAGAGGACAGGTATCACCGCTGGAGAATCAGAGGACAGGGACCGCTGGCAGGTCACTTGGCAGAGCTCCTTTCCCATGCCAGCACAGCATACAGCTCTCCCCCACACACTACACAGGGCTGAAATCACATTCCTTTACAAACAGTCTGTCAGCCTTCACAGGGTGTATCTGTATATTGCCTTTCTGACCTGTGAAATTCCCTGATCGGAACGGCAGTGTAGTTGCAGTAGGCAGATAAACCCTGTGCAGATCATGGCTAACTGGCTATGTTTTCAGCCCTGCAGAGGAGGAACAGTATAGAGTGCTGTAATGGGAAAGGAGCTCAGCAGCCGGGTGAGGGTGGAGGGGGTGGTCAGGGGGCTTGGGGGATCACCGCTGGAGAATCAGTGGGCAGGGATCACCGCTGGAGAATCAGTGGGCAGGGATCACCGCTGGAGAATCAGAGGGCAGGGATCACCGCTGGAGAATCAGAGGGCAGGGATCACCGCTGGAGAATCAGAGGGCAGGGATCACCGCTGGAGAATCAGAGGGCAGGGATCACCGCTGGAGAATCAGAGGGCAGGGATCACCGCTGGAGAATCAGAGGGCAGGGATCACCGCTGGAGAATCAGAGGGCAGGGATCACCGCTGGAGAATCAGAGGGCAGGGATCACCGCTGGAGAATCAGAGGGCAGTGATCACCGCTGGAGAATCAGAGGGCAGGGATCACCGCTGGAGAATCAGAGGGCAGGGATCACCGCTGGAGAATCAGAGGGCAGGGATCACCGCTGGAGAATCAGAGGGGAGGGATCACCGCTGGAGAATCAGAGGGCAGGGATCACCGCTGGAGAATCAGAGGGCAGGGATCACCGCTGGAGAATCAGAGGGCAGGGATCACCGCTGGAGAATCAGAGGGCAGGGATCACCGCTGGAGAATCAGAGGGCAGGGATCACCGCTGGAGAATCAGAGGGCAGGGATCACCGCTGGAGAATCAGAGGGCAGGGATCACCGCTGGAGAATCAGAGGGCAGGGATCACCGCTGGAGAATCAGAGGGCAGGGATCACCGCTGGAGAATCAGAGGGCAGGGATCACCGCTGGAGAATCAGAGGGCAGGGATCACCGCTGGAGAATCAGAGGGCAGGGATCACCGCTGGAGAATCAGAGGGCAGGGATCACCGCTGGAGAATCAGAGGGCAGGGATCACCGCTGGAGAATCAGAGGGCAGGGATCACCGCTGGAGAATCAGAGGGCAGGGATCACCGCTGGAGAATCAGAGGGCAGGGATCACCGCTGGAGAATCAGAGGGCAGGGATCACCGCTGGAGAATCAGAGGGCAGGGATCACCGCTGGAGAATCAGAGGGCAGGGATCACCGCTGGAGAATCAGAGGGCAGGGATCACCGCTGGAGAATCAGAGGGCAGGGATCACCGCTGGAGAATCAGAGGGCAGGGTTCACCGCTGGAGAATCAGAGGGCAGGGTTCACCGCTGGAGAATCAGTGGACAGGGATCACCGCTGGAGAATCAGTGGACAGGGATCACCGCTGGAGAATCAGTGGACAGGGATCAGCGCTGGAGAATCAGTGGACAGGGATCACCGCTGGAGAATCAGTGGACAGGGATCACCGCTGGAGAATCAGTGGACAGGGATCACCGCTGGAGAATCAGTGGACAGGGATCACCGCTGGAGAATCAGTGGACAGGGATCACCGCTGGAGAATCAGTGGACAGGGATCACCGCTGGAGAATCAGTGGACAGGGATCACCGCTGGAGAATCAGTGGACAGGGATCACCGCTGGAGAATCAGTGGACAGGGATCACCGCTGGAGAATCAGTGGACAGGGATCACCGCTGGAGAATAAGTGGACAGGGATAACCGCTGGAGAATCAGTGGACAGGGATCACCGCTGGAGAATCAGTGGACAGGGATCACCGCTGGAGAATCAGTGGACAGGGATCACCGCTGGAGAATCAGTGGACAGGGATCACCGCTGGAGAATAAGTGGACAGGGATCACCGCTGGAGAATCAGAGGGCAGGGATCACCGCTGGAGAATCAGAGGGCAGGGTTCACCGCTGGAGAATCAGAGGGCAGAGATCACCGCTGGAGAATCAGTGGACAGGGATCACCGCTGGAGAATCAGTGGACAGGGATCACCGCTGGAGAATCAGTGGACAGGGATCACCGCTGGAGAATCAGTGGACAGGGATCACCGCTGGAGAATCAGTGGACAGGGATCACCGCTGGAGAATCAGTGGACAGGGATCACCGCTGGAGAATCAGTGGACAGGGATCACCGCTGGAGAATCAGTGGACAGGGATCACCGCTGGAGAATCAGTGGACAGGGATCACCGCTGGAGAATCAGTGGACAGGGATCACCGCTGGAGAATCAGTGGACAGGGATCACCGCTGGAGAATCAGAGGACAGGGACCGCTGGCAGGTCACTTGGCAGAGCTCCTTTCCCATGCCAGCACTGCATACAGCTCTCCCCCACACACTACACAGGGCTGAAATCACATTCCTTTACAAACAGTCTGTCAGCCTTCACAGGGTGTATCTGTATATTGCCTTTCTGACCTGTGAAATTCCCTGGTCGGAACGGCAGTGTAGTTGCAGTAGGCAGATAAACCCTGTGCAGATCATGGCTAACTGGCTATGTTTTCAGCCCTGCGGAGGAGGAACAGTATAGAGTGCTGTAATGGGAAAGGAGCTCAGCAGCCGGGGGAGGGTGGAGGGGGTGGTCAGGGGGCTTGGGGGATCACCGCTGGAGAATCAGGGGGCAGGGATCACCGCTGGAGAATCAGAGGGCAGGGATCACCGCTGGAGAATCAGAGGGCAGGGATCACCGCTGGAGAATCAGAGGGCAGGGATCACCGCTGGAGAATCAGAGGGCAGGGATCACCGCTGGAGAATCAGAGGGCAGGGATCACCGCTGGAGAATCAGAGGGCAGGGATCACCGCTGGAGAATCAGAGGGCAGGGATCACCGCTGGAGAATCAGAGGGCAGGGATCACCGCTGGAGAATCAGAGGGCAGGGATCACCGCTGGAGAATCAGAGGGCAGGGATCACCGCTGGAGAATCAGAGGGCAGTGATCACCGCTGGAGAATCAGAGGGCAGGGATCACCGCTGGAGAATCAGAGGGCAGGGATCACCGCTGGAGAATCAGAGGGCAGGGATCACCGCTGGAGAATCAGAGGGGAGGGATCACCGCTGGAGAATCAGAGGGCAGGGATCACCGCTGGAGAATCAGAGGGCAGGGATCACCGCTGGAGAATCAGAGGGCAGGGATCACCGCTGGAGAATCAGAGGGCAGGGATCACCGCTGGAGAATCAGAGGGCAGGGATCACCGCTGGAGAATCAGAGGGCAGGGATCACCGCTGGAGAATCAGAGGGCAGGGATCACCGCTGGAGAATCAGAGGGCAGGGATCACCGCTGGAGAATCAGAGGGCAGGGATCACCGCTGGAGAATCAGAGGGCAGGGATCACCGCTGGAGAATCAGAGGGCAGGGATCACCGCTGGAGAATCAGAGGGCAGGGATCACCGCTGGAGAATCAGAGGGCAGGGATCACCGCTGGAGAATCAGAGGGCAGGGATCACCGCTGGAGAATCAGAGGGCAGGGATCACCGCTGGAGAATCAGAGGGCAGGGTTCACCGCTGGAGAATCAGAGGGCAGGGTTCACCGCTGGAGAATCGGTGGACAGGGATCACCGCTGGAGAATCGGTGGACAGGGATCACCGCTGGAGAATCGGTGGACAGGGATCACCGCTGGAGAATCAGTGGACAGGGATCACCGCTGGAGAATCAGTGGACAGGGATCACCGCTGGAGAATCAGTGGACAGGGATCACCGCTGGAGAATCAGTGGACAGGGATCACCGCTGGAGAATCAGTGGACAGGGATCACCGCTGGAGAATCAGTGGACAGGGATCACCGCTGGAGAATCAGTGGACAGGGATCACCGCTGGAGAATCAGTGGACAGGGATCACCGCTGGAGAATAAGTGGACAGGGATAACCGCTGGAGAATCAGTGGACAGGGATCACCGCTGGAGAATCAGTGGACAGGGATCACCGCTGGAGAATCAGTGGACAGGGATCACCGCTGGAGAATCAGTGGACAGGGATCACCGCTGGAGAATAAGTGGACAGGGATCACCGCTGGAGAATCAGAGGGCAGGGATCACCGCTGGAGAATCAGAGGGCAGGGTTCACCGCTGGAGAATCAGAGGGCAGAGATCACCGCTGGAGAATCAGTGGACAGGGATCACCGCTGGAGAATCAGTGGACAGGGATCACCGCTGGAGAATCAGTGGACAGGGATCACCGCTGGAGAATCAGTGGACAGGGATCACCGCTGGAGAATCAGTGGACAGGGATCACCGCTGGAGAATCAGTGGACAGGGATCACCGCTGGAGAATCAGTGGACAGGGATCACCGCTGGAGAATCAGTGGACAGGGATCACCGCTGGAGAATCAGTGGACAGGGATCACCGCTGGAGAATCAGTGGACAGGGATCACCGCTGGAGAATCAGTGGACAGGGATCACTTCTGGAGAATCAGTGGACAGGGATCACCGCTGGAGAATCAGAGGACAGGGACCGCTGGCAGGTCACTTGGCAGAGCTCCTTTCCCATGCCAGCACTGCATACAGCTCTCCCCCACACACTACACAGGGCTGAAATCACATTCCTTTACAAACAGTCTGTCAGCCTTCACAGGGTGTATCTGTATATTGCCTTTCTGACCTGTGAAATTCCCTGGTCGGAACGGCAGTGTAGTTGCAGTAGGCAGATAAACCCTGTGCAGATCATGGCTAACTGGCTATGTTTTCAGCCCTGCGGAGGAGGAACAGTATAGAGTGCTGTAATGGGAAAGGAGCTCAGCAGCCGGGGGAGGGTGGAGGGGGTGGTCAGGGGGCTTGGGGGATCACCGCTGGAGAATCAGGGGGCAGGGATCACCGCTGGAGAATCAGAGGGCAGGGATCACCGCTGGAGAATCAGAGGGCAGGGATCACCGCTGGAGAATCAGAGGGCAGGGATCACCGCTGGAGAATCAGAGGGCAGGGATCACCGCTGGAGAATCAGAGGGCAGGGATCACCGCTGGAGAATCAGAGGGCAGGGATCACCGCTGGAGAATCAGAGGGCAGGGATCACCGCTGGAGAATCAGAGGGCAGGGATCACCGCTGGAGAATCAGAGGGCAGGGATCACCGCTGGAGAATCAGAGGGCAGGGATCACCGCTGGAGAATCAGAGGGCAGGGATCACCGCTGGAGAATCAGAGGGCAGGGATCACCGCTGGAGAATCAGAGGGCAGGGATCACCGCTGGAGAATCAGAGGGCAGGGATCACCGCTGGAGAATCAGAGGGCAGGGATCACCGCTGGAGAATCAGAGGGCAGGGATCACCGCTGGAGAATCAGAGGGCAGGGATCACCGCTGGAGAATCAGAGGGCAGGGATCACCGCTGGAGAATCAGAGGACAGGGATCACCGCTGGAGAATCAGAGGACAGGGATCACCGCTGGAGAATCAGAGGACAGGGATCACCGCTGGAGAATCAGAGGACAGGGATCACCGCTGGAGAATCAGAGGACAGGGATCACCGCTGGAGAATCAGAGGACAGGGACCGCTGGCAGGTCACTTGGCAGAGCTCCTTTCCCATGCCAGCACTGCATACAGCTCTCCCCCACACACACTACACAGGGCTGAAATCACATTCCTTTACAAACAGTCTGTCAGCCTTCACAGGGTGTATCTGTATATTGCCTTTCTGACCTGTGAAATTCCCTGATCGGAAGGGCAGTGTAGTTGCAGTAGGCAGATAAACCCTGTGCAGATCATGGCTAACTGGCTATGTTTTCAGCCCTGCGGAGGAGGAACAGTATAGAGTGCTGTAATGGGAAAGGAGCTCAGCAGCCGGGCGAGGGTGGAGGGGGTGGTCAGGGGGCTTGGGGGATCACCGCTGGAGAATCAGAGGGCAGGGATCACCGCTGGAGAATCAGTGGACAGGGATCACCGCTGGAGAATCAGTGGACAGGGATCACCGCTGGAGAATCAGTGGACAGGGATCACCGCTGGAGAATCAGTGGACAGGGATCACCGCTGGAGAATCAGTGGACAGGGATCACCGCTGGAGAATCAGTGGACAGGGATCACCGCTGGAGAATCAGTGGACAGGGATCACCGCTGGAGAATCAGTGGACAGGGATCACCGCTGGAGAATCAGTGGACAGGGATCACCGCTGGAGAATCAGTGGACAGGGATCACCGCTGGAGAATCAGTGGACAGGGATCACCGCTGGAGAATCAGTGAACAGGGATCACCGCTGGAGAATCAGTGGACAGGGATCACCGCTGGAGAATCAGTGGACAGGGATCACCGCTGGAGAATCAGTGGACAGGGATCACCGCTGGAGAATCAGTGGACAGGGATCACCGCTGGAGAATCAGTGGACAGGGATCACCGCTGGAGAATCAGTGGACAGGGATCACCGCTGGAGAATCAGTGGACAGGGATCACCGCTGGAGAATCAGTGGACAGGGATCACCGCTGGAGAATCAGTGGACAGGGATCACCGCTGGAGAATCAGTGGACAGGGATCACCGCTGGAGAATCAGTGGACAGGGATCACCGCTGGAGAATCAGTGGCCAGGGATCACCGCTGGAGAATCAGTGGCCAGGGATCACCGCTGGAGAATCAGTGGACAGGGATCACCGCTGGAGAATCAGTGGACAGGGATCACCGCTGGAGAATCAGTGGACAGGGATCACCGCTGGAGAATCAGTGGACAGGGATCACCGCTGGAGAATCAGTGGACAGGGATCACCGCTGGAGAATCAGTGGACAGGGATCACCGCTGGAGAATCAGTGGACAGGGATCACCGCTGGAGAATCAGAGGACAGGGATCACCGCTGGAGAATCAGAGGGCAGGGATCACCGCTGGAGAATCAGAGGGCAGGGATCACCGCTGGAGAATCAGAGGGCATTGATCACCGCTGGAGAATCAGAGGGCAGGGATCACCGCTGGAGAATCAGAGGGCAGGGATCACCGCTGGAGAATCAGAGGGCAGGGATCACCGCTGGAGAATCAGAGGGCAGGGATCACCGCTGGAGAATCAGAGGGCAGGGATCACCGCTGGAGAATCAGAGGGCAGGGATCACCGCTGGAGAATCAGAGGGCAGGGATCACCGCTGGAGAATCAGAGGGCAGGGATCACCGCTGGAGAATCAGAGGGCAGGGATCACCGCTGGAGAATCAGAGGGCAGGGTTCACCGCTGGAGAATCAGAGGGCAGAGATCACCGCTGGAGAATCAGTGGACAGGGATCACCGCTGGAGAATCAGTGGACAGGGATCACCGCTGGAGAATCAGTGGACAGGGATCACCGCTGGAGAATCAGTGGACAGGGATCACCGCTGGAGAATCAGTGGACAGGGATCACCGCTGGAGAATCAGTGGACAGGGATCACCACTGGAGAATCAGAGGACAGGGACCGCTGGCAGGTCACTTGGCAGAGCTCCTTTCCCATGCCAGCACTGCATACAGCTCTCCCCCACACACACTACACAGGGCTGAAATCACATTCCTTTACAAACAGTCTGTCAGCCTTCACAGGGTGTATCTGTATATTGCCTTTCTGACCTGTGAAATTCCCTGATCGGAAGGGCAGTGTAGTTGCAGTAGGCAGATAAACCCTGTGCAGATCATGGCTAACTGGCTATGTTTTCAGCCCTGCGGAGGAGGAACAGTATAGAGTGCTGTAATGGGAAAGGAGCTCAGCAGCCGGGCGAGGGTGGAGGGGGTGGTCAGGGGGCTTGGGGGATCACCGCTGGAGAATCAGAGGGCAGGGATAACCGCTGGAGAATCAGTGGGCAGGGATCACCGCTGGAGAATCAGTGGACAGGGATCACCGCTGGAGAATCAGTGGACAGGGATCACCGCTGGAGAATCAGTGGACAGGGATCACCGCTGGAGAATCAGTGGACAGGGATCACCGCTGGAGAATCAGTGGACAGGGATCACCGCTGGAGAATCAGTGGACAGGGATCACCGCTGGAGAATCAGTGGACAGGGATCACCGCTGGAGAATCAGTGGACAGGGATCACCGCTGGAGAATCAGTGGACAGGGATCACCGCTGGAGAATCAGTGGACAGGGATCACCGCTGGAGAATCAGTGGACAGGGATCACCGCTGGAGAATCAGTGGACAGGGATCACCGCTGGAGAATCAGTGGACAGGGATCACCGCTGGAGAATCAGTGGACAGGGATCACCGCTGGAGAATCAGTGGACAGGGATCACCGCTGGAGAATCAGTGGACAGGGATCACCGCTGGAGAATCAGTGGACAGGGATCACCGCTGGAGAATCAGTGGACAGGGATCACCGCTGGAGAATCAGTGGACAGGGATCACCGCTGGAGAATCAGTGGACAGGGATCACCGCTGGAGAATCAGAGGACAGGGATCACCGCTGGAGAATCAGAGGACAGGGATCACCGCTGGAGAATCAGAGGACAGGGATCACCGCTGGAGAATCAGAGGACAGGGATCACCGCTGGAGAATCAGAGGACAGGGATCACCGCTGGAGAATCAGAGGACAGGGACCGCTGGCAGGTCACTTGGCAGAGCTCCTTTCCCATGCCAGCACTGCATACAGCTCTCCCCCACACAATACACAGGGCTGAAATCACATTCCTTTACAAACAGTCTGTCAGCCTTCACAGGGTGTATCTGTATATTGCCTTTCTGACCTGTGAAATTCCCTGATCGGAACGGCAGTGTAGTTGCAGTAGGCAGATAAACCCTGTGCAGATCATGGCTAACTGGCTATGTTTTCAGCCCTGCGGAGGAGGAACAGTATAGAGTGCTGTAATGGGAAAGGAGCTCAGCAGCCGGGCGAGGGTGGAGGGGGTGGTCAGGGGGCTTGGGGGATCACCGCTGGAGAATCAGGGGGCTTGGGGGATCACCGCTGGAGAATCAGGGGGCTTGGGGGATCACCGCTGGAGAATCAGAGGGCAGGGATCACCGCTGGAGAATCAGAGGGCAGGGATCACCGCTGGAGAATCAGAGGGCAGGGATCACCGCTGGAGAATCAGAGGGCAGGGATCACCGCTGGAGAATCAGAGGGCAGGGATCACCGCTGGAGAATCAGAGGGCAGGGATCACCGCTGGAGAATCAGTGGACAGGGATCACCGCTGGAGAATCAGTGGACAGGGATCACCGCTGGAGAATCAGTGGACAGGGATCACCGCTGGAGAATCAGTGGACAGGGATCACCGCTGGAGAATCAGTGGACAGGGATCACCGCTGGAGAATCAGTGGACAGGGATCACCGCTGGAGAATCAGTGGACAGGGATCACCGCTGGAGAATCAGTGGACAGGGATCACCGCTGGAGAATCAGTGGACAGGGATCACCGCTGGAGAATCAGTGGACAGGGATCACCGCTGGAGAATCAGTGGACAGGGATCACCGCTGGAGAATCAGTGGACAGGGATCACCGCTGGAGAATCAGAGGACAGGGATCACCGCTGGAGAATCAGAGGACAGGGATCACCGCTGGAGAATCAGAGGACAGGGATCACCGCTGGAGAATCAGAGGACAGGGATCACCGCTGGAGAATCAGAGGACAGGGACCGCTGGCAGGTCACTTGGCAGAGCTCCTTTCCCATGCCAGCACTGCATACAGCTCTCCCCCACACAATACACAGGGCTGAAATCACATTCCTTTACAAACAGTCTGTCAGCCTTCACAGGGTGTATCTGTATATTGCCTTTCTGACCTGTGAAATTCCCTGATCGGAACGGCAGTGTAGTTGCAGTAGGCAGATAAACCCTGTGCAGATCATGGCTAACTGGCTATGTTTTCAGCCCTGCGGAGGAGGAACAGTATAGAGTGCTGTAATGGGAAAGGAGCTCAGCAGCCGGGTGAGGGTGGAGGGGGTGGTCAGGGGGCTTGGGGGATCACCGCTGGAGAATCAGTGGGCAGGGATCACCGCTGGAGAATCAGTGGGCAGGGATCACCGCTGGAGAATCAGAGGGCAGGGATCACCGCTGGAGAATCAGAGGGCAGGGATCACCGCTGGAGAATCAGAGGGCAGGGATCACCGCTGGAGAATCAGAGGGCAGGGATCACCGCTGGAGAATCAGTGGACAGGGATCACCGCTGGAGAATCAGTGGACAGGGATCACCGCTGGAGAATCAGAGGACAGGGTTCACCGCTGGAGAATCAGTGGACAGGGTTCACCGCTGGAGAATCAGTGGACAGGGTTCACCGCTGGAGAATCAGTGGACAGGGATCACCGCTGGAGAATCAGTGGACAGGGATCACCGCTGGAGAATCAGAGGACAGGGATCACCGCTGGAGAATCAGAGGACAGGGATCACCGCTGGAGAATCAGAGGACAGGGATCACCGCTGGAGAATCAGAGGACAGGTACCGCTGGCAGCTCACTTGGCAGAGCTCCTTTCCCATGCCAGCACTGCATACAGCTCTCCCCCACACAATACACAGGGCTGAAATCACATTCCTTTACAAACAGTCTGTCAGCCTTCACAGGGTGTATCTGTATATTGCCTTTCTGACCTGTGAAATTCCCTGATCGGAACGGCAGTGTAGTTGCAGTAGGCAGATAAACCCTGTGCAGATCATGGCTAACTGGCTATGTTTTCAGCCCTGCGGAGGAGGAACAGTATAGAGTGCTGTAATGGGAAAGGAGCTCAGCAGCCGGGCGAGGGTGGAGGGGGTGGTCAGGGGGCTTGGGGGATCACCGCTGGAGAATCAGGGGGCTTGGGGGATCACCGCTGGAGAATCAGGGGGCTTGGGGGATCACCGCTGGAGAATCAGAGGGCA